>JAQQAC010018689.1:31593273-31670352 GCA_029783875.1 Phataginus tricuspis | reverse complement strand
TGTGTGTGTGTGTGTGTGTGTGTGTGTGTGTGTGTGTGTGTGTGTGTTTTAAAGAATGGGGACAGTTTGTGTAGAGCCATTCATCCTCTTGCCTTGACCTACACTCCATGAATGGCTACTGTTGGCAAGTTGACCAGGGTTTCAGTCCTATGCGTCCTCAGTGCCTATAGGAGTCCATGGCCACAGCCTCACTAACACCTTGCTCCCTGGCGGAAAGCCATTACACAGGGAGGCAGGAGGCATGGATTCCACACTGGCTTCACTGCGTCTAACAGCTGAGCTTGGGTCCAGCGCATCACCTCACCTCCTTGGGTCTCAGGCATCTTTCTACAAACACAGTTGAGTGTGAAGTGGCAGTTACTCTCCAAGGGAACAGTGTGTAGCAACTCAGCCATTTTTCTAGTATCAGATCAATCTTTTACATTTGGGCAACTCCCGAGACTTGTGCAAAGACATTTATGGCCCCTGAAGGTCAGAGCTGTGTGAGCTGGAGAAGGAAGGGCATGAAACTTGCTGTGGCCCTAAAACCATCCTGCTGACTGATGAGCAGGCCCTCTGCACGGAGGACCGCCCAGGCTGCAAACTCACCACGGGGAGTTTGAGACTCGCCTGCCATGGGGGTCATGGTGTCAGTCAGCCTGTCAATAAACTACACTGTAAAGATTTGAATAATTGAACAGTTTCAAAGGACTTGGTGCAATCTATTGAGTCAATACCTTACAATTTTAGAAAATCCCTGAATATAAATTTACACAATTTTGAGTTGTTTTACAACTTACCAGGCCATTAATCTAAGTTTTAAAAGCCTCTTAATATACTTAATCATAGACTGTGCTTTTTTTTTAAGTGCTGAAATACATTTCAACATGCTGAACCACAGCAGCAGATGGAAAAAAAAAAATGACTTTAGGGAGTTCCATAAAACCCACCAAAGCAACCCTAAATATATTGAGGGTGAGGTCTATTTTGTGTACAATTTATATGCACTAGGGTGGGCTTGATATAAGAGTTTGTATTGTCCCCTGCCTTCTGTCCCCAAGAAAGCAATTGTGGCAGAGAGAAAAATGTACATGGCCTACATACAGCCTGAGTGGGGTTTGAATCCCGTTTCTTGTACTTACTTCCTATGAGACCTTAGGGAAGCCATTTCACTCCTTTGAGCCTATTACTTATGTGATCATAAAAGACCTGTCTTAGAGGGTAGCTGGGCAGATAGGCACAGACGGGGCAGAGAGAAGCCCTCAAGAGGTGCTTGTTGAATTGGAACCCCATGCAGGAGCTGGCACTGAGCATGAGGATGGGCAGAAATCTCCACCACCAAAACCCCTACAGGAACCCCACTGTCCTCAGAAATGCCAGTAGTTGTAATACACTTATTTCCATCTCTTCTGTAAATTCAGACCCACTCCCTACCCTTCCAGTCAGGATAACCTCACCTCCTACCCACCCCCTAAAAGATAAGAAGAAAAGAGTTTAGAATCTGGGCAGTTGCTTTTAGACATTGCCAGCCCCTGATCTAACTTGTCATTATTTGTAGGGCGGCAGCCTTCCTCTTCCTCCCCGTCTCCTTTCATTTCCCTGGTCCCTCATCCAGAACCTTCCCATTTCTGAACAATTCCAGCTCTACTTTCTATCTCTCAGATTAAAAGCTCACTGTCCTATAGAACTGAGCTCCAGCTGGGTGAAAGGCACTACCGTGGCACTCGGAATTTAGGGTGAATAACCTACAGGCTCTCCATCAAGGCATTCACAGTCTTAAACAAGTCTGAAAATTGAGTTTTTTGCCTGGAGCATAACTGCCATATGTAACTGCCAAATAGGTGTACCAGCTCCTGGGCTCAGCAACCCTGGCCCTAGTGTCTCTCTCAACTGCCACCAGCATGTCCCCTCCCAGACACCTCTACCTTCCCAACCTTCTGGAGCAAATTCATTACAGTCTCATTTACTCCATTTTTATAGATGAATGTTTCTTATCATGCATGAGAGTTTATTAAATCAGTTCATTCTGAATCGAGTTCACTAGAGCCCTCGCTAACGCTGCCCCGGGGCCCTTTGCCATCTGGACTGTGTTGTAGGTGGATAGCATCATAATAAGATCTTCTGGTACCTAATGGACTTCAAGATGCATCTGGGTTACATCAGCATCCTCACTTTTAGTATGTCAAAAATCTGGAAAAGCTGGCTGGAAGGTTACCAGTTTTCACCTACCCAACAAAAGAAATATTCGCATTTCCTCTGCCCCACCCAGTGAGTATTACATTTTTTAGTAACTCGTTTATTCTGAAATACTTCCATCAAATTCAAACATCATTCTGGATGAACTGTGACCAAGAAGCAGAGGATCTTCCCTGGTGAGCTGATTCTAAGTTTTTGGATCTTAATAACTTTTTTGCCCATAACATAAATGTTGACCATCCTACTCACCCATAAATGCTTATTGAGCCTAGAAATTGTAAATGAAACTGTTAAATGTCATCCTCACACACACTCATGCACACACACATTGTTGCAGAGCCAGGGAAGTGTTCTCTAGGAGGAAAAATGGTCTCGTATCAATTTAATAAGATCCCCCAAAATCGTGTTTTTGAAGAAAGAGAAAAAGCAAAGAACCTATAGGAAGGATTGATTTGGATTCTACTGTTGGAAGTTTATGTTTCCATAATACTAATAAAAGCAATGGGCATGGGGGAGTTGTGGGGAGGGCAGTACAGAACCAAATAAGTATAGATCCAGGATTCGGGGTATCTTTAGAAGAAAAATTCTTTAACCTGCTGGTTCTCCCTACAGTTGACACTTAACCTTATTTCACTTTAAAATTCAGGAGTTTTCCTCAAGTAAAACTATGGGATAGAGTCAGAAGCCACTGCTATTTTGGCAGCACAGAAACATTCTTTCTTTAGGACTAGAATCTTTACAATTAGTAAGGCTGTCATTTTCCCAGGATATAGTATTCACATCGATTGTGTTTTTGATGCACAGTGGAGTTTGAGGGAAAGATTCCTTGAGGATGCAGCCAGCAGACATCGTGAGCAGCGGTTTTCCTGGGGTGGTGCCTGGAGCAGCAGCACCCACTGGAACTTCTTAGAAATGCAAATTCTCAGGCCCCACCCCAGACGTACTAAGCCAGAAACTCGGAGGGGGTCCCAGCCATCTGTGTTAAAGTTTGAGTAGTTTGCTGTTCTTGAGTAAGAAACATGAGCTTTCCCTTGCGTACTTATGTGAAAGCAATTCCCAGGAACCTGTAGTTATTTCAACGAAGATGTGCCCAGGGGGACCATATTAGGTAGCCAGTTGCCTCACAAAGTAAAGAATCTGTGCTGTTTCCTCTGTGTGACAGAAGCCCAGTCACTCACCAGGAGTATGACTCAGACGCGGGAAAGGGAAAGGTCCAAAATGTGATGCTGAGGATGGAGGGGCCAACACTGTGCCTCTCTTCGCTGGGGAGAAAAGCTGGCTTTCTCTACCAGGCAGCTACCCAGCCGCCACTGCGTCCCGTTCCTTGGCTAGCACTGGGCGGTCCGCGTCTCGTGCACCTGTGTACACTACTGTAAAACCAGCATGCTCTCCTGAAGAATTCTGAAGCAGATCTGGCTTTGTTTTCTTTTTCCTCAAATGCAAATATTTGCTTTCCTAGGTGAGGAGAATGCTTAGCTCATTGGCATCCTAATAAATATTTGTTTGTGGGTTGACTGATTCATCATTCTCCTTGTCAATCCCACAACTACCACCAGGTACACCTGCACACGGCAGACTCGTCACGCTGCATGGTTGTGTGCCATCCACAGTCCCCACAGCAGACTTGTTGGACAAGCCATGAGCACATTTAAAATGTGTGATAAAAGTGCAAGTGAAAGAAAAACAAGCGCAACTTACTGGAACATAGCTTCCCTGACTCCATAAAAGCCCACATTGGAAGCGTGTCAGTGGGGTTGTTAGAGCACTGAGTCACAGATGGAGAAATTGTGATCCCGGAACTGTGCGCACTGAGGGCACGGGACCCTCCTGGTCACTTTCCTGCCCTGTCCGCCAGTGGCTCCCCATCATCTGCATTAGGTACAGACCTCAGTTTGGAAAAGAAGTCTCTCCACAATCGGACATCCACCTGTTTTCCCAGCCGAATTTCTTCCCCCACCCCGTGCCCTGCCCACCCTAAACCAATCAGAGGAAAATGACCGCAGTTCCCACTGAGCCTGCCCACACCGTGTGCCCTGCTCTGCGTCATCGTGCGTAATCCTAACTTCCTTGAGTTCCAGGCAGTTACAAGCTCCACCTCACAAACGAGGACACTGAGGCAGAGAGAAATTTCCCTGAAGCCCCATGGCAACTTGCAGGTTCTCATGCCCTGGTCAGCCCCCTGCTGCCACCCCTTCCTGCTCCCAGTGTGTGCATAGGTGCCTCGCCGACCCTGACTCCTCTCCCAAGTCACATGGGTCATTGTCCTCATGAAACCTCTCCTGGCCCTGCTCCCCTGGTGGAAATGCTCCCCATTTGAGCCCTCATCATGCCCCTGTACAGAGCTCTTTTGTGTCACCATTACACTTCTTTGTCTCAGCTGACATACTGTAAGCCCCTTGAAGACAGCCACTGGTTTTTAAGTCTTTATAACCCCAGAGCTTTGCGTGGTGCCTGGCCCATATTAGGAAGTCCTCAACAGAAGCTAATGCATGAAGTCATGAAGGCATAGATGCTTCCTGATTCCTGACTGGATATTTATGCATTAGACGGTTTTGAGGGTGGCCAGGAGTCTGGGAGAGCCACTGCCGTTGCTCAGTCCAGTCTGGGTCCCTCTGGCAAGTGTCTTCTAGCCTGAGGTTCTAAGTCCAAACAAGATGAACTGCGCACCATGCTCTGATCAGGCTCTTTGTAAGTATAAAGAGGACAGTTTAGGAACAAAGGTGCATGATGGGGACACCTCGAAGCAATAGCATAGAATAGTGGTGCCCGTTCTATGGAGCCATGGGAAGGCCTCCATCTGCATTCTGGCTTTGGTGGAAAGCTGATTCCATACAATACAGAAAAGCCTGTTGACAGTATCTGTGGGACCCAAGCAAAGTTAGTTTGGCTGAAGTGGCAGACTAACCCTCCCAACACATGATAAATGCTTCTGACATTTCCTTCAGATACAGCATGCTAGGAAGGCTTTTGAATTCTTGAAAGCAGGAAGCCACTGTGTTGATCAGGTGCGAAAGCCCCTCCGCTGCAGAGGGAATGCTCGCCCCAGCCATCCCCCACAGCCCTAGTCTTCCAGGCAAAGGGGATTATCATCACTGGAATCCAGGTGTATACCCTAACTTGTCGGTTCTGTTCCTAGCCTTACCATTCCCACACTGGAGAAGATGGCAATTGGGCAAATTTCACATTGACTTGGCACTTCGCTCCCTGACCTCCATCTGATCCTCCACGCATGCCCTTTAAGAAGAAAATCATTTGTTAGACTCCTGGAGCCCTTCCAGCAGCATCGTGGCTCTGTGTTCAGTGTGATTACTATCATTTACTGAGGACCTACTTTGTGCCAAGTGCTTAGCATGATTATTTGCTTAAAGATCATGTAATCCTTACAGATAGGGGTTATTATCCTCATTTTACTGATGAGAAAATTATGTTTAATATGTTCATGGTCACAGCTGGTAAGAGCTAGTACCTGTGTGATTTCAAAATTCACGATCTTTCCAGTAGACTCAGACCCTCCATAATAATATATTTTAAATTCATGTTATAAATTTTTTAAATGTTAAAACTTTATATTATAAAACGTTATATTATAAAATATAGTAGTAATCATAATTAAAAGTAATAATAGCTAATATTTATTGAACATTCACTATGTAGCAGGCATTGTACACGCGTCTGCTCTGTTTATGATCACAGCAACACAGCTAGGAGCATATTATTATAGGGCTCGGTTAGAGTCGTGGCCTGCAGGAAGTTAAAGCAGTTGTCCATGGACAGAGGCATACCTTGTTTTATCACACTTCATTTTATTGCTGTTTGCAGATGTTTTGTTTTTCATGAGTTGAAGGTTTGTGGGAACCCTGAATCAAGCAAGTCTATCAGCACCATTTTTCTAACAGCATCTGCTCACTTTGCATCCCTGTGTCACATTTCAGTAACTCTCATAATATTTCAAACTCTTCCATTATTACTATATTTGTTATGATGATCTGTGATCAGTGGTCTTTGGTGTTACTACTGTGATTGTTTTGGAACATCGTGAACCACGCCCACGGAAGGTGGTGAGCTTACGGCATGTGTGTTCTGAGTGCTCCACTGACCAGCGTTTCCCTGTCTCTAGCCTACTCCTTGGGCCTCCCTATTCCCTGAGACACAGCAATATTGAAATTAGGCCATTTAATAGCCTTCCTGTGGCTTCTAAGTGTTCAAATGCAAGGCAGAATCACACATCATCATGTTAAATCAAAAGCTAGAAATGATTAAGCTTAGTGAGGAAGGCGTGTTAAAAGCTGAGACAGATCAAAACTTAGGTCTCTCGCATCAATCAGCCACGTTGTGGATGCAAAGGGAAAGTTCTTAAGGGAAATTAAAATGCTCCTCCAGTGAACACATGAATGATTAGAAAGCAAAACAGGCTTCTTGCTGATATGGAGAAAGTTTTAGTGGTCTGGATAGAAGATAAGACCAGCTACAACATTCCCTTCAGCCAAAGCCTAATCCAGAAGAAGGCCCTATCTCCCTTCAATTCTAGGAAGGCTGAGAGGTGAGGGAAGTGCAAAAGAAAAGCTCAAACCCAGCAGAGTTTGGTTCAGGAGGTTTAAGGAAGGAAGCCGTCTCCATAACATAAAAGAGCAGGTGAAGCAGCAGGTGCTGATGGAGAAGCTGCAGCAAGTTCTCCAGAAGAGCCAGCTGAGATCATTCAGGAAGGTGGGTACACTGAACAACAGATTTACAGTGTAGGCACACAGCCTTCTTTTGGAAGAAGCTTCCATCCAAGACTTTTATAGCTGAAGAGGAGAAGTCAATGCTGAGTTAGAAAGCTTTAAAGGACAGGCTGACTCTCTTCTTAGGGGCTAATGCAGCTGGTCACCTGAAGGTGAAGCCAGTGCTCATGGGCCATTCTAAAAATCCTAGGGCCCTTAAGAATTATGCTAAATCTTCCCTGCCTGTGCTCTAGAAATGGAACAACAAAGCATAGATGACAGCACATCTGTTTTCAACATGGTCTATTGAATATTTTAAGCCCACTGTTGAGACCCACTGTTCAAAAAAAAATTCCTTTCAAAATATTACTGCTTATTAACAATAGACCTGGTCACCCAAGAGCTCTAATACAGATGGACAAGGAGATGGTATTAATGTTGTTTTCATGCCTGCTAACACAGCATCCATTTGGCATCCCATGGATCAAGGAGTCATTTCAACTTTGAGGTCTTATTACCGAGAAATATATTTCATAAGGTTACAGCTTGTATAGAGTGTGATTCCTTTGATGGCTCTGGGCAATGTAAATTGAAAACCTTCTGGAAAGGACTCACATCCTACATGCCATTAAGAACATCCATGAGTTATGGGAAGATATCAACATTAACAAAATATCAACATTCATAGGAGTTTGAAAGAAGTTGATTCCAACCCTCATGGATAACTTTGAGGAGTTCAATACCTCAGTGGAGGAGGTACCCACAAATGTGGAAAGAGCAAGAGAACTAGAATCAGAAGTGCAGCCTGAAGACATGACTGAATTGCTGCATCTCATGATCAAACTCTAATGGTGAGAAGTCGTTTCTTATGGATGAGCAAAGAAAGTGGTGTCTTGAGATAGAATCTACTCCTGATGAAGACACTGTGAAGATTGTGGAAATGACAACAAAAGATTTAGAATATTCCATAAACTTAGTTGATAAAGCAGCAGCAGAAAGAAGTTCTACTGTGATTAAAATGCTATCAAACAGCATCATATGCTACAGAGAAATCATTTGTGAAAGTGTCAGTGGATGCAGCAAACTTCACTGTTTTATTTTAAGAAATTGCTCAACACAAAGAAATAAAAGGCATCCAGATTGGTAAGGAAGAAGTCAGACTGTCACTGTTGGCAGATTACATGATATTGTACATAAAAAAACCCTAAATAATCCACTACAAAACTACTAGAACTAATATCTGAATTCAGCAAAGTTGCAGGATACAAAATTAATACAAAGAAATCTGTTGCATTCCTATATACTAACGATGAACTAGCAGAAAGAGGAAGTCAGGAAAACAATTCCATTCACAATTGCATCAAAAAGAATAAAATACCTAGGAATAAACCTAACCAAAGAAATCAAAGACCTACACCCTGAAAACTACAAGACAATCTTGCGAGAAATTAAAGAGGACACTAATAAATGGAAATTCATCCCATGCTCTTGGGTAGGAAGAATTAATATTGTCAAAATGGCCATGCTGCCAAAAGCAATCTACAGATTCAATACAATTCCTATCAAAATACTGACAGCATTCTTCTATGAACTGGAACAAATAGTTCTAAACTTCATATGGAACCACAAAAGACCCCAAATAGCCAAAGCAATCCTGAGAAGGAAGAATAGAGCAGGGAGGAATAATGCTTCCAACTTCAAGCTCTACTACAAAGCCACAGTAATCAAGACAATTTGGTACTAGCACAAGAACAGACCCATAGACCAATGGAACAGACTAGAGAGCCCTGATATAAACCCTAGCATATATGGTCAATTAATATATAATAAAGGAGCCATGGATATAAATGGGGAAATGACAGCCTCTTCAAAAGCTGGTTTTGGGAAAACTGGACAGCTACATGCAAGAGAATTAAACTGGATTACTGTCTAACCCCATACACAAAAGTAAACTCAAAATGGATCAAAGACCTGAATGTAAGTCATGAAACCATAAAACTCTTAGAAGAAAACATAGGCAAAACTCTCTTGGATATAAACATGAGCAACTTTTTCATGAACATATCTCCCCGGGCAAGGGAAACAAAAGCAAAAATGAACAAGTGGGACTATATCAAACTAAAAATCTTCTGTACAGCAAAGGACACCATCAGTAGAACAAAAAGACATCCTACAGTATGGGAGAATATATTCATAAATGACATATCCAATAAAGGGTTGACATCCAAAATATATAAAGAGCTCGCACACCTCAACAAACAGAAAGCAAATAATCCAATTAAAAAATGGGCAGAGGAGCTGAACAGACGCTTCTCCAAAGAAGAAATTCAGATGGCCAAGAGGCACATGAAAAGATGCTCCACATCACTAATCATCAGAGAAATGCAAATTAAAACCACAATGAGATATCACTTCACACCAGTAAGGATGGCCAACATCCAAAAGACCAACAACAACAAATGTTGGCGAGGATGTGGAGAGAGGGGAACCCTCCTACACTGCTGGTGGGAATGCAAATTAGTACAACCATTGTGGAAAGCAGTATGGAAGTTCCTCAAAAAACTCAAAATAGAAATACCATTTGACCCAGGAATTCCACTCCTAGGAATTTACCCTAAGAATGCAGGATCCCAGTTTGAAAAAGACATACACACCCCTATGTTTATCGCAGCACTATTTCCAATAGCCAAGAAATGGAAGCAACCTAAGTGTCCATCAGTAGATGAATAAAGAAGTGGTACATATACACAATGGAATATTATTCAGCCATAAGAAGAAAACAAATCCTACCATTTGCAACAACATGGATGGAGCTAGAGGGTATTATGCTCAGTGAAATAAGCCAGGTGGCGTAAGACATGTATCAAATGATTTCACTCACCTATGAAGTATAAGAACAAAGCAAAAAGTGAAGGAGCAAAACAGCAGCAGACTCACAGAACCCAAGAATGGACTAACAGTTACCAAAGGGAAAGGGACTGGGGAGGATGGGTGGGAAGGGAGGGATAAGGGGAAAAAGGGCTATTACGAATAGCAGACGTAAGGTAGCGGGGGCACAGGGAGGGCTGTACAACACAGAGAAGACAAGTAGTGACTCTGTAGCATCTCACTACGCTGATGGACAGTGACTGTAATGGGGTTGGTGGGGGGGACCTGATGAAGGGGGTAGTTTAATCATCACAATATTGCTCATGTAATTGTAGGTTAATGATACCAAAAGAAAAAAAAAGTAAGAGAAAAAGAAATTGCTACAGCCACCCCAGCCTTTGGCAGCCACCACCCCGATAAGTCAGCAGCCACCAGCATCGAGGCAGGACCCACCACAAGCAAAAAGAGTGCTCTTTCTGAAAGTTCATGCAGTGGTTAGCATGTTTTAGCAAAAAGTACATTTTAATTAAAGTATGTACATTTCTTTAGAGATATTGCTATTGTACACTAATAGACTTCTGTATAGTGTATACATAACTTAAATGCACTGGGAAACCCCAATATTCATTTGACATGCTTTACTATGATATTTGCTTTATTGTGGTGGACTGGACTGACCCCTCAATATCTCCGAGGGATGTCGGTACACATCAGCGAAAGGCACAGCCAGAGCTCCAAACCCAGGCAGCCTGTCTGCAGCGCACGGTGCTCTCAAGGCCCAGGCTGTACTCCACATGCTCACAGGGAGGACCCGCTGACAGCCGGGTGTCCTTAACATTGGATTGGGCCATCCAGGGACATGTCAGGTCCCCCCATGTCCCACTTTACCTCAGACCCAGGAATGCCTGTGTCTTAGGATGTGTCTTTAAATCAGCTCATCCATCTGAAATAAGTTCCCCAACAGAACAAGCTAGGAAACGGGGCCTCTTTGAAATAGGCTGATGTCAGAGTCCCAGTCCTTGCTGACAGACAGCGCCTGAAATGCGCCTGTCTCCATCCTCACAACCTGGCCGGCTCTGTCCCCAGCCTGCTAAGTGGCGTGCGGGACCCTGGTCCCACAGGCTGCCCGGCCTTGAGTGGTGCCCCACGGGAAGGGCTTTCCCCTGGCTTCCCACTGCCTCCCTTCAGGGCTGCAGCCCGCACCGGCTGCCTGGTGACAGATGCAGGGTGTGAAGACTCCACTCCCTGAAGCAGTTCATATGGAGTGCATCTCATCAGCAGGCTCCATTTTCTGGTCTTGCACGTGTCCTCCTCCTACACTTAGCGTCACCATGCCACCACCTGTCACCTTTCCAGCCTGGCTCTTAATAATGTAAATCTTCCCTTTCTCATGGCATTGGTGCTCATCATTTGCTGACTGGCACCACATCAGCTCCCCACTGGCAGCTCTGAGAAGCCAGCCTCCCCCCCCCCCCCACACGGTGCAGGGACGGCCCCTGCCCACCCCCTAGCCCCAGGGAGCCCTGCTGGGTTTGGTGGAAGGACATGCTCCTCTGGCTCCCACCCAGGATGTCACTGCAGGCGAGTGGCTCAGGGCCACTGCCCTGTTACCTTTGCCTGGCAATTGGCTTTGGACAAGGCACTTACTAACCTGAACCTCTGTCTCCTTAGCCCTAAAGTGGGGATGATGGTAACAGTGATTATAATAATATTCCCTTAACAGAGCTGTTGTGGGGAACGAAATAGAAATAAGAGAAGAGAAAGTCCTTTAAAAATATAAAATTTGTAAAACTTGTAAAGAAGCTATGGAGGTGGTGCAGATGGCATATTGATCACTGATTGGGTGATTGATTTCTGTCAACACAGAGCAGACACTGCCCCAAAATAAGCCTGGAGTGCACCTCAGCCTCCCATAGGCTGCCCTCCACCCCCAGACTGGGCACTGGACCCCGCTGCTTTGGACTTCCTTCAGGTGGGCTTTGACTGGGTCATGTAGGATTATCACTGTGGTTTTATGCAAAGAAATCCAATCCAGTTTAGTTCTGCAAGTAACAGCTGAACTGTGCTTGGACTCTCTGCGGTCCCTTCAGGTGTCGGTCTGCAGTTCTCGAATGGTAACTATGTTTGATGGAACAATGACTGTGTAAGATGTTTAAAAGCTCCCACTGTAAATTTAAGAGCACACCTGCTTGGTTCTCCCAGTACTTCCTGGTACTGGGGTTACTTGAGACCCCGAGGATTGCTATTTTGGTCTCCTAAAAAACCTCTAGGACTTTTCAGTCACTTGAAATCAAGACTTTTCCTTCAGAGAATGTAATTTCAGGTCATTTCTAAACATTTTGCTAGGAAAGTATTTAAGCCTTCTCCTTTTATAAAACCCTGTTTTAATTTGCATCTTTATGGACCATCTTGCTTCTCTCTCCTGTTAGGTTAAGCAGGCACATAGGGTAAATCAAAAGGGGAAAGGGAAGTAATATTCACAGGGCACAGGGTGCCAGCGGGGGGTCAGCACTAGAATCTTGTATTATAAAGAGGAAAGTGTTCTTTAAATAATGGCTGGACTATTGCACACTTAACCTCTTGCAGTGTGTTTCAGAAGTAAGCACTTCATCAAAATCTTTTACATTAGATTTGTCAGAATGTCCTAAGAATAGAAGGATATGGAGGGTGGGTGAGTTTCTTGATAGATCTGAGAAGCGAGTGTGTTGAGAATACGTATTGACATGTACACACTATTTAAAGCTCCTGTCTCTCCAATCATATTACTTAGAAAGGTTGGATAATTTTCCCGAGATGACTGAAGTACAGTTAGTTGGCCATGTGAACACATCCGTCATGTCTGATCAAGACAAAACCAAGGACTAAAATAAAGGAAACACCGCATTTAGCTTTTAGATTATCAGGCCAAATTTTATATGGACTATTCACCTTTACAAGATGAAAGCAGAATGCATATTCTTTAATTTGGGGGGAAGGAAGAGAATAATTAGTTCTTTCTCATTGTTGTGCAGATATATGTTCATTAAAACTTTTTGCTTTAATTTTTAAAACTAAGCCTAGGACAGGGCTTCTGATATTAATTTGATGTACAGAGTACTGTATACTACTCGATTTGAGGTACATGAGTTCTTGCTTTCTTTTTTCTTTTGAGAATGATATTTTACATTTATATGCTGCCTTACAGCCTTTCTTCATTTCTTTGTTTCTTCATAACTGTCCTCAAGGGCAGTGGCATGACAGACCCATTTTAGGGATAAGGAAACCGAGGCCCACGCCTTAGATCACAAAGCCACTCGATGGTGTGACATCTGGACTAGAGCCCAGTCTGCGGCTCGCAGTTCACTGTGCTGCCCACTACCCCCGAAACTATAAGCAGGGAGACGCACTCGTTCGGTGCAACGGAGCCCTTTGTTGTCCCTCCGTGTTTTTCCCTCAAGAGCTGAGACCCATCGAAAAATACATCGAATCCAGGAAGGCTCCCCGTCTGTCCTGAGGGCCGTGCGGGGCTGTCCTCCCTCCATCCTAAACCGCCCGTTGGCAGGCCTGGGGCCTGGGGCCGGCCTTCCGCCCGCCCTTCGGCTCTGTCTCCTCCGGGGCAGGACGGTCCCCTGGGGAAGGAAGGACAGCGGGCATCCCCATGGCTTCCATGACGTCCGAGGAGCCCGAGCACCGCCGCGGCCGCCACGGCAGGAAGGAGGGGGCCTCCCGCCTCGGCAGGTGCCCCTGCGGCCCCGAGCCCTTCCCACAGCCTCCTGCTCGCCTCGGCCTCGGAGAGCCGTTTCCCGATGTGTCTGGGGGACTTGGGGAAATATGCGGAAGGCTTGTAAATAAACCCAAGCTGCTCGGACTGAGCCCGAAAGGATGCCAGGTGGTATTTCTGGTGAGCGTGGCCCGACTGCGCTGTGACCGGTTTCCACAGAGCTGATCCTTAAAACTCCGTCAACTCGGACATCAGGGTGAAGAGGGTCACGATGCGGAGACGTAGAGGACCGGGAAGCGGTGAGCGGGCTTCACCGCAGCCCCTGGCCCTGGAGGGAAGCGCCGTCCCGGCTGACACACTTCCCCTGAGTCCCGGGCCAGGGGATGGGCGCGTCGCCTCTGCGTCTGTCGGGGGCCCACGCAGCCCGTGTCCAGGGGGGTTGCCGGCGTTGTCTCCTCCTCCCTCGGCCTCAGCATCGGAGTCTTTCTCTGGCTGGTGAGGGGTCCTCTCGGTGGTCCGTCGCCCCAAGCCCTCCTGCGCCTTGTAGTCTGAAGAGCGCCTCCGGCCGGACAGGTTCCGGGTGGGGAGACAGGCAGCGAAGAGCCCCTCTGGGTCTGCCCTCCGCACCGGGACTAGGGACCGACACGGGCACCGTGGGACAATGAGCAGGACAATGTGGGGGCCTGCGCGGCCCGCTCCCCAGCAGCTGCCGGAGCCTCCACGATGGCGGAGGGTCTGGGTTCAGGGGCGAGTCCCTGCCTCTGTCTCGTGAGGGTCTCATCGCCCCTCGCTCCTGTCCCATCGCGCCGTCCAGGAGGTGCCGGGATGATTAACAAGCAGGACATGAAGATGCCCGCTGCCCAGAGCAACAGCTGCCTCACAGCATCCACAGAATAATTAGATAAATGAGGTGAAGTGGGGTCTCCACCAGTGAGGGCTGCAGTACAGAAGTGCTGATACTCGGCTGAGTGGGGTGCCGGGCCCGCCTCCCCTGCTCTGACTGTGCTTTCTGGACCCCAGCCTCCCAGTTCTGCCATTGGGAGAAAGTGACTGTCCCCTTTACACGGAAAGCTGGCCATGCATGTCAACAACCACAGGGCCCCTCTACCTGACCTGAGCAGTAGGGAGGGGAAGGTCGAAGTGGATGTTGCCAAGAACCAACCAGTGTTGGCAACAAAAGCAAGAGCTTCTGGCAGGAGGTCCGGGGGCTTCCTTGGCCACAAGTGGTGTCTCCCAAGCACTTTAACTACAGAGAACTAGGCAGGAAGTGGAGTGTTGGACTAAAGGAATAATGACACAAAGGAGGTGAAGCGGAAAAAAACAATTTCTTTCCTTTAAGGGGAAAAAATAACCAGTTATTTAAATGAATTGCAAAGAAAAGAATGCAGTGTGGCACTTCCACCAGCCCAGAGGTCAAGGTTTTAGAGCTGTGTATCTCCTTAGCCAGGCCAGAGGCTGGGATCTTCAGCCTGCCTGCAGAGACTGAACCACAGACATGGAGCTTCATTACGATGCAGGAGCATTCCCCCTGAACAAATGAGTCACTAATTCAGCCCTCCTCTCCTGCTTCTCCTTGTAGGCTCTTGCCTGCCTTAGCTCATATTTTACATTCAGCACCTCTAGTTACCCAGAAATTGCATGTGAAATTGTGAAATAGGAAAGCAGTGGTCCATGTGACTCCATCAGTTCTGCTTGGCTTTGCAGCATCCTTGAGTCACACCGTGCAGAGGCTGGGCTGGGTGTTTACTTACAGAAAGCCCAGGGGCCCTAGCCACCTACCAGAGGTTGACATCTAAATACATGCTCTCTGCACCCCAGCCGTGTAACTGGGGCAAATCTATAGAAATGAATGGAGCTGGAGTAAGATGGAGACATTCACAGGGAGCAAGGAAATTGCCAGAACGCAGTACAGACAGAGATGCTGGTGGTTGTCACCAATGCAGTGACTGTGGGACCTGATGGTGTTTCACTAACAGGAGCCTGCCTTGTAAGGCCAGTGCTTAATCCCTAGCTCCATGTGCAGTGGCTTCCCAGGACTCCATGCTGGCGATTCATGGCCCCCAGAGGCCAGGGCAAGGAGTTCTAAGACTTTATCATTAACACTGTGAATGGAAAATGCCAGAATATCATGATTCAGAGGGAGGCAAATCCAGGGAGAAGGACGAGGAGGGGAGCCAGTAGCCGAGCACCATCTGTGCCCAGAGCTTCCCAGGTCAGCTTGTGTCATCTCACCACAGCCCCACGAGATGGGCATTGCTGTTCCCATTACACAGGTGACAACACGAGGCTCCAAGACATTGGACTGTGTGTGGGAGGGCGGCCGTGGGCATAATGGGACAAGTATGGTGGTCCTGGCCTGACCACCCACAGGCCCAGTGATCTGGGGCATGTTCGATAACATGTTTTCTTTAAAAGTGGGACACCCACGCCTATACACTGGCCTGTAGCTCGCAGTGCAGCCTTCACACACGCTAGGAAGACCCTCAGGACATAGTAGGTGCCATTATATGAAATAGGAGAACCAAGATTGGAACTCTGAGAGGTTGGTCTCCTCCAGCCTTTGCTCCCCCTGTAGTGTCACAGGGCCTCAGATCCACACTGAGCACCACCCCCAAGCGATACAGCATGCACAGTGCAGGGCATCTGCTGAGTCCAGCGCCCAAGGAGTTCTTTACATGTCAGCGTTGCTTGCTTTAATGAGCTCCCAGGCCTCAGCGGACAGGGCTGAAATAAACGGGAGGGCCACCTCACTGTGTTATGCGCAATATCAACTACTCTCTGAGCATTTCTGTATCTTTGAAACATTTTATTTAAAAATTTACAACCCCTTTCCCCAAAACTGCATGACTGAGATTTCATCAGACTTGACCATCGATTAGATGAAAAGGGCAAGACACACAGGCATTTAAAAATAACCCTAGACGTAGCTGCAGAATTCGCCACATTATATTACAAAGATCATCTGTCTCTGTCTCTCTGCCCTGCTACACCATGTGTTACGTGTCTGCATCCCCAGTGCCTAGCCTAGAGCCCGGCACATGGTAGGTGCTCAACACATTTGGATGGAACTAGCCACCCAGCAAGGAGCAGGTAAGGGAGCAAATTCTGTCCATTTCCTCAGGACTTGAGCCCCAGAGCAGTGTGTGTGTGACGTCAGCTTGACTTCCGCCCGCCTTTGCACTCTGGGGCAGGTAGTCCCCCTCCATGAGTACTGCTTGGCCATGAGGGTGGAGCTGGGCCGGTCACAAGCACTAGAAATGTCCCTCTCCAGCTACTCGGGGAGCTGGGTTCAAGGGATGCCACCTCTGGTTTCCCACTAAGATGCGTGTTCATTCCCTGAAATGACAACATATATGCACTCAATGGACTCCTAAATAACATGTTTCAAACAAATCTTTTATCACCGTTGCCCCTTAGGACACGTGTCAAATGCTGGCCATTTAAAGCAGCCCATTTCACAAGCTTTTAATGACACTAATAACTGAGGCTTTTTGTCTCCAAGAGTCCTGATGAGCAAAGCCAAGGAGTAAATTATAGAGCTAACTTCTCCCTCTGGTTTACTGATGTGTGAGTGGTTCTCTTCAAGGGAACTACACCAGCCCCCAAAGCTTGGTCAGCCAGAGTACCTTTACATAATTGGGCCACCAGGGTACAGTTAATTTTCAATTTATATTAATAAGATCAGAACATGGTGTGCCCTTTCTGTAATGAAGTAGTGGACATACCAAAATATCTACCTGGTAATTATAAGCAAGTCGGTTTTCCCAGGACCCATCAAGGATTATGCAACATTGCTGTGTATCTCATCACAGGTTCCACACTGCCACACACACTCCTTCCAGGGCACGTAAGGGCGCTCCGTCCTAAGGCACCATTGTCATTTCCTGCCTTTGTTTCTTAACAGGTCAAAGTCATGCTTCGCATTTGTTCCACCCTGGCCCACGATACTGCAGAATCCAGCTCTTTCTTAAAGGTGGACCCACGGAAGAAGCAAATCACTTTGTATGACCCCCTGACCTGTGGAGGTCAAAATGCCTTCCAAAAGAGGGGCAACCAGGTTCCTCCTAAGATGTTTGCCTTTGATGCTGTTTTTCCACAAGATGCTTCTCAGGTAAGCATAGCCTGCCCCCCGGCTCTCAAACTCAGATGATGTCAGTTGGTTTCCAGAAGCTTTCACTATTCACTAGGACCTATGAGCTGGGAGGTATCTTCCAGAGCTCTCTGGTGGATCAGTTCCTCCAGCTACCTGACACTTTTGGAAGCCACTTTGAGCTCCATTGAATAGTTTGGTCCTTTTGAATTATTGGTGTCACATGTTGGGCAAGAGCATTGTGTCAGAATTGCAACAAAACATATCCTTGGAGAGAAGGCAGAGCAAGTCAGTCAGTAGCTGGTGCCCAGAAGCAGGAAGATAGCAAGCAAAATGGAAGTTCAGGAACAGCTGCATCAAGGTGTCAGCAACTGGTCCTACCTGGGCTTCTGGGTGTGCATATATAAGGAGGGGGAAACATTCCAAGGAGCTGGGTGAGAGATCAGCAGACTTCTAGGGCCCTCTAGAGGGCAAATCTGTAGTCCTAGTGAGGAACTGGTGTGCTGAACAGGGACAGTGAGGCTGACTTGCAGTCTTGTGTCCCCGGGTGAGGAAGAAGAAAGGCTAAGGATAGCTGTTGTATTAGTTAGCTATTGCTGCATTACAAACCACTCTACAATTCAGTGGCTTAACACACAAGAGCATTTATTACTGCTCATGAGTCTACGGGCCAGCTGAGCATTCTTCTGCTCCTAGCTGGGCGCATTTATGTATCAGGGATCAGCTCGGGCTTGGGCTCTGCTGATCTTGGCTGCACTGGCTTTAGGCTGGTCTGGAATGACCTTGGCTGGATCACCTGGTCTTTCTTTCACATTGTTTCTTATCAACCAGCAGACTACTTTAGGCTTGCTCTCATGACAATGGCATGATCCCAGCATGCAGGCCTCCCAGATCAGGCTTGGGACTGACACAGTATCATTTCTGCTACATTCCATTGGCCCAGAGGTATGGGGAAGAGACTGCCCGTCTTGATTGGAGGAACTGCAAAATTGCACTGAAGGGGCATGCACACAGAGAGGGGTGGAGAACTGTGGCCATCTTTGTTAACCTGCTGTAAGTATAATTTGGTGGTTCCTTGGTGCTGCAGGGTGCCAAGATTCCTAGACCGAAGCTCCTAGAGTCAGTTCCAGTAAGAGCAGGTGTCCCATAGGATACCCAGGTGTACCATCTGGTACAATCCATCTGCAATAAACTGGTGTGACTGAACCTTCTAGGGGGCATCTATAACCCCCATAATAGGTATATAGTGGCCCACTTTGCATTTTGGCATCAGACACCTGCACCTTCCTGATAAATTTGTAGCATTTCCCAAGATTCATACAAAACTGTGCAACAGGGAAACTAAGAGCCTGGAGTAGAACCTGAGGACAAGGGTGCTAACGGCTGCCACTGATGTTGCATCTGAGTGTAGCAGTGATGGTCACACAGCCTTCTGTATTACACCACAGGCCCCCAGCACACATGGTAGGGCCATTCATGAACCAGCTGAGTAGGCAATGTCCCCGAAGAGTTTTACCATGAAAAGACAGAGTGCTCCATGAGTAAGTTCTATAGTTTCTCTCTTCATTACATATTTTTGTGTGTTGTACCACCCAATGGGCTCAGTAATCTAAACCCAACACTGGGTCTAATAAATGGCCTACCCATAATTTAATTGACACAGTTAAAACTTTTCGTAAGCAAATCTTCCTAAGTTTGTAAGAATTCCATAGCAAACCCTAGTTAAGTGTGGACTTAATAAGTTTTAGATTTATTTCAGAAAAAAGAACCATTTTTACTGCTGGTCTGTGCTTACATGTCACACTTGGTTCCAGAGTTTATGTGCTAGGTTTTACAGTTATTTGCTTCAGAAAGCTTTACATTTTTTTTTTTGGTATCATTAATCTACAGTTACATGTGCAACATTATGGTTACTAAACTCCCCACTTCATCAGGTCCCCCTCACTTACCCCATTACAGTCACTGTCCATCAGCGTAGTGAGATGCTATAGAATCACTACTTGTCTTCTCTGAGTTGTACAGCCCTCCCTGTGCCCCCCCAACATTATGTCCTCTAATCGTAATGCCCTTTTTCCCCCTTGTCCGTCCCTTCCCACCCATCCTCCCCAGTCCCTTTCCCTTTGGGAACTGTTAGTCCATTCTTGGGTTCTGTGAGTCTGCTGCTGTTTTTTTCTTTCAGTGTTTTTCTTTGCTCTTATGCTCCACATATGAGTGAAGTCATTTGATACTTGTCTTTTTTGGCTTGGCTTATTTCACTGAGCATAATACCCTCTAGCTCCATCCATGTTGTTGCAAATGGTAGGATTTGTTTTCTTCTAATGGCTGAATAATATTCCATTGTGTATATGTACCACATCTTCTTTATCCATTCATCTACTGATGGACACTTAGGTTGCTTCCATATCTTGGCTATTGTAAATAGTGCTGTGATAAACATAGGGGTGCATCTGTCTTTTTGAAACTGGGCTGCTGCATTCTTAGGGTAAATTCCTAGGAGTGGAATTCCTGGGTCAAATGGTATTTCTATTTTGAGTTTTTTGAGGAACCTCCATACTGCTTTCCACAATGGTTAAACTAATTTGCATTCCCACCAGCAATGTAGGAGGGTTCCCCTCTCTCCACATCCTCGCCAACATTTGTTGTTTGTGTTTTGGATGGTGGCCATCCTTACTGGTGTGAAGTGATATCTCATTGTGGTTTTAATTTGCATTTCTCTGATGATTAGCGATGTGGAGCATCTTTTCATGTGCCTGTTGGCCATCTGAATTTCTTCTTTGAAGAAGTGTCTATTCATATCCTCTGCCCATTTTTTAATTATATTATTTGCTTTTTCTTTGTTGAGGTGTGTGAGTTCTTTATATATTTTGGATGTCAACCCCTTATCAGATATGTCATTTATGAATATATTCTCCCATACTGTAGGATGTCTTTTTGTTCTACCGATGGTGTTCTTTGCTGTACAGAAGCTTTTCAGCTTGATATGGTCCCACTTGTTCCTTTTTGCTTTTGTTTCCCTTGCCTGGGGAGATATGTTCATGAAGAAGTCACTCATGTTTATGTCCAAGAGATTTTTGCTGATGTTTTTTTCTAAGAGTTTTATGGCTTCATGACTTACATTCAGGTCTTTGATCCATTTTGAGTTTACTTTTGTGTATGGGGTTAGACAGTAGTCCAGTTTCATTCTCTTACATGTAGCTGTCCAGTTTTGCCAACACCAGCTGCTAAAGAGGCTGTCATCTCCCCATTGTATATCCAAGGCTCCTTTATCATATATTAATTGACTGTAGATGTTTGGGTTAATGTCTGGATTTTCTATTCTGTTCCACTGGTCTATAGGTCTGTTCTTGTGCCAATACCAAATTGTCTTGATTACTGTAACTTTGTAGTAGAGCTTGAAGTCTGGGAGCATAATTCCCCCTGTTTTATTCTTCCTTTTCAGGATTGCTTTGGCTATTCGGGGTCTTTTGTGTTTCCATATGAATTTTAGAACTATTTGTTCCAGTTCATTGAAGAATGCTGTTGGTATTTTGATAGGGACTGCATTGAATCTGTAGATTGCTTTAGGTAGTATAGCCACTTTGACAATATTTATTCTTCCTAGCCAAGAGCATGGGATGAATTTCCATTTGTTAGTGTCCTCTTTAATTTCTCTTAGGAGTGTCTTGTAGTTTTCAGAGTACAGGTCTTTCACTTCCTTGGTTAGGTTTATTCCTAGGTATTTTATTCTTTTTGATGCAATTGTGAATGGAATTGTTTTCCTGATTTCTCTTTCTGCTAGTTCATCTTTAGTGTATAGGAAAGCAACAGATTTCTGTGTGTTAATTTTGTATCCTGCAGCTTTGCTGAATTCAGACATTAGTTCTAGTAGTTTTGGAGTGGAGTCTTTAGGGTTTTTTATGTACAATATCATGTCATCTGCAAATAGTGACAATTTGACTTCTTCTTTACCAATCTGGATGCCTTGTATGTCTTTGTTTTGTCTGATTGCCGTGGCCAGGACCTCCAGTACTATGTTGAATAATAGTGGGGAGCGTGGTCATCCCTGTCTTGTTCCTGATCTTAGATGAAAAGCTTTCAGCTTCTTGTTAAGTATGATGTTAGCTGTGGGTTTGTCATATATAGCCTTTATGATGTTGAGGTACTTGCCGTCTATACCCATTTTGTTGAGAGTTTTAATCATGAATGGATGTTGAATTTTGTCAAATGCTTTTTCAGCATCTATGGAGATGATCATGTGGTTTTTTTTCTTTTTGTTGATGTGGTGGATGATGTGGATGCATTTTCGAAGAGAATGCTTTACTTTTGTTAAATTTTCCAGTATTACAATAGATTGTATGTCTCTATAAATTTGCAGTTTCCAAGAGGATTCATACACATCAACCCATGTAACTTTTTCCAGGCTTCCATGGTATAAGATAAGGAGGCATTGCTGTATGTACATTCCACACAAGGAAAGAGACTCAAAGGTTAAGCGTCTGCTCATAGTCCCTTTCCTGAGCAGCATCTTTCCTGGATCCTGCCTCTCCATCTCTCTGTGTCCTGCTGGGTGTGGTATCCTATCTTTGACCTCCTGCTTTTTTATCCACTGTTTACTAGCTGTGTGTCTTTGGGCAAATGGCTCCACCTCTCTGGGCCTCAGTGTCCTCATCTGTGAAAAGAAGACAGAACCCAAATGCACCTCATTGGGCTGTTGTGATTCACTGAGTTGATTCACGTGACAGAAGACACCAGTTTAGGACAGAGCCAGAAGGTGGCAGGCACTCGATAGACGTGAGCCGGTTCACTATTATGTCATCGCTGTGGACAGTGAATTGTGCTCCTGAGCATGGCCAGCTCAGCCCCCTTTGAGCCTCCTGGCAGGAAGGTGTGGGGAGCGTGCCTCTGCCTTGGGTCCTTGCTGTTGACCCGGGAAGCACAGCTACCGTGGTGCCATGTTGTACATTTTGCCTCCTCTCAGCCTCGAAGGACGGCCGCGTCCTGAAGCTCCGTGGTGGTCGGGACAGTTCCCCAGCGTCCTCCTGAGCTGGCCTGCGTGCTCTGAAGTGGGCTCGGTAGACATGGCCGCCCACCACCCTCGGGGCAGACCTCTGCTGGGTCTGGCTTTGGGGGGTGTCCTAGAACATTCGGGCTGCCGTAACAGAACAGTGCAGACTGGGGGGCTATGAACAACAGAAATTTATTTTTCTGGACACTGTGGAGTCCGAGATCAAGGCACGGGCAGAGCTGGGTCCAGCGAGGGCCCCTTCCTGACTCATAGCTATCTCGTCACCGTGTCCACACACAGCGGAAGGCGGGGGGCTCTCCGTTCATGAGGGCTCCACCCTCGGGACCTCGTCCCTCCCAAAGGCCCCACCTCTAAAATCTAGCAGACTGTGTGTTACAAATCTTAAATATGAATGGGGGGTAACACAGTCAGTCCACAGCAGGAGAGGTGGTGGGAGGACTCAGACCTGCAGGTAAGCAGAGGCTCCTGCAGTCCTGGCCCTGCTCACAGGGTGGCTGCCGGCCTCTCCAGGCCCAAGGGGAAAGGCAGCCAGGGCCTCCAGGGGCCATTGTCAGCGCCTCACAAATGCCAGATGGACGGGCCACGGGCCACGCTCTTCTCAGCGGACCTTGGGCAGGAGTTCTGAGGGGGGGGCCTGCCCACACTGAGCCCTGTGAGGCTGCTCCTGCCTCTTCTCTGTCGTCGGGCCTTCGCACGGGTGACTCGGAGATGGCAGTTCGGTCCACTCTCAACCAGCTTTCTCCACGCTCACCTTGAATCTCATACAGTTTATTTCATGGCTGGCTCGTAGCGGGCTCTCAGCCTCCTAATCCCCAGCTCACTTTCTGTCCAAAGAAGGCAGAGTTGACTCAGCCATAACTTCCCTCACTTTGCAGAGGTGTCTCGGGCAAATTCCATCCCGATTCTAGTGCCTCAGTCTCAGGGTTTAGTGCCCCTCACTGCTCAGGTCCTGGGTGTGTGACCGATCCTGCGGTCTCCATGGAGGCCTTGTCCTGCCGCCCCTCTGCCCAGGGGGCACCCCCAGCAGTGTTGCTGAGGCGACTGTTGGAACCATTGACAATGGCTGGGAATGTGGTTTTTCAATTTCAGTTTGGGAGAGAAAATTGATTTCTGAGTACTGTGGATCGTCATGCTCTGCTACCTGCAACTGAATGACTACATTCACAGCTGAGGCGTGGTTCCCAGATTCGCACTGGGAGGCACGCTGCTCGCTGGCATGGCCTCTGAGCACTCCCAGAGCTGGACCTGGCCATGAGGCACAGCAAATAATTCTGTCCTCCTGCTTCTGTGAAAGCCTCCGCTGCTCACCTGAGATGCTTCCTGCTCCACGGTTACCAAGTGCTTACTGTTGGCTGTATCCTTGGGTGTTAATGGGGAAATACAATGGTCACCAGGGCCTGGCCCCTGTCTGAGGATCTCCTGACTGAGGTGGAGGTGAGATACAGCAGGAGGAAGGGCACAGCAGACCAGCAAATGGTGACTGACGTGGTCCGCAGAGGAAGAAAGAAAAGGCTGGTTCTGAAAAGAGGGTGGGGAAGAGGAAGGATATTGGGAGAGAAAGTGGACATACATTGCAGACCCCCTGCTTATTCAGAACGGTGCTGTGTCTCAAGGTCACTTTCCTGAAATTGCACATCATTTTTTCCCTTTGGTGAGCCAGGCCCATTTCATAAGCTGTGTGTGTACGTGTGTGTGCGTGTATACAGGTGTGTGTGTGTGTGTGTGTGTGTGTGTGTGAAGGATCTAGTTAGCAGAGGGCAAATCCAGGTTTAAGTGCCTGGATCAGGGAGAGCACGAGGCCTGTGAAGCACCGTGTTCCCTCTGCTGCTCTGTGTGGTCAGCACACGCCACAAATGAGCAGAGGTGACACTCAGCGTCGCTCAGCCCCAGAGAGGCAGACTGGTGGGGAATGCCAGGACTCTGGGACCCTGAGCCCCAGGAAATGGGCTTCAGGGCCCAGGGCCCACTCACCACAGTGTCTCCTTGTGTCTTCAGGCTGAAGTGTGTGCAGGAACGGTGGCGGAGGTGATCCAGTCTGTGGTCAACGGGGCAGACGGCTGCGTGTTCTGTTTCGGCCACGCCAAGCTGGGTCAGTGAGAGCTTTTCTTTTTGTGCAGCTCAGTGGATTCCAAGGCACCCTATTTGTTTCTCTCTGTTGGTCCCAGAGTCCTAGGATGATATCCTTAGGTGCTGAACTGAGTGGCAGGAATAGCTGTTTCTGCTTTTGAAATGTAGATGTTCATCCTGGTGGACAGACATCCAGGAAAGCCTTGAGTCCACAATACGGAAAAGGACTAGTGGGGTCGTGCCCACCTGGTCCAGGCCAGAAAGCCAGCAGGCAGCCTCATGTTTGCTGAGCAGGGTCAAGGACTGTTGGGAAGCAGAGGAGCCCCTGCCCACCCCCCAGAGAGGATTCCAAGAGGATTCAGGCATACACCTGTGCTGAAGCGGGGACGGGAGGAGGCCATGAAACAGCCCGACAGCAGTTTTAATGCTGGGTCCCTTAAGGCTCCGAAAGTGACCCTTGGTGGGGATTCCAACAGAGGCCAGGACAGAAAGCCCATTTCATCTCACTGCCGCTGCCTTTGTGATCTGATCAAAGTATGATCCAGATTTTAATGGAATTCACTCATGCTGTAAAAATACACACAGCATTTAACTTGAGAAAGGATATAAAGTGTAAGTTGGTACATTTAATCTGTGGGGTGGTGATAAAAGGAACCATAACAGTGATGAAAGCTCTGCCTCCCCCACATGCAAAACCCTGCAGCAACCGGCTAGCTTGTGAAGTCTGGGGTCCTCCTCCGGTAAATCGCGATTTAATCTCGTCACCAGCCGGGCTCTCGCATTTTGGAACAGCTCTTTAATCAGCAGCGCTGGGAAACGTTTTTGCTGGTGTCAAATGCTTTCAAGTGCTTTTTTTTTCTTTCCAATATTTCTCGCCTTTTCCTTTCCTTCCTTCCCGTGCCCCACTCCCCATGCCTTTCCCCTGCATTCTTGGCTTCTATGCCCGAGAGCCTCCCGGATGACGCCCGAACTCTTCTTTCTGCCCGCGCCCCCAGGGAAGTCCTACACCATGATCGGCGAGGATGACTCCATGCAGAGCCTTGGCATCATCCCCTGTACTATCTCTTGGCTCTTCAAGCTGATAAATGAGCGCAAGGAGAAGACGGGGGCACGTTTCTCAGTGCGGATCTCAGCCGTGGAGGTGTGGGGCAAAGAGGAGAACCTCCGGGACCTGCTGTCTGAGGTGGCCACGGGCAGTCTGCAGGATGGCCAGTCCCCGGGCGTGTACCTGTGTGAGGACCCCATCTGTGGCACGCAGGTGATTGCTTTGGAGCGAGGTGGCCCCGAGGTGGGGCACCCCTGCCTCAGGCTGGGGCAGCTCACGCCTGGCCCACTCGGCACACACACACACGGCGGCTGTGAGTGTCCTGCTGTGAACCGGCCTGGAGCCTCGCGGCCGCAGCTGCAGGGCCGTCTGCTTGCTCAGCCCAAATATTTGTACCTTGAATCAAATTGACAATGAGCAGGAGCCACGGTTTTGTAGCTATTTAGGGGAAATGGAGTTCACTTTCTTCATGCCCCTTTACAAAATATATATAATCTTTCTTTTGTTTAACAACAACCAAAATATTTACTGCTCTGCACAAATAGCTTCAGCCATTACTGGGGCTGTTTATGGCTCTATAAACTGTTTCTGGCACTGGCTTACTGCCGGAATAGTAGTGCTATAGGAAAAACAAAGAACCACTTTTTAATTAGAACCATGATATAATTGCTAGAACTATGGAAGCCAGGAGAAGCTCCAGTTCACCTTTCCAGGACGGTGTGCCTGCGGGAGCGTCTCTGCCTTGCTGTCTGATGACAGGTGTGGGGTTGATGGGGTGGCTCCCGGTTCATAGGGAGAAGAGTCAGTTCTCCTGGTCCTGGCAGTAGGCGTCACTCCCTACTTCCATCAGATGCCACCTTCCTTAGATGGGTGTTGCTTCTGATGAATGGCTGCCTCATCCCAAATAGGGTTGTTTTCACAGGTGAGAAGCCCCCCTGTCATCCCACCTACTCACCCCTGACCGTGTTCTTCCCCTGCTGTAAGCAGAGCCTTCCATTTCCGTTACGAATCCTCCATCCTCAAACCCTTTGATGTATGAGGTCCTGCATGACCTGTCCCCACCTTTCTAGCATCATCTCTTACCACTCCCCTCCTTACCACTCCTTTTGAATTACATGTAGGTCCTCGAAGAAAGCAGTGCCTCTCAAAATTCAGTGTGCATTTATTTGAATCACTGGGGATCTTGTTAAAATTCAGGTTCTGGTTCAGAAGGTCTGGGACAGGACCCCTGACTATGAATTTCTAAGAGTTTCACAATGATTGACCGCACTTTCAGTAGTAAGGCTCTAAGGTACCAGCCATGTTCCCTCATACCTCTGGCCTTTGCACATTCTGTTCCCTGTGCATGGAACACTCCTCCTCCCCCTCACTCTTCCTCTGGCTCACTCCTTATCCTTTAGGGATCAGTTAGGTGTCACTTCATCCAAAAAGACCTCTTAGATGTTTCTCCTGATTGTCAATTATGGTTGCCTGGTTAGTTCTCTGAAACACCCAAAGGGTGGGTACCTATCTGACTAAAACTGGCTGTTTGTGGTTTTAACAGATGCATCAGATACCATTTTGTATCTAGCAATGTAATTTCTAGAACTATGGAAGCCAAGAGGTGCCCCAGTTCACCCTCTCAGATCTAATCAGATGTGGAATCTAATGAGAAAGCCAACTAAAGTTTAAGAATCCAGGGGTTCTTAAACTTTAGTCTTCATCAGAGGCACCTGGAGGATTTGTTAAAACACAGATTGCTCTAGAATCTCTGATTCAGTGAGCCCAGGACAGAGCCCCCAAATGAGCATTTCTAGTAAGTTCCCTGTGATGCTGTCATTGCTGGTGCAGGAACATTTTGAGAATCGCTGTTCTTATGCACAGACACAGCAGGCAGTATCTGCTGGCACCCGTGAGGATGAGTGACCCCCTCCCACTCCCACCCGAGCTTTACCTGGATGTTCAAATGTGCTGGACCCTGCATTCACTTTCATAAACTCTGCTGGTGAAGTTCCATCAGGGTAACGGAGGGCCCAGGAGAAGAGGAAGAGACCAGAGTCCTCTTTAACTCCTCCTGTTGAAAAAAAAAATCTTTAAAAATTGTTTGGTTTATTTTCTAGCCATACTGAGTGCAAAATGACAAGCACAACAGAATCCCTGTGGTTTTTGACGTTGGGGGTTGGGTTCTCACAGGTCAGGGCACAGGTGCAGCCGGAGGCAGAACGGAGCATCGTCAGGATTTGCACTAACAGCGAGGCACACACTGCAGAACATTCCTTTGCATAGATCAGAAATGCGAGTTTCCTTTTCTCCCCAAAAAGGAGAGTAGGTCAAATTCTGATACATTCTGATTAAGGCTGACTATAATTGCCGGGGGGTTCATAGGATTTAGACCCATTGCCCGCAGTGCTTCCTTTCACAGTCGAGTATGCCCTGAGTATGAATTTAGGGACTGAAGAGAAAAGCAGATATCCTTTAAGTGATACAGATGAGTATCTCGACTGTTTCCATGTGTCTTTTATTCTTCTAATTTATAACTGTGCTCATCAGTGTGGCCTCAAATTGGCTTTAATTAAATAGCTGGGAAAGTTGGGGGTCGGGCTAAAGCTGACCAGATTTTTTACTCCTTTGGGACTCCAGCGCTATCCGGACTAACATCCCACTGGGCAGCCTACCCATCTCCAAACATCCTACTCTTTGACAGCAAGATGCAGTCACAGCCCCTGTTTTCTTAGGCAAGGGCACATCCCAGGGTGTTGGCTTGCTGTCCTCTGCAGAGATCAGGATGGGCCCCTGCTCCCCAGTCACTCAGATGCAACCACTTGCTCTGCACACCTGCTAGCTGCAGATACCACTTACATTGTAAAATGGGTGTTTCATGCAGTAAGTGTGCTCAAGATTAACCTTCAGAAGTAAACTAATTAAGCTGAGAATTGCACGTGCGTACAGGACCTTGTTCCAGAAGGACTTTCCAGAGGCTTGTAGTTTTGCTGCAGGGAGTAGACAGCCCTCGTGAGGGGCAGGCGGGCCCTCCTCAGTCTGCGGCGTCAGCTTTCAGCTTGTGTCTTCCAGCTGCAGAACCAGAGCGAGCTGCGGGCGCCCACCGCAGAGAAGGCCGCCTTCTTCCTGGACGCCGCCATCGCCTCCCGCCGAGGCCACCAGCAGGACTGCGACGAGGACGACCACCGCAACTCGCACATGGTCTTCACCCTGCACATCTACCAGTATCGGATGGAGAAGAGCGGCAAGGGTGGAAGTAAGTCAGCCACTCTCCCCCCAGCCTGCGAGACGCCCCTTACGCAGGGCGCACGCCGCCCTTTCCCCGTGTGGTACAGTTCCACCAGTGTGCAGCTTGCTGATGTGGAATTCCAGGTCACTGTCGAGTCTGGGCAGCGGTCCAAGGGAAAAGGGTTCGCTTTGGGAAAGATAATTCACAAACATAATCTCCTAGGGAAGGTGCGAGAGCATGCCTGCAAAACAACCCACCTGCTCAGCAGTATTCCTTGTTCACAAACCTCAAAGGTGCTCGTCGTGAAAGACCGACACTTGCCCACCGGAGCGCCTTGGCGGTGTGTCCCTGATCTTGAGCTCGAGTCCACCATATGGGCCTGAAAGAAACAGAGTCCTGATTTGTAAATAGTTGATAAATCCCCCTTTGAATAAGGAACCAGACCCTGGCTGTCTGGCTCGCTCAGGCAGTGCCATCAGGACATGTCCCTGTGAATGCCCAGGCCCCTCCTGGGACGTTTGTCTCCCCCAGACGGAAGCTCTCTCGGTCCCTATCCCAGTGGCTCTGTGGGCCCAGTCTTCTGCCAGCTTCCTGCTCCTTAATTGTTGTTGTTTTAAATTGGCTTAAATGAGGTATAATTTACGTTTAGTAACACATAACCTCTTTATGTCGATCTCTGCAGTCCTGTAACCAGCACTGTCAGGATGGAGAACAAAGTTGTTACCACCTCAAGTTCCCTCTTGCTCTTTCTACTCAGTCCCTCCCCAACGCTAGCCCCTGACAACCCCTGATCTGACCTTCGTCCTTACATAGTTTTGCTTTTATCCAGAACATCATATAAATGGAACCCCATGCTGCATATGTGGCCTTTTGTGTCCGGCTTCCTTCATTTAGCACCATGCATTTGAGGTTCATCTGTGTTGTCACCTGTATCAGTTGTTCACTTGGTTTTCTTGCCACCTGCTCCTCTGGTTTTGACTGAGCCTCAAAGCCTGCCCCCCACCCTACCCCTACCTGCAGGACTGCCATCTCACCATATAACCAACCAGGGTTAGCGCCCCTGGCTCTGACAAGCAGCCTCAGCGATGCATGCTGGCTGCTGCCCAAGAATCTAGAGACACAGGCGCTTGCTGGCTGCCCTGGCAGCATGGCAGGCCTGGCAGGCGGCCATCAGCAGACAATCTCTCTTAAAACCAGCCATTTTGATAAAGGTCCGACCTGGAGCGTGCAAAATATTTTGAATAGAAATCCTTCAGGGGAGACTGATTCTCAATGAGGGTCTCACACCATGTACAGCACTTCCATTTATAAAAACTTTCTTAAAGAAGGAAACAAGGGATTAGGGTAGGGATGAGAACCGCTAGACCTTTAAAATCCATAAGAGAATTTTTATCCATAAGAGAATTTTTCCTAACAATCTGGAGGCTGGCTTTAAATCCTGCTCTCACTGGTTTTTCTGGGTTATGTCTTACAAGCATGAATTTGGGAGTCTGAAGAGTGTTTACTTTATTCTCTTAAGCTGTCAATAGTCATAATAGTAATAATCAGACCCTGCAGTAGATTCTCCCACTTTCAGCAAAGGGAGACTTGAAAACAATCTGGTTCTTGAGCCAAATGCCTCCCAGATGGCACTGAGCCGAAACTCAGGAGGGAGGTTAACCTCCATCTCTCTCTAGCTGCCAACTCAAAGTGAAAAGAACTCTGTTCCAGTTTTCACTTTTTTTTCTCCTCGTTCTGCTCTCAGTTTGGAATGTGAAAGTAGGGAGGACTCTTGAAAACAAACAGTTAAATTACTTTGACTGTAAGAACTTAATATTCAGCTGCCACAAAAGCGTAGGCTAGGACCTTCCCTAAACCCAACTATCCACCCAACTCAGTACTTAATGAGTCCTGGGCTCTTATTAAATATTTAACATCAAACTTATCTTCTTCCTATTTGTAAACTGTGAAAGCAAATTGCTTTTAAATAATAAATTCAGGGTAAAGGAAAAGGCAAATACCATTAATGGCATCCAAAACCTCTTTTAGTTACTTCCTAATGTATGTGTAGATGAGAACAAAGCCGTGGAGCAGTCCAGACTGACGTGGGGGCGAGCCCCGAGGGAGCGAGGCATGTCACCTACCCACCACAACGTGGGGCTTTTCGGCAGGGAAGGAAATCCAGGCCAGACTTCTCCCAGCCACCCAGCCCTAGGCTTGCTTGACTTCAGTGAATTTACATCTATTTAAAATATAATGAGGAGATTTGGAGTGTTGTTTAAAATGGAAATTTTTGTTTACATATATATATGTGTGTGTGTGTGTGTGTGTGTGTAAGCCAAAATCCCTGGGGACCTGGCAGCCAGAACTCAATTAAGGGCAAGTTTATTAATTAGTCACCCTGCAGGGAAGCAGAAAGCAGAGCAGGCTGCTGTTAACTGGCCATTAGAAGCTCAGATGATGGATTCAAGACATTTCTGCAGGAATTAAACACACCATGTGTATATATGCACCTGAAGCTTATACACATGTGTTTTATACACACACACATAATGCTTGTGTAAGGAGACAAAAATGTTTTAAACATGTCCAGGCAAGATAGCACAGAAAATTCTATGTTGATGTATTACTATTTTGCACATAGCACTAGGTTAAACTAAAAAACTTCTCTGGTTTTCTCTGGTTTAAAAGGTTTTTTAGAGCATTAGTGGGGCTGATTTTTCTTCACCTGCCATGGACCCTTCTGCTACTTTGCTGAGCAAACTCTCTGAACTCTGAGAACCCCCTTGGGAATTCCAGCGATGGGCTAGGGACCCAAAGGCCCTTAGTGATCAGGAGCTGCTCCCCGTACAGATGGGTCTGCTAGGAGAGCAGAGCAGGACGCAGCCGGATAGTGACACATGAGGGTGATCAGTATGTCCATGAGACAAGCTTCAGGTGTACACCGTTGATAGGGATGGTTTCTAATGGCATCACTTTGATGAGGAATCTAAACTTGCGAGCAACTATTGCCCAGGGTCCAGAATGACCCCGGGTCTGATTTGGTCATTTGCTTTATTGCCTGTAGGTGAGACTTGGGGGGCGCCGGTGGCTGGCTGGTGTGAGCCTGCGTGGACGTGAGTGTGTACCCAGGCATCCGCTGGCGCCTGCCCTCATCCGCTTACCAGTCTGATCAGACGGTTTCCTTCATCTCAGTTTGCTTTTCACAACAAATCAATCTTTCTTTATGCATCTTGAAATGACTTGAATCCACTATTTCTAACAGCAAAGCCCTGTGCCAGGAGGGTGGCTGCACGCGGGCTTTGAGATTTCTTCTAAGTGATTCAGAACTTAAAAGATATTTGTGCAGCCACTTGGGTATAAACTTTTTCTAGATTTTAAAAAAAATTTCCACTCTGTAATTTCTCATTTGCATCTTTAATTCAGCATCTTAAAAAACAACTCATTTGTATCACATTTTTCCAAAGCATCGAGTGAAGTTTTTAAAGAAACATTTTCTTTACACAGTCATATTGTATCGGTTTATATAACATTTCATTACTTTCATCTGGAGTAACAAGTGGCATAATCAAATTTAGGAGGGAACTCAGCTGACCGTGGATAAATATAGAGCTCATTTTTTTGAAGCAAAAGTGCATAGACAAACTAGAGGTTAGCGTGCAGCATGCCCTGGGCATCAGTCAGCTGCCTTACACAGGTGATGGGGAGCATTGGCTAACCTGGCCAGGTGAAAAAGCAGTGGATCCCAGACTTTGCTGCAATTAGGATCTTCCAGAGAGCTTTTCTGTAACTCTCAGTGCCTGTGTTGCACTCCAAGCCAATTAAGTTAGAAAACCTGGCAGTGGAGCCAGGCAGCCATATTTTTTTAGATCCCAAGGTGATTCTGATGTGGAGCAAAGTTTGGGAGCCCCTGCATTGTGGTGAGGTGAGTTCAGAGAGCTTCTGCATGCTTTATAGCTAGCTCTGGATTTTCACCTTAGATGCAGCATTAATTTTCTGTGAGATCTTGGCAGTTTATTTAAAAGCCGTGAACCTCATTTTCCTCATCTATCAAATGGAGCCAATTCTTGCATTACAGGATTTTTGTAGGAATGAAGTGACACATTAGGAGAGTTGAGTATTTCCTGGCGCATACCAGGTGCTGAATACACAGGAGCTGGCAAAGTGGCTCAGGACTGGGTCAAAATTAGAATATTGCTTCCTGTGGGGAGACTAGGGCATATGAGTAATTTGGTCTGGTCAAGCTCTAGACTTAAAATATAAATATTAGAATATTAATAAAGGGTACGCAAGGCAGACCGAGTTAGGTTGCTTTACTCTGTTGCTGTAATCTCCGCAATCTGAGAGGTCGATGAGGAATCTGCTTCTCACCTGCTATTACCGATCTCACTCATTAACTTCAGAGCTGCTTTCTCTCCAGCCACTTGTACTAATGCAAATTCTTGAAAATAGCAAGTGGTCTGTGCTCAGACCCTTGCACATTGAGCACAATGTGGGAAATTCAGAATTCTGTGACTATTGAAACTCCAGTGGCTGTAGAGCAGAGTCGATTTTTCCATTGCTTAAACGTGACTCTCATTTTGAGTCATGCAGGTATAATTATAGGTATTTTATTATATTATTCTTCCGCACAGTCTAAACTGAGCCTTTTGTTCTCTGTGTTCTATTTTACTACATATACATTATGCATTTTATTCCATTACATCAAATGGACTATTAGAGTCTGAAAGTCCAAATTGGTCTCTGTCTTTGCCCTTTAATCTGTGGCGCATGTGAAATATCTGAGCTTCTCCTGTCTATATAATTAGGTTGCAAAACAGATGATATTTTGCTTTAAAAATAACTATTTCTCTATCATGCTGCCATGACCTGATCTTGCACAGTACAAAATGGGATAAAAGAGAAGTAACATATTATATCTTCCCTTTTAAGGTTACTGGGGAGAGTGGAAGGTAAACAAATATAACGTCTTGCATGTGAGAGTTCTTGGCCGTAGATGTACCACAGTAACCGGGGAGCCTGAACTGAAACGTTATGCTTGCTGTGAACACTTATCCCCTGTTTTTCTCAGTCCTAGATGTGGAAGTTCCTGAGGGTGGAGGGTAGGTTCTGGTCAGGACAGGGTCCTGAATGTCCTCCTCCGAGGCGTGAGCAGCACGTCGCCCTGCCGCCTCAGCGTGGTCCCAGGTGCTCGGCTTGCAGATAAAGGTGTGGATGCCCAGTCGCTGCCCACAGGCCCCTCAACACCCACCGGTACCCAGACACGCCCACAGGCCACTCCCAGCCTCAGCTTTCTTACGCAGCCCCCTTTCCACCTTGCCCTCCATGACGTGGCTTCCACAGCAGCTTTGGGAAGTTTCCATCTCCACCTCACCTGCTTTCCCTCCCCGCAGAGTAGGGGGAGGTGGAGGGAACAGTAGCTGTGCTAGAAGCAACAGTAGTGGGCAGGGGCAAGTTTCCTGCTTTCTTTTTAACAGCTTTAATGAGATATGCTGGAGATACAATAATCTGCACATATTTATAGTATATAACTTGATGAGTTTTGTCATATGCGTATACCCATGAAAGTATCACCACCCTCAAGATAATGAACATATCCATCCATCACCCGCAGATGTTTCCTTGGGACCCACTGGAATCACTCCCCCAGCTCCTCTCCCCGCCCCTCCCACCCCCAGGCACCACTAACGGGCTTCAGTTCCTCTACCTTAGCTTGAATTTCCTAGAATTTTATGTAAATGGAATCATACGGTACAGTTTTAAGTGGCTTCTTTCACATAGCATATTAGTTTGAGATTCAGCCTCTTAATTGCATATATTGATCATTTATTTTTATTGCTAAGTAATAGTCCATTGTCTAGATATACCACAGCTTGCCTATCCGGTCACCTGCTGATGAACATGCGTGCTGTTTCCAGTTTGGGGCTGTTCCAAACCAAAGTGCTGTAACATTCATCTGCAGATCTTTGTATGGATGTATATTTCCTTTCCTTTTGGGTAAATCCCTAGAACTGCTGACCCATGAACACAGTTATCTCTCTAGTTTTTCAGGTTTTCATTCATTTCTCTCAGCGATGTCTTACAGTTTCCACTGTCCGGATCTTTCTCTGTCAGATCTATCCCCATGTATTTCATATTTTATACCCCTATAAATGGTGTTTTAAAATTTCAATTTCTAGTGGTTTGTAACTACTGTATAAAAATAGAGTTGATTTTTGTTTGTTAATCTTGTGTCCTATGACATTGCTGCACTCACTGATTCTAGTTGCCTTTTTTTGTGGATTCTGATAGATTTTCTACATAGATGATCATGTAGTCTGCAAATAAAGACAGTTAAACTTCTTTTCTCCAGTCTCAATACCTTTCTTGAATGAGCTTTGATACTTTACATCTTTCAAGAAATTTGCTCATTCTTCCAAGCTGCCTAATTTACTGGTGGAAAATTTCCTTATCATCTTTTTGAGATCTATAAAAACTGTAGTGAGGCCCCTCTCTCCTTTCTCACACCGGTAATTTGTGTCTTCTCTCTCTTTCCTGATCAGTTGTGCTAAAGATCTATCAATTCTATTGATCTTTTCAAAGAACCATCTTTTGGTTTCATTGATTTTTCTCCATTCTTTTTAGTTTTCTATTCCACTGCTTTCTGCTTTTATGTTAATTTTTTCTTTCTGCCGTTTAGTCTTTAATTTACTTATCTTTTTTAAATTTAATAAGGTCAAAGCTGAGATTATTGATTTGAGACCTTTGTTGTTTTCTGATATAGACATTGAATCCTATAAATTTCTTCTGAAATGCTTCTTTAGTGGCATCTCACAAATTTGGATATGTTGTGTTTTCACTTTCATTCACTGAAAAACACTTTTCAATTTCCATTTTTATTTTTTGACCATAGGTTATTTGGAGCTGTGTTGTTGAGTTTCAAAATATTTGGGTATTTTCCAGATATCTTTCTATCCTGACTTCTAATTTAATTCCACTGTGTCAAAAAAATGTACTTTGAATGAAGTGACTTCTTTAAAAACCCTTGTTTTATGGGCCAGAATATGGTCTATTTTGGTAAATGTTTTGTGTGCACTTCAAAAGAATGTATATTCTGCTGTCATTGGGTTGAGTGTTCCATAAATGTCACGTAGGACAATTTGGTTGATAGTGTTGTTCAAATCTTCTACATCCTTACTTGTTTTCTGTCTACTTGTTATGTCAATTATTAAGAAGGGGATATTTGAGATCTCCAGCTATAATTTGGACTTGCCCATTTCCTCCTGCAGTTCTATCAGATTTTGCTTCATGCATTTGAATTTCTGGTATTAGGTGTAGAAACATCTTGTATTGTTATGACAATCAAATCACTCCCTTTATCCTTTTTAAATGTTCTTCTTTGCCTCTATTAACATTTTTTGTATGAAATTGATGTAGCCATTCCAGCTCTCATGTTCACTGTATGTTCACTGTTTTCCACACTTACATTTTCAACTTATTGTTTCTTTATATTTGAAGTACATTTCTCCTAGGATCATAAAGGAGTAAAGTCTCACTTTTTAATCTAGTCTGACAATTTCTACCTTTTAAATAAGCATGTTCAGACCATTTACATTAAATGACATGGCTTGATCCAAATAATTATTTTTCTACATGTTTTCTGTTCTCCTTTTCTCTTGTGTCTGCCTTCTTTTGGATTTATTGAATATTTTTAATAATTCCATTTTATATCCTTTGTTGTATGTGGCTTATTAGCTATAACTCTTCACTATTTAGTGATTGCTTTATGACTTATAGTATATACCTTTAAGTTCTTACAGTCTACTTTCAAGTGATATTATACCACCTCATGTATGGGATAAGAACCTTACAATAAGGCAGTTTCCCCTGCTATCCACAAGTAGACTGTGCCTATGAAACCTTTTGTAAGCTGAAATGGCATAAAGCAAAAACCAGTTACCATTTCTTAAAAATGGAGATCACCTTCAGATTTCTTTTGGTTAAGTGAAAACAGGTACTAATGTAGGTCCTTCGTGAAACCAAAGTGGTGTAAAGCAAACTTTCAAGTAGTGGAGGAAACCTGGACTTCCATTTCCCCACTCCTAACCTTTGTGCTATTGTTGTCAAACCTTGTCATTTTGCATATGTTATAACCCACACATTACATTGTTGTTGTTTTTGTTTTAACAGTAAATTATATCTAAAGAGAGCAAAATAATAAGGATAAAAAACATGTATTTATTGACATACTTACCATTTCCAAAGCTCTCCCTTCCTTTGTGGGTCTGAATATGGTGAATTCTTTCAGCTTTTTTAAAGTCTGAAAAAAATGTTTATTTCCCTTTTGTCTTTGATACTTTTGCTGGATGTATAATTCTAGGTTGACGGTTTTCAGTACTTAAAAAATGTTGCTCCACTGTCTCCTTAGTTGTATTTCCAACAAGAAATCTGCCATCCTTATTTTTGTTCCTTTACATGTAACATGTTTTCTTCCTCTGGCTTTTTAAGATTTTTCTCATCATCACTGATTTTAAGCAGTCTGATCATGATGGGCCTTAATGTAGTTTTCTCTGTGTTTCCTATGCTTGGGGCTTATTGAGCATTTTGGGATCTGTAGGTTTATAGTTTTCATCAAACTTGGGAAAGTTCTGGTCATTACTTGTTCAAGTATTTTATCTGTACCATCCTCTGTGTCTTCACTTTCAGACCCTCCAAATGTATACATATTAAGATATTTGAAGTTGTCCTACAGCTCTTTTTATCTTTTTTATTTTATTTTTTATTTTTAAAATTTCTCTCTGTGTTTCATTTTGGAGAGTTCAATTATAGGTCTCCAAATTCACCAGTCATTCCTTCTGCAATGTCTGATCTGCCATTAATCCCATCCAATGTATTTTTCAAGTTGTACATTGTAGTTTTCATTTCTATATAGATGCAATTTATGTCTTTTGATATATTCCATGTCTCTACTTAACTTTCTGAACGTTTGAAATACTGTCATAACTGTTTCAATGTCTTCCTCTGTCAGTTCAAACGTCTATGTCAGTCAGTGCTGGGTTGGTTTCAATCCTCTCTTCATTATGGGTCTCATTTTCTTGCTTCTTTGCATGCTGGTTATTTTTGATTGAGTGCTGGACATTTTCATATTTTGTAAATGTTCTTAAGCTTTGTTTCGGGATGCAGCTTTTTGGAAACAGTTTGGTCCTTTCTAGCCTTGCTTTTAAGATTTGCTGGGTGGGACCCAGTCAGTACTCAGTGTAGGACTACGTGTTTCCCACTACTCAAGCAAGACCCTTCTGGGTACTCTAGCCAGTGGTCCTGTAAATCTTGAAGTTGTCCAGTGGCTGTTGGGAACAGGCACTATTCCTGGCCTATGTGAATGCTGTATGCTATTGCCTCTAATCTTTTCAGGTGGCTAATTCCCCCGCCTTGGATAGTTTCCATACATATCCATGCTCATCAGTACTCACTTGAGTACTTAAGGGGACCTTCCGTCATTCCCTGAGTTCTCTCTTCTCTAGCACTCTGTCCTGTGAACTGTTGTTTCCCTGGACTCAAAGCTCCATCTCCTGAGTTCAGGTAGTCCAGCGGTTCCCCCTCCTTGAACCACAGCCTGGAAACTCTCTCTGTTTCCAGTATGGTGGGACACAGGCAGTACCCACGTCACTTGCTTCCCACCTCTCAGGGATCACTGTTCTTTACTGCCTGATGTCTACTGTCTTACAAACAGTTGTTTTATACATTTTGTTCATGTTATGGTTGTTTCAGGTAAGAGAATTGATCTGGTTCCTGTTCCTTCATCTAGGTCAGAAGTGGAAGTATTCATGAGCAAGTTTCTTAACTTGTCTGAAGTTCTACTTTCTCATCTATAAGAAAAAAAAGGACAACAGTACTTAGCTTATGGTTTTACCACGAGAATTGAATGAGACTAACGTTTGTGCAGCACCTGGCACTTGGCAGGGTCTTCCGCTGTCTCTGTACCTGGTTGTTACTTCTTCCTGATCTGAGCTTGGGTCATCTAACCTGATTCCTGGCTCAGCTTTAGGTCAGGGTCTCTGATGATCAGCCACGGCAGATAATCCCTCATAGGCCACTCAGATTTAACTTGATCACTTTCCGAAGCCTCTATCCAAAGACATGTAGGTACAAACCTTATCCTACTTTTATTAGACATACACCTTTTCTGAAGTCTCATCTAGTTCAACCTATAGGAATTGTCCATTATTTTTAGGATGAATGTCATTAGGTTTTAGGTCAGTGATGTGGTGGACAGTATATAAGAGGACCAGTGCTATTTGTGACCATATTGATCTTGTGGGAGTTTCCTGCTTCAACCTTTTACTTCTCCTTTTCTTTTTTCCTTAGATTTCCCAAAGAGCTACATGAAGGACAGATGAGTTTGCCAGGACTTAACTACTTCTCTCTCCTCTTGTCTTCTCTGTGGCAGTGTCTGGAGGCCGCAGCCGCCTGCACCTCATTGATCTCGGCAGCTGTGTGAAAGCTCTTAGCAAAAACCGGGAAGGAGGCTCTGGGCTGTGCCTCTCACTGTCGGCTCTGGGCAATGTCATCCTGGCACTTGTCAATGGCAGCAAACACATCCCATACAAGTAAGTGACTCTTCTACTCCGAGAACGGGATGGAGTAAGCATGGTGCCAGGGCTGGTGAAGGACTGTGGACCCAGTGACACCTGCGGACAGGTGTGTCACAGAGAGCCTGGACCACATGGTTAGTTTAGTGCCGGAAACCAGCCTCTGCTACAATTGTGTAATGCATGATCTCCCGAATTCAATAGCTATGGAAATATTTAAATTTACCACAATCATAACTTCGGGCTGCTTAGGTCAGAAATAATAAGTAATCTCAGCTGAGGTCTCCAATCACGGTTGCCTTGGTAGATTATTGTCACTATTGCACAGTGGCTTTGTAGCGAGTAGAGCAGGGGCAGCCGTTTGGCTTATGCTTTATTCAGGAGTAGGGATGCAAGACTTAACCAAAGTACAGGATACCCAGCTACACTTGAATTTTAACAAATCATTTTTTAGTATAAATATGCCCCCAGTATCACATAGGATCTATGGGCATCCTATAGTTTATCTGGTAACCCTACTTAGGAGAGCTTACAAAGCTTGGGGAATTCTCACCCACCATTGCACGCAAATGTTATTATCCTTCCAAGATCCTTTCCCTCTTCTCCAAGAAGATAAATTAGAGCTGCTCCCGTGTCTTGCCGTGTCATCTGTGCCCATGAACGGCCTAGCCCTGGAGCCACCACTCAGCACCATCACCATGGCTCAGCTAGGCCGTTGGCTGTGATGTGGTGGTGGGGGGGTCGGGGCTGGTGGGGGTCCGCTGCTTGTTCAGGCCCCTGCCAGGGTCCCGCTGCTCCTCTCACCAGCTGTGTGAACTGCCACTCATCACAGGCTGAGGGTTAGAGCTATGGATCTTATGTACATCCCAAGGCTGTGAGAGTGATATGTGTGTGAAGGTTTTTTGCAAAAATTATAACACTATAGCCAATAACCAATAATGATAATCCGGTCGAGCCTATCCTCCTCTGTTTAAATGGACATAACACCTACCTTACAGAGCTGTCATAAGGATTAAACAAATATACGTGGAATCATTTTTCTAAATCTGTAAAATCATACGGACTATGTTACTGTCGTGTGGGAAGTCAGACAGCTCATCCTATGAAAACCAAGACTTGGGACGAGTCCTGAGCTCGCCTCTCCTCTGCCCTGAACTGATGCCAACACTGATTCTGTTCTTCACCTGGGGGACCAGTATGGACTCACTTTAGGAGTTTAAATGGCGATTATAATCTTGTCTCTCTCAAGTCTTGAAAGTTGGAATCCTAGTTGGATAAACCCCAAAATGGTTTTTCCAGCCCCTGTGAGGACCATTTTCTATGAGGAAAAAAATGTCAAGTTGAAGGTTTATAAAATTTCATTCAGCATCATTACTGCAGTTGCATAAACTCAGCTTGTGATTGTAAAAAGGAAGGAAGGAATGGAGGCAGGAAGGAAGAAGACAAGGGAGGGAGGGGAAAGAAAAAAGAAAGGCCTGACAGGACTGCCAGGGCTGGAGGCCTCAGAAAGGAAGTGAAGAGTGATTGGCTGGGGTCCCTGTCCGTACAGAGGGAAGCATGTCTGTTGATGCGATAACTGGATAGATCATGATGTAGATAAAATTCCAGATACCACTTTATGAGGTCCCTGATTCTGTGTCTTCTGCATGTCTCACATTTTTCTGCAGAGTGGCACCCTTTTATGATTTCAGGAAATGTTTGTTGGGTTGATGATGGGAGGGAGGGATGTAAGCATATGGAATTAACTTAGATAAAGTAACTTCCTTTTGGTTAGAGTTGGGTCTTATTATAAGCATATAGGCAAACATTAAGAATTGTTCTTAGTGATGGTTCAAGTTCTCATGTTAGATGAAATATATTTCTCATCAGCTAGACATAAAGACCAGCCCCCTGCCCCCTGGGAGGGCTGACAAAGGGTGAAACCCACCCACCACCCTCTGCAGACAAATGTCAGTCTCAGTTCTGGAGTCCCCTTCCTGACTTCCTGGCTCTGAGGAGTGATGATAGGAAGGTTTCTATGTCTGAAGTAGCCTCTGATTTCAATGTGGCATCCGTGCAAGACTCAGTCGGAGTTGTCCCTACCATCAGGTCCCTCCTGGAGGGTCTTGCAGGCTACCAGCCCTGGTGGCCTGGCCGTTAGCCAGCTCTGTCCTCCCCAAGTGCACCTGTGTAGTCCCAGAGCCCGTCGTTGTGTATAAGCTTTAGAAGGCCTGTGCTGTAATACTGTCTCCGATGCTCAGTCACAGCATAGATTCAATATTTGGTGTCTGCAGATCACGTTTGCAAAGTGATTGATTTACTAGAAACTGTCCTCTTTCAAGGTACAGGAAGATAAGGCAGAGATTTACCCCAGTTGCCCAGCCAGTTGGTGGCAGCATCAAACTGCGTCACTTTTCAGGGCTGTGGAGCTCTGGCCAGTTGGGCACCCACGTTGCCAATCTGCTCCCCCAACCTCATCAAGCTCAGTAACATATTTGTTGCCTTCGCTTTGCACAGCACGGGGTCCTCAGCACAGCAGGAGGGCCCAGATTTCTTTTACCAATTCATTCAGCACTCTGAAGCTGCATTAAGCAGCATTTTGTTAGCATACTAAACACCTTTCGGTGTCAGACCTTGTCATTGCCATAGGTTCAGAGGGGAGGTTTTCTGTCCTTGCAGAGTCCTCTTATTCCTGCTCACTTACAGGAAGAAACAGAAAACCAAACTCCACATTTGTTACCCTCCCCGAACCCTCCCAAACACACAAAACCCCACTACCTCCTCATTTGTCACCCTGGACAACTCTGTGCTTGGAACCTGCGTTACTTGTGTTTGCTTCTGGGAAATTAAGTGGAATGTGCACAGAGGGGATAGAGCCTGCCCTCATTTCTCTTCGTCATTGTGCCAGACTATCTGTCATATAAGCAAGTGGGAAAGTGAGTTTGGATTCATTACCCGTCCTGGGCGTTCCCAGGGGCACCCTCCGTGTACCCTGAATGGTTTTGACTTTGCAAATGATATTGCCTTTGGAGATGACAGACACAGGCGTGGAACAGGGTCCCAGCCTCAGCCGTTACACAGCACAGGCTTGCCAGCCAACCCAAGAGCCATAAATCCTCCTAAATGGTGACACCATTCAGAAAAGCATTCAGGACAGGCAGGAGGACCACCAAGGGCTCCAGCCCCCTACTCTCTTCTGCACTGACAGGTTGCACAAATTACTCTCTGACTTTGGCGAACTTCTTGTCTGGGGAAATCTGTCGCAGTCCTGAGCATTTTGGCAATGCATTCACACATCTTCTTCCATTGCTCATTAAAGCCATTTGCTGCTCCTCACCACTTGTGGGGCACCCAGGTAATAGGAGCCTCCCCATTTGGTAGATAAGAAAAAACAGGCAGAAGCACTGAATGACTTCCCATGCCAAAGGCCAGTGCGGCAGGCACACCTGGAGCTGGCCCGCAGACGGACCCAGCCGTGTGAACTCAGCTGCAGCTGAAGGGCTAGCATGGCCCAGCTGACCTGCAGGCCTACAGTCTTCTCAGAGTTGGAAATTCCAACCATCACCCAGTTCTCTCAAAACAGAATTTTTGGTCCCTTTTCAATGTTGTCATATAGGGAGTACAAACTCTTAGGAAGCATGCCCTTCAGACAGTGATACATCAAGCCCTGAAGTATTTACCTTCAGTTACAACTGTTACTCCATTTGGATTTGGAGAAATAATTACTTTAACAGATCATATGATCTCTTTGCTTATTTGCTGACAAGATGCTTGTACTCTGTTTCTAAATAACAGGTATTTTATATGTCTTGGCTTCCATTTAACAGGAGGCCCTGGAAAGTCACTTGGTGACCCTGTGATGTTGTGTCTGTCTGAGATTCTTCCTAAGTCAGCTTGAAACATGTCTCTGCAAATGACTGGTGCAGTGGCGCTCCATGCCTCTCTTTCCCAGGTTTGGACTGTGGCTAGGACCAAGGCCCAGCCCTTGTTTACTCAGATCAGTCCCTGCTGTGCTGTGCTCTGGGGCTCAGACGGCGTGCTGCCCTCCTGGCTCCCTCCTCCCTGTGGGAGACCCACCAGGAGAAGCAGGGGCTGCCAGGGGATCCGTTCTTAGGAGCTTCAGGCGCATAGACGCCACCCCTTGCAGGCCCACGGGCGGAAGCCTCTATTCCACAAGACTGAGAAAGAGCCCGCCACCCGGGGCTGAAACGGGAGCACTTTTTCCTCCTAAGGGCCTCGTGAGGAGTCAGGAAGCAAGGCCATTTTTAAGAGTATAGCAGCATCAGAGCACAGCCACTCATTCACCTGGTGAGCAGCTCTGGACACTCAAGTCAGTGACTTGTGGAGAAGTGACATTTTAAGTAGAGGCCGTTTTTAAAAAATGTTAACACCTCTTCTCGTCTATGCAGGGCTGCGGTGCCAGGTCTGCAGACAGTATGCAAGGCCGCGGACCTGAAATGCTCAAGGCCTTTCCAGGACTTGTATCTCTGAGGAGTGCAGATAGATATTCCTTCTCCTTGCTTTGAGAAATACTTTCTCCTAGTGGTCATTTGCATCATCTCTACTTTCCCAGAACTGGAGACCCGCTCCATGTCTGGGAACCTAGAGAAAGGAGCTAATGATCGATATTAGGTCCAATATTCAGCTTCCTGATTGACCTAGGAGACGAAAGGTTTGTTCCTCTGGACTTGAATGTATATTTCATTTACACTTAATATGGAATTAAATAGATATTTTCCAGGAAGTATGCAAAGCACTGTCGACACTCCAGATGTGCTTAAGATAGCATGTAATGGAGAGAAGTTCTGTGTAACCTTTGTGGGGCTATGTGTGTGTGAGAGAGAGGAGAGACACACATATTTAGCAGCCTTTAAACATACATTAATGCTGTATTATCTCCTCCTGATTTACAGGGAGAACATCAATTTAGAACTATTTGCACAAACTCCAGATCCCTGTTTATAACATTCCCTGTTTAGAAATAAACCAAAGTCTCAGGTTGCCAAGCAACTGTAGCACTGGTAGTTCATAGTAATCCTGCTTCAGAAATATTCACTTTGGTACATTTTAATGATTATTAGGCTGCAGAATAGTGAGTTCAGAAAATCACCAGGACATGTAAGTCCCACTTTTATGAGATTTTAGCATTTTTACTTTCTTCTCTTCTTCCCTCCTTACTTATTTGCTTCCCTGGCTAATGGTTTCTTCCTATTAGTTATGGAAATTTCTGGAGATTGATATTATTTTCTTAAGAGTTTAGACAGCAACTACCAGTAAATTAACTCTGCCAGGTTTATTCCTGAACCATCTGAGTGACTCAGGGAGAAGTGCGACTGTCGGGACACCAGCTGGGGTCACAAGCCTAGGTCCAAGCACTGGCCATTTTACCACTGGTCTGACCCACAGACTCCGCACCATCATCCTGGTCGTTCATAAAAGGACCACCTTCTGCCCCCTCACCAAACCGAGCGCAGATTATCAGGCCCCCACCTCAGTCCTCATCTCTTGGCAGCAAACTGTGCTGCGTATTTTTCTTTGTCTACATGGCTGGTCTCCCCTGGGCGGCGGGTCATGTGGTTTGAGGACTGGGTAGAAATCCGGAGGTATCTTCAGTTCTCTTTTGGCTTTTCAAGAGGTTTTCTTCCTTTATGGCCAGTTTCTGAGATTACCAATGAAACTCTCTCTTCTCTCCAGATTCTTAGCCAATTGGCAAATAGGTGCAAAAGTATGGCTGGGAATCAAAACCCTCTATCTGCCTAACCCTAGGAGAGGGCAAGGATGTCTCCTTCGGTCCTTCACGAACACAGACCCCAGGACGCAGGAGTGGGGAGGTCGGGTCAGCAGAGCGGTGGGGGCTGTGGGGCTTCCACGGTGGGCGGGTTAGACAGGCAGCTAGTAACTGGCGCTTGTGAAGTCTTACCCAGGCAGCCACATGGCTCAAATGGAGAAGACAATGTGTGCGACTTGCAGGGAGACAGACAGACAGACAGACAGACAGCATTGGGCTGTACCTGCCCAGGGTCATGTTTACCAGCCTCACCAGTCAGACCTCTTTCCTGCTCTGGGAACAAGCGAATAAAAGGGCAGACAGAAAGGTGGGAACTTTTTTTTCTCAGTCGTTCCAAGGGGATAGAATTTCCTAATTCTTATGGAGTTACTGGGTCATAGGCAGAAGGAGAAAATAGTTTCCAGTACTTATTTTCTGGCTTTTCAGCTACATTCCAAGTAGTTAGCATGGTGCATGCATGAGCTCCAAGAAGCACTATTTCACACATGGGCAGAATGATAGTAGCTCAAAGTCATTGTTCTCTTATTAGGCATCAGGGACTGTTTGAAATGCTTTATCAGTGTTCTGCCCACAGCCTTATGACATAGGCACTGTTACCGTGCTGGTTTACAGATGGGAAAACCGAGACTGGAGAGGTAGGTGACATGCCCGCATTGGCACAGCCTGCTGGGGACAGAGCTCCTTCACTGCACTCCCTCACACGTGGTGTCTGGGATGCTCTGGTGTTCAATCTGTATTTGTTGAAATAACAAAGGAGGTCAGGCAGTGGATCAAAGGTATTGGCAAAGTTTAAGTCCGTGTAGCTAGTTGTCAGTGAAAGCGGAGTTCCGGTGGGGGGCCAGCTGTGCGCTCAGGGCAGCGTGCTGGGCTCAGCTGTGCTGTGAGGGCTCAGCCAGTACTTCCCGCGGAGACCGTGGCAGTGAGGAAGGTGGCGTGGGAGACCAGGTGGGGCGGATGCCTCCCTCATCAGAGCCTAAGCTGCATACCAGGGCTGAGTCAGAAACACAAATAGGAATGTTTGAAAGGAGACCCCTCTCACTCAGAACCTGTGTGCAGGGCCCCAGGTCGCGGTTTCAAAGGGGAGCTTAGGCCAGCCTCCTTAAATGGCACTCGCTGGAGCCTGAAGCCCATATTCTGGGCACCACCAGCAGATGATCTCAGCAAATCTCACAAGTCTCTTCTTTTCTAAATTTCTGTAGTCTTTCTCACGTGTGGTCCTGCACGTTTGTAGAGCCAGGTTCCCTGCCCCACAGAGGGAAAGCTGCAGGATTCTCAGGCCACGGGGTCCCCAGGCAGCCCCCCTTCTGGTGGCTGTTTCGCACAGGGAGCCCTGTGCTCCGGGCCACCGGCTGCTGACGGATGCAGGTCCCTGCTCTGCGCCTTGGGCAGGGCCCAGTAGGTGGGTGAGGCACTCCTGAGTGAGGAGATTCCTGTCTGAGCAGGAGAGGTTATCAGCCAGTTGTGGCTTGATGTCATGCTGAGTACAAGAAAGAGCAGAGAGAGGAGAGGAGAGGGTGGCGGCGCCCCCACGGCACCTGGCTGAGGATGGGGGCTGTGGGGGCTTCCACGGTGGGCAGGTTAGACAGACAACTAGTAACCGGCACTTGTGAAGTCTCTCCAGGCTGGGCTCCCAGGGAAGTATGTGTCCTCACCTGTCTGTGGTTCCTGAAGGAGACGGGTGGTCACCAGAGGCCAGGGAGACACGCGGTCCCCGCCGTCTGCCTCCTCTCCAGATGCCCCTGCGTGTCTCGCTTCTCCGTCAGCTAAAGCAGAGTCCTCCCCCTTTGCCTCTTCTCCACCTCAGACACAGTGTAGGCACCACTGGGCAATGCCCATGATCACCCCTTTAGGAAGGCCTTCAAAGGCAAAATTCTGTTTTAATAGAGTTGAAACTTTTATAACCCAAATTCATCTGGCATTTTTGTATCTCTCCCCCACCCCCACCCCAAGTTTTATTGAGATATAATTGACATATAACATTGTATTACTTTAAGGTGAACATTATGATTTGATATATGCATATATTGCAAAATGATCACCACAGTAAGTTTAGTTAACACTCACCACTTCACATAGTTACAATTTTTTTCTTGTGGTGAGAACTTTTGAGATCTACTCTCTCATTAACTTTCAAATATACAATTTGAAAGTTTTATTAACTATAAAGTATGAAAGAGTTAACTATAAAGTATTGTTAACTACAGTCATCACATCCCCATGATTTATTTATTTTAAAACTGGAAATTTGTACCTTTTGACCCTTTCACCCATATTACCCCACCCTTCACCTCCCGTCTCTGGCAACCACCATTCTGTTCTCCGTATCCGAGTTCAGGTTTTTAGATTCCACATATAAGTAAGATCATACAGCATCTGGCTTTCTCTGTCTTATCTTATTCACTTAGCATAATGCTCTCAAGGCCCATCTGTGTTGTTCCAAATGGCAGGATATCCTTTTTTCATGGCTGAACAATATTCCATTGTGTGTATGTGCATGTGTGTGTGTGTGTACACACACACACACACACACACTACATTTTCATTTTTCCATTCATCTGTTGATGGACACTTGGCACCATCATACCTTTTTGTCCATTCCTTGATTTAAAAAGTGTGCATCTCTTTGTAATTACCTTTTGTTAAAAAGGAAGCCTCATGCATTTATTCAACAAGAGTTTGCATGCCTAAAAACAGAGAAGGCTATTGCCTGATACAGACATTTAATTTAGAGGGTCTGACACTAAGCCTTCTGCACAAGGAGAGGAGCGACAGATGAAGTGAACGGCTTCCCCTGCAGCTCCCCTCAGTGAGCCCATTGGACTGGGCCAGGGGTCTGACGCCGCTGCACCTCGGGGAGCATCTGTGTACCCTACTGACCAGCGTGCCATTCAAATATTTAAAGATACAAGTTTTTCATATAGTAAGGCCTTTAAATGCCAGCCAAGTACCTCTGGTACTCAGACAATGATGTGTTCCAACGCAGAAGTAAAATGTGACCGTGTTGGACTTCATGACACTGTATTCCAAGGAGATTTTTCCAGTCTAACCTTGGTGATACAAATTTCACCTTACACTTTAGATTCCAAGTGATACATAGAGCTGAACTCCGTTATTCACAGAGCCCGGTGCTATTCTGATCAGCGAGGTGGATTCTAGCCCAAAGGGCCTGGCTAAGGAGCTGAAGGGGCTGATTTCGTTTCAAGTCTGATGGAAGCTACCAAATATATACAGGAAATAATTTGAGAAATACATGACCTAATAGCTATAAGTTCTTTTACCCATTTATTTACTCACAAATATTTATTGGCCCCCTGCATTATACAAGGACTAGGCATAGCTGAGAATAGCCCAGATGGTCTCCACTCTCGGACAATCTGTGGGGTGACTCAGACCGAAACAACCAAGTCCAGTACCTGAGAAGAGGTGAACAGCCGTGCTCCACCACCATGGAAAGAAGGGCCCAAGTAAGGCTGAAGAAAGCAGAAAGACGGTAGTAAAGGCTGTCTGGGCAGAGGCGGGATTCTGAACCCTCTCCTCATCTAAGCCACTGGTTCTCCATCCTCACTCATCTGTGTTCTTCAAAGTTTCCTACAGTCCGTCCTGGAAACGCCAGAGCCATGCACGGGTGCCCTGTCATTTGCTGTAATCATGTGACTATTGCCTGACACAAATCATGGTAAACTACTGAGCCGAATGCAAGAGTCCAAACCCACAGCTAATTGTTATCTTTAAATGATAACTAATCATCATATCACCGGCCATGCTGCTACTAGAAGAAAACAGCCAAAGGGGGAGGACTCTGGGTTAGTTTGGGGCCCATGCAGGAGAGCTCAGATGCCCTTGGGCACCCATAGGGCTCCGCGATTACTCAAGGATAGCTTGATTTAGAACAATTAGGCATTAGAAGGGATGGAGCATACAAATGAGTTGGGGCCTCATTCAATAAGAAACTGTCTTGAACATTAATAGAGCCTCAGAGTACCCAACCATAAATTCTCACCTGTTTCACAACTGGTTCAGGCTCAATTGAGCATTAATAGTTTTTTTTTTTGTCCATGCAAATGAAGTGATAATTTATTTCATGTATAATTGAACAATTTTCAAATAGTTATATTCATGGAGCAGTTAAGTCGTACCAAATTGTCTAATGTACCAGTAATTCATTAAGACAGCTAAATTTCATGTGGATAGCATAGAGAACTGAAGAGAGAGAGAGAGTAAATGTGTTACTAGTCTGCACAGTGGACTTGAAGAGACCTCGTGAGAGCCGTCAGGGACTGCTGCTTCTCTCGGCCGGCCCCCATCGCTCTCACCCCGTTCCGCACCAGTGTCCCGTAGGAAGAGAGTTCAGACCCTTTTGTAGCCTGTGAAGCTCTTCGTAATTTCGGCCACGCCCACCTTTCTGATCACGGAAATGGCGTCCAGCCTCCTGGCCCCCAGGCCCTCTCGCGCCCCGTGCTCTGGGCATGCTGTCGCTCATGCTCACAGTGGCCTGTTCGTTGTTCATTCAATGAATAGTCATCAAGAATGTGCTATATTTTAATTCTGCCCTGTGTCTCCTCCACTTAGTGAGTTTCTGCCTATTTCTCTTACACATTTTTTAATTGTGAAATGTGCCATATACACAGGTGTAGAAACGTATCTGTCCAGTCTATACAATAAAAAATCAAATATCTATGTGTGCCCACCACCCAGGTTAGGAAGCAGAACGTTTCGATGCCTTAGAAGACCCCTGGGCACCTTCTGCGATGGCCTTGCCCTCTCCCCTTTCTCAGAGGTCACCACCGTGCTGAGTTTTGTGTTTATAACCCCCTGCTTGCCTTACAGGTCATATCACCTGAATTTTTGTCCCAAAAAAAAAAGTGTAATTTCATCTGTTTTTGAATTTTACATAAGTGGAATCATAATCTCTTCCCGGCTCTTCTATAACACTGATACTGTGTTTGAATTATTTGTTACATACTTACTCTCTTATTCTGTAAGCTCATCAAGATAATGATAGAGTCTTTTTCTTCAGGTTCCTTATTATTTTTGCATTAATTTGAATTAAATCAACCTTACCTAAACCTTAACTCTTCAGTAGCAGATATGAGTCAGACATCTGCTTTTAAGGTTTTGGTCACCTGCCTCACTACCAAGAGGCCGCCTTTGGGCCATCAGACTTGCTCTGTGGCCATCAGAGCCCCATTCTCAACTCATCCAAAGTATCTTTTTGGGGTAATGTCAGCTGTTGGGGGTATGGAAAACCACTGAAATTATGGCCCTACTTCCTAAATCAAATATATTCTCTTTATCAAGTTGTTTTGATAAATTATCAAGCATCTATCATGTATAAAGTACTATTCTAAGCATTAGGGCTGACGCACAGATCTTACAGACCAGAAGGACAGGAGAAACCAGGACACAAGTGAGAGTGCAGGACATAAGGCAGCCAAGTCACATCACAAAGTGCATTCAAGGGAGAGGGAGACGTTCCAGGGGCTGGTCTGTCAGTGCCTGTGTCTTCTGTGGCACTAATAAATAACAGTAATAAATAAAGGGTACAATATAGATTCCTAATTACCACTATGGCTTTCCAAATGGCTAGAATGTGGTAGGAGCAAATATATCTTAGAGTTCATCTAAGAGGTAGAGTTGTCCCAACTGCCTCTTTTTAAGGGTCATTTATTGCATGACTTTGAGTTGCAGCCCTAAGGATTTACATTTAGGGAAGTTCCAGGAATGCATGAGAACTTGAAGGAAAGGTTGCCTGTGACTAGTTAATATCCCCAGATACAGGATTGGCAGCTCATGTTGAGACAGTGATAAATTTTGAGCTACATCCGGAAGACTGTGTGCCCTGGGGCCGAGAAGGACAGTCAGGCCTGTGCGGATGGGGCTTCATCAGCTCCTGCGGTTAGCCTTTTGCTGTGAGATGCAGTCTTGCCTGTTTAAAGGCCAGGAAGGTGCTTGCCAGCCCTTCCTACTTCTGGTGAATTCAGCCTCCGTCCTCTTGAGGGAAATGCACAGATCCACAGCCCAGAGCCCTCCCCACAGGGGCAGCTGAAAAAAGCAAACCTCCCTGCTTGGTTTCTTAACCGGAATAAGGAAACCCTTCTTGGCCCCTGTTGACAATTTCCTTTGGAAAAAGGAGAAAAGCCACCTTTAAAAATTGTACGATTTGACCTTTCCAAAAGCCAAAGCCTTTTCCTCACCAAAGTTATTCATTTGAGCCTGTAATTTGTAAATGAAGAGTACTGAGTGATTATTCCTCTAAAAGCCTTTCAGATGGAGCCAGAATAGCCCTTTTGGCATTAAGTCCTCTGTTCAAGGACCCACGTAAGGGCCCATTTCACACGGTCTTGGAACCATGGGTATTGTGCAAAAGCAATTTATGAGTACTGTAAGGCGCAAGTCCGCACCTATACAATACAAATACTCTCTCTTAATCTTCAGCTCAACGTCCGAGGCAGATGCTATTGTTTTTCCCATTTTATAGATGAAGTCACTGAGACTCAGAAAGGTCAGGCACAGCCTGCTGTCACATGTACAGTAATGGGAAAGCTGAGACTGCAACTCAGGTCGTGGGCTCCAGAGTCTGCCCTTTCAATCACCACGCTATTAGTGCAACAGGGATGTGGTGCGGGGACAGCCCAAAGGATGCAGCCAGGAGGGGCAGGGCTCAAGCCCAGCTTCTCACTTGCCCTCTGTGGCACATGACCTCTAGGCTCCACCTGTGAAATGCAGAGGAGATGAAAGGTTTGTCTTAAGGAATTAATGGAAGAATGCCGGGAAGGCATCTGGTGCCCAAAGAGGTGCCACAGAGATGGCGCTGACAGCGGCCTGGCAAGTCTCTTCCAGAATCAGTATAATGTGTTTGGTATCCAGTACAGACCCCCACACAAGGAGTCCAGACTTAGAACTTGACTGTGACCTCCCAGCTCAGCTGCATAGAATGTGGTACCGAAGTATCCAAGTTTGTGAGCCGGACTCCCTGGTGGCCTCTTGGTTCTTGGGTTCTCAGGCCCATAGCCTGCATCTCGGGACACATGAAAACACAGTCTGCAGGGACACTCTCCAGGAGTAGCTAGACTTTTCTCAGGCCATCCCCACATTAAACCCACTGTCCCCTGTCCTGTTCCTCCAGGAGCAAAGAGACGTGCATGAGCTCTAACCGGTTAGGGAGGAGGTGAAACACCTGTGTGCCGTAGCCTGCGTCCAGAGAGAGGGCCGGGTGTGTCCCTGCGGAGTCCAGCCTGGCTCTGGGCTCTCCACCCTGTGCCCACACCAGGCTGGCTTCATCACCTCCGCTGAGCATTTTCTGTACAGATGTTTGCTTTCTGTTGCACTAATTCTGCTCTTTACGATTCCCTTCAGCTTCCTTTTCATTGACTTACTCTTCTTCATCTCCGGTCAGAAGGTGGCTACTTAGCTTAACAATTTGCACCCTTTCTTGTTCTATAATCAAACACTTAATTCTACACATTACCCACTAAGTACTGCTTTGTCTGGATCCTTAAGTTTTGATAATGACAATTCTTCTCATCAACATTCTTTCAAAACAGTTTCTATTTACCATTGTAATTACTCTTTCAATCTGTGGGTTCCTAGGAAGTAGTTACTAGTTTCCCAGGAAGTTGTTTACAAGCTCCTTTGCAGGCTTGCTTTGCTAGGGCAGGTACAGAGCACCTAGGGCCATTTGACCCCCGTTAGAGGAAGCCCTTTGGGGCCTCCGTCCATACCCCAGGAGGACTTCCCACCTGCCTGAACACAAATTATTCTCAGTCCTATGGGACAGCCTCCCCCCACCTCTCTTCCTTTCTGCTATTTGCTCTGCAAATTTTACCTCCCTGAGCCTCCCCATATTCTGAGCTTTGTCTCTTCATCTCAGCAGGGTGACTGCCTGACTCTCTGAGGCCCCTTGTGTTCTGTGGCCTGCAAACCCTCCCCAGGCAGTCAGCGGGGCCACCTGGAGGCTCACCTCACTTGTTTCCCTCAAAGATCATGTCTCCCTGCTGCTCTGGCCTAGTATCCCAAACCCACTTTCTCTAATATTTTGTTTGGTTTCCTAGTTGTATACGACTAGAGGGTAAATCTTAGATGCTATGTTTCCAACATGGGCGGAAGCAGACATTGATCCTTCACGATCATTTTCTTGTTTATTTCTTTAAACATCTTAATTTCCTTAGACATGTTCATCAACTTTTTGTTATTTCTTTGTAATCTCTGTTGGAACGTGTCCCTCTGCCCTCTGTTGTTTCTGCTGGACTTTCTCATGGTGCCTTGGATCTTTGTTTAATGTTGTCCAGAGGCCATACATTTTCATTGGCACTTTATTGACGAGAATTCATTGAGACCTGAGATAAAGATGGTTTACTTTAGCATTTGTATTTACTTCTGCTGGGGGCCTGGGATCACTACCAGTTGAGGAGAATCGACATTAAATTCTCAGCTTGAAATATTTTGGACCACCCAGATATGCAGAATTAAAACTGCAGACCTGCGTTAATCCAGCCTGTGGTTCCAAAGTGTCAGGACAATTTCTTCTCTGCCCAGTGCTGAATTTCAAGACAATCATGTCTCGTATCTGGGGTGGAGGCAGTGGGTGAAGGGGATTTTCCTCTTAAAATCCTCATGTTGGGCAGGCTTTGGGCTTTTCCATTTTCCAGAGAAAACTAAGCTACATCTTACCTGGCTGGGCAAATGCCTCAGGGTAAAGCAAGCCTGTATTCTGCTGCTTCTCTGGAATTCCCAATTTCACTTACTTTTTTGGCCTGAAAATTCCTGACTTTTTTGCCAGCTCAGCAATGCATTTAACAAGATTTGTGAAACTGTCTTATCCATGATGTTTGTTTATCTATGATATTTAACTGGATAAGCAGGTGTTTTGGGGTACCTAGACCATCACGCTGCTTTTTGCTACTTCTCTGTATCTTTCTTTTACACATCTCTCCCTGTTCTAATTCTAAGTGAGGGAGCCCTATAATTTACTGTCCAAGCTGGGACACTTTTGAGAGTTAAAAGGGGTACTTAGTATTATTTTCTAGCAAATCCATTTGTATTACCACACCTATAGAATAGTTCTATTTAAAACTTACCTCCAAAAATATCTTCTTACAGAAAAATTCATGTGTAACAAAGTAAAAAAAATTTTTTAATTCTTTATATTGTTTATTAGACCATTAAAATAAAATGAGCAGAATAATTATTCTTGATACACCTTTGTGTGTTGTGACTGTCTTCACCATATTTATCCCTATATCATGTCAATGGTGTTTTTCTTAAAACTTTGTTTTTCTTCTAGTATTATCTTAGGGCCACAGTATTTCTCTTCCATTATCTGATTGCCTACCTATATATTTATGTATATATGTGTGCACATGTGTGTTTATATACAGAACACCCTATACTTTTCTATTTCCATAACTACAGTTTCTGTTTCTCTTGGTAGAATACCACAGTCTGGCTGAAAATAATTAAGTATTTGTTTGCACCACAACCAACAAGTTCATTTCACTGGAATAAGTTTCTCAATTCAATAAGAATGTTAAGGGTTAAATTTTCAAAAGATTTCCCCCCAGGTCAGTTTCCAAAGCTCCATTATAGACTTTCAAATTTTAATTTCTTATACTATTTATTGCTTGCTAAAATTCATTTAGTTCCTCCCTTGCTTTTGCAGGAATGTATTTCAGGGTCCTCCCTGTTTGCAAGTTTTGTTTTACTCAGTAATTGCACTTCCCTACAAGCTGAGCTTTTCATTTTGCTGAACATGTGCTGATAAATTTACAACTTATTTGAACCAAGTGCCCTCAAAATTTAGAAGACCTGTTTCCAAAACCCCACTACATTTTGTAGAGCACGTAGGTAGATTCATAAAGTATGTTTGAAGTTAACAGCTGTCTGACTTAGCAGCTTCCTATTATTAAGCTAGTTCTTTAAAGTTTCAAAAGCTTCTCACACCCAGTTCATGACAGACAGCAAAGAGAGAGGCTCATTCCTGATGAAATAGTATTTATTTAACATAAGCTTCATCACAAAATTTCTGTAGTTCAGTTACACTAACTCTATGTACGTAACTTCTGAAAATTTTGCCAACTACAGCCTGTACTGCTCTGGGTGACTGAGCCAGGTTTGAGCACAGTTCTAATAGCATGTGTGCACGGAGGCTGACCAGCCGCACTTGCTTCAGGACAAGCTCCTGGGTTTGTAGGAACAGGAGAACCTGGAGTGCAAATTCCTCACTGTGTATATTGCATGCATTGCTAGAAGACCGTGGAAGGCTGCTCAGCTCTTCCCATCCCATTTTTTAGTCTTAATAATAATTCTTTACTTCAAAAAAGGAAAAATCCAGGACAAAATAAGCCAGATGGGATGCAGGAGAACAGGCATAAACTGAGACTTTTCTGGGCAAACCAGGGCGGATGGAGGCCTAACTGATGCCCTGCAGGACAGGAGTCATGTCCCATTAGTGTTGGCAGCCCTGGGGCTGGCAGGAGGCCCACCTCCCTGCTAGGTTTTTAGGCACACTTGTCAGGTAAACTACCCCCCCCCATAGCCTGTTTGTTTGAATTAGACTCCCCATATGTTGGTGCAAAGGAATGGGGATGGGGCGGTTTCCAGCTTTGTAACAAGACCCTCCAAAACCCCACCACTAGGGGGCCACTTCGTCGGCTGAGACTTGTCTGCATGGAGGTGGCCCCCTGTTTTGGAACATCTTTCCTACATGCCAAAGGCATTGAACTTGGCTCTACAAACCGCCTGCACCGGCCCTGCTGAGACCAAACGATGTGCTCTCGTGCTCTTGAGAGCCTTATCCTTCTAAGCAGAGCCTGGGGTCATGACGTACATGCAGTTCATGATTCACCTGTCTTCACTTAGCTAGAGTCTTAACTCAAATTGGGGGCAGATTGGTGGTTCTGACTGTTCCTCTGTGGGAAACGTTGTTGTACCCATTCTAAGAGGGGCCTGACTGTGTCCATGGTGTCTGTCGGTCTCTCCTGGGATCCATCCTTGAAGATTCTGAGCTGTGCACACCTGAGTGGGCCATGGCTCATCCTCTGGATCACTCTGCAGGGTGGGGAGCCTCTGTGCCATCATACAGGCGAGGCTGTGAGCCCTCCTCGGCATTTGTTCCAGCCCCAGGGCAGTGGCATCTGCTTTGGTTTTACTCTGACCATGGCTCCTATGAGGAAAAACGAGAAGGCATGCTTTAGAAGTTATGGAGTTAGGAAGCTGGAGGGTGAGATTTTTGATGGAGAGGTACACGTAGATATTTATTTAAATATTTATGAACAGGCAACTCTGTGCTGGATACTGGGTTAGGTTCTGGATGTTGGAAAGAAAGGAAATGGTCTTTGCCCATCTCAGGTGGTTCTCTAAGAAGGAGGCATAATTAGTGGTGTCTGGACCATCCATCTAATCTATTGAGAGCCTTTCCTAACACCTGGGAAAGCACTGAGAGGTACTGAAACTTTAAAAAAAGATGTAGGGGTGGGTGGGAAAAGAAGTGGCACAGGAAGATGTGATTAATTCCTAACTTGCCAGCCTCTTGTCACCTGCAGGCCTTTGGGAAACTGCCCAGTGAAGGATCTTGCAGCTCTAACAGTGACTAGACCTGAACTGAAACCACACTTATCCCATGTAGGAAATGAATAGCTATTTTGTGATTGAACTCATCAACTAAAAAGATGTAACTATTGTGCCACAATAGCCCTTTTATTTTTTCAAGCAAAATAAATGTCAGTGGAAAACTCGAATCTCTCTTAATTATGTTTCAAGAAATGCATAATTTCTTCATGCCACGTCCCATTAAAATTTCATGTCTCTTTAAGTCATTTATAATATGAACCATGACCTCTGTGTAACTTCTTTCCTCAGAAGTGTACCAGTATTGGAAACCATTCTTAAACTTCATTTCCTTTTAATTCTTTCCAATTGCTGAGTACTGATCTTTGTGCCAAGAGTCAACCCAACGGGTACATTTCGGGAAGACTGTGGGATCATGTTTCTTAGAATGCACATCATACCCAGGAGGCTTTCTAACAGAATCGCCCTCATCCCTCTCCCTGAAGTTGGCTCTGCTTGATTTCAGAAGAAGTTTGTCCCTGGGAAGTCCGTGGTGCACAGGCCTAATCATCTTCCAGGTGTTCCTCGGTGGGTGTCTGGCGGCGTCTGTAAGTCGCAAGGACCGTATTGGGCAAGTATCTTTAGCACAGGCAATCTTTGGTCATTCTTAATTGGCAAGCTTACAGCAGGAAAACTAATACTGGGAAGCTTTTGAACCACAGATGCCAAAAAAATGTTAGTTAAAATTTAAGACCAATGAAGTGTTACCAAAAAGTGAAATGACACTTCTGTGCATCAAAGGGCACTATCAGAGATTGAGAAACAACCCATAGATGGGGAGAAACTTTTTGCGAATCATATATCTAATATAGGATTAATATCCAGAATATACGAAGAACTCCTACAATTCAATAACAAAAATTCCATTCATTTCAACAATGGGCAAAGGATCTGAATAGACATTTCTGCAAAGAAGGTTAACAAATGGCCCCTAGGCACGTGAGAAAATGTTTTCTATCACTGCTCATTGGATAAGGGCAAGTAAAATCACAATAATTTAACACATCCATTAGGAAGGCTGTTATTTAAAAAAAAAAAAAAATGTTGGCAAGGATGTGGAGAAATTAGAACCCTTATGCATTGCTGGTGAGAATGTAAAATGGTGCAGCCGCCGTTGGAAAACAGTCTGGCAGTTCCTTAAAATGTTAAAAATAGAACTTCCATGTTATGTGGCAACTCCACTCCTAGGTATATACTCCAGAGAGTTGAAAGCAGCAGCTTGAACAGATACCTGTATACACATGTTCATAGCTACAGTCTTCACAGTAGCCAACAGGTGGAAACCAAGTGTCCATCAAGAGATGGATGGAAAATAAAATGTGGTGTATTGGAATATTATTCAGTTGACCCATATACTTAAAATGGTTAAATCGTAAATGTTGTGTTATGCATATTTTAATACAATAAAAAAAGAAGAAAAAGGAAAGGCAGGTGATTTCCAAGGATACCACCCATGTCCCTGGGAGTTGCTGGTGCTATCAGGCTTCTCCTTTTTCTTTTCCTTTTTTTTTTTTCTGAATAATTGGTGGGTTAGTGAATTGATTGAACATGGAAGAATTTTCATAGAGATTACAGAAAGGGTATTCCAGGCTGAAAACCTAGGAAGAGCATGATTCAGGAGAGGCACAAAGTCCATACCGGCTCAAGGGGTTGAGAGTAGTGGTACGACCGGAGTCCACTATGCCGGAGGCAACTTAGGATATTCTTATTCTGCAGCCTTCTACTCCCTGGGCTCTCCAGCTCCAGGTCCAAAAGCCACCAAATAGTCAAGTCCACCCTTTATATGATAAGGAGGAGGTCTCGCAGACTGTCAGTCTCTGGAGTAACACATGGATAGGAACCATGGCCAGGCTGGTCTGCAGCCCATCAGGCCAGCACCCAAAGGGCCCTGTCTTGGTGAACAATGGACTTTGTGGGCATGACGTTTCACCCTTCCTCCTGGAACCACTTTCAGTATCCCCAGATGAGTCTTAGAAAGGCTGTTGGTCAGGAATAGGGGGTAGGGGTGGAAGGAGAGGGCACGAATGGCTTGTCCAGACCTTGACAATCAGAATCCTGTTTTCAGCTCCACGCTAAAGAAAAGACATTGCAAGGGGAGAGATGTGAGCTTGAGACCCCAGGAAGAAATATCTTTAGTCATTGAATCCATTCTCCCAAGAAATGGGCTACTCCCTTTCCTCCTTCCCAACAGGGTGATATTCTGTACCTCTGGCCTTGAGTTATGAGCCAGCTTATGTTATCTTGTAGCTGGCATCCCAGGGTATTCTGGCACATGAGGGTTGCCCACTGATAGGCAGTCTGATCAAGCAGAGAGAGACTTTTGGGTGCACAAGATCAGAACACAGTCAAGTGAATGCAAATGAAATGACTGCTCAGGGCTCATATTTTCACTTTCTGTTTATTTCATTTTGATGGAGGAAAGCTTAGAATTACTAAGTTGCACTCCAGAGACCAGAAATAGTCATGACTGCAGTCCAGTGTCATCATCAAGCCCAGACCCTCTGTCTAATGCTATCTAACCACTAGCCTTTCTGTGGAATCTGGTGAAGAGAGACTCACCTGGGCTTCCAGGGCTGGGAAATAAAAGTCCCATGACTCACCCCCACATTGCTCTGTCATCTTAGAGTTTTGCTTAGAAAGTAGGTGGAAAAAGTGGACGAAACCCTTCCAGATGTTTCCCTGCCACTTTTTTTTTTGTAAACACATTTCTTTTGAAAGAGCTCTAAATATAAGCGCAGATTTTCAAAGCCCAGATTCTACTCAGTTCTAATGTCAACTGCAAAAGGTGATCACAGACTGAGCTACAGAAAGAGGCACCATGAAATGCCACATCAAATATAAGCTTCATGTGTGTTTCTTACGTTAAACATGACAACTCATGGAAAAGCATAGGAATATTCTAGAAATGCAAGTTTACCGCTAAGGTGACGCCCGAGGCTGGGGAGTGGTGTAGCAGGAGGGCAGTGGGAAGGATTTGAGAGAAGACGTGGTAGTTCATTCTGCCAAGAATTCCAGGTGTAACCTTCATTTTCTTTCTTCTTGAGACTTCTTTAAAGATCCATGGAGAAGGACAGGGGTGAGCAAAAATCAGCAGAGAGCCTCAGGGTTACCCTAACAACATGCCTCTTGGCTCCATCTCTGCCACTATCAGTGCCTAAGCCCCTTTTGGGTTACTGCAGAGATCCCTGACGTTGGAATTAACACAAGCTTCTCAACCCGAGGGTGATTTAAAGGTTGAAGAATAGCAAAGTTTCTAAATAGCACAGCAAGCTCATCTTTACTCAAAAGATGTGTAATGGTCATAATGAAACATAATTGCGGTGTTTCTGTACCCCTCCCTGAGTAAAGCTGTCGTGAACCTCTGCAGAGGCACTATAAAAAGTGACATGGCTCCAGAAATGTCTATTGCAAAGCACTGATAATTAACAGTGACTGGGCCAAATGCATTTTAAAAAGGAAGTGAAACTTCAGATAATGTGAAAAATGTCAGAGTCATATTTATATTCTAAATTGCAGTAACAATATAAACATTATTACTACTCCTAATCTGGTCCTGCTGGTGGATTAAATGACAGGTGTGCATCTATTACAGATCAGTCTGCATGTTCAGTGAGTGCAGAGGGCCTAATTATTGGATCATTAAGCACCTTTTGATAGCATCTTAAACTTCATTAGTATACATGATTTTTGGCAATCTGTTAATTCAGGGGAAACTTATGGACCTATTATTTTCTATTTGTCTGTAAGGCCTGCTAATTTACCCTCTACGTTATTGTTTTTACTTTGTTTTTAAAGTGATGGTGACATTCTTCACTCCTGGTTATACTAAACTGAGTAAAAATAATTGTAGGACCTGTCCTTTGCAGTCTTACAGTGAATAAGTCATTAACATTGTACTGTAAAAAAAGGTTAAAGTGAAAGATCAGAATAAAAAGCACAGATCCTACCCTCAAGGTTCTCAGGATCCTGATGGAGGAGCTACCTGGAATTAGCCCCACCATGAGCTTCGAGGGCAGAGTCCTCAGACTGCCAGGTCTGCCCAAGGCTTTGACACCACCTGCAAGGAATGAGGGTCCAACAGACTCCACACAAGACCAATCTCACTTCTGACACCAACTGCAGGTGGGCAGAGCTCCCCAAACCAACCTCTGGTTTGGTAATTCACTAGGACTCACAGACTCCCTGAAAGTGCTCATTGCTATGACTTACTACACAGAAAGGATACAGATTAAAATCATCAAAGGAAGAGATGCATACAGCAGAGTCTGGGAGGGGTCCAAACACAAAGCTCCCATTGTGCTCTCCCATGAAGCCAGAAAGCATTACCCTCCCAGCATTGATATGCGACAATATGCACAGAGTATTGCCAATCAGGAAGGTCACCTGAGCTTTGCTGTGCAGAAGTTTACTGTGGCTTTATTACATAGGCGTGGTTGTTTAATTGATTGATTTCCCACATGGTTGCACTTGGTTGCCATGTTGACTGATCCTGCATGACCCAAATCTGCTGACCTAAACACATGTTTGATCTCTTTAGACATGGCCAGCCTCCACCCTGAGACTGTCAGGTATGGCCCTAAAGTCTGCTGCGGCCAGCCTCTGCTCTAAACAAAGGCACTCCTGACATGGATAATCTCCCAGAAGCTGAGGGCAAAGGCTGGACCTCTCCTTGGGCAAAGCCATATTCTTTACTACACAAGAGTCAGGACAACTCTGAGCAGAGAGGAAGTGTTAAATTATGTGGTAGGTGGAAACAGGCTTAGTGTGAGCTTGGATGACCAGCCAAATATTTGAAAAGCGATGGAAGGAACATGGAATATTCCCAAGCAAGAGAAGCTTCAAGGAGGACATGATAAATGTCTTATAAAATGTGAAGGGCCAGTGTGTGCGAAAGGATTATTCTTGCCTTGTGTGCCCTTGAAAGAAGTGAGTGCCCATAAGTTAAATGTATAAAGAAGATTTAAGTTCAATATAAGAAAGAGCTTTCTAATACTTGAAGCTATTCAGAAATATTATGCAGGCTTCATGGCAGGCAGTAAGTTCTCAGTCATTAAAAATATTCTGGCAGAAAGCAGATCACCTGTTAAAATGGCAGCCCTTTTATTAAAAAATGCAATGACCCCTGAGAATCCTTTCAACTCTAATACATCATGGTTCTAAAAGTATTTTTCAACCTTGACTCAGAATTGTATCCTGGAATCGGTGGATTTTCTATATTGTGGTTCTTATTATATGAATTACTTTGCCAATGTCTTATGTCATACCTGAGTGCTATAGCCTTGGAATGAATGTACGTTTTCCTGAGCAGAACTTAGATTTAGAACATCTAGAGTAATACAGATTCTACTAATTCTGTGTGGTCAGTAACCTAGACTGGGGTGGGAGACTTTCCTTGCCCTAGATAAGAAGGAATGAGTTGTCAAACAAGTGAATAATGTGAGTGTTTTCATGGAACCTATGATTTATAACCACTTTAGTCATTGCAAGTATGTCTCATTAGATGAGAGTGAAGCCAGTTAGGATTTTAACTCAAAACTTTGTTAGCTATAAATTCAAGTTACATCACATACTTCTCTTAAAATATTCTATTGAGACTATTTACTATTTATAGCTGGTCTTTCTCATTGAGCAGGCAGAATCAATGTGATGTCAGGTTATTTTAGATAAACAGAACACCAATGAACTAGAGAAAATAGTTCTAAAATTCACATGGAACCACAAAAGACCCTGAATAGCCACAGCAATCCTGAGAAGAAAGAAGAAAGTGGGAGGAATTATGCTCCCTGACTTCAAGCTCTGCTACAAAGCCACAGTAATCAAGACATTTTGGTACTGGTACAAGAACAGACCCATAGACCAATGGAACAGACTAGAGAGCCCAGATATAAACCCAAGCATATATGGTCAATTAATATACGATAAAGGAGCCATGGATATACAATGGGGAAATGACAGCCTCTTCAACAGCTGGTGTTGGCAAAACTGGACAGCTACATGTAAGAGAATGAAACTGGATTATTGTCTAACCCCATACACAAAAGTAAACTCAAATTGGTTCAAAGACCTGAATCTAAGTCATGAAACCATAAAACTCAGAAAAAAACATAGGCAAAAATCTCTTGGACATAAATATGAGCAACTTCTTCATGAACATATCTCCCCAGGCAAGGAAAACAAAAGCAAAAATGAACAAGTGGGACTATATCAAACTAAAAAGCTTCTGTACAGCAAAGGACACCATCAATAGAATAAAAAGACATCCTACCATATGGGAGAATATATTCATAAATGACATATCCGATAAGGGATTGACATCCAAATTATATAAAGAGCTCACACACCTCAACAATCAAAAAGCAAATAATCCAATTAAAAAATGGGCAGAGGATATGAATAGACACTTCTCCAAAGAAGAAATTCAGATGGCCAACAGGCATGTGAAAAGATGCTCCACATCGCTAATCATCAGAGAAATGCACATTAAAACCACAATGAGATATCACCTCACACCAGTGAGGATGGCCAACATCCAAAACACAGAGAACAACAAATGTTGGCAAGGATGTGGAGAAAAGGGAACCCTCCTACACTGCTGGTGGGAATGCAAATTAGTTCAACCATTGTGGAAAGCAGTATGGAGGTTCCTCAAAAAACTAAAAATAGAAATACCATTTGACCCAGGAATTCCACTCCTAGGAATTTACCCTAAGAATGCAGGATCCCAGTTTGAAAAAGACATACATACCCCTATATTTATTGCAGCACTATTTACAATAGCCAAGAAATGGAAGCAACCTAAGTGTCCATCAGTAGATGAATGGATAAAGAAGATGTGGTACATATACACAATGGAATATTATTCGCCATAAGAAGAAAACAAATCCTACCATTTGCAACAACATGGATGGAGCTAGAGGTTATTATGCTCAGTGAAATAAGCCAGGCGGAGAAAGACAAGTACCAAATGATTTCACTCATCTGTGGAGTATAAGAACAGAGCAAGAACTGAAGGAACAAAACAGCAGCAGACTCACAGAACCCAAGAATGGACTAACAGTTACCAAAGGGAAAGGGACTGGGGAGCATGGGTGGGGAGGGAGGGATAAGAGGGAAAAAGGGGCGTTATGATTAGCACACAGAATGTAGGTGGGGGACATGGGGAAGGCAGTGTAGCACAGGGAAGACAAGTAGTGATTCTATAGCATCTTACTATGCTGATGGACAGTGACTGTGATGGGGTATGTGGTGGGGACTTGATAATGGGGGGAGTCTAGTAATCATAATATTGCTCATGTAATTGTACGTTAATAATAGCAAAAAAAAACCAGAATACCAATATCCAGGATCAGATAGGTGTGACTATATGCCAATAAAACTTTATTTACAAAAATGGGCGGTGGGCCGGATTTGACCTGTGGGCCCTAGTTTGTCAGCCCCTGACCTAGAGTACTATGTGCTTTCTCATGTTATTTTAACATTTTTAATTAAAATTGGTTCACTATCCCATTCTTTTTGTGTCCTCTTGCTGTGTCTAATAACAAGTGGACTTATTTTAAAAAGCAAGATTTTTTTTTTCCAAAACTCACTTTAAAATGTGGGCGTGGTTGGGGGGGAGGGAGGTGGAATATCTGTGTATAAAACATACTGACAGAGTGGCACAGTCCTTCCCAAGAACCCCCGTCAGCACTACCCTGTCACCAGTCCCCTCCTGCCCTCCACCACCATCCTGCACAGCCAGGACCCCCACCATAGCCCCGTGTCTCTAAGTCCCTCGTCTGGCCAGAGTGGCTGGAGCTGCTCACCTGTGCCCTTCCCTTCCTCTCACCTCCTCTTGATGCAGAGGTGCAGACTGAGTTTGTGCCCACCATTGCCCTAGAAACTCTCTTGAATCTTTATTTTCCTACCAAAGCCACAGAGTTAAAACTACAGTTGGTAGCCTTTCGTTTCCTGCCCTTCCTTCACGTTTCCTCCCAGAATTGACTTTGTTCCAAGTTAGAGGATCATCACAAAGGTGGGAAGAAATGAGAGCTTTACAGCCACCATTTTTCACTCCCCTACCGTTATCTTTAGGGATGGGAGAGACCCCTGTGAAAGAGGCTTGTGAACAGTTCTGCTGACTTTCCAAAAGGAGAGCTAAAATGCTGGTTGCCAGGCAACATGGATGCCCTGGCTTCTTCTGATGGTGTGGACTCAAAAAACAACTGTCCTATGATTGACCCATGGTGGGGAATCACATGGAAATGCACGGCCAACGGTTCGATATAAACGTGATACGCGTTTATTCTTTGGTGTCTTCTCCTGAGGCCTTCCCCAGGGCCGCATGGGAAGTGGGTGGGTGTGCCTCGTCGCGGCGCAATTGATGCACGAAGCTTAGCATCAGGACCTTCCAAGTGAGTCGATCCTCGTCACGTGTAGATCCCCCTTTTGTGGGTCATGGGCTGGATCAGTGCCAGCGGCGCTTCCACCTCCCTTCACCGGCTTCACTCCAGCCCGAGTTGCAGTGCTGCGGACGTGAGTCTGCTGATACTGAGGCAACAAGATGGTACATCCAGAAAAAGGAGGAAATCCTCGGATCTATACAGCAGGGCCAGAAAGCACTACGCTAACATCTAAAGTGCACAATGAAACTGTGGAAAAGTGACCAAGAAAAATTAAAAAGCACGGTAAAGAGTATTATTAGGCTGAAAGGCAAAGAAATATACAGTCATGTCACCCAGGGTCAGGAAAACACTAACCCTTCTCAGCCAGTGTTTGTGTTTTATTATAAACTAATAGTGCATATGATTCATTATTTGTAAGAAAGTGATATTAAGGTGTCTTTAAACGCACATGAAACAAGGTTGTCTATAGACTGATTGACAAATTTTTGTGACCAGAGGCCCTCAGGGCCCTAAGCCATGTATTTCCCCTGGAAAAATGGCCAAGTATTCACTGATTCAGTGTTTGCAGAGATGTAATACAGCGTACCTCAGTGAGGAGTGAGAACTGACTGCAATCACAACTTCACCCTAATGGAGTCTATCTTCCACTTGCATACTGAAGACAAAGCCCCAGACTTGGCCAGGGGCAGGGTCTGTGCTCAGAACGTGTACCAGGAAGGGGACCTGACTTTGGTCTGGTCGGCACTGCCAATGTTTACAGCCCGGCCCTCTCTCCTGCTCCACACCTGCCTTACCTTTCTGTTTCAGGCCCTGCAGGCCGCAGTAACAAATTGATATAGCCTGGGAGCTTAAACGATAGGCCTTTATTTCTCCCAGCTCTGGAAGCTCGAAGTCCAAGATAAGGCACCAGCGGATTCAGTGTCGGGTGAGGCCTGGCCTCTGGGCCTGCAGAGAGCTGTCCTCTACCCATAGCCTCCCAGGAGGAATGGGCGGGGAGCTCTCTGGGGTCTCTTTTATATGGGCACTGAGCCCATTCATCAGGGCTCCACCCTCAGGACCTCACCACCTCCCAAAGGCCCCACCTCCTAACACCATCCCATGTGGGGTTAGGGTTCAACACGTGAATTTGGGGAAGATGTGAACATTCAGTCCCTGACAGCCTCTGTCTACCACTTTGATGACTTCTTTTGGGGCTTGAAGGGAAACCCTGATGTATTTTTAAATTGCCCTGGATCTGAACCATAGTGAGCCAAGTGTCCGGAACTGACACCTTAATTGGTCCTAGATGAAAAGGAAAAACCACCGCTCTTAGGCCACAGTCTTACGTCCCTGAAGGCCTGATGCAGGCCACATGTGACATGGTTTCCCCATGTCCGAGGTCTAATCTCTGCTGACAGCAGCCTGCATCTCACACCTCGGCTGGAGAGCTGGACAGCCCCTCTCCAGGGAGCTCTGCAGGGGGTGGCTGACTGACAGCCTGATGGGGACACAACGTGAGGACAAAGCCCTCTCACCTGGCACTATAAACACAACAGGAGCTATGAGCACAGGGCATGGGACAAAGAGGCCACCTCAGCCTTCAGGACTGGGGGAGGCCCCGGAGATGAAATGACATTTGGCAGCAGTTGAGAGGGCCAGAGTTGATGCTGATGTAAGCAGACGCCTCTTAAAAGCAAGTTAGGAAGAATGTCGGGACAAGTACAGGAATGGAAAAACACAAGCCATTCCTGCAGGACAATTTTTAAAGAGCATAGAAACACCATCTGTAAACTCCTGGGCCTCATTATCACCACTCCAGGCGCTGGCCCCACATGGAGCCTGCTAAGTCCCCAGAGGAGGCCTTTTTAGGAAGTTCTGCTTTCTGTTGATGACTGAGTGAGGGCTTGGGCCTGTGTCTGTTTCCACCTATGATCAGGAATGTGAATACCTTTCCCTTCATTATTGCTGTGGGCAAACACAACAGACAATGGCAATAAAGTGGTTGCAACTCCTTGGCAAAAAAAACATGCCTGTATTATAAGCACATAGATGTTCAACACAAGCTCATGACTGGAGAGCTGCTTTTTCTTGCAGGGTTGGGCCGTGAGTACAGATAGCATGCTAGTCACCAGTCACGAGCCATTTTCTCTCCATCCCTCCTCTCATCTATTCACACGTCCCATTATGTGCAATGTCATAGGCTCACGTGCACACATGCATACACACACACACACACACACACACACACACACACACAGAAATACCCCATCACAGCCGGGACAGAAGTGCCAAGGGAGGTGTTTAGCATGAATTCTGTCCTTGGGGTTAGAAGCACTTGCTCAGCTGCCAACTACAAATAGCCCTGTGCTAGAAAATGATGTTAATTAGTATCCATTAAAAAAAATGCCCCTGCCCACAACAGAAAAGCCACATAGAGGCCCAAAGTCCTACCCTGACAGCCAAAGTAAAGCCCGCCCGCTAATGCAGCTTAATACACTTTGCTTGGCAGAGAGAGCAAGCTCACCATGCTGCTGCGGGAGTCCCTGGGGAATGTGAACTGTCGCACCACCATGATCGCGCACATCTCAGCTGCGGCCGGCAACTACGCAGAAACCCTGTCCACCATCCAGATTGCATCCAGAGTCTTGAGGATGAAGAAGAAGAAAACGAAGGTAAGGAGCCCCCAAGGGTGCGCTGGATGAGGGGGCTTTCGGAGCCCTGCCTGGGCACAGGGTGGAGCGAGCCGTGTAGGCATCTCTGACCCCCCGGGCACCAGGGGCAGCCATGAGCATGGCTGCCGAAACGTGGCTCAGCATTCACCTCGCGCAGGCAAACCTTTAGGGCAGGAAAGTCACCAGCCTCCCCAGGGCTGGTGATTCCCCACTCACCTAGCCCAGGGCCCTAACAGGGGCACTTGGTCTGCTTTATAGGCTTAACAGGTAGCTACTTGGGATGAAAAATTTCGGAGGGATGGGAAATAACAGCTTCTCCCTCACCTACCGTGTCCTTCCACTGCTTGACCTAAAGAGGACCGTTAGCTCCTTGCTCATGTGTCCTGCTCCCCATGCATCTCCAGGCTGCTGAGTTTGCCCAGCAGTTCAGTTTAATCCAGCAGCTCCTGGTTGATGCTAAGAGTCTGCTAGAAACCTCCTGGCTCATTTTCTCAGGCAGAGACAAAGCCAGGACAGTGGAGACAAGAGTATCTGAGAAATAATGAGGGTGGTGCCTCTGTGGGGCCACCTGGTGCTGTGTGGGGCTTTTTTCCTCTCCTTTTTGTATTTTTGTATTTTTTTTTTTTTGTCAAAAACAGGTCTTTGCAACCAGTGTTTCCATCTGGTGCCCCAGATGGCTTGGGTGTGCCACATCAGTGACCCCTCAGCCCTTAGGAGGTCAGGCGGGCTGGGCTGGCCACTCCTTTCACGGGCAGCCTGTTTCCCGGGTGTGGCAGGTAGTGGTGTCCCTCACACGTGAGGCGGTGATGTGGAGAGCTGGCACCCCCAGGTAGTGCCACCCTAGGCAGTGCAGGGTCTGGCACGCAGGGCTGTCTTGGGAGCCGCCCTTACTGACTGTTCCCCTTCCCCCCACAGTACACTTCTAGCTCCTCAGGGGGCGAGAGCTCCTGTGAGGAAGGCAGAATGTGCAGGCCCGCCCAGCTGAGGCCCTTCCACGCCAAGGCTGCAGCAGACCCAGACTTCCCCATCCCGCACCTGCCCAGCGACCCCGACTACTCTTCCAGCAGCGAGCAGTCCTGCGACACAGTCATCTACATCGGGCCCAATGGCACGGCCCTCTCGGACAAGGAGCTCACCGACAACGAGGGCCCCCCCGACTTTGTCCCCATTGTGCCGGCCCTGCAGAAGGCCCGGGGTGACAGCCGGTCCACAGAGGCCGGAGAGGCTGCCGCCAGCAAATCGGAAAGGGACTGCCTGAAGTGCAACACATTTGCCGAGCTGCAGGAGAGGCTGGAGTGCATCGATGGCAGTGAAGAGCCCAGCGAGTTTCCTTTTGAGGAGCTGCCTGCCCAGTTTGGGGTGGAGCAGGCAAGCAAGTGTCCCCCATTAAGCCAGGCAGCTGGGGCAAACCTGCTCTGTGAATCTGATAAGGAAGATCACGGGTCAGACAGTGTGTTGCCCGACAGGGAAGGCTCTGAGCCCGCCGCCTCTGGGATGCAGAGGAACCCCTCACCTCTGCCTGGCACGGTCCTCACCTTCAGCTCCGGGCCTGCCTCGCCCAGGAGCGTCCCTGGCGGCAGCAGCCAGCATGGCGCCTCCCAGCTCGTGCAGAGCCCCAGCCTCCGGAGCAGCCGGGAAAGCCTGAACTCCTGTGGCTTTGTGGAAGGCAAGCCCAGGCCAATGGGCTCCCCCCGGCTGGGCATTGCCAGCCTGTCCAAGACCTCAGAGTATAAGCCGGCCAGCTCTCCTTCCCAGAGATGCAAAGTCTACACCCAGAAGGGCATCCTGCCGGCCCCTGCCCCCCTGCCTCCCCTGAGCAAGGACTCCGGCATGGTGTCCAGTGAGTCTCTGCTGCAGCCTGAGGTCCGTACCCCCCCAGTTGGAATGAGCCCCCAGGTTTTGAAGAAATCCATGTCTGCTGGGAGTGAAAGATTCCCCGAAACCACTGCTGATGAGGAGCATCGGAAGACGGCAAAGTCTCCTGACGCCAAGGAGATACTGAGCACCACCATGGTGACGGTGCAGCAGCCCCTGGAGCTGAACGGTGAGGATGAGCTGGTGTTCACGCTGGTGGAGGAGCTCACCATCAGCGGGGTCCTGGACAGCGGCCGCCCCACCAGCATCGTCAGCTTCAACAGCGACTGCTCCGTGCAGGCCTTGGCCTCGGGCTCCCGACCCGTCAGCATCATCGGCAGCATCAGCGAGGACCTGGAGTGCTACTCACACGGGGCCCCTGTCTCCGGGGTCAGCATCGCGCAGTTCCTGCCCCTGCCGCAGCTGAGCCTGGACGAGAAGGCCCGGGAGGCTGGGAGCAGGCCCTCCTCCATCAGCTCCTGGCTGAGCGAGGCGAGCAGTGCGGGCGAGCAGTCCTGCCACAGTTTGGTCGCCCAGACGTGTTTTGGGCCCCGGGAAGCAATGGCGGACCCTCCGGCCTCGGAGTTTGTCAGCAGCATCCAGAAGACCGCAGTGGTGTGCCGAGAGAAGCCCATGGCGGGCCCTGACAATTTGCTCATCTTGTCTGAAGTGGGGGAAGACTCTTTCAACACAGCAGCCCCCATCAAAAGATGCAAGATATCCACGCTGGGCAAGGCCATGGTCACCATCTCCAATACGGCGAATCTGAGCAGCTGTGAAGGGTGTATCCCCATGAAAACCAACATTACAGTTTACCCCTGCATTGCCATGGGCCCCCAAAACGCCCAGGAACCCGAGGTGTCCGTAGCCACGGTCAGCTCAGGCCCCAAAACAGCCCAGTCCCAGGAAAGCAAGGAAGCCAGTGCAAAAAAAGACATGAAATTTGAGGACCCCTGGCTAAAACGAGAAGAGGAAGTGAAAAAAGAGAACACTTATCCCAGTGAAGACGGGATCAGGTCTGAGACGGCAACAGGCCCCTCAAAGTCTGAGGCCCGAGTGGAGCAGGACAGAAAGGCCAGCCCGGGGGACCAGCTGGGCAGTGGCAGTGGGGAGGTGCCTGCCTTCCCCGGGACCGACCTCAGGAGGGTTGTGGATGGCTGTGAGATGGCCCTGCCCAGCCTGGCTGCCCAGAGCCCTGTGCACCCCAACAAAAGCTTGAAGTCAAGCAGCCTTACCAGGGCTTTTCAGAAAGCCAGCAGACAGGAGGAGCCAGACTGCCTTTTCTACCACTGTGCCACGGAGACCAACGGGGCTGGCACGGTGGTGGGCTCCCAGCCCTGCAAGGCCGCCCTGGAGAGGAAGGCAGTATCACCCAAGCACTGTGTCCTGGCTCGGCCCAAAGGGACCCCCCCTCTGCCCCCTGTCCGGAAATCCAGCTTGGACCAGAAGAACCGGGCCAGCCCGCAGCATGGTGCTTGCAGCCCCTTGAACCAGCCGGTGCCCTTCTTGGCCAGCTTCCCCGACGAGGCGGGCAGCAAGGTGAAGGACGCCAGCAGCAGGCTCTTCAGCGCCAAACTGGAGCAGCTGGCCAGCAGGACCAACTCTCTTGGCAGGACCACGGTCAGCCACTACGAGTGCCTCTCGCTGGAGAGGGCCGAGAGTCTGTCCTCCATGAACTCGCGGCTGCAGGCCGCCAAGGACAGCACCATGCCTCGCGCCGGCAGGAGTCTGGGCCGCAGCACGGGGGCCTCGCCCACCGCCCCCGCGCCCTCCCAGGTGGCTGGCGCCTCGCCGAAGGCCGGCCAGTCCAAGATCTCAGCCGTGAGCAAGCTGCTCCTGGCCAGCCCCAAGGCGCGCAGCCTGTCCGCCTCCGCCACCAAGACCCTCAGCTTCTCCACCAAGTCGCTGCCGCAGTCCGTGGGCCAGAGCCCGGGCGCGCCGCCCGGCGGGAAGCACATGACGTGGTCCACACAGTCGCTGAGCCGGAGCCGCGGCTCAGGCCCGGCCTGCAAGCTGCCGCTGCGGGCGGTGAACGGGCGCATCTCGGAGCTGCTGCAGGGCGGCGCGGGCGCGCGGGGGCCGCCGCGGGCCGGCCCCGAGGCCGAGGAGCGCGCCGGCGGCCCCGAGGACAGGCCGGCCGCGCCGCTGCCCTCGCCCTACAGCAAAGTCACGCCGCCGCGGAGGCCGCACCGCTGCAGCAGCGGCCACGGCAGCGACAACAGCAGCGTGCTGAGCGGGGAGCTCCCGCCCGCCATGGGGAAGACGGCGCTCTTCTACCACAGTGGCGGCAGCAGCGGCTACGAGAGCATGATGCGCGACAGCGAGGCCACCGGCAGTGCGTCCTCCGCCCAGGACTCCATGAGCGAGAACAGCGGCTCAGTGAGCGGCCGGTGCCGCAGCCTCAAAACCCCCAAGAAGCGCTCCAACGCAGGTGGGTGTGGGCCAGGGCAGGCGTGGCGGGGCCCCAGCGCCGCAGGGCTGCGGCCAGGGTCGTCCAGCCCTCTCTTCCCCAGCCTGTCCCCCTGCAGGCCTCAGCAGGGGATGTGGCCACGGAGGGCTTCACTGTAAAAAGCCGACCTTCTTGAGGTGGGGCGTCCTGTGACGCCCAGGGTCCTCTGCATGGGGCAGAGGCAGGGGGTGCCCGGTCACCAGGAGCAGGCACTCCCCACTCCATGGCCTGCTCCTCCATTACCTCTACACACACACACACACACACACACACACACACACGCGCGCGCGCTCCGGGGTGCCTTTTGGATGCATACTTTTGGAGGAAATCTTGGCCATCTCCAGGAATCTCCTATAAAGGCAGATAAATACTCCGGAGGAGCTGATGTGTATACCTTCTGACTTGCTAACTGGAGTTTGGGGTGACATGTGACAATAAGATATGGTGGGGACTCTGGTCAGAGCTGGCGGCCCTGGCATCCATGGTAGGTGATGGAAAGGTCAGGAAGAAGAGAGAGGGACAGAGAGACCGAAGACAAAAGGAACGGAAGATATCCTAAGCTACTTGAGAATTTTACCCAATCCATCTCTGCTCCTAAATGACTTCCACAGGAATTGCCCTACTCATTCCTTAGCCGAAGACCTGGTTTTAATAAGGCATTCTTAGGCAGAGCCCCACATGCAAGTCCATGCCTTGGTTGAGGTGAGGATGGCACAGGGTCCTGCCTTCCTAACCTGCCCTTTGCCATGCTGTGCCCTTCTGTGGAATCCTAGGCTCCCCTAGAGGTTTCAGAAACTACTGCCCTACCGAATACTGGTGCCACTAGCATACTTGAATTAGGTGGGTGACACCCAGAAGTGGGGTCTCCCCTTTCCTGCAGATGCTCCATCAATTGCCCTGCAGGCTTGAAAAAGCAACCATGGGGTTGCTCTTTCCTGTTCTCTCACCACAGGCAAGCAGAAGCTCTGGAATGTTCCAACCCCTATGTAAGGGCTGGGTCAATGCACACCATAAACCATTTGTCATTTCAAATCAAAGAAATGAACCCAAAGAATTGTGGGGTCATGGCATAATTCTGGGTGCTCTGGTGTAGCTACCACACCTGCCCACCCTGCCTACATTGTGAAACCTTAGAGCATGTTGCACTCTGTGTGTGTTCTGGAGGCCTGGCGGCTGTCCAAACCGGGATGTCCTTATTTCCCAGGGGGTGGGGGCCTCAGGCATGGACCCACGGTGGCTGGGCTCCTCCCCAGGCCCTCAGCCCTCAGGGCCCCATCACAGACTTGGGCGCAGGACCTGTATGAATCAAGTGAAGAAACAAAAGCCATTCAGTATAACATGGCAGCTGCTGCATCTATTTTCAGGACCAGGGGCATTAAAACATATTGATGTTCTTTACTAAAAATAACAAAGTTCATTTAAGGCAGAGTCTTTGTAGCAAAAAAAAATCTGCTGGCCTTCCTGGCATTTGGTTGATAAACGTGGTTATTGGACCCATCTTTGTTCTTCCAAGGCCCAGTTGCGTGGTGTTGCTACGTGCTTAGCCAGGTTCTTTCAGTATCTTTCACGACTTGGATTTGTTAGTTTTGCTGTTACTCTGGAGTAAAGAGGAGGAACAACTGTACAATAACACTTGGAGAGTAGACAGCAGGTTCTGCACACGTCCTGGCTTGGGGCTCCCTGCTCTTCTAAGTGTGTCCTCGGAGGGGTTCTTGTTCACTTAGGCTGTTGGAGGAAAACACTGTAAACTCAGAGCACCAGGACAGGGGCCAGAGATAGGATTTAATACCGAATGACACGAGCACTGGCCCTCTGTGAGCAGTGGCCATAGATCCAGACTCCATAATGGACATAGGAATGGAGCTATGCGCCTTTCAGGTTAGGTGACCTTGTCTTGCTTATTTATGATGATTATTAGGAGAAATGCTGGCTGTCAAGCATGATCAGCATAAATCAAAAGCAACTTCTTTAAGAGAAGCCATAAAACTCCTCAAAGGAAATTCCTATAGCTAGATGGCTGGATTTCACAATTCCTAGAGATGCTTGGAACTTCAGAGAAGACAGACAGTTATCTTTTATTGGACACTGCTTTTGAATTTGGGAAATTTTAATGCTTTGGTTATTTCCTTAGTAAAAATGAACTAGAAATATATTATGAGAAAAATAACCTTGAGCTCTCTGAGGGCTTTGCAGTGTGGGTAGCACTAGAAACAAGCAGACATCACAGTGGTTCGCATCTCTAGTTGCATCCTACAGATCACTGCTGGAAGGGCACAGGGTCGGTCTTGCTCCATTGGCCAGAGCTGGTGCTGTCAGAAGACCTGGGGTCTTGGGCTGTGCGACCCTTAGTGAATGCCTGTCCTCCTTGGGCTTGAGTGTCCTCACATGCCAGGAAAATGGGGGGCTTGGCAAGAAACTACCACGCTTACAGCATAGGCGACGAAGCAAGTACTATACAGAATATCGGTGGGGACTTCCTCCCGTGAGACCGTCCACAGTTGGGGGATTTATTTGCAGTCGTCACATGTTGATCAGGCTCTTGGAGCTTTCAGAGCTCGGCAATGTGGAAGTTTCCGGTGTGGTGGGGGCGGGTCAGGCAGTGGAGAAGACAAGACACTGTAAGGACCTCGCGGTCTAACTGGAGAGGAAGCACCAGAGGCATGGAAGGGAGAACCGAGCACGGAGGCACCTGTCAAGTGCCGAGTGTGTAGGGACGTACGTAGGGAGCTGTGGATGAAGGCAGGGTCAGAGAGAAGATGGTGCAGGGTGGCACTGGGCTTGCGCTGGGCCGTGAGAGGTGCCCAGGCTGGGGTGGAGGGCACGTGGGCCGAGGCAGTAATGGGAGCACAGCCTGGGTAACTCAGCGAGGGGGCATTCTGCATGGCGGCATGACAGATGGGTATGCAGGCCCAGATCAGGAGGGCCTTGACCTGCTGCTGTAATGACTGTAGTTGGCAGTGGGGAGTCATTACAGGTCCCTGACGGAGAGTGCGCCCAGCAGCGAGGAGCTGTGGGTTGCCTCTCCTGATGGAGTTTTATGGACCTATTCACAGTCCTTGCCAGCCCTGCGATGGTCAGCGACGCGAGCTGTATGTGGCCATTAGCCACAGATTCAGGTGGTGACACCCAGCCCACCGTCCTGGCCGGGGCGCCGTAGGTTGCTGGAGGACCTGCTCGGTGATGTGCACTTTAGCCTGCCCCGCCCTCACCCCCGGGCCTCACACTGACAACCCCTTGTGCCACATAGCACACCTCGTGTGAAGTGTGCCTGGGCACGCTGCACTCTCCTCCTCAGGTCCCCAGCGTTTCCCCCGTGCCTGCTGTGGTAACCCTTGGCTTCTTTCTGTCCCTCTCTCAGGCATGCTGGGGAATCTGACAATTAGATCAGCGCCTTGGTCTAAATGAAGTTCCTTCCCACTGGCCTGGGTGTGGTGTGACCCAGTATCCAGAACTCCCAGGAGAGAGAGCAGGTCTGCCCAAGAGAAGCCATGTCAATTCTAGAATGCACCCAGGCTTGACCCGCCTGGACATGAGCTCCTGAAAGGCCCGTTCTGCCCTAGACTCAGCCTGTGGGGCACCCGGCCCTGAGCCAGAGCGACTCCCATTGATTGGCTGGTTGGCTTGGTGGTCCTACAAGGTTAGCTCAGAGTTCTTTTCTATGAACTTCTCCTATCTCACCCTGCTGGTGATCTCTGAGCCTATCTTCCATTTCCTTTGCCACTAAGCACCAAACACTGTGCCCACCCTGCTCTGGGTCCTGAGTAAACATTACCAAAGGGATGGGGGGGTCCAGTTTGCAGAGCTGCTGCACAAATAGCTGGGACCAGTTCCTCCTCAGAGGCCTCAGTACGCCGTGATTGCTCCGGCCCCCTCTGCTGTGCATCTGGTTCTCAGGTGTGATCCTGTGTTGTTATAATGAACTCAGGAAACACAGTGGTTGCCGGCTTAATGAAAATGGAAGTTCTTGCTGGGAGATTAAGATTCCCAGTGTTTCTAAATGACTCCACCTAGAGACAGATGAGAAATGGTTCAGAATGAGAGAACATTCTTGAATATACAGTTGGGAAAAAAAATAGGAAGTAATTGACTCCATAATACACCAAGGAAGCCCCTTGGAGTGGGAGTGGGCGGGGGCGGTACAGACAGGTGCAGGCCTGAGGATGCCAGAGAGACCTTGGAGGGCCCAGCCTCACCCTGGGGCCTCTGCCCCTTCTCAGCCCCGGCTGGGCAATGTTCACTCTGGGCTGTTGGCATTAGGGGGGTGGTACGTAGAGACGGGTAGGTGGGGACTCTCCATACATTCCTCTCTATTTAGCTGCACCTCCATACCTGCTCTAAAAAAAACAAGTCTTTAAAAGAAAAGAAAAAGTCTGTGTAGGCAATCATATAATCGTCTAAGGGCACCAGGAATCTAGGCTCCTTCTATCTTGGCTTCCTGTAGTTTATGATCTTCATCTCATGGACCAGCCATCAGCCCCAGATTTCATCCAGGTCACAGGAGGAAGGAAGAGAAGGAGGACCCCACCTTTAAGGACACTTTCTGTTAGTTGCATGATAATTCTGCTGAAACCCCACTGGTGGGAGCGAGGTCACTGTACCGCACGGGGCATGGTCTCCATCCTGGGTGGCAGGAACCCTACTCCACCTGGAGTCTCTCTCTTGCTGAGGAGGGCAGGAGGACAGGTGTGGGGGACAGCGAGCAGCCCCTGTCACAATGCAGAGAGCATGTTGAATAGGGCTGGCACCTAATCAGTGCTTATAGTATTGTTGAAGCAAGTAAGCTGTGTTTTCTGGAACTCCTATTACTATAACACCAACATTAGGACCTTTTTTCCCTAGCACAACCATCTCTAACTCCACTCAACACACAGTCATGCTGAGGGTGAGACCAGTGCAGCTCATAGTTCTAGGCTGGGTTTTAGTGTGTGTGTGTGTGTGTGTGTGTGTGTGTGTGTGTGTGTGTGTGTG
>JAQQAC010018689.1:31451971-31593263 GCA_029783875.1 Phataginus tricuspis | reverse complement strand
GTGTGTGTGTGTGTGTGTGTGTGTGTGTGTGTGTGTGTGTGTGTGTGTGCGCGCGCACATGTACGTGTTCTGCGGGTGGAGAACGGAGGCCGCTCTCAAGGTACGGCGGGGTCTCCTGTGCCTTTGGAGGTAAAGCCCAAGGGCCAGCTCAAGGCAGTAGACGTGGGGGAGCACAGCACATGGGAAATGCTCAGCCTCGTGCTGTGCTCCTCCACTGAAATTCAAAGAGGTTAACTTTGGGTTTAATCCCCTACTTAGGTTCTCAGCGAAGGAGGCTCATTCCAGCGCTGTCGCTCGATACCCCATCCCCGGTGAGAAAACCTGCCAACAGTGCTGGGGTTCGCTGGGTGGACGGCCCTTTGCGCAGCACCCAGAGGGGCCTTGGGGAGCCTTTTGAGATTAAAGTCTATGAAATCGATGATGTGGAACGGCTGCAGCGGCGAAGAGGGGGGGATAGCAAGGTGAGCTACCTTCTCTGTACCTGGTGGCAGGGCCCCAGCAGGTCCCTGGGGTGGGTGCTGGGACAGGGCCCAGAGAGGGGTCTCAGCCACATGGAGCCTCCCGGTGGGCTTCTGGGGTGGGGGACCAGTGGCTCTGTCCCAGCCAAACGGCCTTCTGACGTGGCTTTGGAGAGCTCCGTGCCCCTCCACCTGAAATGTCCTAACAGTTCAACGGCTGGAGGGCTGGGGACCTGTGTGACCTTCTGGCTCCTGCTTGGAACTCCAGCTACCTGCTAAATTTAAGAAACGCCTGTGACAGTCCCACTGGCGTGTGCATTGCCAGCTGACCATCAGGCGGAGGTCCAGCTCGGTGGGCCAGCGGCCAGACTCCCCTACACGTTTTCACTGACTACGCCCACAGCCTTCCTTTCTAGAGCAGGTTGGGTGGATTCGAGCTAAAGGTCCTTCTCTCTCTCTCCACCATCCCGTCTCTCTCGCCTGCCCTCTAGGAGGTCATGTGCTTCAATGCGAAACTGAAAATTCTGGAGCACCGCCAGCAGAGAATCGCAGAGGTACGAGCCAAGTATGAGTGGCTGATGAAGGAGCTGGAGACCACCAAGCAGTATCTGATGCTGGATCCCAACAAGTGGCTCAGCGAGTGTAAGTTTCATGTCTGCAGCTCAAAGGCTGCGGGGCTGGGGACCTGCAGGCTCTTCTGGCCAAGCAGGCCTGGCAGCAGCCACGTTTACCAGAGACGCAGGCCTGAGAAGGAAGAAAGGCCCCAGTCCGTGGCCTCAGGGCCCATGCAGTGGAGACAGCGGTGCTGGGCATGCAGGCCCACTGGCTGCGGGCAACGGGAGGGGCAGGCCAGCACCCGGTGGCCAGTGCGGCTCTTGCAGGATTCAGTCCAAAGCATCTGAAAATGAGATTTTTCCCCCTGCATGTGGCAGGAGAGCACGCAGACAGGAAGGCTGTATCACAAATCTACTCCGAGGCTGCAGAATCACGGGGCGTATCCAGCCGGAAATAGACAAGAACTCACAGAGCTCTTAATGGGGGAGGATGTGTGAGCCGAGAGGCGCCTCCCAAAGAACTCACAAAGCAAGAAAGCATATTCGAGGGAAAAAATAACATTCACGGTGTTATTTCCATTTAATAGAAAGCCCAGGATGACAGTAACCATCTAAGAACAATTCAGAACAATTTTGCTCTCTTTGAAAGACAGAATCATTTGTCTCTTTTTTGTTCCTCACCATTCCATTTACCATAAAATAAAGCTCCAGCCTGCTCCCCAACCATTTCCTTGCGGGCGCCCTGATGCTGGGAAACTGAGCCTGTGGAATAAAATGAATCACCGCCCTGATGAGTCCTTGCCCTCCGGGGCCGCAGGGCCTGCTCCTCAGTCCAGCCCCTCCGCCTCCCTCTGCCCCCTCGTTCCCCACTGTCCCCCGATGTCATCCTCTGACCAGGGCTCCCTGGCCTGGCGGGTGGAGTCTGGAGGCTTAGGTTTAAGGAATACCGGGCCGGATGATGCGGGGGCAAGGAGAGGGACAACCCGTCAGCCCCTGGCTGTGCCCCACCCCTTCCAACAGGATGTCTTCAGGTTCCTTTTCCACAAGAACGGGGTAGACCTCTCCCCTGGGCACCTCAGTGGGTTCTGGTGAGGGCCTGGTGAACCAGCAGGAGGACAGTTTGAAGTATCCACCACGTTGCCCTGAACCATTTGCGGTTATGGCCCCAGCCCTGCAGACTCATTTTGGGTGCTGGCTCCCCATGTTCTAGCTGTGGGGCTTTGGGTAAGATGCTTGACCTCTCTGGGCTTCGGCTTCCTTAACTGCAAAATGGAAACATAATGGCGCCCCCTTCACAGGGTGGTTGTCAGGTGGTAACGAGTCACTGGAGATCAAGCGTTGCTTCCTCTACTTGGCTGTGATGGCAGCTTGGCATCGGGTAGAAATTACTGTTATCCTGGAGTTGAACGAAATTGGCATCCGGAGACAGTCCCTCTGCGCCCACTTGTACAGTGCACCAGGCGAGGGCCTCTGCCGGAAATCCCGACATGAACGCCTGCTCTCCGGGGAATTTCATCTGTGGCCCCAACAGGGCAGGCGGGACCCGAACGAGCCTGTGAGCTAACGTATGGCCGTGGCTCACCTGGGAGCCCGACGCTTACCCTTCTCCCACCTGGGCACGCCCCTCTCCTGCCCTCACGAGTTCCCGGGCACATCAGGACCCCAGGCTACCGGTTCACTTTTACAGTTTTATTAACATGTTATTTTTAAAAAGCTGTTTGTGCCTAAGGCAGGCTTGGAAGTGACTTCACCTTATGTAAAGCCACATTTCTCCCAGGCCAGATGCAAGCTTCCACATCAGTACATACAAGCAGATGCTCCAAGAGGCACCTGCTTCCTCTGGCCTTCGTACATGTCAGGAATCAGCAAGGCTCTGCTGCTGGGGAAGGGGATGAACAGAGGCCCCATGACAGGAGAAGTGCAGGCCGGTGCTTTACGATGAGCTGAAACCAATAACGACCAAAAAGAAGTCGGGCCATGCTGACTTTTTGCAGCGTGGGTAACAGGCAGATCATTGGCCCAGAAATACGTGTGCTGGCATCTAGCTTTCCTAATTTCGATGCCACTTTCAAGGTAGTCCAATTGCATTGCCTGACGTGGTAATGGCATGGCAGGGGTTTTTTGTTTCTGTTTTTTGCTTTTCAAATATTAGTCTGGCAATCAGGAACCCTCGGGCTCAACCCCACCTCTAGGTGTATTCACGGTGTCAGCCGAGCAAGTGACCCCCTTCTCTGGATCTGTTAACTCACCTGTAGGACGAATCAGCCATAGTTACAACCCCTCGTGCTTCTAGCAGATTACAGTTCTCCAGCCACATTCACGTGTGTCATCTCATTTTTATTTCTTGGGGCCTCCTCGCAGGGAAGTAGAGCAGCCACTGCACCCTCACTGCACTTCCGGGACCTGTGCTGGCCACGCGGGAGTCACATGCAGCCTCCTGCCTGGCCAGCAGGATGTCCTGCCGCCCGCCTGCTGTCCACACTGTCCTTCCTGTGCTGGGGCCCCTGCCTCTCCCACTGCCCAGTTGCCATGGGACAAAGTGGCAGTGTGGGGCCTGGGGGCGGTGGGGGAGTGGCCCCGGGTCACTGCTCTCAGGCCTTGAAGGAAGCAGGCTTTTCCCTCCGTGAGGGCCTGGCTCTCGGCTTACCTTCTGAGGGACAGGAGTCGTAGTTATTAATGTGGGCCTTATCATCATATTCCCGAACGACCAGTGAGGATGTGAGCCCGGGCAGTGCCATGGGACAGGGCCGAGGCTCTCGCCTGTGGAGCGGCGGCCGCGTAAGGCCGGGTGGCACAGAGGCACATCCGGTTGGCACAGAGGCACATCCGGGGAGGAGCCTACTTCCATACGCGGAGCTGTGGGCGTGGCTCAGGTGCGGCTCCGGAAGGGCCTGGCTCCTCCCTCCTCCCCTCCGACTCAGCCAGAAGATGCTTTTATTGACTCAGAGAAGATGGGTGCTGGCCAGTCTCCCTCAAATCCCGTGGGGGTGGGTGAAGGTCACCGTGCCCTCAGTGGTCTCACCAGACGGTCTGAATGAAGGCCCGGCACAGATGCAGGGGGTGAGCAGGGTGCCTCAACCTGAGAGGGGTGGGGGCGGGCGGCGGGGCCCTGGCACAGGGCTGGGTCCTGGTCCGCCGCACACTCTCCGCTCACTCTGCGCCGCCATTGGCTTCTCCTTCTTTGCAGTCGACCTGGAGCAGGTCTTGGACCTGGATTCCCTGGAGTACCTGGAAGCGCTCGAGTGTGTGACGGAGCGTCTGGAGAGCCGCGTCAACTTCTGCAAGGCCCACCTCATGATGGTCACCTGCTTTGATATCACCTCCAGGCGCCGCTGAAGGAGCTGCTCCCGGGACTCCCGGCCCACGCAGCGGCTGTCAAAGACAATGGAAGGAAGATGAAGGTCGGTGGCAAGTCTGGAGTGAGCGTCGATGGAAGGCGATTTTTCTTTTGTTTTCTGTAGGAAGGGTTCAAACAGCAAACACGCTCAGGAGGAGAAAATGCTGGGAAGCCCACAGCCAACAGAGCACTTTGAGGACCTGTGAGCTCATTTGTACATACGAACGCTGGCAGAGGCCTCACTCTTCTCCTGGTTTGTGGGAAGGGGCGAGGGTGATGGAGGATGGCTGTTGAAAGCTGGAACAAATGACAGCAGAAGTGACCCAGAATGATCAAGTGCCTTGCAAATCCTTATAACCCAAACATTCATGTTCATACTTCCTTGTGTACAGATGGTGCTAGGCAAGATGAAAACCACAACACAGAAAAGAAAAACATGTTTTTGAAATGTATTTACAGCTCGTTTTCTCTTGGTGTCTTATCCTATTTCTGACTTGCTGTTTCTAAGTTTGTTGTGTTTGTAGACCTCTTTCCTAATCAGTATTGCATATGAATAAATGTTAACTGTCTTTTATGGTTCTTCTGGTAAAGCCACTCAAACAGAACATAGAGACTTCAGGGGCACCAGCCAGTGTGCTTCCGAAGAAGGTTGGACCAGCAGGTGACACACGATGTCGCCTCTCCCAGGTGCTGCGGTCAGCAGGTCGACTTGGGAGGTTGACGTGGAGCAGGTGCTTGTGAGCCCGAGAAAAGCCCCGGGAAGAAAGTCTGCACTTTTAGGGGAAGGGAGCCTTTAGGGCCAGGGCCCTACTTACCCCTTGGGTGTAATGTTTGTTCCAGATACAGTTCCTCCTGCACGTCCTGACACACACACTGGTTCCTTTACCCACAAATCCACAGTCATCATGGCCCTCAAACCACTTTTCATATTTGTTTTTATTCCAAAGACTCTGGGTTGAAAACTTGAAGCAGTTCATCAAAGCCATGTTGTTTTTGTTCTCTAGTTTTATGAATTTAAGAGCACAGGCGATTTCCCCCAGTTTGGAGGCCTCCAGCTGGTGTATGCACAGAGACTCCTTTGGAACCAGGAGAATTGCTTTGGAACCAGAACATATGTGGGGGTTGCACGTCTCTGTTGGCCAGAGGGCTGCTTACAGGCAAGACGTCCCAGTTCTCCCATGTCCCAAAGCCTCCATCCCAAGAAAGGACAAGGCTTGTCCCCACAACCTTGGCACCTGCAGGCAGAGAGAGGTTTCCTGTCACCCCACACACCCCTGGAGGCAGAGCACAGACCTGTGGATGTGGATGTACTGGTCCAGGCTCGCAGGCATGCAGACCTCACCCTCCAATTGCGCTGCGCACCCTGCCACACTTCCCTTAGGGTCGTTCATGCCCACCTTAGTGATGGATGTCCAAGGCCCAGGAGTGGGCAGGGGGCCGCCTCCTACCAGCCAGTTCAGGCCCTCTCCCTGGGCCCGCAGCTTGCCTCCTGATGAGGTGCTCAGGGTTTTACAGAGCACCTGTTTTGGCCCTGGAATACAGCATAGCTTCATGAACCTATTTCCAGGCTAGACCATCCCTGTTAACCAACTCCTGAGTCCCAGCTGCCTCTCCCCTTCGCCAGTGGTCTGGTGGACACACGCAGCCCATCACAGGAGGCTCAACCAGACTTATCAGTGCTGTATCCGAGCCTTCACTGGTCAGAGCAGGGCCCCGGATGCTTGCTTGTTAGGAAGGCAGCTACCTTGACTGGAAGCCAGCTCCACAGATCCCAAGCCTAGCTTTGTGTTCTCTAAGAGCTGCTCTTGTGCACAGTGCACACACAAGGCATGCACCTATCTGATGGCTGCACTGGCTAAAATACAGCAAAAGGCTGCTCTGGAATGGATTGTTGCATCTCTAGTTTGGGAAGGTGCACCCCACCCCTACCCCCCGCCTGGTGGTTCTGGGCACACCTGTGGTCTCACAGCACATGTAAGAATACACCCGCATGGCAGAACATAAGGGAAACTTTGAACCCCAACAGATGACAACCTTCTGAGTTCATATGGCATCCCTTTTGGTTGCCACTTTGCAACACACCAGTTGCTGGAAAGCCTGTACTGGGGTTATGGTCAAAGGTGAGTATTCTAGTCTTTGTTGGAAACAAATTCACCTGATTAGTAGTCCGTGGGCTTGGCGTGTGCCCCTGGCACATCTCCTTGGGCCCAGAGGTCACATGCTGGGCTGCCTGCCTTAGGCCAGTGGTGGGGTCCTAGTGCCTCTCTTTGAAACAGCTCAGCGACCTAAAACCTCCGGCAGTGGAGCCTTTCCTAAGGGAGTGGCCTTCAGCTTCCCTCCTGCCTAAACCTGCTTTTATTCATTTGCAGTCAGTTATGAGAGAGCAAAAGGGTTGAAGGAACCCAAGAGCTGCCTTACCAAGTCAACTTTGCTTCACCAAGATACCTACCACACCATGGAACATCTCACAGGGCACTGTCGGCCGTGGGGCAGGAGAACAATTCTGCTGGAGGGTGTCCATGCTATCCTTTTCTCTTTTAACCTAAGTAAGCTGCAAACATGGTAACACATCAAGTATTGATTAAGTACGTGAACAAATTGTGAATTTTATGCTATGCGCTGGTTCCTGGTTCCACCCGGGAGTTGGCTGTACAGACGATGGTCGTCAGGCAGTAGTGCAGGCGGGCCTGGCTGGCTGCCCTGAAGCGGTCCCGCTAGGGGGAGAACGGCTCCCTGACCAGATGGGCGTGGTTCCAGGGCTCTTGGTTTTGGTGACAACCCAAGAAGGGAAAGAGAAGGTCCAAGACCCTGTTTGCATTTTCTTATCCACAAATGAGGGGACCAGAACATCTTCACCTGACATGAACATTTAGTTGCCAAGGCCTTAATTCCTTGCCTGCAATCTGCCAGCCTCCCGGCGTAGGTTAGTGTGAGGTGGAAACACCAACAGCAGAATAAAACAGACCCAGAGCAGGGGAACGGTGATACCGTGTCCCCGGGAGTAAATCCATACTGCATTTTGTGACAGCGTTTCACGCTGCGACAGAGAGAGGGTTTGCTTTATCCCGGGCTTTCGTCCCCACCTGCGAGCTACAACCTTTCATCTTCTCGTCCTTGAATTCCCCTCTCCGTGGTGGGAAGCTCTTGCTAACTTTCATCTCTCCCAGATTTGAAATTAGAACACCTGTCTGTTCATCTCCAGTTGCTATTCTGAACATGGAGACCTTGGGATGCAAAGGCAGGGCCCGGTGGGGAGTCCCGCGAGGGAGCCCAGGCTGGGGAGGGGACGGCAGCTGGGAGCAGGAGCCGTGCAGCCTGGCTTGGGAACTTGGCAGCCAGGAATCCAGCCCAGGGTGTCATAAATTAGCCTTCAGCTTGAACTCTGTGTTTCTGGGAGCTGGCAGTGACTTGACTGTAGCCCAAATAGCATCCGGGATGATGGTTCAAAAAGTCGGGCACACATATTCCCGTTTAGCTGCTGGTTCTTGGATTTCCGATCACATGGAGCAAGAAGTTCTTTAGGCTTCAGACTCTAATGCTGATCATGACTTACCATTAACCCATAGCGTTTATCAAGGGCTTACGAATTGAAAGCAGCTGTCTGACCTGGCCCCTCGGGATAGGCAACAGGGCTGGCGAGAGCCCGCAGGTCGGTTCACTGCAAACTGTTGCCTGTGTCATCGGCCACCACTCATGTGTCATTGAGACGTCCCAGACAACACTGTGGTGAATGTTTTTAAATTCCTTACACCAAAAAGAATTTTAGACTATAAAAGAAACTAGTAAAATATGGGTGAATTTCAAAACTGAGGTCAGAGGAATTCATGAAATTACTTAGTTATTTCCTGCTGGAATATTAGCCCACTCTGAGCATATACTACAAGATTTCCTCACTTTTAAAGGCAGTATGTTAACCCCTGCGGTCATGCCGGTAAGAAGCAGATCGACAGTCCTGTCTGTGACTCCGTGATGCAGAGTAAATCATCCGTTCCCACCTGGGGCCTGGGGCCTCCCTGCGCTGCTTTCCGCATCAGGGACCCCGCCTCACTGCTGTGCGCGTGGCCGGCCACCCCGACGGGCTGGTGCGGGGCCTTGCCTTCCGCCAGGTGAGGCGACGCCGAGTACTCGGTCTCACAAACACCACCAGTAAATGGTCTAAAATGTCTTGGGGGTCGGTCAGGGGACAGGTGGTAGAAATAAAGTGTTCCTTTGGGTCATTGGGTCTTTTTCCTCCTCCCGCTAATGTTCGTCACCATTTGGGAGTGAAAACGCATCAACTGTGATTACTTAGCAACCTTCCTGACAAAAATACTTTTTTTTTTTATTATAAACTGGTCACGATTTCCGAATAAAAGCAGATCCAAGAGAAGCTCATCTCAAAAAGCTTTCTGGAAATTCTTAGAAGCTAGTTTATCCATCTCTGAACACATTCTGCTTTTGGGTGGCCCTACTCAGAACTGGAGGTGACGTCATAATAGTGGACATAGAGGCTGGAGACAGTATTTATCTTTCCCTGCACAGAATTAATATTCTCTAACTATGGTTGTCCCCATGCCCACGGGGGTAGGGTGAGTGCTGAAATGCCAGCACACACACACACACATACCTACTTCCCGAAGACATAGAAATCACCTTCAGCCCAAAAAGGCTCACCGCCTCATCCCCCCACACTGCTACCCAACACCCCACATTGTCATAGTCAATTTATGAAGCTGTGATTTATTCGTGGACTCAGGATGTTTTTTTATAGCATTGCTTGTGTTTTACAATTTATTTATATGTCCTGGTTGGAAACGTTCTCTAAGTGCTCTGCATGGAAGTGTGAGTCTGGGTTCCGGGCTGTTTTCTCCATCACTCCAGTGAGGCCTGTCGGCAGAGACATGGGCCTGGGGAGGAAAGATAAACAAATCCGGAGAACAGGGGTTCTAGCCTCAAAGCGCAGGGCTGATTGGCCCAGCATCTGAGCTGTCTGGTGGGAAGTAGCTGAAGGGGAAATACCCCTTTGTTTTGAATTTGATGGTAAAGGGCTTGGAAATCAGCCTACAGCCTGGAAGCAAGAGGATCCAGCCTCTTCCCGCTGGTTCAACACTGAACTTCTGAGAGAAATGTGTATAGGTTCCCACCTTTCCCTGACACCCCACACCCCGCCCCTTGCTGCTTATGGAATGGCGTCTGGAAATGCGGCTGGATCCAGCCTCCTACCTTGGCCTGGGTAGACGGAGGGCCTGCCTTCCTTGGAGAAACCAAAGCACTTTAGTGAGTCTTATAACCCGTAATACTTCAGGCATCTTGTCCCCTCCCTGCGAGGCAGGAGGGTCTGGGGTCAGTAGCCTCATTTGAAAGGCAGGTAAACCTAGGAGAAAAAGCCTTGAGCTGGGGTAAGAGACACGGGCACCGGGGCCTGGCTCCTCACCTGCCATGTGACCTTGGGCACGTTGCTTCAGTCTGCGATCACCGCCCTTCTGGGAGAGAGGAGACAGAAAATGGTCTAACTGGTAGGAGGAGTACTGTGATGAGATTAAAGCTCTGCATAGGAGCTGGGATAATGATTTATAGACACAGAAACTGAAGCCAGGAGTCCACAGTCGGCCCTCGTTCACAGGGTAGTTTTACAGCAGAGCTGGGACTTGAGTCCAGGAGGTGCTTTGCACCGTGTGTGTATGTGAACACACATCCCACTGTGTGCTGACATGTGTGTGCACGGGAGCGACACGGATGTGTGTGCACGTAAGGTATGTGGCGTGGTGGAAGAGCAGAGGCCCCAAAACCTGGGTTCTCATTCCAGTTAAGATAGTAGGTCCGGTGGCCTTGGACATATTCCCTAACTTCTCCTGAACTCAGTTTTCTAAATCTGTAAAATGAGAATGTTGTGCTAAATGATCTTTGTGGTTTCTTCAGCGCTGGTAATGTATTTATGTAAATATAATACTCTCATCTGTAGAAATGGGCCAATTTGCAGATTGGAGACAAGGCCAGCCCAAGTGCATTTATCATGGCAGAAACAGTGAATTCACAAACAAGTTTAAAATGCAATGGTAGTATTTAATGTCATTGTTTTAAATTCACTGTTTGGATAAAAGATTGGTGCCATTTTAAAAATTAAGTTGTTAGCTTTACAAACAAGAGTGATACCTTGTTTGCTATTAAAATTTTTTAAAATAAAGTTCATTTGCTAACATCAAATTCAACTATTCTGCACTTGGGCAGGTCCCAGCAGCCTTCTGGCAAACAGGCTGGGTCTTGTGGTGAGTCTTTCCATAGCTATAGAAAAGTTAGCTGTTGGCTTGATCATGACAAATATGAGCAGGCTACCAAGAGGACAGTCTGGGAAAGAAAGTGATCATTCTCAAAAACTGGGGACATGTACCCCTTAAGCTGTGTGCCATTGTTTGCTGGCTATGATCTCTGACGTTTGTGGCATATGAGGTGTAAAGTGTTGTCAGAAAAGAATCTGGTGTTTAAAAGAATCAAACTATGGTGGCATTAAATGTTCACTTTTATTCTGCTCAGAGTCACGGATTCCTCTTCATCTGGTGTATCCTTCTGTACAGAGGGGGAAGCAACCCAAGGCCTGGGGGCGGGATCGCTTCGCTAGAGCAGTACCTTGGCTGAGGTCTTCCTCCTGGGCCCCTAAGGACTTCCCAGGGTGAGGTCTGCCTCATACCACTGCGGGGCTGGCCTCCAGCAAGTTCAGGAGCTCAGCCGGAGGTGGGTGGATGTGGGCTGCGTCACAGAGCCTCACACTGGTCTGCGGCCAGCAGTCAGCAGGTGGCCCGGGGGATAGCGTGAGAATCTTGGCGTGGTGGTGCTTCCTCGGGCCTTGTGAGCCTCCCTCCCCAGCGCCTTGGGCTCGCACGGAGCAGGGGCATTTCCGTTCCTGCAGATTGCTTGGGCCTGGTCACACCGCCCTGCTTACACCCTGCTTGGTGCGCATGGATCGGGTGCACTCGGGTGGGAGAGCAGAAATGCATCAACTGCTGGGAAAAGCTCCCCTAGGTCCCTGCCCCCGTAAGAACGGTCTCTTCCCTTCCACCACAGACGTGTCCCCCTGAGCAGCAGTGAGGCACCTCATGAGATGCGGTACCGCATCAGCTGAGTGCTGCGTGGTCCCGAGAGAGGGCAGCGGCGGCTCGGAGCAAATGCACACTCTTGATTTCCGTCGTGGCGCTGCTCTGGGCTCTGCCTCCTGCTGTGCTGAGCAGCCGCCCAGGTGCACCTCCCAGGCTCCTGCTTTTCTTCTCCCCAAATCCTACCCTGACCTCCTGGGGCTCCCTTGAGCTCCCTTTGGGCCACTGTGGCAGAAGTCATACATTCTTAAAAAGCCATCAGCCATAAGGGTTTCTAGAAAGAAGGCCTTCAGTGGCAGAGCAAGTGCAGGTGCGCTGCCTGGCTGCTCCCTAGAGAGGAGGGAACGTGGGGCTGGCCCCCCACACCTCCCAGCGCAGGAGAACCATCCAAACATGCGACCTTAGCTGTCTGTGCCTCTGCAACCATTCAACTCTCACAATTGTTATAAATATTACTTTTATTCTTCTCATCCTTTCCATCCTGACTTTTTGTCTCAGGGAGGACATCACCACCAGGGCACCAGGGCACATGCTCCCAGGCACCTCTGGGGACTGGAAGACATAAGGCAAAGCAAGGTGACACCCTTTTCCCCAGGAGACTGCCCCACTCGTGCATCTGCACGGAGAAAGGGCCTCCACGCTTCGGGTAGGGCCTGCTGTGCTGTCTGATGCTCCACTCCCTCTTCCTGTCGAAGGCTTTATTTCTAGAAACGCTTACAAACACACAGAGCACTGGGAGGGTAAATGCGCTGTCCTGCCATCAGCAGCTCCCAGTAGCAAGGGTGTTGCCTGTTCTGCTCTATCCCAGGCCCAGAACAGCCTGGAACACAGTGGGTACTCAGACACTATTAGTTGGATGAAAGGGAGGGACAGAGGGAGGGAGAAAGGATCACCTTTGGGAGAAGAGGGAACAGAAAAGCCTGGGTTTGTGCTGCCCAGTGGGATGAAGTCCCTGGTTCACAGTGGGTAAGGGGCACCAGGCGCACACCAGGCCGGGCCCGTGCCCTTGGTTGTGGTGCGCACAGCCTTGACCCCTGACTGCTGAGCAGCCTTGGCCTTCCGGCCTCCTGAAGCATTTTCTGCCCAGGAGGTGAAGGTGGTGGCACTCGGGTGCTGGATTCCTGCCCCGCGTTTCTGAGCAGTCACCACACAAACCGCTCTGAGCACTCACGTGCTTTGTCCCAGACTCTGCTGGCTGCTGGTGAGTAAAGCAGATGCTGGGCTTCAAGAACTACATTGGCAAGACTGGGGAACAGAAACCCCACTGCAAACAGGCAAACACATTCCCCACGATGTGCAGTGAAGGTGTGCCCACCAATACAGGCCCCTTTCCCTCTCCCCTGGCCCTTAGCCAGGCCTCATCTCCAGGAAGTCTTCTTAGGGCCCAGTTGGGAGGGCAGGGGTGGGTGGGAAGAGGTCTCTTCATTTCCACAATGGACATTCACCCCCGAGGGGTCCCAGGCCTGTGCGCTGGGGAGGAGGAGAGGCCCCACCCAGCTCACCATCCAGCACTCAGCTAGGGCCTCCAGCCATAGCTTGGAAGCCTCTTTCCCACATCGGCCAAGAGGCCAAGAGGACCCCAGGAAGCTGAGGGGCCCCGAGAGTGAGGTCACCGGCTGTCTCCCTGCCCCCTAGCGGCTGTGCTCCTCCAGCCGACAAATGGCCCCCTTTCAGCTCCAGGCCCTATGGGGGAAGGAAGCATCTCCCTTTCTGTGGGGTCCTGGCTCAGCCACTGAGGCAGAGACAAGACATGGGACCTGCTCCCTGAGCCACCTCAGGCTCCAGGTGGGGGACAGCCCCTGCAGACCCCCTCATTACCGAAGTCTGGGCCAGCCCCCTCCTCACCCTGCAGAGCCGGAGGTGTGCGGTGAGCGGCCCGCACTCTCTGGACGGGCGCACGTCCTCCTGGCTCGGTCTCTGGAGGCCCCCGGCCAACACAGGCGCCTGCCACCAGGACCCTGAGCTCCCTGTCCTCTAATAAGCATTGCCTAGGAGAAAACCCATCAAGAATAGAGCAAAGCCCCTCAGGACCGTCCACATGCAATACCTGCGCAGACCCAGAGCTACACCTGAGTCACTCTTGCCTCGTGGCAAAGGAAGGAATCTCTGAGGTCCTCATTAAAACCTATGCGACTTCTGAAGAATGGCAAACTGAGTATTTGAGTCTCTTTTGCACTGACAGGAGCATGAATAGGTCCCGAGGGCACCTGAACCCCACCCAGGTCAGCCTGCACAGCTTCAGCCAGCGCGGCCCTTGGAAGAGGGAGGCTGTGACACCCCTGCTCACAGCGCTGTGTGCCCTGCTGAGCTGCTAAGTGCTGTCCTATGCCCCGCTGCCTCTCGTCCACAGCACTGAGGTGAGTGTGAGCTCAGCCTTCAGACCAGGACAGTCAGGAAGTGGGAGGGGAGGTGGGCGAGGCATTTGAAAACCGTGAGGACGTGGTGCTGGTTTGTTCATACACTCACTGAGCAAACGTTCATTGGTTCCCACCATGAGGCAGAGGTCCTACAAGCTGGGGAGACAGCAGACAGCGAGTAAGGCAGGCATGGTCCAAACCTTTATGGAACTGCCAGGCTGGCAAACGCTTCTCCCATGGCCCCCTGAGGAAGGAACCATTGGCCAGGCCCACGTGTACGGCCCTGTTTCACAGAAGGCTTTCCTAGCGGGAAGGGCGCCCTCCCTGGGCTCCTTTATCTCAAGCCGTACCTCTGCCACAGTCACCACGGCCAGTGCACGCGTCATTGTCTCTCCCCCTGCCCGCCTGAGAACTCCCCAAGGGCAGGATCCTTCCCCACTCGGCCCTGAGCAGAGTCTGGACCACAGTTCTCAGGGCGTCCTGATCCATTGATGACCTACTAGAGCCAAGCACCATGTCAGTAGCTGAGGCTGCAGAGAGGGAAGAAACCCCAGCCTTTCCTGCAGAGATTTGTACCTCCTGGGGAGCAAGATAAAGCCAGAAGCAGTTCCTTTGGTGTGGTGAGTTTTCAGGGTCATGAACAGGCTTCAAGCAGCACAGACGAGATGCCTGGACGGGTCAGAAAGAGGGAGTGGGAAGTCCCCAGGGGCACCGGGAGAGGAGAGAAAGCCCCTGGGCAGAGTAGGCAGTGTGACACAGAGGCACGAGGACAGGACGGCCTGGGGAGCTTGGCGGGGCTGCGGGCAGGGCTGGGGATGAGGCCGGGCGCCCTGGGAAAGGCCTCAGGCTGACGACACGGGCCACGCCGGTAAGGCGCCCTGGTGCTGGCGGACACTGAATGGTTTCTGCTTCGGGACCTCATGGTAGGAAAAAGCGCCGCTCAGAGATACACTCTCACAGTGTTTAGGTTGGAAGCAAACATGTAGGTTATTGATTCAGCCCAAGCATCGCTGGCTTGGGAGGTGATTTATCCAGGGGCACACAGCTTACAGTAAAGATGGGACGCAAGAGGTCTCTGGCCTTTTCATGTCATCATTTCCAGGTGGTGTCTGAACCTTCATCTTCTCACGAAGAACTTTTCTAGAAAGCTAACCTCTCCAGCTCAATTAGAATCTTTGCCTCGTTTATAGAAAATGCTGAGGAATTTTCTAGCATGCCAGCAATTTACTCTCAAATAGTTCATGGAAAAACACGTTTTTGCTCTTATCCTTGCAACGTCTCTGGAATTTGGAGTTGTTTTTTAAAAATCCCTGTAGAATTGATGCTTCATGTATTCATTTGCTAAGGCTACAATAACAAAATAACCACAGACGGGATGGCTTAAGCAACAGAAATGAATTTTCTCATAGCTCGGAGGCTGGAAGTCTAAGATCCAGGTCCTGGCCAGGCTGGTCTTCTCTGAGGCCTCTCCCCTCGGCTTGCAGCAGGCCGACCCGCTGCCTGTTCCCTGTGCATACATGCGCCTGCTGCTTCTTAGATTTCCTCTTCTTCTAAGAACGCCAGTCAGACTGGATTAGGGCCCGCCCTGGTAGCCTCATTTCCATGATCCCCTCCGTAAAGGCTCATGTCCAAGGACATTCACATGGGGAGGTACTGGGGTTAAGGCTTCACCAGATGAATTTAGAGGAAGACACTTCTGTCACTGTTATGTTCAGCCCATTGTTATGTTCATTTCTCGCTTTCCCATCTCCTCTCTTATAAGTCAAATACTCTCTGTCTTCTGGGGATTGACAGAGAGTCTCCAGAAGCTAAGTCTTCAGCACCCAGGGAATGGGTGCATGGTGGACAAAGCCCCACTGGCACCCATTATGGCCTTTGCGTGCCCAAACGTGTCTTCCCTGCTAGAGGGTGACTTGATCAGGCACAGTGGCACCTGTCCAGCACGAGGTCTTACAGGAGGGACATTCCGTATATTCTCAGTGGATGAATGGGGTCACTAGTCACATAACAGGGAATCTGAAGGCTTTAAAGAAAGTCAGAATGGCAAAGAACCAGATACCATTTAATCTTCTATATTAGAAATGTGCGCTCTGCACAGGGAAGGACCTGCCCATTGAGGGACTGCAGCGCAGAGTCCACAGGCACTGGAAACGCACTGAGTCAATGTTCTCTGAAACCTCGTAAGAATCCAGTAATAGTCCAATTATTTAATGTGTGAAGAAGCTGCCTAAATCCAGGGCAATGTTGCTCGGTGGGGCACAATCAATCTCATCTAATTCTTATTTTCACTTCACATTCATGACTGTGAATCTATGCACAGCTATGTGGACATCGCTGTCAGTATCTAGTTTCTACGGTACCTTCTCAAAAGACAGGAAACCTATCTGCCTTTCCAGCATCTTACAAAACTCAGCACATTACTATGTGTAGGTGATTCAAATCCTGAGGTCTCTTAGAAATTAAAGTGTTCTCTGGGAGGAGCTTGTTATTTATTTTTACAGGTTTTGTTTAGTAATTACCGAGTCAGACTTCCTCACACTCTTTTGCTAGAGGCACTAGTTTCTCACATCTAAGAAGTAAAATAAATGCCTACGGGAGAAATAAAACAATCAGAGTGCATGATCCTTTGAAAAAATGAAAGAAAAAATAGTAATTCCAATTCACTCATGGTGGGTCATGCTTCTAACTCAGCTACAGGGAAATCCTAATTCATGCAAAACCAAATCTGTCTTCATCATTCCACAATCCAGTGGTGTCTATATGGTAATTCAGCTTCTCTTTTTTTGAAAGGAGAAGATCAGGGCATTGTGTCTTAATAATACATTTTTCTTGGTTTTACTAAAATGTTACATTAGTAACCTGGCTTAGGTCCCCTGCTGTGCTCTTACAGACCATTATTAATGCAGACCCCTTCAGGGGCTGTAATTTGGAACTCAATTTGCCATAAAATTGTCCTAAGTGTCACCTTAGTAATCGGAGATCATGTGACCCACGAAACACATTGAACTGAAAGATGGCGCCTCTTGGAAATGAATGTTAAATTGTCCCTGGTAGTAAAAAAAAACACTAGCCATTGTCTGTCATGTGAATTTCGTTGTGCCTCAGAGATAGTGAGGGGTTTAGAGGAGGGTGTTCACCCATATGCCTTGAGCTGGGCCTAAGGGGCCCTGGAGCAGAGCCTTCCCCAGTAAATGTTCTGAGGCTGAGCACAACAGACTGGTCAACCTAGCAACCTCTGTGGTTGATTTCAATGGCACTTATCTTCTTTTTAGCCAAAAATCCATATGTGATCTAGCAAAAGCGTTGAATTGATTTCAGATATAAAAGGCAGTTTAGATGTTAAGTCCAGACAAACAAAAGGTAGTTTGGCTAATCAATAGGGAAATGTAAATCAAAACCACAAAGAGATACTTCTCACCCAATAGGATGGTCATCGTTAAAACATAACAAAAGAAACAAAAAGAAAATTACAAGTGTTGACAAGGATGTGGAGAAATTGGAACCTTTCTGCACTGCAGATGTAAAATGGTGCAGCTGCTGGGGAAAACAGGACAACAGATCCTCAAAAAATTACACAGAAACACCATATGATCCAGCAACTCCACTTTTGGGTATGTACACAGAAGAATTGAAAGCAGGGACTCAAACAGGTATTTGTACACTAATGCTCATAGCAACACTGTTCACATAGCCAATGGGTAGAAACAACCCAAATGACCATTGACAGATGAATGGATAAACAAAATGTTTTATTTATGGTGTACAGACACAAAAGAATATTATCCAGCCTTAAAAAGGAAGGAAATTCTGACACCTGCTATAACACAGATGAACCTTGGGGACATTATGCTGAGTGAAATAAGTCAGACACAAAAGGAAAAAAACTGTATGATTCCACTTATATGAGGCCCCTAAAGTGGTCAAATTCAGAGGGACTGAAAGCAGAACGGTGGATTCCTGGTGCTTGGAGACAGGAATGGAGGGCTGTTGTTTAATGGGTATAGAGTGTGAGTTTTGCAAGACAAAGATTTCTGGGGATTGGTTGTACAACAATGTGAATGTACTCAATGCTGTGAAACTATACATTTTAAAAAGGTTAAAATGGCAAATAGTGTGTTATATATATTTTACCCGTTTCTTTTTTTAAGGGTAGTTTGTCAAAATATTAGTAGTTCAGGGTTATCTTAATTGTTTATGTGGACAAAACCCAAAATGTGTGAAATCTGAGAATGCCCTGGAAAAATCTAGGTATTCATGTGGTTACCTGGTAACTGTTCTAGGTAAGCCAGCTCAAGACCAGTGCAGGGGAGATGCGCGCAGAGCCACAGAGATGGAACGAGGGGCATGTCTGCCTCTGCCTCCAGCGGAGCACACAGTGGTGACTTGTGCGCCTTTACAACACCCGTTCTGCTGCACAGTGGGCCAGCACTGACCTTTGTGCATCTGTGGGCTCCACTGGGAACTCCAGCCAAATCAGCCTCATTCTGCAACAAGTATTTCTGTTCTTTCTTTTTATGGTGACCCTCTTGATTCTAAATTTAGCTGAGCAGAGAGTGATAGCCAGTTCAGGGCCCTTCTGTACTGTCCTTCACTTTCGGGTATAGCCTCCCCATCCTCACCCCGTTACAAGGCCCAGGCATAGAATTCCTTCACATGTTGTGTTGTACAGATCAGAGCCAATATTGCACTGCCAGTGATAGAATGTGTAAGCCATAGCACATAAAGTACCTTTAGATGATTCTACTATAAAAAAAAAATTCAGATAACTTATCTGGTCTTCTGATGCAACCGGACACAGTATGATCATGACGCACTTTATAATTGTGAGAGTACTTTTAATGAAGCAAAATCTTCCTGGCAGGAGAGCAAGTCAATATTTTTTATCACAGTATTGAAAACATTTTATACTCTGGCACTGACTCTCCCCACTACGCCTATTTCAAAAGAGGCTGGGAGAAGCTGAAAAGATGAGTAGCAATTTTGACAGCTCCATGGGACTACCGGGCAAAGATTAGAGTCTAGGGCCCAATAACCCCCTCTACTGTGGGTTGAGACTCCAAAGGGCTACACCTTAGGTGTAAGGGTGAGCTGGGGTAGACTGAAACTCAGCTATAAATCATCTCAGTTCTTGAAATTGTATTAAAGTGGTCCAAGACTGCTAGTTCACCCAGCTAAGATAACATTTTCTTTTAAAGAACTAAGTGGTTAAGTCTAACAACAGATTTGACTCAGCTGAAAAAAGAATAAACTGGAAGAGAACTGAGAAGAAAATACCCAAAATGAAGCAAGAGGCAAATGAATGGAAAATAGAATAGAGGGCAAGGGAAAAGAGGGCCCAGAAAGAAGGTCTAACACACACGGAATTGGAATCTCTAAAGCAGCAAGAGAATGGGTCAGAAGCAATCTTTGGATATTTGCTGAAAATTTCCCATAACAGATAAAAGCTATCAAAACACCGTTAGTTCAAGGAGACCTACAAATCCCAATTCAGATAAATGAAAAGAAATACCAAATTGTACACATCATAGTAAAACTGCTGAAAAGGAAAAAACAAGAGCTATATGGAGATATAACAGACTATCATCAAAGGAGCAACAACAGAATAATACATGATTTCTCAATACAAACTATGGAAGTTGAAGAAAATAGAATGAAATCCTCAAAGTGCTGAAAGAAAGCTACACTGATCTAGAATTCCAATGACAATATACTTCAGAACTGAAGGTGCATGAAGCCATTGTCAGATGAACAGGAACTGAGAGAATTCATCATCAACAGATCCACCATTTAAGAAATCCTTTAGGGAGAAAGAAGGAAAGTGACCTCAGATAGAATTTCAGAAATGCAAGAAGTAAGCCACAAAAAGAGCAACCGTGTGGGTAAATCTAAATGAACATTAACGCCATAAAGCAGCAATCTCATGGGATATAAAAGATGGTGTGTGTGTGTGTGTGTGTGTACATCAAAGATAGCATGCAGCTTAGGAGAAATGGAGTGGAGTTAAGAAATTCTAAGATTTCTGCATTGTCTGGGAGGAGTGTAAAAGTACTGAGAAACATTAGACTTTGATAAGTCAAGGAGCATGCTGTAATTTTTGAGTAATTGCTAAAAAACCATATGAGAGTATAACTTCTAGCTAATAGAGGGGATAAAAATGTGTAAAAAAATCTAAAAGAAGACAAAGGAACATAGATCAGTTAATATAAATAGAAAGCAAAGAGCAGAAAGGTAAATCTAATCCCAAATAAATCGGTAATTACATTACATAAACTAAATGCTCCAATTAAAAAAAAAGGTTATGACTTGATTTAAAAATAACCATCCTTGCTGTTTATGAGAGATATATCTGAAAGATAAAAAAGTTAAAAGTTTGAAATTAAGAGGCTAGAAAAAGATAATGTTGACTTTGCTAGATAATAACAAACTGCTTCTCAAAGTGGTTGTATACATTTTACTTCTTTTTATGGGAGTTTTTGTTACTCCACTCCCTGTCCAACACTTGTACTGCCAAATTTTTAAAAAATTATCCAATCTAATAAATGTATAGTAATACCTTATTGTGGTTTAAATTTGCATTTCTCAGATTACTAATGCACTTGAGCATAAAATCATATGCTTTTTTGGCATTTCCTCTTTATCTGTTTAGGTCTTCTACCATTTGAATTATTTTTTTATTAATATTTATAAATGAATTTGTTCAACATTCTGGATACTAGTCTTCTGTAACTTCATAGTGTGTATTTACATGTTTGAAGTGTGTTTTTCACCAAGTCCTCTTTTTCTTTCCTCACACCACACTGGCTAGGACCTCCTATACAGTGCAGAGAAGAGTATTTCTTGATATCAAACTTTAAAAAAGATTGAAATATATTTGGCACACATTGTGCACGTTTAAGGTGTACATGTTGATCCGATACATTTATGCATTGTAATATGATTGCCCTCATAGCATTTAGCACCTCTGTCATGTCACATAATTATCATTTCTTTTTTGTGGTGGGAATAATTAAGATTTGGTCTCTTAGCAGGTTTAATGATTAAATACAATATTGTTGTCTATGTTCACAATGCTGGGCATTAGATCTCCAGGACTTGTTTATTTGTTAGTAAAAGCAAACTTTCAACATTCACTATTAAGTATGATGCTTGTTAAAGGTTTTTGTGGAGACTTTCACCTTTTAAGAAGTTTCTTTGTGTTCTTAGTTTGCTGAGCTTTTCTTCATCAAGAAAAGATGTTGCATCTTACCAAATGCTTTTTCTGCACATACTGAGATGTTCACATGATAATCTCTCTCTAAGGCGTTCACGTAGTGGGAAACTGGGTGGGTTATCCCTTCTGTGTGTTGCTAACTTTGGCTTAGCAATATGATCATTGCTAATGTCAGTTCACTAATATTTCTAAAGGATTCTTACATCCACATGCTTGAGTGAAATCGGGTTGTATTTTCCATTCTGTACCATCAGATTTGGGTATTAAGGTAAAATGAGTAAATTAGTTCGGAAATATTCCTTACTATTGTCTTCCCTGGAAAAGAATGTTAAGGGTTGACTTTTTTTCTTCCTTAAATATTTTGGTGGAACCAACTCAACCTGTCATTTTTTTTTGTGGAAAGGGTATTCAAGTGTATAAATTGTTCATTGTTTTTCATTAACAGTTATATGATTTTTCAGATTAAAAATTTTTCTTCTTGAGTCAACTTTAGTAAGTTATATTTTTCTAGGGGTATGTCCATTTTACCCAACCTCCAAAACCACTGGCATAAAGCTGTTAATATGCTCTTATGCTCCTACCATTTCTTTAATGCTGAGGTATCTGAAGTGATGCTCCCTTTTTATTCCTGATACTGGATATTTGTACCTTTCTTTGTCCATTAATTTTGTCAGAGGTTTCTCAGTTTTATTAGTCTTTTCAACAACCCAATTTTGTGTTTTTGTTACTGTTGCTGATCCACTGTATTTTGTGCTTGCTTTGTATTTCCTGAGTTCTGCTCTGATCTTTATCATTTCCTTCCTTCTATTTTGGTTGAGTATATTTGTTGAGCTTTTTCTAACCTCTTGAGCTGGGTTCTTAGTGCATATATTTGTGGCTTAATTTTCTATTTGGATAATACAAGGACCTTAGAACATTTTTACCCTATATACTTAGGACTACTTATATCTGATTAAGTACTACTCATCCTATAAATTTTTATTTATCATTTGGCTAGAGTATGGTCAGATTTCACTGTAATTTCTTTGATCCATGAGTTAGTGTCTCACTATGATTGTTGAGATGTCTATTTCTGTTAATAATTCTGTTCCTCTCTGCTTTATACTAATACTATACTATTAGATGCCTAGAAATTTTAGAATTGTGTCTTCCTGGTAGATTGAACGTTTTGCTGATTAACGTCTCATTTCTAGTAATACTGTTTGCCTTAAAGTCATATTATATTATATTAGGAGTAACCACACCAGATTTCTTTTGGTTAGTATGTGCATAATACACCTTTTCTTTTACTTTAAACATTCCTTATCCTTATGTTTTAGAGGTCTTTTATTAACAGCATATAGTTGGACTTTTAAAATCCAGTCTGTTATCTTAATGGAAACATTTACTCTATTTATATTTACTGTTTACTAAATTACATTTAATATAATAATTGATATATTTATATTTAAACCTGATACCTTGTTTTGTGCTTAAAATTCCTTCTCTTAAACTTTTGCTCACCTCTCCTGCTCCTCCTGCCCTCCCCCATCCCACTTTTTTAATGAGAGGAGATGTCTGAATATTTTTTGAATAATTACCCTTTTTCAAAGAGTTTATAAGTTATACACTCTAACTCTATTCTTTTGGTGGCTATTCTAGAAATTAAAACACATGTAATTAACTCATCAAAGTCTTAAGTTAATAAAACACTTTAACCTCAATTTGGATAATACAAGGACCTTTGAACATTTCAACTTTATTTACTCTGTCTTTATGTGCTGTTATTATTATCTAGTGTTTATGTCTTAATTTTTTAGGCCTAGTACAATTATAATTTATGTTCTATAAAAGTAAACTTCATTTATATTTGTCCAAATATTCACCATTTTCTTTCTCTTCCATCTCTTCTTGCAATCTCTGACCTTCCATTGTGATTAATCTCCTTCTGGATCATGCACCTCCTTTAGCATCTTTTCAGTCAGGGTCTGTTAGTGCTAAGCCTTCTTAGGTTCTGTTTTTAAATGTCTTTATCCCACCCTCATTATTGAATGAAACCTTTGCAGGGTATAATATTTTATGGTAGCATTTAACTTTCTTTCGTCAAATGAGAACACCATTCCATTGTTTCTGACTTCTAGTGGTGCTGATAAGAAATCATCTGTAAATCCAACTGGCATTTTTTGAAGGTAATCTGTTTACTCTGGTTGCTTTTAAGATTTTATTTTTCTTCTGCTTTCTTTAAATTCACAATGATGTATCTGTTCTGGATTTCCTGTTATTTATCATGCTTGTGATTCACTAGACCTTTGAATCTGTGGGTTAGTGTTTTTATCAGTTTTGGAAATTTTTCAACTGCCCTGTCTTCAAATCTGGTCTCTTCATGTTCTCATTCTGCTTTTGTTATGGGTCTTAGATCAAATGTGCGGTGGACCATTTCCTTCTTATCTCTTAACTCATTTACTATATTTTTGGTATTTTCTCTCTCTGTGATGTATTATGGATAAGTTCTTCTGACCTGCCAGTCCACTATTTTCCCTTCTGTAATGACCAATCTGCTACCAAAGATATTCACTGCAATTTTTACTTCAATTATTGTGTTTCTCATCACTAAAATCAGTATCACTTTTTCAAATATGTCACTTTTTATAATTCCCTTTTCTCTGTATTTTAAAAAGGCCTACCATTTATTTATTTAATAGTGAACTTAATGCTTGAAGATATGTCTATAGGGCAGAGGTAGAGTCAAGGAGGCAGTGTAGAAAGAGCCTGAACACACCTCCCCCCACATACACACTGAATCAGCACCTACACAGAGAACGGTTCCTCCTGAGGAAGAACTGAAGCCTGAGTGAATGCCTTTTACACAATGAGGGATAAAACCACCACATAAAAAAACACAGAAGAGATGGAGACAGTAATGAATGGGACTCCACACCCAGCATAGCCCTGCAGTTGGGAGAGACATCACTGACCTGAGCACAGATTAGCCTGCCCTGAGGCACAGAAAAAAAAAGCTGCAGCTTAAAAGGCAACCACACTGTAAGTGAAGGAAACCAAGTCTTAAAACTAAACCACTTGCCGAACGGCAGGGAAGCTTCTAGAACTCTCTGGTGCCAGAGGTACTGGTGAGAAACATTGTTCACATCCCCCTGCATGTTGATAGTGTGTCCCAGAGCAGGGTTAGGGTGCACACACCGGCTCCAGACATGACTGAGGTGGCCTTCCAGTCCACCTCCACGCAAACATGCCCACAAGAGATCCAGCAGACCCACCAAGGTGGCACTAGTATGGTGCTTGCATGCGTTCACTCTTCCCACACCCCTTCCATTCGCAGCCACCCCATTGGCACAGCCCTGACTGGCACCCTTCTAAGAGACACCTGGACCATGCCCCTCTGCCTCCATTGCTCCTCCTGTGAGGCTTTGGCCCAGTGCCCATCCAGGAGTCCCCTGGACAATGCTGCTCTGACACTGGCCACCCTGTCGGTGTGCCCCAGCTGGTGCCCATCCAGGAGACCCTCAGACCATCTCCCCTGTCCACAGCCATCCTGGTAGTGTGGCCCAGCCAGCACCCATATGCAAGACCCTCAGACCATGCCCTGGGAGCCCCAACACTGGGACACATACCCACCTGGCTACAAAACCACCAGGCACACACTCAACCCAGGGGACATTCCTATGCAAGGCCATGACTTCAAGATGGAGAGAGGCAGCCATTGCACTGAACCCACAGAAACAAATTCAGAAAGTCAAACAAAATAAAGAGACAGAAAAATATGTTTGAAACAAAAGAACAAGACAAAACTTCTGAAAAAGAACTAAATGAAACAGAGTTAAACAACTCTGACAAAGAGTTCAAAGTAATGGTTATAAAGATGCTTAATGGACTCGAGAGAAGAGTGGATGAACTCGGCGAGGACATCAACAAAGAGACAGGAAATATAAAAAAGACCCAACCAAGGATGAAGAATATAATAAATGAAATGAAAAATACACAAGAGGGGATCAATAGCAGATTAGAGGATGCAGCAGAATGGATCAGTGATCTGGACCACAGAGTAATGGAGAGTACTCAAGCTGAAAAGCAGAAAGAAAAAAGAATGAAAAGAAATGAGGAGAGGTTACTAGGATAACATCAAACATCCTAACATTCACATTATAGGAATCCCAGAAGGAGGAGAGAGAAAGGTGTGGAAAATTTGTTTGAAGAAATAATATCTGAAGACTTCCTTAACATGGGGAAGGAAACAGATGTCCAGTCAAGAAATTGGAGAACCTAAAAGAAATGGATAAATTCCTAGAAACATACAATATTCCAAGACTGACCCAGGAAGAAACAGAAAATCTGAACAAATTACAATTAACAAAATAGAGTCAATAATAAAAAAAAACTCCCAATAAACAAAATTCCAGGACCAGATGGTTTCACAGGAAAATTCTACCATATATTTAAAGAAAAGTTAATACCTGTATTTCTCAAACTATTCAAAAAAATTGAAGAGGAAGGAAGGCTTCCAAATTCTTTCTACAAGGCCTCATCACACGGATACCAAGCCAGACAAAGACCCCACAAAAAAAGAAAACTACAGACTAATATCCTGATGAACACAAACGCAAAAATCCTCAACAAAATATTAGCAAACAAAATTCAAAAATACATTAAAAGGATTATTCACCAGACCAAGTGAGTTTCCAGGGATGCAAAGATGATTCACTCTTTGTAAATCAATCAATGTAATACAGCACATTAACAAAAGGAAGGATAAAAAACCATATGATCATCTTGATAGAGGCAGAAAAAGCATTTGACAAAGCCCAACATCCATTCATGATAAAAAATCTCAAAAAAGTGGGTATAGAGAGAATATACCTCAACATAATAAGGCCATATATGACAAACCCACAGCTAACATCATACTCAGTGGTGAAAAAATGATAGCTTTTCCTTTAAGATCAGGAAAAAGAAATGATGCCCACTCTCCCCACTTTTATTCAACATAGTAACTGGCAGTCCTAGCCACAGCAATCGGACAAGAAAAAGAAATGAAAGGCATCCATATTAGTAAGGAAAATGTAAAATTTTTACTATTTGCAAATGATATGATACTACATACATAGAAAACCCTAAAGATTGCAACAAAAACTATTAGAATAAATGAATTCAATAAAGCTGCAGGATAAAATACCAAATACAGAAATCTGTTGATTTCTATATACAAACAATGAACTAGCAGAAAGAGAAATTAAGGAAACAATCGCATTTAAAATTGCATCAAAACCTAGGAATAAATATAACCAAGGAGGTGAAAGACCTGTACTCTTAAAACTAAGATGCTGACAAAAGATATTGACAATACAAATAAATGGAAATCGACCCTGTGTTTATGGATAGGAAGAATTAATATTGTTAAAATGGCCGTCCTGCCCAAAGCAATCTACAGATTCAATGCAATCCCTATCAAAATACCAATGACAATTTTCACAGCACTAAAAAAAATAATCTTAAAACTTTTATGGAACCATAAAAAAACTCCAAGTAGCCAAAATATTCTTGAGAAAGGAGGATATTTCCTGATTTCAAACTATACTTCAAAGCTACCATAATCAAAATAGTATGATACTGGCACAAAATTAGACACATAGCTCGATGGAACTGAACAAAGAGTCCAGAAAGATAAGAAAAATCCTGGATGTTGGATTTTAGTCGATGGTTTCAGTGTGAACTCATGATTTTAAAAAGGCTTACAGAGCAACAACACCCTAGTAGCAATAAGCAAACATAATGCCTGGATCAGGGTTTCTAAATACCATTCCTTACAAAAAGCAACCAGGCTCCTTGGAGAACAGCAAGTCCCAGGTCTAGTGTGGGAAAGTATAAGCTGAACCTACTACTTTTTGCTGTGGCTCTAGGTAAAAAGGGGCTTCCAAAATGATAGCAACACGTAGGACATAGGATCCAAGTTGAAGATCACAACAGCCAAAGCTGATACAACTTCAGCATCAAAATGAATACAGACTACAGCACATTTGAATTTAAAAAGGAAGAAGGTGGCTTGCGCTACATCTTTGAGAAAGAATAGGAGTTAGAAAGATGGAGAAGAAAGGAAGTGTATTCAGTACAAATAAAATAAGGACCTGATAAAGAAGAGGTGTAGCTCAGGAGGTGGGAATAGTTGGGGGCAAGGGGAGGGGGTGGGGGCTGGTCCAGCTAGAGTGGCAGATTCCTGCAGGATTAGTAAGTGTAAGACTCAGGAGTCTGAGACCGTGAAAGCCAATGTGAAGACTGAACTTTGAGTCTAGTGGCATCGAGGAGCCACTGTGAGCTTTTGAGCCGAGAAGTTACAGGCCGGAATGACGAAATCGGTATTTTGGGGACATGACTCGGGCAGCCGTGATGGAGGACAGGGGGATTCCTTGCATGGCTGAGGAAGGGGTCCTGCAAAAAGCTTGGAAACAGGTAATGAATAAAAGTGGCTGAAATTTTAAAAAGCACCTCAGAGGATGAAAGGCAGGACTCGCTCCTTTGATGAAGGAGAAAGGAGGGCCAGTGAGGAGTTTCTGTGAAGAGTGGAAGGATGGTGTGGCTGAGCTGACTATGAAGGGCAGAACTGGCTTTTTTAATGTTTTGAATTGGTTTATGACTTTGTTCACTGTGAGCCAATAGCATTTAGATGCTTCTAAACCTCAAAAAGGTGAAGGGGGTGACCCAGTTTGGGGGGCGTTGCTGGTCCTTCTCAACCAGTTTGATCTCTTACAGACCTCAGGCAAAAGGAGGGCTGCCGCGTTTTCCTGAAGCCTCCGCCAGTGGTTGCTTGTCATAGAATTTTATGATGCTCCGCAGACAATGCGCAGACACTCCCTCCTGTGCAATCCCAGTGGGCCTCTGTGAGTGTGTAACATCACTTCCTCATTGGGCCAGAGAGGAATTTTCAAGACATAACTCAGGGGTGAGCTCCCACGGATGAATTTCTCTTCCATCCCTGCAGTGAAGCTGGCCTGGGGGCCTCTGCAGTTTGTGGCCATCCTCTGCCCCGGCCTTCTTGCCTGGAGGAAGCCTGCCCCGAGCCCCCATACTGAGCTGCCTTCCTCCCCCACACTCTGGGCATTCATGTGGCATGGCTATAAATTATGCCCGGTGTGTTCATTTTCAGTTTAAATGTGTTCTCATCCCAGAGGAGCAACTAATGGCGTCCAGTTACTGATGTGAACGAGCTGCCACCAGAAGACTGAGGATTGATGAGACAGCGGCCGTAGAGGCCTGGGCTGCAACGACTCGCCAGCCACCAGCGACACGGATTTCAGATTATGTTTCCCAGCCCCAGCCCCAGCCCCCTTCTCCAAAATTATTTTGCTGTACAATATAAATGTTTACCATGGCTTCAGTGTTTGCTTTCTGTTAAAACCTGATGAAAGCAGGGGCTTACCTCTTAGGGACCCTCTTCTCAGAAAACAGGGATTTAAAAGCCTACCATGTTTTCTCTAGGAGGCATGAAGGCAGATCTCTTAATCCAGGATCATCACTGATATATTTCATTCAGAAAATTGACAAACAGGGTTTTATCATGAACTCTGCTCATTTGGTATGTAAGTTACAACCCCCACCTTCTGTTATGGTTTTTTCCCCCCCCCTTTAAGTATGAGATGTGAAAAAGCTGTCAGAGCCAGCTTCATGGGCTTTTGACTGACCCATGCAATCTCACAGGGCCTTGAGTTCAGATGCACCATGCATTTGATTTAATACTATCCTGTTGCCATCTTGAAATTTTTAATTAACTTTTGGATAAGAGGACCAACATTCTATTCTCATTTTGTAAGGGCCCTGCAAATTATGTAGTTAGTTGATGAATTAAAAATGAGGAATTAAAAATACAATTCCCACCAGGGTTTTTGAAAGGTAGCAAGTCTGTTGTTCATTAGATGAAGGACCCGAGGGAGGCCTCTAATGGGCCATGGGGAGTTCACCAAGAATCCCTGACCCTAAAAGCAGATTGTTCGGGTGTGTATGTTCTTCTAGAAAGGTCTGTGGATTTCATCAAAGTCACTAAATGTTCCATAACACCAAAACAGCCAAAGGACCGCTATGGTGGATGCACAGATGGCCACAGTATCTTCCTCTCCACATATCCATGCCCTTGCAATGGGCTCTGGAGCTCCTCTGATTGACAGGCTCCTGCGCTGGCCTTGTAATTGGCTTTGGCCCATGGGATGCTGGGAAATGTGACACAAGTAGATTTGGAAAGTGCTTGCCCATCAGGCCTCCCGCATACTGTTTCTAGAGAACTGCTGTCACGTGAATAAAGGCTGGACTAACCCAGTGAGCTACATGGCCCAGATCAGCCAGGCCTGGGCCAGACCAGCCCAGATTGCTGGTGTACAAATTCATGAAAGAAGGAAGTGTTATTTTGAGCCACTAAGGTTTGGTAGTTTTATACAGGAAAAGCTAATTAATACAAATACTATACCAAACTGTGTGCATATTGAGGTCAAGGGGCACATCTTATGCAGCCTTTGTATTGCTTTTTCCTAAATGTATCTTTGTTGAATTGGGTAGAATTAGTTTCTTAGAAAAACTGGAATTAAACCACTTTCTCAAGGTCCCATAGTAATCAGGAAGGATTTCAGAGCACCTGACTCCAGGCCTCAGTTTCTTACTTATAAAATGGACTTCAAACCCCCCACTTCGTTGTATTACTTATTAGAGACACCGTGTGCTTGATACTCGACAGAGGGCATCTCCAGCCACCGCGCACAGGGAGGGCTGCAGAACTCCTCGGCACGCAGGATGCCCTCCGCGTTCCAGTGATCAAAACGATCACCGGGGGTTCGGCGAGCAGCCCTGTTTCCGGTGGTCAGCTCTCGCTGATGCACAATGAGGTTGATTCCTTCTGGCTCCTCAGCCGTCCGGGTGCCATTCTGACAGGGCCCGCTGCCGCTGCGTGGCCATGTGGCCAGAGGACTTACCACTCCCTCTGTGAGGGATCCTGGATCCTGGATTCTGCCATCACTCTCTGTATCTCATTTCCTTGCTTGTACTATACGGTGTGGGTGATGGGAGGCTCTCTAAGAAGCCTGTCCACTGCAGGAATCCGAGGCTTCGGTTACTGCTAGCGCCTCATCTAAGCGTGAGGGACTAAATTGCTCACAGGATCACTGAGCCATAGAAGAATTTACCTTTTTGTTTTTGTTTTTTTGGCAGAGGAAAAAGAAAGGTTTTCTGTATTTGTCTAATGCAGAAAGGTGGAAAAGCAGGCCACAGAATTGGGAAATAATTGGAAAAAGAAAAGCCAGCCAGCCTGATTTGAGCTGGGATAGCAGAACCCTGCCTCCTGCAGGATGATGGAGCTCTGGGCTACGCATAGCACATGGTCGGACCACAGCCACAGGGGATTACAGAAAAAATTCAAGAAAAAAAAAGCATGATGTATAAAAGAGTTATAAAATGCTGAGAATGAGAGAGTTCCACAAAGAACTGGGAGGCATTTGAAAAAACATTTTTTTTCTTTTCCATTAAGGCTTCCTATCCTTTTCTAATAATACCTAACACAATTTCTAGGATTTAGCGTAAAACTTGTGTTGGAGATGTATTTGGAAGTAAATAATGTATTTGCATATCATTTACCACAAATAGTAAAGACAACATCTGAAAATGCTGTTTCTTGCTAAAATGGACATTAAGTTTTTGCTTGGAAGCAAATGTGAAAGCTTTGATTTTTACCCAATTATCCCTACATATATCCAAGGAGAAAGTTATAACTTCTTCTGTCATGTTTTTAATAGGATCTTTGATCTTCCATGTTGAGATCTTAAACACTGAAATCACCAATGAGTAAGCAAAGAAAACAATGACCAGAAGGCATTTGCAGTGAAATTTTTTATATTTATTATAATTGTGCTTTGCTACAGCTAATGATACTTGCAGACTGAAAACCATATATCTGCCTGCATTTCCCTATGAAAATACAGAATAGCATCTCCAACAGGGCAGGTTCCCACAGCAAAGTATACAGTGTTTGAGCCCAGTAAGGCAACCGGCACAGGAGTAGCCCATCTCTCCCCCTGACTGGGCTCCTTTAGGGTGCTCTTATGTGGGCGTCACATTCTTCTAGGAGAAGAGTCAAATCTTCAGTCAGGCTGTGCTCTCTGCCATGTGTCACTCTCATGATGTCAAAAGCCTAAAGGGAAAAGCAAGGAGACAGATCAGATCCCAAAGGAGGTGGGCCCTTGTCCACTCCCTGTTTTTCCCCTGGGATGCTATGCTAGGGGCCTGGGGAACCCTGCAGTCTAAGGTGTGAGCAGAACCGTGGTTCTCTGAGCCAGACCATGGAGTGACAGGGAGATTTTTTAATGTGGCATTGCAAAGGCGGGCTCAGCACCCAAGCCGTGAGGGGCCTGGAATACAGTGATCTTCAGGGACTGTCAGTGCAGCCTTGGTAGGTTGTTACAGAGGTTTAAGAAGAACTAAAATGGTTAAGTGATTTGGAAGACGGAGCACTATGCTACCACCACCTTAAATAGAAACTCCCAGGAACGTGGTACACAGGGCATGCGTCTCAGCATGATATGGCCCCATAGGACAAACCCACAGCTAACATTATACTCAGTGGCAAAAAGCTGAAAGCTTTAGGGCTGGGAAATGCCTGGATGGTACTTAAAAAATCCTCAGGCCGCAAGTGGAGTCACTAATGTAAAGGGCCCCATGTCAGCAAATGAGGACTTAATGCCCAGCCCCACTGTGGTCTCAGCCCTGCAGCCCAGGAACGTGACCTGAACCTGTCACCGTTTAACTTCCCGGTCACTACGAGAACATTTGCTGACGCCCCTTCCACTCCCCTTGGGAGAGTGAGCTTGCCTAAAACAATGAATTCTTTGCTAAAATAATTTCCTTTTTTACACTTCCTCTCTATACCTTTATATACCTTTCCTTTTCTGTAGCTCGATGGGATGCTGCCTGATTGATGAATTGTTCAATAAAGCCAATTTGATCTTTTAAATTACTCAGTTGAATTTTTGTTGCAACAGTGGCCCTGTGGTCAGACCCCTTCCTTCTAACAGAGAAAGAAGCCTGAGGCCCGGAGCAGCCATGTCCAGGTCTCAGAGTGTGCTCAGCCTGTGTTCCAAGGCTTCTTTTTTGCCTCTTTAAAGTTGTTCCCTTTAGGCTGGAATAAAGGAAAGCAGACAGGTAGGGGGGTGTAGATTTAGCTGCTGGGAGAGAAAGAGACAGGGAGAGAAAGGCCCTGGTCCCTGGTCCCCCTCTGCTCCCAGAGCCTGGCTGTCATCTTGCCCTGACAGGCCCATCACCCTGTGGAACCCCAAAGGTGGCAGCCACCGAGATCCCGGGCATTGTTCTTACTAACTTGAGGGGCTCTGCCTATGGGTGTACAGTATCTACAGACTAATCCTGGTGGGGTACAGCTGTCCAGGAGGGGAGGGGAGGAGTCCGGAGCAGACTTCCCCCTGCAGGCAGCTGGGCTCTGTGAGACCCTCTAGACAGAAGATCAGAACACAAATGTTTGGTGCCATTCAGGGAACAAATGCTCCAGACATCTTAAGGTCTGAAGCAGAGACCAGACAGCCCCTGAGAGTCCTTCATGGGACATTCTCTCACTGGAAAGCAGCCTTAGGTGCGCGCTTCCCTTCTATTCAAGAGGGCTGGATGGACTCGTCACCCGGCAAGAGAAGACAGAAGCACTGCCTGAAAAGCTCTTTGCAGAAAGGGAGTAGCCCTCACCCTGCAACCCCCAACCAGGAGTCCAGACAAGGGCCGGCCTTGCCTCCAGCTCCCCGCCCCTCATGGATGCCTGTGCTGGGTGAAGGCTGCCTTGTTTCTCAGCAGAACTCTCAGACCAGCTTCTTTTCGTGCTCCTGTTGCTATCCTCACCTGGAGAATAGTCTGTGCCCTGGACTCAGAGGCTACATGACGAAGTAGTCTTCGGGTCACTCTGACAAGGTAAGGTTGATTTGCATGTTTTCCACAGATCACAGGCTCCGATCGTCCTCCTGCTCTGCCTTTTTGCAGTCATAAGTTGCACTCTCTTCCCCCATCCAGCTTTAAGACTGAGGTCTACTCCTCAAGAGCCCAAGTTCACTGTGGCTGACCCAGAGTCTCTGCTCACCAGAGAGGGAGACCTTCTTGTCTCACAGCAGGCCAAGTGTCCGAGTCAGCGGGAGGCCTCCAGCCCTGCAGCCATTCTGGATTTGTGCAGGCACAGACGGGAGGGGAGTTGCCGGACCGTCTGCACGCCCACGGTCACGCCTCCCAGCCTGCTTCCTTAAGGAAGGTTCCTGAAGACCATCGGATGCAACGTCCTCATGCTACAGCCTGAAAGGTGGGCCCAGGGTCAGCACCCAGCTCTCAGGCCTCAACCAGTGTTCACTCTGTGACTGCTCTGTGCTGCCTCCATGGCAGAGTCTGCAGTGACCCAGGGGAGGGCCCAGGGCATCTCTGAGACCCCCTGAGGGTCTAGAATTCTAGTGCAGATGCTGCCGGCAGTGACCCCTGGGCATCTGTGTGTAAGATCTGAGATGCTGGATTAGAGGGGCCCAGCCACAGGGGTGGCTGGAAGCAGAGGGGAGGTGGTACAGCTGGGGACAGAGGACCGATTTGGAGATACTAAAACAAATCTACATCATTTCTCTGCAAGGTCAAACTCAATATAGGTATGATTAACAGGCAAACGTCCTTTTCTCTGAGTGATGGGCAGGGTAGAAGGGAACAGGCGAGGAAGAAGAGGGGGCAGCAGGAGGCAGTAGGTCAGTGACTGTCCAGTGACTGTCCTCCATGCATGTGTATGTCTCACCGGGTGGACAGGAAGCCACAACTCAGACTCAGTGACGGAGAACATCTGTTCCCTGTCCTGGAAGTCACCTGGGCCTACAGCACGTGGGGCAACAGTTCTCACTGATGTAAGGGGAGGGCCCTCTGGGGCTGTAGGCCCAGGCTGGCTCTCCACGGCGGCCACAGCCCTGCAGCCCCTCGGGAAGATGAGGAGGACTTCTTCCCCCATATGAAGCTACAGTGGATCTCCGACAAACCAGAGCAGTTGGTCCCTGCAGCTCTGCAGCTCCCTTGTCTCAGCCCCTCCCCTGCCACACATGCACGTGTCAAGAGAGGACAATTGTGGTTTAATTTCCTGCAGTAGTATATAAAACAGATTAAGGAAATATAAAATCGGAGCCGGCTTGTGCTGGAAAAAGCTTATCTCTTCCCATTAAATTTTATTTTTTTAATGGTAGCATTTAAAAAGAGCCTGCACATAATCTTCCACAGAGGACTCATCTGAAGCCTCCGAGGGGGCTGTGGCTCCCGTGTGCTGACTTTAAATTTCACACAAGAAATGGCAGCACAGACTGTCTGCCACATGACAGGTGTGGTTCAGTCAGGAATAAAGACGGGGTCCCCAGGACCGATTTCAATCTCATCACATCTTTTTTATTTAAGTAATTTTAGAATTGTGGTCATATTTTAAATAAAATGAGCTACATCAAATTATGATTTAAGGCTGCAAACAATATAGCTTTCTTATTAATTTTTAATACAAATATATTAAGCTTATCAAGGATCGCATACACTCTCTACCATGAGCCTGAGGGAATCCAATAAATGACTTCCCAAGCATAATTTAAATATGGATATAAAATCAGAGGGAAAAGAAATGTATGCACGATAAGAACCTCTGGAACCAGTTCACAAGAGGGAAAAATGCATGCAAGTTTCCTTCGTGCGCCCACCTTAGGATGAAAGCAGAGTTGAGAAGTGAGGCGGGGGGCGGGGGGAGACAGGTGGGCTGGGCATCCAATGCTGGAAATGGAGGGAGCCGAGCCTCGGACGCCCAGCCTGAGCACAGCAGCGCCCCTGCGGGCCTCAGGCCGCCCTACAGCTGGAGTAACTCCCAGGGCCGGATGGGCCGGAAGGACCTGCCTGTGACGCAAAATTCCCTTAAAGAAAACAATTACCACTCATTCACTGAACATTGTCTAAAGTAGCTCTCCTGGGCCGAGCTCCACCCTGCCCTGGAGGGGCTCTGGCACCGTCACGAGACAGAACGATTCCAGGAAGTGCAAAGATGTAAAGTGCTGGGCAGTCCGGAGGAGGGCCCAGCGCGGCCCAGGGGACCTCGGGATGGGGTGCAGGTGCGCTGAGCTCGGGTGTGTGCCCTCCAGTGCTGGCAGCTATTTCAGCGAGGAGTTGCTGTTGGGCTGCTATGTTTAATCAGCCAACCCGGCCGGCACTGACCGAGCACCAGGGGCCCCGAAGAAGTCCTGTCTCCTCCCGGAGCCTCAGGTTCCTCAGCTGAATAATGAGGAGTTTGGATGAGATAAATTCTAGGGTCAAACCAAGTCCCAGTGCCAGAGCCAGGAGGTATGGATTTGGTTTTGTTTCCAAATATAATGTTATTGATTTCTAATTAATCCCACTTTGGTAGAGATTTAACTTTGTATGACTTGAATCCTTTTATTTGGGATTTGTTTTTATGGCCCAGAATATGGTTCCTCTTCGTATATGCTCTGTGGGTAGTTGAAAACCGTGCGCTCTGCTCTTTTGGGTGCAGCGTTTATGCAGCAATCCCGCCTTGCCCATAGTTTTGCTTTCCACAGTTTCTGGAAGCACGTGATCCTCCTCCTGACGCATCCTCAGAAGCTCAGCAGTAGCCTGACGCTACGTCACGATGCCTACGTCAGTCACCTCACTTCATCTCATCACACATCATCCACAAAAAGGGTGAATACGGTAAAATTAGGTATTTTGAGAGAGACCACTATTTACATAACTATTATAGTCTATTGGTATAACTTTTTTTATTATTAGAGCTGCTTTAGACAATGTTCAGTATTTTATTACAAAAAGTAATCTGTTTTATTTTATTACTAGTTATTGTTGTTTATCTCTTACTGTGCCTGGTCAATGAAACTTTATCATAGGTGTGTATGTACAGGAAAATACATGGTATATACAAGGCTCAGTACTATCCCTGGTTTCCTCTTGAACGTATCCCAGTGGATAAGGGGCACTCCTGTAAATGTCACTTAGATGCTGTAGGTAGCTGGTGTTAAATTCTTCTCTATTCTTGCTGATTTTCCGTCTAGCTTTGCCATCTGTTGACAGAGAGGTGTTGATGCCCCAGCTACACTGGTATCCACATATCTTCAGTTCTAACAGTTTTTGCTTCCCACATCTTGAAACTGGGTTGTTTGGTGCACATTAGGAAAATTTTCCTTGTTCTGATGTCTACTTTATCTGATATTAATATAGCATCCCCAGCTGCCTTTTGATTAATAATCTTTTCATGATATATTTGTCCATTCTTTTACTTTCAACTTGCCAATACCATTATATTCAAAGTCACTTTCTTATAGATAGCATATAGTTAGGTGATTTAAAAAAATCCATTCTGTCATTTAACACGTGTATTAGACATCTTACCTTTTTTACATAGACCACTTATATAATTAATGCACTTATTAATATATTAGGGTTTAAGTTTGCCATTTTATTTTTTGTTTTCTATTTATCCTAGGGTTTTTTTTTGTTGTTCCTATTTTTTTTTCTAGTATTTCCTATGGGCTAAGTCTTAAACTCTGTTTTTAGAAGTCCATTCCATATGTTTTTGGGTGCAGCCCTTCTCACAGTTTCTTTAGTGGCTGTTCTGGGTCTCACGTGATGGACACATAGTTTACCACACCCTACTGATGTCCTTCTTTGATCAGTTTGAGTGAAGTTGAAAACCTTGCCCCTCTTTATGTCTTTTATCCTCCCCTATTTGAGATATAAATGTCCTAAATATTTCCACTACATACAATTAGAACCACATGAGCCAGTGTTACAGTGTTTGCTTCAACTGTCAAACATAATCTAGAAAACTCAAGAAGAGTTTTCTACTTATTTTTGTTTACCATGTTCTTTCTTCCTTTCTGAAGTTTCAAGATTCCTTCTTTTATCCTGTCCTTTCTGTTTACAGAACTCCTTTGGCCATCCTTTTAGAATAGGTGTGCTGGTGACAGATTCTCTTCATTTTCCTTCATCTGAGAATGTCTTGATTTCCTCTTCATTTCTGAAGGATATTTTGAATAGAGGTTTTTGAGTTAACAGTTCGTTTCTTTCAATCCTTGAAAAATGTGACACTCTAATCTGGCCTCCACGGTTTCTGATGTGAAAACCACTGTAATTCATATTGTTTTCTCTCTTTAGGCAAGGTATTGTTTTTCTCTTATTGCTTCTAAGGTACTTTCTTTGCCTTTAATTTTCAGAAGTTTGACTATGAATTTCAGTGTGGATTTTTTCTGGATTCTTCTTGTTTGGGATGCACTTAGCTTCTTGAATCTGCAGTTTATGTCTTTTGTCCAATTTGAGAAATCTTCTATTTTATTTCTTTTTCTAAAAGGCTTTATCATGGTAAAATATACATAACATCAAAAAAGCTACCATTTTAACCATTTTTAAGTGTACAGTATAGTGACATTAAGTGCACTCATATTATTGTACAACCATCACCACTACTCTCTGTAGCCAGAACTTCTACATCATCCCAAACGGAAGCTGTGTACCCACTAGACAATAGCTCCCCTCCCCCTTTTCCCTGCAGCCTTTGGTAACCACTACTCTAGTTCCTGTTTCTGACTACTCTAGGTACCTCATTTAAGTGGGATGAGACAATATTTGTCCTTTTGTGTATGACTTATTTCACTCAGCACAATATTCATCCATGTTGGGCAGGTATTGGAATTTTTTCTGTTTTATGGTTGAATAATGTTCCATTGTATGTATATATATCTCACATTTTGTTTAGCCTTTCATTCATCTACAGGCATTTGAGTTGTTTCCACCTTTTGGCTACTATGAATAACGCTGCTATGAAGAACATTAGTGGACAACTATCTGTTCAAGTCCTTACTTTCAATTCTTTTTATGGATATACCCAGAAGAAGTGGAACTACGGGATCAAATGGTTAAGTCCATGTTTCATTTTTTTGAGGACCCACCGTACTGTTTTCCACAGCAGTTATGCAATTTTGCATTCCTTCCAGTAATGTGGAACGTTTCCAATTTCTCCACATCGACACTAATGCTTGTTGTTTTCTGTTTGTTTTTAATAGTCATCCTAATGGGTAAAAAATAGTGTCTCTTTGTGGTTTTGATTTGCATTTACCTAATGATGAATGACATTGGGCATCTTTTCATATGCTTTTTGGTCATTTTCATATCTTCTTTGGAGAAATGTCTATTCAAGTGCTTCCCCTGCTTTTGAAATGGTTTGTTTGCATTTTTGTTATTGAGTTTTTAGAGTTCATATCTATTCTGGATATTAATCCCTTTTCTGATATGTGATTTGTAAATATTTTCTCCCACCCCTTGGGTTGCCTTTTTACTGTTACTAGAGCCCTTTGATACACAAAAGTGTTTCATTTTGATGGAGTTCAGTTTGTCTTTTTTTCCATTGTTGCCTGTGCCTTTGATGTCATATCTATGAAATTGCTGAATCCAATGTCATCAAGCTTCTCCTCTGTTTTCTTCTAAGAGTTTTATAGTTTTAGCTCTTATATCTAGGTCTTTGATCCATTCTGAGTTGCTAGCTTTAGGTGAGGGTCCAGCTTTATTCTTTTGCATGTGAATATCCAGTTTTCCCAGCACCATTTGTTGATAAGACTGTCTTTTCCCACTAAGTGGACTTGGCACCCATGTTGAACATCGTTTGACCAAAAATATGAGGATCTATCTCTAGGCTTAGTATTTTATTCCTTTGATCTACATGTCTGTCTTTATGCCAATGCCAAACTGTTTAGATTACAGTAACTTTACAGTAAATTCTGAAATCAGGAAGTGTGAGTCTTCCAACTCTTCCTTCTTAAGACTGTTTTGACTATTGGTGTCCTGTGAGGTTTCATATGAATTTTGGGAAGGATTTTCCTATTTCTGGAAAAAAATCATTGGGAACTTGATAGAGATTGCAGTCAATGTGTAGATTGCTTTGGGTAGCATTGACATTTTAACAATATTAAGTTTTGCAGTTGTGAACAGGGGATGTTATTCTGTTTATTTATGTCTTCTTTAATTTTTTTCAGCAATGTCTTAGTTTTCAGTGTGTAAGTCTTTCGCCTTCTTGGTTAAATTATTTCCTAAGTATTTCATTCTGTTAGATGCTATTGTAAATGAAATTGTTTTCTTAATTTCCTTTTTGGATTATTCACCATCAGTGTATGTAATGCAATTCATTTTTGCATATTGATTTTATATCCTGCTACTCTGCTGGATTTATTAGTTTTAACAATTTTGGGGGGATGGAATCTTTAGGGGTTTCTATATGTAAGATCACATCATCTATAGATACAGATAGTTTTACTTCTTTCTTTCCAATTTGGATGCCTCCACCATTATTTCTTCAAGTGCTTTGTCCTCCCACCTTCCTTCTTTTCTCCTTCTGGTACTCCAGTGTTACATCTTTGCTATTGGTCCCACAGGTCCCTGAGGCTCTGTTCAATTTTACTTTTTTTCAGTCATTTTGTTTTCAGATTGGTAGCTTCTATTGTTCTACAAGTTCACTAAGTCATTTCTCTGTCCTCTCAATTCTGTTGTTAAGCTCCAGTCTGTTTATTTTGGTAATTGCATTTACCAGTTCTTAAATTTCTGTTTGCTTTGTCTTCATATTTTCTATTTCTTTGCTGAGACCTTCTATTTTTTCATTTGTTTTGAGGGTTTTCATAATTGCTCATTGAAAAATTTTTATGATGGCTGCTGTAAAGTCTTTGTCAGGTAATTCTAACATTTCTGTTGTCTTGGAGTTGGTATTTATTGATTGTCTTTTTTCATTAAGATTGCAATTTTCTTAGCTCTTGGTATGATGAGTGATACTCAGTTGAAATCTAGATACCTTCGGTATTCTGCTCAGATTCTGAATTTTATTTAAACCTTCTGTTTTAGCTGGCTTTCTCTGACATTGTCCCAGCAGGAGGATGGGGGGATGACACGTTATTATTTCCAGGTGGAGGTATAAGCCCAGGTTCCCACCTGGCTCTTGGTTTGTACTGGACTTACACTTTCTGGCAGGTCAAGTTCTGCCTCTTGCCATCTTTAATCACTATGCTTTCATTTTACAAACCATTCTTTCACTTATCATCTCCTTTTTTGGTTCAGAAACATACTCTTGAAACCAATATTCTCTATTTGGAGGTCAGCAGGGGTCACTCATAAATAACAGAGCCAGAGACTTGCAAACCCACTCTTTGAAAGCAGTATTGATGATTATGGCACATAATCTTCGTATGTCCTCTCGTCCACCCTCTCTCCCTCCCATCTGACCACACGTTAAGTGTGATATTACACATTTAGAAGAGAGTTTTTTAACCTGAAGGCTATGGGCACTTAGTGAATCCATGGAGAGGCTTCAGGTGGTCCCTGAAGACCCCTTCTGCACCAAATATACGAAGTGTTGTGTGTATGTACATTTTTTTCTGCTGAGTTACTGGTTCTCAACAGATTCTTAAATAAGAACATGACCAAAGAGGTTTAGAATCACTGTAGCAGATTAAGAAATGGGAACAATACAATTGCATGCTCTTAGACACTTTGGGGGACTTGAAATCAGGGCACAGGCTGGAGTAGACAGAGACCAGCGTGGCTGTGCTTTAGGCTTTCCCTGGATGTGCTGGGAGAGCTAATAACTGAGTGAGTGAGAGGAGCCGTACCCAGGACTTGTGACCTGCACTCCCTGTTCAGAGAAAGCTAAAAGGATCTTCAAAATGTAAAATGCTTCAGCAGAAGGAAATGGAAAGGGAAAAAAACATTAAAGTGAAATGTAATAAATTTACATCTAAATAAAAATGGTAATTGAGGGGGAAGAAGTCTGATTTTCTCCAACTGACTTCAGCTAATAAACCACTACTAACAAAGCAGCTGGTCCATCCCCAGTGAGGGAGCCTGCAGCCTGCACAGCTCACAGGGAGGAAACAGGCTCACTGACAAGACCGCCCAGCTGAGAACGTTGCCAAGGTCCAAGAAGTCAAATTAGTGGCTAACAAAATTCTTCCAAGAAATAAGTGGAAAGAAATGAAAACAGATTGGCAACAGGAGGAAGCAGGCGAGCACACTGTGAAGGAACCCCAGGACTGCCCTGTGGCAGCAGTCATGAGAATTTCAGCTGAGCCCAGCGGAGACAGGCACCGAAACCAAATCAGAGCTGGGCTAAGTGGATTCCTTTCCTGGGAAAGGCTGGGCCTAATTGAATCTGTAACAAATTTCTGTTTCTGAAGCTTTTCTCATTTCTATTCCAAACTCAGCCTTTAAAACCCTTATTCAAGTTCTTTCATCCTATTATTTCCAGAGCTTCTAAGAAAGAATATCTAAGAAAGAATGCCAGTCTAAAGAGAACATCGGTTTCAAAAGGCAGAGAAGACGCCTTCCTTTTCCCTCCTCTGGGTTACCTGAGCCCTGTCAAAGCTCAGTAAGGGGGGCCCTCCCTCTGCAGAACAAAACGGACCTGCTTCAGACTCACAGGCCCTAGGAGTTTGCAAAGAGGGAAGTGTCCAGGCCACCCCCCTGCACCACTGGGACTTGTAATAAGAACTATGTATTTGGTCTTCACCCCCATTTCTGGTACAGAAACCCTTGGAATTTCCTGAGTGATGGAATTGATAATGGTGTCTCGTTGTGTTATGAGGTAACGTTAGACTGTACCTAACCGACCCAGCTCGCCTCTGCCTTCTCTCCCACATTCTCCTCTGAGTTGGCCTCAGGAGCTCAGGGGATCAGAAGGGACTTCTGCACATGGAGCCTTATTGGAAAGTCTCGTCTATCTCACTAGGCCAGACTAGAGGAACAGTAGAGCCCTGGATTCCGGCCTGGATTAAAAGACACGTCCACATATCTGTCTCCTCCACTAAATTGTAAGGATGACACTGGGCCGTATCCAGACCAACAGCAGCATTTAATCAACACTTGTTGAATTAAACTGAACAGACGGACCTGGCTTTGCCTCAGTGTAATGTCACACAGGTGTGACTGTCCCCAAGCTTTGGCTCCTGCAATTTTCAAATGGGAACAAAAATGCAGGGCCCACCACCCTCAAATGGCTGACCCGATCAGGTCAGGTATGCAAGAGCAGTATTAATACTCTCTAGTCCCATAGGAACACAAAGGGCTAATTTGATCACTTATAAAACACCTCCTTGTGGGTGACCCTGGGTTGGGCGCATCATATAGTTGGGAAATTTCCTCCACGTTGTTCTTCTGGCAAAGGTTTCACACAGTACACCCTCAGTGTTCTCTGCCTAACTGATCTGACTGGCTGACAACCATCAGTCCAGAAAGGGCGAATTTTTCCTAAGACAGCAAGAGACTGCAAGGTGCCCTCTGCCGGTCTGGGTACAGATGCCAGACAAGGTGCAAAGACAGGAGGGGCTGCGTGCCTCCACGGACCAGGCACTATTCCTGCTGACCGTGGGCTTGTTTCGATTAGAGGTCAGGGGAAGCCGATACGGCTGGTGTCCCACCCTGACTGGCATTAGGGAATCTCATTTCTCAGGATGCCTTGGGCGCTGGTTATTTTTCTCATCTAAATGTGGGTATGCTAGGGGCCCAGCCAGCTCTGGGCCCGCCCCTGGAGTTCCTGACGCAGAGCCTGGAGCTCTCCAGTGTAGCTCTTCTGCAGACCTGGGCACTGTGGCCCAGGTGACCCCGTCAAAATATCAGGTGCTCCCTGTGAAACCCCTCCCACAGGTCTCTGCACGACCTGCTGACGCCTGGACCAAGTGAGCTCATGGGGACTCCTGTGGGAAGCCATGATTTGGGTGAGGGGGGCTCTGCCTGGGCAGGAAGGCCAGGACAGCAGAGAGCCCTGGGTGTCTAGGGGCAGGAGACACTCACCTAGAGGGCAAAAGCAAACGCCACTCTTTAGTAACGTTTTCCCACTTAGCTTCCTGGCACATGTTCCTGGCACTGTTTTGACCTCCCTTCCTCCCCGTTCCCTCCAACAATGAACACTACCCAAGTTCCAGGTGCCTTGCATGGTGCCACAGAAACGTCCCAGTCCCCGGGGGGAGGGGGCATCGGGTACCCCTACTGCCCCGTGGTAATTGCTCTGCTGGTGCAGTGAGTGAAGGGAGCAGCGCAAACACACCTGAGCTGGGCCTTTGAGGGTCAGTAGTCTGTAGGCCCAGGGGTGGGGTGGGGAGGGCATTTAATGCAGCAGAAATAGCTTGGGAAGATCTATGGGTGAGCAGATTCAGGGTGTCCTGGGCGATGCTGAGCGGACCCTCAGCTCAATAGACCTTCACTGTGTGGGGGGTGGCGGAGGCTGCAAAGGTGGGCTGAGGACAGATGGCCAGGCCAGCCAGCACGTAGGGAACACAGCCTCACCCCGTGGGCAGCCGGTGGCAGGGCGTGGAGAAGGGTGCCTGGTCACCTGGGGGAGGGCACAGGTGTAGTGGTGTCCTGAGGCCAGTTTACATCCGTCAGTGAGAGTCAGTTGTTCAAGTTTCATGATTTTTGTGAGCTGGTCATTTTACATTGGTACTTTAAAATCGGCCATGGTGGGCAGGTTTATACCACAGAAATCAGTAGACATCACAAATCAGGTTTTTTCTTCAGAGCTGGTTGCTACACATTTATGGGCATGTGTGTGCGCGTGTACGCGTGCAGAGTGGCTGAAACCGCAGGAAGAGGCTCGGGAACAGGCAGAAAAAGGCATGCCGCAGGGCTGCCTGAGACCTCGGCACACTCACCAGCCTCAGGCTCTTCATCGCCTGGGGGAACATGCCTTGATGTAACTGCAGTTTGCCGACCTTCATGACCTGCACGCCTCTGACGGGATGGCTGCCTGGGAAAAAGATCCTGGAAGAGACCAAACGGCAAGTCGTCAGAGCGGTGGCCTTTGCATCGGCATTTCATCAGGAGGCGGCACGTGGGGGCGAAGGCTGGCTGGGAATGTCAACGAGTTACTGAGAGGAGGTGGGCTTCACGGCTGGGAGAGGGCCGCCTGGGTCAGCACAGTGTCGTCGCCGGCTGCCCCGATGCCTTTTCCTCAGAAAACGTGAGAGGGCTGGAATGCCTCTCTAATAACCCGGGGGAAGAGTGGCCAGTCGGACGTTGGCACTGACGCCTGGGCGTGGGCTGGGGGGCAGGTGCGAGGCTTTTCCTCCGCCCTCTCCTCTGAAGCTCCAGCACCCGGGACGGCCTCGGAACGGGAGGCGGCCTCTCAATTTGTTAAGTGAACAATGAAAGCTTTCGTGTCTCCCCATCTGGACGCCATCATGCCCCTCTCTGCACTGCAAGGCCTCTGAATCTCCGGTGCAGGTTCAGCACGGTCCGCTTTTCTCACAGGCCCTCGTACCTATTTTACCATCTCGTGGATTATAGAGCTTTTAATTCTGCCACCCTGTCTGTTTGCCAGGATGGTCACCCGTGGGAGGAACTCAGTACCCACTGGACCTCTTTTCTGCATGACAGAATCGTAGAGGGTGCTGTAGTGGACCAAAGAATGAACATTTCGGGCTACATTTCAGCCGCGATATTACCTCAACTTGATTTAACAAGAATTTTTTACATCAGGTTCAACAAAAGGTACAGTTTGGCATCTTCTGCCCCTACCCTCTATTCTTCGAGTCTGCTGGGCTTGGGCAGGATTGTTCCTGGGGCTGGGGCACAGCACTCATGTGTATGTGTGTGTGTACTTACAGATATTCTTAATACATATGCACACATATATATATATACACATGTACATACAGGCACACATACACACTTTTCCTCAAGGCCCAGCTATCCCATTGGTCATAAGACAGACATTCATACAACATTTAAAAATATTACAGCATAGACATGATTTCATGCCCAACTGAGGCCCACCTCTCACACCGTAATGCTCAGGTTGAGCTTATTGAGTTGAGCTGAGAAAATGACACAGGGGTTAGGACAAGTGATGGCTGGATGTGCAGGGAAGGTTTTCTGGAGGAGGCACACAGGACTTAAACTCGCTCCAAGTGTCTGGGAAAGCCTGGCTGGGTGAGGAGAAGAGAAGCGCATCCCAGCCATTAGCACAATCCCCATGTTGCTTATCCAGAGACCACAGGTGCCTGCGTGATGTCAACAAGGCAATCCTGAGCCCCGGCGTACACAGGGTTTGCCACCTGCCCAGCCCTGTTCTCCCTGCTCTTCCTTTAGGACCTCACGGCACCCCCGCGGGCTCTGCTCTGTCGCAGGGATGACATGGATTTACCAGAGGAGACACTCACATTCTCTGACAAGTGTTCTCATACCTGCAAACCATTCCTCTGCCTCTCCTCAACTCTTCCCCACGTGAAATGTGATGTAGGAACTTTTCTCCTTCATGCTCTTAAAAAAGGGGGAAGCGGGCCCTGAGAGGGAGGTATTTAATCCAGAGAAGGTTGGCCATGTTTCTCTAAAGACCTGAGGAGGGAGGGGCCGGTTAACAAAGGAGACGCCCGTGCCAGAGACCCGTCGGGGCAGCACCTCCCGCCCCTTCCAAAACGAACATCATTATCTACTGGCTTAGAAATGAAGTCCTGAGACACAAGGCTTAAGTGCAGGGTGCCATTATCAGGAGGTGACTGCCCTGGATGCGCTCCTTGAAAAGCACACGTAGATTTGGGATTTTATTTTATTGCCATGAATGTGACATAAATAAATTTAAAGGTCAAAAAGTAATTTTATACTAATAGTCATTCCACTATGTGGATGTCTGTCATGTCAGTTAGAAGGAATGAAAATCTTCTATGATGGCAGAGGAAGTGGTGCCTAGTTATGCCATGACAGGCACCTGCTCCAGTACCCATGGAGTTAAGCAGAGAGGATGAAGAGGCAGCGCGTGCAGGTGGCTTCTGCACAGACGCCCCGAGCAGCCTCTTGGCCCCGGCAGAGCACGGATCATGCCTGGACCATTCTGGGGCCCCCGGCCGACACGGGCTAACAATCATGACAACTTGCTGGACAGGCCTCACAGAACTCGGGGGAGCTCATCCCTGCCGGGGTCAGTTCTCCACCGAGGGCAGGCTTTCACCAGCTGTCCTCCGCATGATAGCCATGAGGGACAGGAGGGCCTGAGTGGGGTCTTCGATAACAGAACTGTCAGAGCTCAAGGTGGGCCTGTGAGCCTGGCATGGCAGCCAGGTGAGGAGGGAAGGAGAGGGGTGCCTCCAGAAGCTGGGTTCCAGGCCCACTGCTTAGGGATGTCTGGTAGGTCCCTGCTGTTGGTTCCTGTAGTCTCTTTGCAGAAATGAGGTGAATTAAATCCCGATGCCGAGAGGACTGACAGCCGCCAGACAGTGGCCCGGATGCCCCGGTGCTCCAGCAGCTGCAGGGACCACGGTGGCCAAGGGAGGTTTCTGGGAGTGGCAGAGCTTGTGTGGTTCAGCCTAGAAGAGGTAATGGGCTCCTCGACAAGTGTATGGGGCATGGGAAGGGAGGGTAGCTCTGGCAATGGTACAAGAGGCTGAATACCAAGGGCCAGTGAGTGCACTGGTCTGGGTGGCAGAGGGGGATGGGGACCTGAGGTGTGCTGGAGGCTGGGCTGTGCAGACACCTGGCGGACAATGGTGGACTTGTTTATTTCAGACCAAATTAATGAGTGCAAAGCTAGGAAGTTTGGAATTCTGCTTCTAGGCAGCTGGGTACTACCGCAGGGACTGAGAGTGTCTCGACATGACAGAAAAATCAGAAAACTGGAAAAGAGACCCTAGAGACAGACAGATTCGAGGCAGGATGGTGGTAATGAGAACAGAAAAGAAGAACCTGATGCAAAAAATGTTATACAGCTGATCCAACAGGACCTGCAGACCTGCTGGGGTACAACACAAAAAAATACAAGCCAGCCATGTGACAATGAACTCATTGGACAAAGCCTCCTGCTTGTTTGGGTGCTACACGTTTTCCTCCCATAGGTGCATGGTCAGAGGTCACACGCTCCAGAACCGGGCCTGGGACGGAAAACCGCCTTTGGTGTTTCTACAGTGAATAAGTGCACAGGAAGGACTGTGTTCAAACAAGCAGGAAAAAGCAGCAGCACATATCCAAGCTTTAGCTCAGACACATGAGCACTGAGATCTTGTGGCCATGCTTCACAAAGAGGCTGCAAGTCAGGGAACCGGAGTGTCTCAAGTTAAAAGGATGGAAAGAAGAAAATACCTAATGGCAGGACTGTCGTTGTTGGCCTTGAAGCTTTTCTACACAATGCAATTACCAAACACATTGCTTCATTACCAGCAGCAGTGTGGGCATTTATAGGGCAGGAAAATCCATTTATTGTTCAGGACTTTTTTTTTTTTTTTAGAACTGATGTAAAATACATCACTGAATTTAAGAGGAGGGCTTAGCTTGTCTAAATAAACTGTATTTCAGAGTGACCAAAGAGTTCTAGTGTATGGATTTTAGCTGATAAATGTGAAATGGCAATGCAATTAGAAAGATGATCACTTTGCAACTCCTGAAGAAATAACTGATCCATAAAAAAAGCGTTACTAGAGGAAGCCTGTAGATCAAAGAACGACGGAGAATCTTACAATGGATGAATTAGATCGCTCCCACCTGAACCCACTGAGCAACCTCAGCTCCGCTACAGCGGGTCAGCCAGCCAGCAGGTGCTCCCTGACATGACGCGACAGGCATTATTTTGCACGACTCATAAAGCATCCTTGCCCCCAAAATGGGAAGAAACTTAACTTAACCAAGCCCAAATACAAGTGCTAGAGGAATAAACACAACTAGCTAAATATGAGATACAGGAAATTCTACAGGGCCTTTACCCAGGATCTTCATCAGGTTAGTGGCATAAAAAGAAAAAGGTGGCAGGGGAAGAGAACAGTCTAAACTAAGAGACCTAAGAGATACAACAACCAAATGTAAGGTGTAGGCCTTGGGCATCTTAATTCAAATAAAACAACTATGCAAAGACATTTCTGAGATAATCTAGGAAATGTGAACATGAAATGGCATTGTGGGTAAATAAGAAAATATCCACATTTTTCAGAGACAACAACTGAAGTATGCACGGATGAAATGATGTAATGTCTGAGATTTTATTTGAATTTGTTCAGCATAATTTCTGCTTCTAGCAATGGTGGATTAGTTTGTTTCAGACCGAACTTGCTAAGAGCAAGAAAAGTTAGAGAGAATATCTTTTTAATTCTGAAGGTATCAAAGACCCAGCGAGGCAGAGGGATCTAGAAGAGTCAAAATCACAGAAAGAACAGAAGCTGAAGAAGATGATCTTCATATTTACGGCTATTTTTCTTTTTGTTGATTTGAAAGGAGAGGCAGAAAGGCTCAACAGCTGAGCAGAGGTTTGGGCAGTCTCACAGATATAGAGACACGGAAATCGGGGTTCAAGACTCAATAAGATTAGAAAGAACCCTAGTAAACATCCTGGGTTTCATTTGTGCTCCCAAAGAGCTACAGCGTAAGAATACTGGTAAGCCAGAAACGGACTGGTCCTCACAAAGACTGAATCAGTTCTAACTCTGATTGGGTTTAGGTGATATGTTTCTACCTTGACTGCCAGAAGCAAAAGTAAATTCTCTCTGAAAGAAGGTAACATCATCATGAACCTCAAATTATCTCTCCATTTTTTCTGCGCAGAGTGCTACATTCAGTAAAATTATAACCAGGCAAACAAAAAGACAAGGACTTTCTGAAAACAAAGAGAAGAACATGGACAACAAAAGACTTACAAGTACTCAAATATTGAGGTTCTCATACACAGGTTTTAAAATAACTGCAATAAGGGTGTTTGAAACTTAATTGAAAAGAATATTAGGGAAATTAGAAATTATATAAAAATAACCAAATTCTAGAGCTGAAAGTAGAAAACCGAAATTAAGAACTCAATAGTTCAACACCAGATTTGTTGTCAGATTAGTGAACTGGAAGCAGGTCAAAAGAATATGTCAGTTACAAAACATGGAGAGACAACAAGATGGAAAATAATCAGGCACATGGGTCTTCTATATGTTAACTGGCATCTCGAATGAGAGAGGAGGGAGAGAATAGGGCAGAAGCAATATTTGTAGCTATAATGGCAGATAATTTCCAAAAGTAATGAAAGGCAACAAGTAACAATTCAGAAATGCTAAGAGCTGCAAAAAGAATTAATTAATTCAACAAAGGAAAGAATGGGGGAAGGTGGGAGATAAATGTTATGAAATCTTGATAACTTGAATCTGGATGATGGCTATATTAAGGTTCATTATATACTATTTTTCTGTATGTTTGAAATTTTTCATTAAAAAATAGCAGGACTGTGGGTTTTACTTCTTTACCTTGAGAACTTACAGACTCTGGTAGATAATTGCCTTGTTTCAGAAGATTTTGGAATTTTACTGATTTCTAAGCCTTATACAGAAATCAAAGGATACACATAATGAGTGGCATATGGTGGCCTTACACTGTTTCAGGACATCAGAGAGATGTTGACTTGACAGCTAGAGTAACAGCCGGCAGAGCAGCAGCTCCCGGCCAGCATGAAGAGGCTTTGCTGTAGGTCTTCATCAAGTGTAGAAACTTAGTGTCATACACCATGGGTAACCAGGACAAGGAAGATGAAAAGGCACAGAGAGCCATCTGATGTTCCTGTTTAAGTTAAACCAGCTGTTGTATGGAACTTATTTAAAATGTCTTTATGGTAGGGTAACTTTATTTGCAATACGATGCATGTTGTTAAAAAAAAAAAGATCCTAACATCAGGAAACAAAACCAGAGAAAGAAAAAACAGACCATCCTAAGAAACCCCTTCTGAAAAGGAAAGCTATTTCTTACCATGGCCTTAATTAATTCACACAGTTAGCCTGAGAGGTGCAGTCCCCAAGTAGGGTGATGAATCCTTCCTTCTCTACCACCTCTGAAGATGTGGGGCTCAAAGGGAAATATCCTAGGTGCTAGCCACGAATGAGCCCTCGATCCCTGCTCTCTTTGCCTACGTTATGCATTATTGGCCCACATGACTGAGAAGGTGGATCTGCCCCCACCTCTTGCCACCTGAGTATGAGAAGTAAATTTCACAGTGGCTCTAAATTCCACCACACATTACAACAGGATTTTACAGCACTGCAGCGAGATTTTTGTCTCATTGCAATGAGGTTTTTCTTGGGTTTATTTTATCCCATAAAATGAGTCAGCAGGATCATTTCCTTACATGAAGCATACGTTTCTACTTCTCTTAGTTTCCAGCAAATAGGTCCTTTGCTCAAAAGGCTGGACTTTATGACTCCCAGAGGTTTGACATAGTTATTTGTATGTGATGCATCAGGAAGAACCTCAACACTGGCTTTTCTAACAAGAACAAAAGAGCATTTTGCTTATTTAAATGTTCATCTAATTCAGGCTCAGGAGTAGAGGCTTTTTAACAGTTAAATTAAAATGAAGTAGTTAGGGTACTTGGGTTCAAGGCCTGGCTCTTCCAAGTAATTAGCTGAGTGACCACTTCACCTGGCAGTTATCCTGGTGGTTAAGAAAAGAGATGGGAGCAAGACAAGGATGCCCGCTCTCCCCACTTCTATTCAACATAGTTCTGGAGGTCCTAGCCATGGCAATCAGACAACACAAAGAAATAAAAGGCATCCATATTGGCAAGGAAGAAGTGAAACTCTCCCTGTTTGCAGATGACATGATATTGTACATAAAAAACCCTAAAGAATCCACTCCAAAACTATTAGATCTAATATCTGAATTCAGCAAAGTTGCAAGATACAAAATTAATACACAGAAATCTGTGGCATTCCTATACACTAATGATGAAGTAGCAGGAAGAGTAATCAGGAAAACAATTCCATTCACAGTTGCATCCAAAAGAATAAAATACCTAGGAATAAACCTAACCAAGGAAGTGAAAGACCTATACTCTGAAAACTACAAGACACTCATGAGAGAAATTAAAGAAGATACCAATAAATGGAAACACATCCCGTGCTCATGGATAGGAAGAATTAATATTGTCAAAATGACCATCCTGCCTAAAGCCATCTACAGATTCAATGCAATTCCTATCAAAAATACCAACAGTATTCTTCAATGAACTAGAGCAAATTGTTCTAAAATTCACATGGAACCACAAAAGACCCTGAATAGCCAAAGCAATCCTGAGAAGGAAGAATAAAGCTGGGGGTATTATGCTCCCCAACTGCAAGCTCTACTACAAAGCCACAGTAATCAAGACAATTTGGTACTGGCACAAGAACAGAACCATAGACCAATGGGACAGACTAGAGAGCCCAGATATAAACCCAACCATATATGGTCAATTAATATATGATAAAGGAGCCATGGACATACAATGGGGAAATGACAGCCTCTTCAACAACTGGTGTTGGCAAAACTGGACAGCTAAATGCAAGAGAATGAAACTGGATTATTGTTTAACCCCATACACAAAAGTAAACTGGAAATGGATCAAAGACCTGAATGTAAGTCATGAAACCATAAAACTCTTGGAAGACAACATAGGCAAAAATCTCCTGAATATAAGCATGAGCAACTTCTTCCTGAACGCATCTCCTCGAGCAAGGGAAACAAAAGCAAAAATGAACTCATGGGACTACATCAAACTAAAAAGTTTCTGTATGGCAAAGGACACCATCAACAGAACAAAAATGCATCCTACAGTACAGGAGAATATATTTGTAAATGACATATCTGACAAGGGGTCAATATCCAAAAATATATAAAGACCTCATACGCCTCAACACCCAAAAAGCAAACAACCCTATTAAAAAATGGGCGGAGGATATGAACAGACAATTCTCCAAAGAAGAAATTCAGATAGTTAGCAGGCACATGAAAAGATGCTCCACATTGCTAATTATCAGGGAAGTGCAAATTAAAACCACAATGAGATATCACCTCACACCAGTTAGGATGGTCAACATAGAAAAGAATAGGAAAAACAAATGCTGGCGAGGATGTGGAGAAAGGGGAACCCTCCTACACTGCTAGTGGGAATGTAAACATAGTCCAACTATTGTGGAAAGCATTATGGAGGTTCCTCATAAAACTAAAAATGGATATACCATTTGACTCAGAAATTCCACTCCTAGAAATTTACCCTAAGAATGCAGGAGCCCACTTTGAAAAAGATATATGCACCCTATTTTTATTGCAGCATTATTTACAATAGCCAAGAAATTGAAGCAACCTAAATGTCCATCAGTAGATGAATGGATAAAGAAGAGATGGTACATATACACAATGGAGTATTATTCAGCCATAAGAAGAAAACAAATCCTACCATTTGCAACAACATGGATAGAGCTGGAGGGTATTATGCTCAGTGAAATAAGCCAGGCAGAGAAAGACAAGTATCAAATGATTTCACTCATCTGTGGAGTATAAGAACGAAGAAAAAACTGAAGGAACAAAACAGAAGCAGACTCACAGAACCCAAGAATGGACTAACAGTTCCCAAAGGGAAAGGGACTGGGGAGGATGGGTGGGAAGGGAGGGATACGGGGGAAAAGGGGCATTACGATTAGCACACATAATGCAGTGGCGGGAGACACGGGAAAGGCAGTATTTATAGAGAAGACAAGTAATGATTCTATAGCATCTTACTACGCTGATGGACAGTGACTGTAATGGGGTATGGGGGGGAACTTGATAATAGGGGGTCTAGTAACCATAATGTTGTTCAAGTGATTGTACATTAATGATACCAAAAAAAAAAGAATCCCCCCCCACCAAAAAAAAAATGGGCTGAGGATATGAAGAGACAATTCTCCAAAGAAGAAATTCAAATGGCCAACAGACACATGAAAAGATGCTCCACATCACTAATCATCAGGGAAATGCAAATTAAAACCGCAATGAGATATCACCTCACACCATTAAGGATGGCCAGCATCCAAAAGACTAAGAACAACAAATGCTGGCGAGGATGCAGAGAAAGGGGAACCCTCCTACACTGCTGGTGGGAATGTAAGCTAGTTCAACCATTGTGGAAAGCAATATGGAGGTTCCTCAAAAAACTAAAAATAGAAATACCATTTGACCTGACAATCCCACTCCTTGGAATTTACCCAAAGAATACAACTTCTCAGACTCAAAAAGATATATGCACCCCTATGTTTATTGCAGCAGTTTTTACAATAGCCAAGATATGGAAGCAACCTAAGTGTCCATCAGTAGATGAATGGATAAAGAAGAGGTGGTACATATACACAATGGAATACTATTCAGGCATAAGAAAGAAACAAATCCTACTATTTGTAACAACATGGATGGAGTTGGAGGATATTATGCTCAGTGAAATAAGCCAGGCAGAGAAAGACAAGTGCCAAATGATTTCTCCCATTTGTGGAATATAACAACGAAGCAAAACTGAAGGAACAAAATAGCATCAGATTCACAGACTCCAAGGAGGGACTAGAGGTTATCAAAGGGAGGGTTGCAGGAGGGCAGGTCGGGAGGGAGGGAGCTAGGGATTGAGGGGTATTATGTTTAGTACACATGGTGTGGGGGGTCATGGGGAAAACAGTGTAGCACAGAGAAGGCAAATAGTGAATCTGTGTCATCTTACTACACTGATGGGCAGTGACTGCAATGGGGTATGTGGTGGGGACTTGATAATATGGGTAAATGTAGGAACCACATTGTTTTTTCATGTGAAATCTTCATAAAAGTGTATATCAATAATACCTTAATAAAAAATTAAAAAGAAAAAGAAAAGAGATGGGAGAACATTTAGAAATGTACACAAACATATAAACACAAGTATTAAGTTTTTAGGGCTGGTGAATGGATGGTAACTAGTTGCAAAGCACTGTTACATTCATATTGAGATAAACAGTGTGAAAAATCCACCTGATTTTGTGTCAAAATTTAAAAAAATAGCCTAATATCACTAAAATAGTTCTTTTCCAACAGCCAAAAGACCCACTTGGATCATCTGTTATGTTTCCTGTATCTTTTGAAATCCAAGTTGAGTGTGTAGTGACATAGAAAGAAGCCTGGTAGGAAACAGAGTGGTTGAGAGGACACTGGGTGAGTAACCAGTTGAGAGGACACTGGATGAGTAACCAGTTGAGAGGACACTGGATGAGTAACCAGAAGCTGCCTCTTCACGGAAAGACTTGTGGGGCGGGTAGGATTCATTGTCCAATTTTGACCCTCAAAGTTGGGGGTTTTGTCTTTGTGATAAATGAACTGAGAAGACATTGCCTATATCACATTCATAACTTTCAGATAAAGTGCCTTTAACTATTTTCATTTAATGCCGGGCTTGTCCACAAATTTCCTCATGCCCCTGCCAGACTCGCTCATGTGCTGCTGGGACACACCTGCAGTTTGGCTCAGCGACAGGGAGACCTCATGCCCTCCATGCAGTTGGCCCTGCAGGTAACACAGAGGCACAATCTGGTCAGAATCTTCCAGGAAGGCAGGAAGGTACCCACTGTATGCAAATAGTTTTCTTTCTAATGTTCATAATGGTCACAGGTCTGTCCTTTGTCTGGCTTTTTTCCTGTCTCATATCCTGTAGCACTCTTTTTTAATGGTGTGAAATGTTTTAATATTCTGAAATACTTCAAAGTAGCCAACCAGCATGGCTGAATTATATTATAACTGAAATTTAGTTATTAATTCCCTAAGAATAAAATGGCCATGAGATTTTCATTACAAAAGTTGCACTTCTCCTGCATAAGGTCTACTTATCCACTTATATAGCAAGTAAAAGACACCCCTGAAGTTCTGCATGTGTACTCTGAAGCCCCTAAGTATCTGAATACACAGAGAGGCATATCAAATTCAGAGGTCATTTCCCAAGAAGCAGCCTGTGATTAGAAAGTTTAAAATTTATTTTCAACAATTGTCTTTTTTTGAGACTGTTAGTTCAAATTTGTGGAAATTGGTTTGCATGCCATTTCGTAATATGGCAGGCTTGGTAGCCATACTGATTCTCTCAATTAAAGCAAAATAAAATGCTAGAGAAAACATGTCTGAAAGTAATAAAATGCTGACAAGATAGTAAGGAACTGTCAGGCCAAAATCTAAGTGGAGAGGGATCATGGAGAATTAAGTGGAATGGTGAGACTGCTGGTGTGTGGAGCCTCTGGCTTCACCTGCTTTTTGGAGGTTTGGGGGCAGAGAAGCAAGCCCAGGGTCTACCCAACACTATGGGGTCGAATAGGGAATCCTCCCTTCCTGCCACTTACGGGAGACAGATTACATGCAAAAGAGTCATAGAGAGGCCAACAGTGGAAGCCAGAAGCCAGTAAAACAATATGTTCAGTGTGCCCAGAAAAAGAGTTCCTAGTCTAGTATTCTGTATCCTCAGGAATATTTTTTGAGAATCAGGATGGACAGCTGAAAGATTCAGGGTTTCATGACTTTCTGAAGTCATGAAAATGTTCTAAAATGGACTGTGGTGATGGTTGCACATATCTTTGAATATACTAAAAACCACTCAATGTACACTTTAAATCAGTAAATTGTATGGTATATGAATTATACCTCAATATATTTGTTTCTTAAAAAGAATGAGACATGAGTATTCCTCCAAAGTGAAATACATAGGTATAAATCTAACAAAATATGTACAAGATCTATATAAAAAAGATTACAAAACTCTGAAGAATGAAATAAAATAACTAGATAAATAGTCTATGTTCACTGTTAGGAAGACTTGATGTTGTCAAGATATCAGTTCTCCCCAACTTGATTTATGGACTCAATGCAATATGAATCAAAATCCCGGCAAGTGAATTTTGTGGATGTCAGCAAACTAATCCTAAAGCTTACATAGATGGGCAAAAGACTGAAAGAATAGCCAAAACAATACTGAAGGAGAAAAAAGTTGGAGGACGGACATTACCCCACTTCAAGACTTACTATAAAGCTACAGTAATCAAGTCAGTGTGGCATTGGTGAAAAAATATCCAAACGGGCCAATGAAATAGAATGGAGATCCCTGAAACACCGACATAAATATACTCAACTGATCTTTGACAAAGGAGCAAAGGCAACGTAGTGGGGCAAGGACAGTTTTTCCAACAAATGGTGCTGGAACAACTGGACATCCACATGCAAAAAAAAAAAAAATTAATCTAGACACAGGTCTTATACTCTTCACAAACATGAACTCAAAAATGGATTACAGACCTAATATAAAATGCAAACTATAAAACTCCTTTACAGTTTATAAAAACTAAAAAACTATAAAAGATAACATAGGGGAAAAACTAGATGATCCTGGGTATGGTGATACATTTTTAGATAATATACCAAAGATATGATCCATGAAAGAAATATTTGATAAGCTGGACCTCATTAAAATTAAAAACTTTTGCTCTGTGAAAAGCAATGTCAAAAGAATGGGAAGATAAGCCACAGACTGGGAGAAAATATTTGCAAAAGACACATCTGCTAAAGGACTGTTACCTTAAATATGCAAAGAATTTTTAAAACTCAGCAGTAAGAAAAAAATAACCTGATTTAAAAAATGGGCCAAAGGCCTGAACAGACACCTCACCAAAGAGAACATACAGATGGCAAATAAGCTTTTGAAAAGATGCTCCACATTTTCGGTCATCAGAGCAATGCAAACAATGAGATATTACAAAGTACCTATTAGGATGGCCAAAATCCAGAATACAGACAACCCCAAATGCTGACAAGAATATGGAGCAACAGAAACTCTCGTTCATTGCTGGTGGGAATCCAAAATGGTACAGTCACTTTGGAAAACAGTTTGGTGGTTTCTCTCAAAACTAAACATACTAAACAAACTAAACTACAGGATCCAAGAGTTGTGTCCCATGGTATTTACCCAAAGGAGTTGAAAACTTATGTCCACACAAAAAATCTACGCATAGATATTTATATCAGCTTTATTCATAATTGCCAAAACTTGGAAGCGAACAAGATGTCCTTCAGTAGGTGAACTGATAATCTATGGTACATCCAGGCAATGAAATACTCCTCACTGCTAAAAAGAAATGACCCACTGAGCCATAAAAAGACATGGAGGAACTTTACACACATATTACTAAGTGAAAGACGCCAACCTGAAAAGGCTACATCCCAACTGCATGACATCCTGGAAAAGACAAAACTAGAAACAGTAAAAAGATCAGTGGTTGCCAAGAGTTAGGGGTTGGGGAAGGATGAACAGGCAGAGCACAGAGGATTTTTAGGGCAGCGAAAATACTCTCTATGATAACATAATGACAGATACATGCCACTGTACATTTGTCCAACCCCAAATATTGTGTGACACCAAGAGTGACCCCTGACGTGAACTACGGACTCTGGAGGCCATGATGTGCCAGCATAGCTTCACTGATGGTAACAGACGCGCCACGTTGGTGGGGGTGTTGACAATGCGTGGTGAGGGAGGCTGTGCACATGTGTGGCAGGGAGAGAATGGGAAATTTCTGTACTTTCTGCTCCATTTTGTTGTGAACCTAAAACTGCTCTAAAAAAATTAAGTCTTAATGAAAACAAAAAAAGAATGAGGATCAAATAAAGACATTTTTGGACAAAGAAAACCTGAATTCTTCACAGCATATGTTGACAAAAGGAGTTTCTCAAGGGTCCATTTTGTAGAAGGAAACTGGGCCAAGATGGAAGGCCTTTGGTGCAAGAAGGGCTGAAGAGCAAAGGGGATGCTCTGTATGGGCCAATCTATGAATATTGACAAACAAAACTAATTTGGAGGGTTAAAATATGGTAAAAATAAAAATATGTAATAATCACAGCATATACATCAGTAGGGAAGAAAACAGGATTCAAATACTCTAAAGTCCTTCTATATCCAGGAAGAACATTAACTGGTTACATGCATATTTGCTTTATAATCTTCAAAGAGCTCATGTATGATTTATATACCCAAGGAATGTATATTTAATGATAAGGTGTGATAGAGTCACCTTAGAAAACTGATTTAATGCTTTGTTTTAAATTCTATCTACAAAGCCAGTGTGTAAAGAATAATTAAATGAATAGATAACCTAGGGATTTAATGATCTCAGAAGACTTAGTGTTAAATCAAAAAAGGGAACACTGTGGTTTTAAAAATGTAGACACCTTTTCCTTGTTTGGAAGGAAAAAGAATGAGATTAACAAAAATTAAAAACTAATAAAAAGCTGCATAATCTAGTTTTAAATAGAAGATAAAGTATAGTTTGCCATCAATAAGCTTACCAAGCTCTGTGTCTGTTTCTATAATATAGTGTGTTTATATCTAACAACACTGTGAGTGCTGTTGTGGCCATGTATTCCAAAAGTATGACTGGTACTTTTACTGAAATCAGCTCACACAGAGGCCAGGCACACAAGAGTCCGTAGGCCTTGAAGAACTCTGAGCTTAGGTGTTGGGAGGTACTGGAATTTAATGCTGAGAAGTCGAGATGTTCTCTTCTTTGGTGATTAAAGAAAGAAAAGAAAAAAGAAATCCATACACACACACATATATACATATAGTGCCTGTTAGCACTGCTTGGATGTAGAACCATGAGAAAATGAATCTATAGCAGGGGTTGGCAAACTATGGTGTGAAAGTCACATCGCACCTACAGGTGTTTTTTCCAACAGTTTTATTGGCCTACAGCCACAAATATATACAGTGTCTATGGCTGCTTTCATGCCACATCAGTAGAATTGAGCAGCTGACTGTATGCTTACAAAGCCTAAAATATTTACTACCTGGCCCTTCACAGAAAATGTTTGCTGACACCTGGTCTATAGTAAAGGCGTTTCTAGAAGTACGAGGCTGGAGAGTGGATCTTATACATAAAAATACTCTATAATGGATAACTATGAATATGTATTGCAAATGTGACTATCTAGTTGTCTTTGTCACTAATAAGAATGATAATTATGCTTATAGCCCTTGCTACATATCAGGCACTGTTCTAAGGGCTTTGTTTTAGCTCAAATTATTCTAAAACAACCTTGTGCAAGTAGACTTTGGCAATGATGAGGTGAAGTGATCAGAGGGTCTTCTCTGCAAAAAACAAGTACGACAAAACTGGACAAAATTGCCAAAAGAAACTGCTTCAGGGCATGAGAAACTGACCACAGGTAGACAGCAAATTGAGAAGTGTTTCTTTTTGAAAAGCAGCTAGAGCCTAGGGTAAGAGGGGAGGGCGACTACAGCCTGCTTGCCTGGGCCTCTTCCTGTCCAGTTCTCTCACCTGAGTGAGCCAGAGAAAGCCTGAGACCAGCTTTCCATATCACCTGGGTAACCAGGAAATTGCACATACATAAGGGAAACAGAAGAGATCCTGATGAAAAGTAAATGCCTAGAAAGACTTGAGGACTGGGCACAACTCTGTATACATAGACCTTCTCACAGAGAGCAGACATCATAAACAAACTGCACTGCACGTCCCACAGTTTACACCTAGGCCAGTTACAAAAACAACACACAACTGAACATCCGCCAGCAACCTTCTCAACAATAAAACACAATACAGAATTACATGTTATTTTAAATGCTTAGTTTTAAGGAAAAAAAATCATTAGACATGCTGTGGGATGGAGAAAAGGGGCCCCAAATAAATCCACAACCTAATCTGCAGAGCCTGTGAATATGTTATCTTAGAGCAAAACGAGCTTTGCAGATGTGATTATGGTTAAAAGAAAAAACTTTGACATGGGGAGATTATCCTGGATTATCCAAGTGGGTCCACTCTTACCACAAAAATCCTTAAAAGCAGAGACCCACTCCCAGCTGCAGTAGGAGAAAGAGAGGAATGATGGAAGCAGGGTCTCAGAGATGCCATGTTGCTGGCTTTGAAGATTCGGGAAGAGAACCACGAACCAAAGAATGTGAGCCCCCTCTAAGCACTGGAAAAGGTGAGGAAACAGGTTCTCCCACAGAACATTCATGAAGGAGTGTGCCTTGCTGACATCTTGATTTAAGCCCACTGAGACCTATGATAGGCTTCTGACCAACAAAACTATAAGATAATAAACTGTTATCTTAAGCAACTAAGTTTGCAATGATTCATTATGGCAGCAAAGGGAAACATAATACACACATATATATATATATATATAAAAACAGGAATGTAGGAACCAGATTAGGAAAACAGCTGAAGAGTAGAAACTCAGAGTCAAATGAAACTGACCTTAGATGTTAGATTTAGAAAATAAAATCATTAAAGAAGCTAGTAAAATAGTTTCAAGAATTCAAGTAAATTATGTTCAAAGAATTAAAGGAAAATAGCAAAATAAAAAAGGGGGAAGGAATACTTTTTTATTAAGGTATCATTGATATACACTCTTATGAAGGTTTCACAAGAAAAACAATGTGGTTATTACATTCAGTCTTATTATTGAGTCCCCCCACATACCCCACTGCAGTCACTGTCCATCAGTGTAATAAGATGCCACATACTCCCTATTTGTCTTCTCTGAGCTACACTGTCTTCCCTGTGACCCCATAATCCCCTTCTCCTTCCCTCCCCTACCCCTCTCCTTTGGTAACTGCTAGTTCCTTCTTGGAGTCTGTGAGTCTGCTGTTATTTTCTTCCTTCAGTTTTGCTTCATTGTTATACTCAAAAAATGAGGGAAATCATTTGCTATTTGTCTTTCTCTGCCTGACTTATTTCACTGAGCATAATACCTCTAGCTCCATCCATGTTGTTGCAAATGGTAGGATTTCTTTCTTTCTTATGGCTGAATAGTATTCCATTGTGTATATGTACCACCTCTTCTTTATCCATTCATCTACTGATGGACACTTAGGTTGCTTCCATATTTTGGCTATTGTAAATAGTGCTGCAAAAAACATAGGGGTGCATGTGTCTTTTTGAATTTGAGAAGTTGTTTTCTTTGGGTAAATTCCTAGGAGTGGAATTCCCAGGTCAAATGGTATTTCTATGTTTAAGTTTTTGAGGAACGTCCTTATTGCTTTCCACAATGGTTGAAATACTTTACATTCCCACCAGCAGTGTAGGAGGGTTCCCCTTTCTCCGCACCCTCACCAGCATTTGTTGTTCTTAGTCTTTTTGATGTTGGCCATCCTAACTAGTGTAAGGTGATATCTCCTTGTGGTTTTAATTTGTATTTCCCTGATAATTAGTGATGTGGAGCATCTTTTCATGTGCCTGTTAGCCATCTGAATTTCTTCTTTGGAGAACTGTCTCTTCATATCCTCCACCCATTTTTTAATCAGGTTATTTGCTTTTTGGTTGTTGAGGCATGAGTTCTTTATGTATTTTGGATGTTAACCAAAGTGGGAAGGAATCTTGATGGAGAAATAAAAGCTATAATAGAGAACTAAATGCAGGGTTGAATGAAAAGTTCAGCAGAGGAATTTGACAGCAGATTTGATATGGCAGGAGAGATAATCAGTAAACTGAAAAATAGATCGATAGAAATATCAAATCTCCAGGACAGAGAGAAAAATAATTGAAGACAAATGAACAAAACCCTGAAATATCCACAGGACAAAGTTAGTTGCTTCAGTGTACGTGTAATGGATATCCCAAAGTGAGAAGACAAAGAGGAAGGGGCAGAGTTGAAGAAATAATGTCCAAAATCTCCCCAAATCTCATTAGCATTTAAACAAAGTAAAATCTCATCTAGACACATCAGAAACTGCTAAAGGAAAGAGAGTATCTTGAAAGCAGCAAGAGAAGAACAACTCATCACTTGCAGGGAAACAGCTGACTTATTAGAAACTATGGAGACAGAGGACAGGAGAATAAAAATGCTGAAAAAAAGAAGTCAAGAAATCGATATTGAGAACCTGTGCTTCAAAAGCAAAGATGAATGCAGTAAAGTTGTTGATTTTTCTCAAACTGACATATATATATATATATATATATACACATATATAAAAATATACACATATATATATACACATATACATATATATAGTACAACTATAATAAAATTCCCAACATGTTAATTGTAGATATAGGCAAGCTGGTTCTAAAATGTAAAAGGCAACTCAAAGACACTAGAATAGTCTAAACAATTCTGGAAAACAATAAAATTGGATGACTCAATAACCCAAGTTTAAGATTATAAAGCTACAATAATCAAGACAGTGTGGTATTGACAAAGAGGTACATAAATGAGACACAACAGACATTCTAAAAATAGAATGACACAAATACGGCCAACTTATTTTGGACAAAGACACAAAAACAATTCAAGGGAGTAAGGATAGTTTTTTCAACCATCCAAAGAAATAAAAATGAAACTTGGCCTGAACTTCACACCTTATACAAAGATCCATTATGAGTCCATTAACTCAAAGTGGATTAACAATCTAAATGTAAAATGTAAAATCATGAAACTTGAAAAAGATACAGAAGAATATCTCCATGATCTCGTGTTAGGCAAAGATTTCTTACATATGACACCAAACACATGATCCAAAAAAGTAAAAACTGACAAATTGTGTTTCATAAAAATTAACAGTTTTTGTTCTGTAGAAGATACTATTAAGAGAAATGAAAAGCTACAGACTGGATGAAATTATTGCAAATTATACATCTAAGACTTCTATACAACATATAAAAAGAACTCTTATAACTCAGTAATAATAAGACAAAAACAGAAAAGGAAAAATGGGCAAAGAAGATATGTGAATGGCAGTATATGAAAAGATACTTCAAATAATTAGTCATTAGGTAAATGGCCCACAATGAGTATCGCTATATATCTACTAGAATAGCTAAAATTAAAGGGACTGACAATACTACTTTTTTGTGTTGGCAAGGATATGGAAGAACCATAACTCCCAAATATTGCTACTGGGAATGTAAAACGGTACAAAGCACATTGGAGAACATTTTGTTAATTTCTTAAAAAGTTACACAGAAGACTATGCAATTGAAATGGACAAAGGGTTTGAGTAGACATTTCTCCAGAGAAGATACACAAATGGCTAATGAGCACATGAAAAGATGCTCCACATCACTTGCCATTAGGTAAATGGAAATCAGAACCATAGTGAGTTATGTCTTCACACCCACTATGACGATAATAAAAAAGATAACAGCAAGTGTTGGTAAGGATGTGGATACACTGGAACCCTCATACACTGTTGGTGGAAATGTAAAATGGTATAGTCACTTTGGAAAAGAGTCTGGCAGATATTATTCTTCTGTGTATTATATGATTCCATTTGTTGTAATGTCCAGAATAGGCAAATCCATAGAGATAGAAAGTAGATTAGTTGTTTCCAGGGGATGTGGAGAGGGAAACAAGAGGATTGGGGGTGCTTGCTAATGGGCATAGGGTTTCTTTTTGGGTGATGAAAATGTTCTAGAATTAGAGAGTGGTGATAGTTTACAACTCTGTGACTATACTAAAAACCATTGAATTGTACAACTTTAAAGTATGGAGTATGTGAGTTGTAGCTCAATTTTTTAAAAAAGGTTAAAAAGATAACATAGTTCCTTGCTATAATCTGAATGTGTCCTCCCAAAATTCATGTTAAAATCCTAACCCCTAAAGATGATGGTATTAGGAGATGGGGCCTTTGGGAGGTGCTTAGATCATGAGAGAGGAGCCTTCTGAATGAAACTAGTGTCCTTATAAAAATGATCTACAGAAATGCAAATCAAAACCCCAATGAGATATCATCCCACACCAATCAGAATGGCTAATATCAAAAAGACAAGAAATAACAAGTGTTGATGAGGATGTGGAAAAAAGGAGCCTCTTTTGGGAATGTAAATTGGTGCAGCCACTTTGGAAAGAAATATGGAGGTTTATCAAGAAACTAAATAGAAACAGTATATAACCCAGTAATTCCACTTCTGGGAAGGTACCCAAAGAAAATTCAAAAAAAGGTATATGCATCTCTATGTCCACTGCAGCATTATTTACAACAGCCAAGATATGGAAGCAACCTAAGTGTCCATCGGTAGATGAATGGATAAAGCTGTGGTACCTATATACAATGGAATATTATTCAGCCATAAAAAGGAAGAAATCCTGCCATTTGCAACATGGGGTATCATGCTAAATGAAATAAAGCAGAGAAAGACAAATCCCATATGATTCACTTAAATATGGAATCTGAAGAACAAAATAAATGAATAAAACCGAAACAGACTCATAAAACACAGAGAAAAGACTGGTCATTGCCATAGGGGAGGGGAGGGGAGGGTGGGTGAAATAGGCAAAGGGGATAGAGAGGTACAAACTTCCAATCATAAAATAAATTAATCACAGGGATAAAAATAAAGCATAGGGAGTATAGTCTGTAATACTGTGATATCTTTGGTGACAACTGGTAACTTAGCATGGTGAGCATTTAGTAATGTATATAACTGTCAAATCACTATGTTATACACCTGAAACCAAACTAATATTGTAGATTAACTACACTTCAATAAACAAAAAAGTTTAAAAGTAGAAAAATAAGAGAGACCCTACAGAGGTCTTTGGCCCCTTCCACCATGTGACGATACATGAAAAGGAGCTGCTATAGACCAGAGGGCCCTCACCTAGCCATGCTGGCAGCATAACCTGCCCTTACACAGCTCAGAACTATGATAAATAAATATTTGTTGTTTATGGTCTACCCAGTCTGTGATATTTTATTATAGCAGCCAGAATGGACTAAGACAGCCACTGAATTCCATTACGAGGAATCCATTCAGGAGAAATGATAAAAAAAAACAAACAAAAACCTATGTCCACACAAGGACTATGCAAATGTTGGTAGCATTATTATTCAAAGCAGCCCAAATAGTAGAAAATGTCCAAATAACCAGTTGGTGAATGAATAAATGAAATGGGATATATCCAAACAATCTAACACTGTTCCGCAATAAAAACGAATGAAGTGCCAGTATCTCCTGCAACAAGGAGGAACCTCAGAAACATCCTAAGAAAGCAGACAAATAAAACTACATATTGTATGATTCCACTTGTGTGAAATTTCTAGAAAAAGCAAAACTATGGAGACAGAAAGCAGATGTGTGGATGCTGGGTGTGGGAGTAGGAAGCAACGGCAGGCAGGCACCTTTGGAGATAAAAAATACTTTAAAAATGGGTTGTGGTGCTCATTACACAACTGTAAAACTTCCTAAAATTCTTAGAGTTGCACACTTAAAATGGTTGTATGTTAGAGTGTGTGACTCATACTTTAGTAAAGCTGTTGAGATATTAAATGACCTTATGAGGTAGGTACTATTATCACATTTCACCACTGAAGAAACTGCAGCACAGAGAGATGAGGGAACTTGCTGGGAAAATGGCAGAGCTGTGAATGGAGCCAGGCGAAGTGATGGCGTGTCCTTGACCACAGATTGATCCAGTGTAATCTGCTAACTGTGAAAGTCCAGCACTAGGCACACAGACACCAGTCCGGCCTCCTTCCCAGTCATTCTATATGACAGGAAAAGAGCAGCTATCGCACAGTGAGCATATCCTCCAGGCCTGATCCTATACAAGGAACTTGCCTTCCATGCTCTCTAGTCAACACTGCAGTTTGCAAGGGAGTTACCATTCTCCCCTATTTTACAAATTGGGAACTGGGGCACAGAAAAATTAATAATTCATTTATCATTACACAGCTAGTATGTAACTTGGGTGGGAGTTAAACCAGGGGCTGACTCCAAAGTCTTTGGATAATACCCCAGTTTCTCTCCAAAATGGATTCCTTTTTTAAACACGTTATCTCCTCATGTGATAACAAAATCTGGCCTTTTTACATTAAAATACATAATTTAAGAAAAAAATTAAAATTATGTGCTTTTTAGTGGTTTCTGAATTCCACGAACCGTGTCTAGAAGAGAAATATATTTCTGAGACCTGTGTATGCGCAGCTTTCTTTGCTGATGAAGCCTCCTTTCACCGTATTGAAGGCACAGAAAGGCTGGTTCTTACCCCTCCCTCTGAACCCAAACACATATCACTCCATCTAGACTACGGAAATACATATTCATTTGATATACTTAAGAGCATCATCAAATTCCTATTTAGAGGTCAAATTACTCTATTCCTTTAATCTTATTTCTACAAGAGCCACTGCATCCATGACTCATCTTTTTTCATGCTTATCAACTTGCAAGATTTTTGACAGTTTTCAGTAAGGCAGACATTATACACAGACACAAACACTGCACACATGGTAGTTTTTCAAAGAGAGGAAGAAGGGAAAGGAGATCAGGGAACAGTAAATGTTCACAAAAAGAAGGGTTCCTCCTCTTTGGGAAGCTGTTTATTTTGCCATTGTCAAAGGGAAGTGAATCAAGGATTCAAACACAGAATAAAGAAGTTTGGGTTTAACTTAATGGCTCCAAGAAACTTCTAGCAATGCTTTTCTTCTGAGAGAATAATTAACGATCTGTTAGCAAGTTTGCCCATTTAAAGCAGGGAGTGTGACTGCCTGTGACAAGATCAGCAGTCAGTCAATGTACTCAGTTAAAATGGTGTCTGAAGATTTACCTCTGATACAACACTGCCAATCTATTACTAAAATGCCTATCAATGCACGAATATAGAGTTTTAAAAATCACAATACAACTTAGAACTAGTACTAATAGCCAACCGAATAATACCTAGAATAAGTCTAGGAAGTCTTAGCCACAATGTTGCTGAGTGCAACGCATAGTGAAGCACTATCTGGATAGGCCTGTCTGCTTGAAGGTGGCAGGAAGGCCCCTTCCCACGGTCTGAATCATGGGCAGAAACCAGGTCTGGGCCAAGCAGAATCTGTACCGCTGTCCATGCACTGCGTGGGGCTGGTTTCTGTAGCAGCCAAAGCAGCCATCTTGAACCCCTCACTCTTCGTAACCAATTCAGACCTTCATTCCATGTATAGATTATAACTCCCAGGGCAAAAAACAGGGTAGAGAGTGGGGTTAAGGGGTAAGAGTAGAGGAGTAGGCGTGTCACAATGAATAGTGACAAGAGCAGTGACCTAAATAATATGTGCAAAGTGGAGGCTGAGATATGAGGAGCCCTGACAAATGCTTGGGGCATTTCGTTTTCAGTGTTCTTTATCTGTTTCATGCCTCAGAGGGCTAGGATAAGAGACAATGCCATTTAAATCCACTAGTTACCAACTGGTGAAAACCCATTAGATTATGAGAGCATGCTGTAATACCAGCCTGCTATGCGGTTATAGATCTGATGAGGAGATGCAAAGAACACTGAGCCAAAGGCAATTTATATACTATGTCCATTGGCAAAAAACTAAGACTGAATGTTTTCTCACTAAAATTGGGGAAAAGGCAAAGATGTCTGCTGTCATTATTCTTATTCAATGTAGTACTGGAAGTACAAACCAGTGCAATAAGGCAAGAAAAGAGATTAGAAAGGTAGAAATAAACTGTCCTTGTTCACAGATGACATGACTTCCTACACCGAAAATCCTAAGGAATTTACAAAATCACTCCTAGAACTAATAAATGAATTCAGTAAAGTCACAGGATACAAACTTAACACACAAAAATTAATCATGTATCTATATACTAGCAATGGACACATGAAAACCAAAATTAAAGATACAATGCCACCTATAATTACTATAATAAATGAAATACTTAGGTATGAATCTAAAAATACCACACACAGTATTTATATGCTGAAACTTACAAAACTCTGGTAAAAGAAGTCAAAGAAGATCTAAATAAGCATAAAGAAAGACATACTGTGTTCCTGGGTTACAAGACTCAATATAGTAACACTGTCAATTCTCCCTAAATCTATCTATAGGTTAAACACAATTCCTATAAAAATCCCAGTTAGAGTTTTTATAGATATAGACAAGATTATTCTAAAACTTACATGGAAAGGCAAAGGAACTGCAATAGCTAACACAATTTTGAGAAAAAAGAAGAAAAATGGAGGATTCACTCTATCTGATTTCAAGCATTTCTCTAGAAGTACAATAATCAAGACCAGAAGCAGCAAACCTTAGCTCCCTTCCTCGCCCTCAGTACGTTCACTTACCACATTTCCCCCCTGCTCCCTGGCTCCCACTGTACCCTGGCAAACCTAGTGTGGAAATAAAATAGGAAGGGTAGGTATCAGAGTGTCTATGGATGACAAACGGTTGTTCAAGTTATTTACTGCTGTGGAATAAGGCATTCCAAAATGTAATGGTATAAAATAATCATTTTCTTATTTTTACATATTTTGCACATCAGAAATTATGAAAGGGTGCAGCAGGGAGAGCTCTGCTTTGCAGGCAGTGCCTCAGCAGGGATGGCCTGAGTGGCTAGCAGTGTCTCAGAACAGCTGAAGGCTGAACAACTGGGCTCAGAGGACCTGCTTGATGGCATCAAGATACCAAGGTGGGTTTCTTCAATCTTCTGGCCCCTGAGCTGAAGTGGCTGAAGGAAAAGCTCAAACAGGAACCAGGGACCAGAATACTTATGTGGTCTCTCCATGTAGCTCTCAAAACATGGCAGCTCGGTTCTGAGAGGGAGCGTCACAGCACGAGCATCTCCGGAGCACGTGTTCCAAGGGACCAAGGCAGAGGCTGCAAGGGTTCCTCTAATTCTTCCAGAGAACAGAGCCCTCTCAGAGGAAGTTCTGAGTTGATGCGTGCGGTCAGTAGCCTCTGGCGGCAACAGAGCACAGAGAATATAAAGGTCACAGAGAGCCAAGCAGGGTGCCAAGGCAACAAAGGCCATACTAACAACTCCCTGTGTACAACACAAAGCAGCTTCATTTCCATGATTTCACTGATCCATAGTTATAACTGTGCCATTATCTTGATTATACAGATCCATGGATTAAGACCCCAGGTTCTAAGAGGCCATGTAATTCACCCAAAGTGGTACAGCCAGTGGTAAAGGGAGGAGCTGAGTTCAGAACCCAGCAGCTGTTTCCTGAAGTTGCCGTCTTTCCAGTGTACTTCACTGCCTCACTGACCCTGGCCAGTCTAATAGTTTTGCTTTAGATTAGCTCTGTGCACTTTGTTAGCTCTTAAGTGTAACCAAAACATCTCCTATCAATTTCAATAGCCCCTAACACCCAACTCTGATTCCACTGAGTACAGACATGCCCACAGCCTGGCATTACATCTCCCTATCAGAAGCCTACAGAGGAAACCAGATTCACTGTCTAACTGGGTCGGGGGCGGGGGGGAAGTGGTGGACAAATGTGAAACCAATGACTATGCCAACATGGTTATTTTGCAAAGAAAACCCAGAATCCAGCATACAAATAAATAGAATACTGTTGCTACCAGCTGTGTTTCCATTTAGGACACCATTTGTGGACAATATTTATCATAGTCTTCCATCTTCTCTGTGCAAAATCAAAGAAAATTGAGAAACACCAAATTACATTGTCTTCAGAAATCCTGTCATAGAGTAACTCTGCTCTCACAAGCTGCTCCCTGAAGACATTACTGATGCCCCACCGAGCCGATGGAGTAACACCATTTACTAGCAGGAAAAAAGGCTAGCCAAGAGAACTGGGCTCATTAGAGCAATACCTTTACAGCGCCTTCTTCCATTTTCATTGCTTTTTCAGATCACACATCATATCACAGGGCACAACGGTCTCCTTGCAGTGCCCTGGATATTTCAGTGTTTTTGCAGTTGGAAGTAGATTTTTAGCACTTCTGCAAATTACAGCTATCTTGCTAGAAAGGGCTCATTTGTGCTGCTGGGGAAAAGAACTCTCTCTGCCGGTCTGTGTGTCCTTTGTTTACATGCAGCTCCCGTTACTTTACACTCATAAGTTTTGTGGGGGGTGAGCTCTTTTCCTTAACCAGCTCAAGCCCAGATCTCTGCCAAACAGCCCACTTCAAGGTCCTGAGGTGAGCGTCATTTGTGTTCACTCTTTTCATCTCTCCCATGTCCCAGGGCCTTTTCCAAACTTCTCCCTAGGCTGAAGGCCCCAATGGTCTTCTCAGCAGGGCCTCACAAATGCTGCTCCCCACTGCACCCCCTCCAAAAAAATTCCTCTTCACTCAATCAAAATCCCCAAATTTCCTTTAGAATAGTCTGATCTCATCAAGATGTTAAAGCAATCTCGTTAGATGAACTTACAGTTGTTAATGATTGATAATTTCATAGAGGTATTTTCATTTTGAAGGAGAAATAGAAATCCTTATTAACTGAAAAGAATTTCTAATGGATGAAAATCTAAATACTGTAACTAAGTGATGAATTTTCATCAGTGGGAAGGAAAAATATTTTTGGGCACAAGTACCTCCCAGGATTTTTAAGAACTGTGGCGAGCTGAGGCTCACGAGGGGCAGTTACAACCAAGCATGGTGTTGTTGAGGTGAGCAATGCCCTGGTCACACCCTCAGCCCTGTTACTGACAAGTCCATCATGTTGTATAGCTTAGTCCTGTGAAGCAAACGTAAGATGCCCGCAGGCTTGAAACCACGTGACCAGGCTCCACCACGGTCAGTGGGAAGGAAGGGTGTTGGGGCACCCTGCAAGCTCTACTCCCGCTTTCCAAGTTACTGGTATTTTCAAATATTTCATAAGATGAGCCTGGCTTCTGCTTTCCCCTCCATTTACTCATCTTTCACATGACTGGGATGGCCAGGTAATATTCTTGGCACATGTCTGTTAGGGTAAAGGGTTGGGTAAAATAATTGCTTCCAATTGTTAAAGTAAATAATGACCTCCGTAGAGCGGGAAGGAATCAGAAATCACTAGTTCAACAACACCTACTAAAGATATAATAGCCGAGAAAAATTGCTCTAGGTTATATGGCATCATAATGCATCATCTTTGGGAACAGGATACCTGTTAGGATGTAACTCCTTTTAGAAACATTTTTGCAGGTGGCCCTCTAATGGAGCAAATGTCTTCACTGCTCACCTATAAAGGGATGAGGGCTTTCCAAGCACACTGAAGCAGGAATGGCACCGGAACCCAGTGCAGTTCAGCACAGGCCATGAACTATTGGTAGTTTGCAACACTGAAAGCTATGGGCAAGGAAGGATTCCAGTTAAAAAAATAAAGTTTAGACCAATGAGAAATCTGTAGTCAACAATGAAATACTAATTCGATTACTGGAGAGAGTGACCCCAGATCCTTTATGGTGGCAATAGAATATTATTTTTACTTATATCTGAGTAGAATCATATGGTCTGTGTTCTGGAAATTGCCTTCAAAATAAATACAGGTGCAGACAAATGAGCTCTAAAGTAAAAAGAACTTCATAAGCTCTCCACTACACCTGTTTCAACCATTTTCCAACTCCACTCAAGGCCAGCTTCTCTCAGCTGCTCTTAAACGCTCCTGGCACAAGGATTGTCAGTGGGTTAATAGATTTCCTTGCTCAGGGGTTTGAATGTTCTAGGTGGAAAGCAAAACTCCTTATACATTCTTTTTTTTTTCTTAAGGTGGTATTCATATACACTCTTATGAAGGATTCACATGAAAAACAATGTGGTTGCTACATTCACCCATATTATCGAGTCCTCCCCATATCCATTGCAGTCACTGTCCATCAGTGTAGTAAGATGCCACAGAGTCACTACTTGTCTTCTCTGTACTACACTGTCTTCCCCATGATCCCTCCACACCATGTGTACTAATCATAATACCCCACATGCCCTTCTCTCTCCCTGCCCACTCGCCCTTCCACACCCCTCCCCTTTGATAACAGCTAGTCCCTTCTTGGAGTCTGTGAATCTGCTGCTGTTTTGTTCCTTCAGTTTTGCTTCGTTGTTATACTCCACAAATGAGGGAAATCATTAGGTACTTGTCTTTCTCAACTTGGCTTACTTCACTGAGCATAATATCCTCCGGCTCCATCCATGTTGTTGCAAATGGTAGGATTTGTTTCTTGCTTAAGGCTGAATAGTATTCCATTGTGTATATGTACCACTTCTTCTTTATCCATTCATCTACTGATGGAAACTTAGGTTGCTTCCAAATCTTGGCTACTGTAAATAGTGCTGCAATAAACATAGGGGTGCATGTGTCTTTTTGAATTTGAGAAGTTGTATTCTTTGGGTAAATTCCTAGGAGTGGAATTCCAGGTCAAATGGTATTCTATTTTTAGTTTTTTGAGGAACCTCCATATTGATTTCTATGATGGTTGAACAACTTTACATTCCCACCACCAGTGTAGGGGGATTCCCCTTTCTCCGCATCCTCACCAACATTTGTTGTTCTTAGTCTTTTCGATGCTGGCCATCGATACTGGTGTGAGGTGATATCTCATTGTGGGTTTTTAAAATTATTTATTTATTTATTTATTTTGGTATCATTAATATACAATTACATGAGCAATACTGTGGTTACTAGATTCCCCCCATTATCAAGTCCCCACCACATACACCATTATAGTCACTGTCCATCAGCGTAGTAAAATGCTACAGAATCACTACTTGTCTTCTCTGTGTTATACTGCCTTCCCCATGCCCCCCCCCCGCTACATTATATGTGCTAATCGTAATGCCCTTATTCCCCTTCTCCCTTCCTTCCCACCCACCCTCCACAGTCCCTTTCCCTTTGGTAACTGTTAGTCCATTCTTGGGTTCTGTGAGTCTGCTGCTGTTTTGTTCCTTCAGTTTTTTCTTTGTTCTTATACTCCACAGATGAGCGAAATCATTTGGTACTTGTCTTTCTCTGCCTGGCTTATTTCACTGAGCATAATACCCTCTAGCTCCATCCATGTTGTTGCATATGGTAGCATTAGTTTTCTTAAGTCTGAATAATACACCATTGGGTATATGTACAACATCTTCTTTATCCATTCATCTAATAATAGACACTTAGGTTGCTTCCATTTCTTGGCTACTGTAAATAGTGCTGCAATAAACATAGGGGTGCATATGTCTTTTATTTATTTTTTTGGTATCATTAATCTACAATTGCATGTGCGACATTATGGTTAATAAACTCGCCACTTGATCAGGTGCGCCCTACCAACCCCATTACAGTCACTATCCATCAGTACACTGAGATGCTGTAGAATCACTACTTGTCTTCTATGTGTTGTACAGCCCCCCCTTGCCCCCCCAACATTGTGTCTGCTAATCATAATGCCCCTTTTTCCCCCTTATCCCTCCATTCCCACCCATCTTCCCCAGTCCCTTTTCCTTTGGTAACTGTTAGTTCGTTCTTGGGTTCTGTGAGTCTGCTGCTGTTTTGTTCTTTCAGTTTTTTTCTTTGTTCTTATACTTCACATATGAGTGAAATCATTTGATACTTGTCTTTTTCTGCTTGGCTTATTATTTCACTGAGCATAATACCCTCTAGCTCCATCCATGTTGTTGCAAATGGTAGGATTTGTTTTCTTCTTATGGCTGAATAATATTCCACTGTGTATATGTACCACATCTTCTTAATCCATTCATCTACTGAAAGACACTTAGGTTGCTTCCATATCTTCGCTATTGTAAAAAGTGCTGCAATAAACATAGGGGTGCATATGTCTTTTTGAAACTGGGCTGCTGCATTCTTAGGGTAAATTCCTAGGAGTGGGAGTCCTGGGTCAAACGGTATTTCTATTTTGAGTTTTTTGAGGAACCTCCATACTGCTTTCCACAATGGTTGAACTAATTTGCATTCCCACCAGCAGTGGAGGAGGGTTCCCTTTTCTCCACATCCTCGCAAACATTTGTTGTTTGTGTTTTGGATGGTGGCCATCCTCACTGGTGTGAGGTGATATCTCATTGTGGTTTTAATCTGCATTTCTCTGATGACCAGCGATGTGGAGCATCTTTTCATGTGCCTGTTAGCCATCTGAATTTCTTCTTTGGAGAAGTGTCTATTCATGTCCTCTGCCCATTTCTTAATTGGATTATTTGCTTTTTGTTTGTTGAGGTGTGTGAGTTCTTTATATATTTTGGATGTCAACCCCTTATCGGATTTATGAATATATTCTCCCATACTGTAGGATGTCTTTTTGTTCTACTGATGGTGTCCTTTGCTCTGCAGAAGCTTTTCAGCTTGATATAGTCACACTTATTCATTTTTGCTTTTGTTTCCCTTGCCCGGGGAGATATGTTCATGAATAAGTCACTCATGTTTATGTCCAAGAGATGTTTGCCTATGTTTTTTTCTAAGAGTTTTATGGTTTCATGACTTACATTCAGGTCTTTGATCCATTTTGAGTTTACTTTTGTGTATGGAGCTAGACAGTAGTCCAGTTTCATTCTCTTACATTTAGCTGTCCAGTTTTTCCAACACCAGCTGCTGAAGAGGCTGTCATCTCCCCATTGTATATCCAAGGCTCCTTTATCAAATATTAATTGACCATATATGTTTGGGTTAATGTCTGAATTTTCTATTCTGTTCCACTGGTCTGTAGGTCTGTTCTTGTGCCAATACCAAATTGTCTTGTTTACTGTGGCTTTGTAGTAGAGCTTGAAATCAAGGAGCATAATTCCCCCTGTTTTATTCCTCCTTCTCAGGATTGTTTTGGCTAATTGGGGTCTTCTGTGGTTCCATATGAATTTTAGAACTATTTGTTACAGGTCATGGAAGAATGTTATTGGTATTTTGATAGGGATTGCGTTGAATCTGTAGATTGCTTTAGGTAATATAGCCATTTGGACAATATTTATTGTTCCTAGCGAAGAGCATGGGATGAATTTCCATTTGTTAGTGTTCTCTTTAATTTCTCTTAGGAGTGTTTTGTAGTTTTCAGGGTATACGTCCTTCACTTCCTTCATTAGGTTTATTCCTAGGTATTTTATTCTTTTTGATGCAATTGTGAAAGGAACTGGTTTCCTGGTTTCTCTTTCTGTTAGTTCATCATTAGTGTATAGGAAAGCAACAGATTTCTGTGTGTTAATTTTGTATCCTGCAACGTTGCTGAATTCAGATATTAGTTCTAGTAGTTTTGGAGTGGAGTCTTTAGGGTTTTTTATGTATAATATCATGTCATCTGCAAATAGTGACAATTTGACTTCTTCTTTACCAATCTGGATGCCTTGTATTTCTGTTTTGTCTGATTGCCGTGCCTAGGACCTCCAGTACTATGTTGAATAACAGTGGGGAGAGTGGGCACCCCTGTCTTGTTCCCGATCTTAGGTGAAAAGCTTTCAGCTTCTCACTGTTAAGTATGATGTTAGCTGTGGGTTTGTCATATATGGCCTTTATGATGTTGCGGTACTTGCCGTCTATACCCATTTTGTTGAGAGTTTTAATCATGAATGGATGCTGAATTTTGTCAAATGCTTTTTCAGCATCTATGGAGATGATCATGTGGTTTTTGTCCTTCTTTTTGTTGATGTGGTGGATGATGTTGATGGATTTTCGAATGTTGTACCATCCTTGCATCCCTGGGATGAATCCCACTTGATCATGATGTATGATCCTCTTGACGTATTTTTGAATCTGGTTTGCTAATATTTTGTTGAGTATTTTTGCATCTACGTTCATCAGGGATATTGGTCTGTAATTTTCTTTTTTGGTGAGGTCTTTGCCCGGTTTTGGTATTAGAGTGATGCTGGCTTCATAGAATGACTTTGGAAGTATTCCCTCCTCTTATAGTTTTTGGAAAACTTTAAGGAGAATGGGTGTTATTTCTTCTCTATATGTCTGTTAGAATTCAGAGGTGAATTCATCTGGCCCGGGGGTTTTGTTCTTGGGTCGTTTTTTGATTAATGATTCAATTTCGTTGCTGGTAATTGGTCTGTTTAGATTTTCTGTTTCTTGCTTGGTCAGTCTTGGGAGGTTGTATTTTTCTAAGAAGTACATTTCTTCTAGGTTTTCCAGTTTCTTAGCACATAGATTTTCATAGTATTGTCTTATAATTCTTTGTATTTCTGTGGGGTCCGTCGTGATTTTTCTTTTCTCATTTCTGATTCTGTTTATGTGTGTAGATTCTCTTTTTCTCTTAATAAGTCTGGCTAGGGGTTTATCTATTTTGTTTATTTTCTCAAACAACCAGCTCTTGGTTTCATTGGTTTTTTCTATTGTTTTATTCTTCTCAATTTTATTTATTTCTTCTCTGATCTTTATTATGTCCCTCCTTCTGGTGACTTTGGGCCTCATTTGCTCTTCTTTTTCCAATTTCAATAATTGTGTCTTTAGACTATTCATTTGGGATTGTTCTTCCTTCTTTATATAGGCCTGGATTGCAATATACTTTCCTCTTAGAACTGCCTTTGCTGCGTCCCACAGAGGTTGCGGCTTTGTGTTATTATTGTCATTAGTCTCTATATATTGTTTGATCTCTGTTTTAATTTGGTCATTTATCCATTGATTATTTAGGAGCATGCTGTTAAGTGTCCATTATTTGTGAGCCTTTTTGTTTTCTTGACGATTTATTTCTAGCTTTATAACTTTGTGATCTGAGAAGTCGGTTGGTAGAATTTCAATATTTTTTAATTTACTGAGGTTCTTTTTATGGCCTAGTATGTGGCCTATTCTAGAAAATGTTCCATGTGCACTTGAGAAGAATGTGTATTCTGCTGGTCTTGGGTGTAGAGTTCTGTAGATGTTTGTTAGGTCTATCTGTTCTAGTGTGTTGTTCAGTGCCTCTATGTCTTTACTTATTTTCTGTGTGGTTGATCTGTCCTTTGGAGTGAGTGGTGTGTTGAAGTCTCCTAAAATGAATGCATTATTTTCTATTTCCTCCTTGAATTCTGTTACTATTTGTTTCACATATGCCAGCGCTCCTGTGTTGGGTGCATATATATTTAAAATGGTTATATCCTCTTGTTGGACTGACCCCTTTATCATTATGTAATGTCCTTCTTTATCTCTTGCTACTTTCTTCGTTTTGAAGTCTATTTTGTCTGATACAAGGACTGCAACACCTGCTTTTTCCTCCTTATTGTTTGCATGAAATATCTTTTTCCATCCTGTCACTTTTAGTGTGTGTATATCTTTGGGTTTGAGGTGAGTCTCTTGTAAGGAGCATATAGATGGGTCTTATTTTTTTATCCATTCTATTACTCTGTGCCTTTTGATTGGTGCATTCGGTCCATTTACATTTAGGGTGATTGTCGATAGATATGTATTTATTGACATTGCCAGCTTTAGATTCGTGGTTACCAAAGGTTCAAGGGTAGCTTCTTTACTATCTAACAGTCTAACTCAACTTTCTTGTTAAGTTATTATAAACACAGTCTGATGATTCTTTATTTCTCTCCCTTCTTATTCTTCCTCCTCCATTCTTTATATACTAGGTGTTTTATTCTGTACTCTTTAACATTTCCTTTGGCTGTTTTTGTGAATAGTTAATTTTACTTTTTGCCTTTAGTTGGTATTTGGATGGTGTGCTCTTTGCTATGATTTTATTTTCTCTGGTGATATCTTTTTAGCCTTAGGAGTGCTTTTATCTAGAGCATGCCCTTTAAAATATCCCGTAGAGTTGGTTAGTGGGAGGCAAATTCCCTCGACTTTCGCTTGTCTGGGAATTGTTTAATCCCTCCCTCAAATTTAAATGATAATCGTGGTGGATACAGTGTTCCTGGTTCAAGGCCCTTCTGTTTCATTATGTTAAATATATCATGCCATTCTCTTCTGGCCTGTAAGGTTTCTGTTGAGAAGTCTGATGATACCCTGATGGGTTTTCCTTTGTAGGTGATCTTTTTTCTCTCTCTGGCTACCTTTAATACTCTGTCCTTGTCTTTGATCTTTGCCATTTTAATTATTATGTGTCTTGGTGTTGTCTTCCTTGGGTCCCTTGTATTGGGGGATCTGCAGGCTTCTGTGGACTGCGAGACTATTTCCTTCCCCAGATTGGGGGAGTTTTCAGCAATTATTTCTTCAAAGACACTTCTATCCCTTTTTCTCTCTCTTCTTCTTCTGGTACTCCTATAATGCGAATATTGTTCTGTTTGGATTGGTCACCAGTTCTCTTAATATTCTTTCATTCCTAGAGATCCTTTTATCTCTCTCTGCCTCAGCTTCTCTGTATTCCTGTTCTCTGACTTCTATTCCATTAACAGTCTCTTGCACCTTGTCCAGTCTGCTCATAAGCCTGTTGATTGCTTGTCTTATTTCTGCATTGTCTTTCCTCACTTCCTCGGTTAGCTCTTGCGTAGATCCATCAGCATGGTTATGACTTTTATTCTGAATTCTTTTTCAGGAAGATTGTATAAGTCTATCCCATCAGGCCCCGTCTCAGGGGTTGTCTGGCTAATCTTTGTTTGTACCATATTCCTCTGTCTTTTCATGGCATAGACGTGGTCGCTGGTAGGTGCCATGTGTGTCAGCTGGGAGAACAAAGTCCCTTCCTGTTTATTGTTCTCCTTCCGTTCTCAGGGGCCTGAACTGTTTTCCAGCACAACAGGAGGCAGTCTCTGGGATAATCCCTGGAGCTGCCTGTGTGCGGGCCGCCTCAGCTTAGCCTATAACACTGTGGGGGTTTGCAGTGTCATTGGGTGCATTCTGGTCCCCTTGGTGCCTTCCGACCCTGGTTCTGGGGCTCTTCCCACTTAGCTGCACGCCAGCCGGGAGTAGATTATGTGAGGTTGCTGTGGCTGGGGCCACTCCTACGCTGTTGTGCAGCAGTGGCTGCTCGGGCCCTTTGCGGCTCTGGCTGGGTGGGGTGGGGGGGGAACGAATAGTAGGCTGCTGATCTCTGTGGGAAGCCTTGGCGCAGGTGCTTTGCCCGGCCGCCGGCCAGGGCATCCAAAATTCCCCAAGACTCCCAGCCTGCTGGGCCGAGTGCACTGGGACGATTTTGTTGCGCTGTTGGGCCCTTGTCTCTTTAAGACGTTTAAAAAAAAGTGCGCGCTTTTCTTTTGTCCTGGGGATCTGGCTGAGAGGACCTGCTTGCGTTCCCCGTCTTAGATCCTGCACTTTTGTTTTTCTAATGTCTGATACACCACACGATGTGTGTCAGTGCTCCTGGCGCAGATCACCAGGGCTCATTCTTTAGACAGCCTGTGCTTCCACTCCCTCCCACTCTGATTGTTTTCCTCCCTCGGTGTGCTGGGGTGGGGTAGTGTTCGGGTCCCGCCGGGTCGTAGCTTTGTATCTTACCCGCTTAGTGAGGCGCTGTGTTCTCGCAGATGTAGCTGTAACCTGACTGTTGTATTGTATCTTCTGGTCTCTCTTTTGGGAATAGTTGTATTTGTTTTATTTTCACAAATATATTTTGGGAGGATATTTCTGCCGCCCTGCTCATGCCACCATCTTCCCAGCCGCATATGTCTTTTTGAAACTGGGCTGCTGCATTCTTAGGGTAAATTCCTGGGAGTGGAATTCCTGGGTCAAATGGTATTTCTATTTTGAGTTTTTTGAGGAACCTCCATACTGCTTTCCACAATGGTTGAACTAATTTGCATTCCCACCGGCAGTGTAGGAGGGTTCCTCTTCCTCACATCCTCTCCAGCATTTGTTGTTCCTAGTCTTTTCCATGTTGGCCATCCTAACTGGTGTGAAGTGATATCTCATAGTCGTTTTAATTTGCATTTCCCTGATAATTAGCGATGTGGAGCATCTTTTCATGTGCCTGTTGGCCATCTGAATTTCTTCTTTGGAGAACTGTCTGTTCATAATATCCACCCATTTATAATTGGATTATTTGCTGTTTGGTTGTCGAGGCATGTGAGCTCTTTCTATATTTTGGATGTTAACCCCTTGTCAGGTGTGTTGTTTATGAATATATTCTCCCATGCTGTAGGATGCCTTTTTGTTCTACTGATCATGTCCTTTGCTATACAGAAGCTTTTTAGCTTGATATAGTCCCATGTGTTCATTTTTGCTTTTGTTTCCCTTGCGCAAGGAGGTATGTTCAGGAAAAAGTTGCTCATGTTTATATTCAGGAGATTTTTGCCTATGTTTTCTTCTAAGAGTTTTATGGTTTCATGACTTACATTCAGGTCTTTGATCCACTTAAGAGTTTACTTTTGTGTATGGGGTTAGGCAATGATCCAGTTTCATTCTCTTACATGTAGCTGTCCAGTTTGCCAACACTAGCTGTTGAAGAGGCTGTCATTTCCCCACTTCATATCCATGGCTCCTTTATCATATATTAATTGACCATATATGTTTGGGTTAATATCTGGATTCTCTATTCTGTTCCACTGGTCTGTGGGTCTGTTCTTGTGCCAGTACCAAATTGTCTTGATTACTGTGGCTTTGCAGTACTGCTTGAAGTTGGGAAGTGAGATCAGCCCTGCTTTATTCTTCCTTCTCAGGATTGCTTTGGCTATTCGGGTTCTTTTGTGGTTCCCTTTGAATTTTAGAAATATTTGTTCCAGTTCATTGAAGAATGCTGTTGGTATTTTGATAGGAATTGCATTGAATCTGTAGATTGCTTTAGGCAGGATGGCCATTTTGACAATATTAATTCTTCTTACCCAAGACTACTGGGTTAGTTTCCATTTGGTAGTGCCCTCTTTAATTTCTATTAAGACTGTCTTGTAGTTTTCAGGGTATAGTTCTTCCAGCCTTGGTTAGGTTTATTCCTAGGTATTTTATTCTTTTTGATGCAGTTGTGAATGGAATTGTTTTCCTGATTTCTCTTTCTGCTAGTTCACTAGTGTATAGTAATACAACAGATTTCTGTGTATTAATTTTGTATCCTGTAACTTTGCTGAATTCAGATATTAGATATAGTAGTTTTGGAGTGGATTCTTAAAGGTTTTTTATGTACAATATCATGTCATCTGCAAACAGTGACAGTTTTAACTTCTTCTTTACCAATCTGGATGCCTTTTATTTCATTGTGTTGTCTGATTGCTGTGGCTAGGACCTCCAGAACTATGTTGAATGAAAGTGGAGTGGCATCCCTGTCTTGTTCCCAATCTTAGGTGAAAAGCTTTGAGCTTCTCACTGTTAAGTATGACATTGGCTGTGGGTTTGTCATATATGGCCTTTATTATATTGAGGTACTTGCCTCTATACCCATTTTGTTGACAGTTTTTATCATGAATGGATGTTGAATTTTCTCGAATGCTTTTTCAGCATCTATGGAGATTATAATGATTTTTTTGTCCTTTTTGTGGATGTGGTGGATTTTCTAATACTGGAACATCCTTGCATCCCTGGAATAAATCCTATTTGATCATAATGGATGATCTTTTTGATGTATTTTTGAATTTGGTTTGCAAATATTTTGTTGAGTATTTTTGCATCTATGTTCATCAGAGATATTGGTATGTAATTTTCTTTTTTTGTGGTGTCTTTGCCTGGTGTTTGTATTAGAGTGATGCTGGTGGCCTCACAGAATGAGTTTGTAAGTATTCCCTCCTCTTCTATGTTTTTGGAAAGCTTTAAGGAGGATGGGTATTAGGTCTTCACTAAATATTTGATAAAATTCAGCGGTGAAGCCATCTGGTCCAGGAATTTTGTTCTTAGGTAGTTTTTTGATTACCAATTAAATTTCATTGCTGGTAATTGGTCTGTTCAGATTTTCTGCTTTTTTCTGGGTCAGCCTTGGAAGGCTCTATTTTTCTAGAAAGTTGTCCATTTCTTCTAGGTTATCCAGTTTGTTAGCATATGATTTTTCATAGTATTCTCTAACAATTCCTTGTATTTCCATGGTATCTGTTGATTTTTCCTTTCTCATTTCTGATTCTCTTTATGTGTATAGACTCTTTTTTTCTTGATAAGTCTGGCTAGGGGTTTATCTATTTTGTTTATTTTCTTGAAGAACCAGCTCCTGCTTTCATTAATTCTTTCTATTGTTTCATTCTTCTTGACTTTATTTCTTCTCAAATCTTTATTATGTCCCCCCTTCTACTGACTGGCCTCATTAGTTCTTCTTTTTCTAATTTCATTAATCATGAGTTTAGCCTGTTCATATGGGATTGTTCTTCTTTCCTGAGGTAGGCCTGTAGTGCAATATACTTCCCTCTCAGCTGCATCCCACAGATTTTGTGGTGTTGAATTATTGCTGTCATTTGTCTCCATATATTGGTTGATGTCTGTTTTTATTTGGCCATTGATCCATTGGTTATTTAGGAGCATGCTGTTAAGTCTCCATGTGTTTGTGGGATTTTTTTATTTCTTTGCATAATTTACTTCTAGTTTCATACCTTTGTGGTCTGAGAAGCTGATTGGTACAATTTCAATCTTTTTGAATTTACTGAGGCTCTTTTTGTGGCCTAGTATATGATCTATTCTTGAAAATTTTTCCATGTGCACTTGAGAAGAATGTGTATCCTGCTGCTTTTGGGTGGAGAGTTCTGTAGATATCTGTTAGGTCCATCTGTTCTAGTGTGTTGTTCAGTGCCTCTGTGTCCTTACTTATTTTCTGTCTGGTTGATCTGTCCTTTGGAGTGAGTGGAGTGTTGAAGTCTCCTAGAATGAATGCATTGCATTCTATTTCGCCTTTTAATTCTGTTAGTAATTGTTTTACATATGTAGGTGCTCCTGTGTTGGGTGCATAGATATTTATAATGGTTATATCCTCTTGTTGGACTGACCCCTTTATCATTATGTAATGTCCTTCTTTGTCTCTTGTGACTTTCTTTGTTTTGAAGTCTGTTTTGTCTGATACAAGTACTGCAACTCCTGCCTTTTTCTCCCTATTAGTTGCATGAAATATTTTTTCCATCCCTTCACTTTTAGTCTGTGTATGTCTTTAGGTTCGAAGTGAGTCTCTTGTAGGCAGGATATAGACAGGTCTTCTTTTTTAAAACTATTCAGTGACTCTATGTCTTCTGGATTGGTGCATTCAGACCATTTACATTTAGGGTTATTATTGATAGGTATGTACTTATTGGCATTGCAGGCTTTGGATTCGTGGTTATCAAAGGTTCAAGGGTAACTTCCTTACTATTTAAGAGTCTAACTTAACTCACTTAGTATGCTATTACAAACATAATCTAAAAGTTGTTTTTTTCTCTTCTTCCTTTTTCTTCATCCTCCATTCTTTATATATTAGGTATCATATTCTGTACTCTTTGTCTATCCCTTGGCTGACTTTGGGGTAGTTGATTTAATTTTGCATTTGCTTAGTAGTTAATTGTTCTTTCTTTACTGTGGTTTTATTACTTCTGGTGACAGCTATTTAGCCTTAGGAACACTGCCATCTAGAGGAGTCCCTCCAAAATACACTGAAGAGATGGTTTGTGAGAGGTAAATTCTCTCAACTTTTGTTTGTCTGGAAATTGTTTAATCCCTTCGTCATATTTAAATGATAATAGTGCTGGATTCAATATACTTGGTTCGAGGCCCTTCTGTTTCATTACGTTAAATATATCATGTCATTCTCTTCTGGCCTGTAAGGTTTCTGTTGAGAAGTCTGATGATAGTCTGATGGGTTTTCCTTTGTAGGTGATCTTTTTTCTCTCTCTGGCTGTTTTTAATACTCTGTCCTTGTCCTTGGTCTTTGCCATTTTAATTACTATATGTCTTGGTGTTGTCTTCCTTGGGTCCCTTGTGTTGGGAGATCTGTGTACCTCAATGGCCTGAGAGACTATCTCCTTCCCCAGCTTGGGGAAGTTTTCATCAATTACCTCCTCAAAGACACTTTCTATCCCTTTTTCTCTCTCTTCTTCTTTTGGTACCCCTATAATACAAATATTGTTCCGTTTGGATTGGTCAGACAGTTCTCTCAATATTCTTTCATTCTTTCTGTGCCTCCGCTTCTTTGTATTCCTCTTCTCTAATTTCTATTTCATTTATTGTCTCCTCCACCTTATCTAATCTGCTTTAAAAACCCTCCATTGTATTCCTTAATGATTGGATCTCTGTCCTGAATTCGTTCCTGAATTTTTGAATATTTTTCTTTACCTCCATGAGCATGTTTATGATTTTCATTTTGAAATCTCTTTCAGGAAGATTGATGAGTTTGGTTTCACTTGACTTTTCCTGCTGTTTGTGGGATTTTTGTTTGAACCAGGTTCCTTTGGCTTTTCATATTTGTATGTGGCATCCTCTAGTGCCTAGAAGTTCTACTCTTTGGAGCTGCTCAGCACCTGGAGTGATGTTAGGGGTCTCAGGGAAGTAGTACTGGTGCCTGGAAGAAGGAAAGAGCTGTTCCTGCACTCCAGCTGCTATGCTTGTCTCCACTGCCAGAACTGGTGGGCCGAACACAGAGGTGTAAACCTCTATGCTTTGCATTTGTAGTTGCTGTAGGCAGGTCTTCCCTTTGGCTGGCCTGACACCAGGGCAGGGGCTGTTGGTTTGCGAGTCAAGTGTGGGTTGTCCAGGAGGAAGGTGCAGCAGGCTGCATATCATGGTGGGGGGCCTTGGAGCTGCATAGCCAGTCAGTGGGATGGAGCACCTGAAGCTCCCCAAATTTTCCAACATGCTGGACAGAGTGAGCCTGGACAATTTTGTCTACCTGTCCTTTCTCCTGAGCAGTAAGCTCAGTGCAATTCTTGCTCCTTTAGCAGCCCTCTTACTGTTAGGAAGTCTCCCACATTGCCTGCCTTTCTTTTGTCCCAGAGCTTCTGGATATGGATTCCTGTTTTCCCCAAGTGGCTGGAATCTCAGTCTCTCCAGGTATTCTGTCTGTCTTAGCTTTCTAACCCCACTAATCACCAGAGCACCATTTAATGTAGGTTTGTGCTCCCAGAGCGGATCTCCAAGGCTGGGTGTTCAGCAGTCCCAGGCCTCCACTCCCTTCCCACTCCATTTCTCTTCCTCCTGCCGGTGAGCTGGGTGGGTGAAAGGCTTGGGTTCTGCCAGATCACGGCTTTGGTATGTTACCCTGTTCCGTGATGTCTGTTCTTTTCTCCAGGTGTATGCAGTCTGGCACAGCCTTCTTTCCTGTTGCTCTTTCAGGATTAGTTGTATTAATTATATTTTCTTATTATATGTGGTTTTAGGAGGAGGCCTCTGCCTCAGCTCTCACACTGCCGTCTTTAATCCCAGCATTCTCCTTATACTTGATCCTTATACTCCTTATATTCTTGATCAAGAAAAATCCCCATACTGGATGTGGCATACCCCTTGGGGGAGACACAGCAGGAGAATTCATTTACCTATTCATTTATTCACTCATCCACTTATCCACTGACATACACATTCAACATTTGTTGAGTACACCCATTTGTGTCAGGAACCATAGATAAGTTCACATCACTGTGGAAGGTCCAGTCATTGAAACGTATTAACAGGTCTGGTGGGTACTGGTAGGCTTCTAAGGGAGTCTGCAACAAGAGGACCTACTCTAAACTGGAGGGTTGGCAGAAAATTCCCAGAAGATGAGACATTTTAGTTGGTGGCCGATAGATGAGTCAAAATTACACTGATAAAGGACATTGTGGGCAGCAGCAAGAGTAGGCACAAAGATCCTTGGGCACAAAGCAACACTAAATATTCAGGAACGGAGAAAAAGTCCAGAGCATCCTGGATATAGATGATATTGATCTGCAGGGAGGACAGAAGGGCACAGTACCCTACCTGCCAGATCAGCTGAATCTACCCTGGGGAGGAGTGGGGCACAAAAGACAGAGCCCATCTTCATCCACCCACTTGTTGTCAGATCCAGACAAGGGGCATCACCAGTGTCAGGGTCAGCAAAGCTCTTCCAGGGCAGGGCCTGGGCCAGCGGGGAATTGTACCTGTCACTCCCAGCTCCAAACCATGCCAGAACCCAGTAACATGAATGCTCTCAGAAAAGGGGGAGAAATCCACAAGCATATACTTAAAGACCTTTTAAGAAGAGCAGTGGCCAAAATTTTGAAGCAGGGATTGCCACAGACAAGCCACATTGGGAGGTGGGGGGACCCAGTGATTCCCATCACTTGAATTTTCTGCACTGAAATGGTTAATCTGAGGAAGGACAGTTGAACATGTTTGTTGCTCAACTAAAACTGGAAGCTTAGTGACCAAGCTAATTGGAATCCAAGAGACTAGGGAGGCTCTCTGTATCATCTAACCATCAGGATGATTTGTTTCCACTATAAAGTAATGAGTTTTTTTTTCTTAATCCACTCTGCATTCCTGAGTGAAGATTTTTCAGTTGAAAAAAGTATTGCATCTACTCCCCCAACCCAGGGGAAAAAAAGGTGGGTGACACAAATGGAGCTTTTCAGTAATCATGGATGTGAATTTGGTCTTTGGGAGACAGGAAGCAGGAGGTGGCCACGGTGTAACTCACCAGCCAGGCCATGTGTCTTCAGCAGGCTGTGCCACTGGAAAGCAATGGCCCAATCAGATGAGCAACTCCCCCCCGCCCCCCAGCACCCAAGAACTCAGTCATTCCTCAAACTGGCCACATTCTTCCTTATCTGCAAGGGATATCTTTACTAAACTTTTTTGGGCATTCTGTGGGGAATGAAATCAGCTGAGAAAAAGAGAACCTGTTATTTCACCTAGGAAAGAGGTCTGGAGAGCACAGCAAGGGCCTTTCCAAATCCTTCTCGGGAACCAAGTACTACTTGCAACACTTATCAGTGCAATAGATCGGTTTACCCTGCTAACTCTAGGACATGGCGGAATAGCCTATGGAAACGGCAGGAGTCCCAAACTGGGAGCATTGTGACACTGTGTCTCTGTTGGTAACCAAGGTTTATGAGCTCTGTCTGTGTTCTTGAGTAGGGCTGTGGAGCAGGGCTCTGCCATATGCATTATCATTTTCTATAGTTAATGAGTTTACCTGTCTCTTAGGAAAGAAATGGAGAGAGAGAAGGGAGAGGGAGGGAAACAGAGAGAATGTGGCATGCTCATATGAGCATCAGTGGACATTTGTCCTGTAGAAATTCAATTTATTAAACAGAAATTCTGGTCATTTTTAGCCTCCGGACAGATTGTTTTGCTGCTCAGAGGTCACATGTGTTTTGAAGCCACTGGAGAAGGACACGGAGCAGCTTTGCAGGACAGCCAGCCTCCTCCTTCCCTTACTCACTGCCTCCCTCCCCTTCCCTTCTCCTTCTCCCTATTTCTCGCTCCAGAATTACTGCCTGCCTGTCTTCTCTCTGAGCCACACTGGCCCCCACTTCACCAGCCCTCCTGCCATTCTCCCTTATTAGTTCTCATCATCAGGCCCAATGACAGAACCACCTGCTTGGATGTTTTTTAAACATTCTCATCCTAAACATGTATATGTGTGTGTGTTAGCAGCCTATGTGAATTTCTTCCAAAAAACTGGAATTCTGTTTCTGTTTGGTTATATTGTTGGTTTGCTCTCAAATATGGACACTGGAGGGCAACATGCCTAGGGGCTTTACAACCCACTCCCGTCCCTCCCAGGAATATCTGAGTACCTACACTTAGTGAAGCAACTGCTATAAGGTGCTGGGTACTGTTCTAGTAAGTGTTACCTCAGTTAATCCTTACGTCAGTGCCAGGTAAACACCATTAGCCCATCTACATCTGAGGACCCAGCAGCTCACAGAAGCTAAATCATTGTCCTAAGTCATACACTATTACAGTGCAACACTGGTCTGTCTCTAGCTCATCGTCCTTTTATGACACTATAAACTGCTAGCAGACAGGGACTCTCTTTGTAATCAGATTCGGTGAACTAACATGCCTAATTCCTCATGCCACGGTAGACGTCACCATTCGGTTTATTAACGATGACAACAACGGGCAGGATCCTGATCACTCTGGGAACAAGTTGAAATAACTGATTTCTATCCCTCTTTACTTCTTAGTATGCATGGACTTTTGACATTCCATTTGTTTTTCCTCTTTGGGGGTACCAGGCTAATGGTATTTTTTCAATGAACTAGAGAAAATAATACTAAAATGTATATGGAATCACAAAAGACCCTAAATAGCCAAAGCAATCTTGAGAAAGAAAAACAAAGCTGGTGCAGAGTGGGGAGGGGGGAATCACACTCTCTGATTTCAAGCTATACTACAAAGCTACAGTAAGCAAAACAGTATGATATTAGCATGAGAACAGACATATAGATCAATGGAACAGAATAGAGAGCCCAGAAATAAACCCACATATATATATGGTACATTAATATATGACAAAGGAAGCAAGAATATACAATGGGGAAAAGACAGTCCCTCAATAAATGGTGTTGGGAAAACTGGACAGCTATAAGCAAGAGAATGAAACTGAATTACTATCTAACACCATATACAAATGTAAACTTGAAAAGGATTAAAGACCTAAATATAAGACATGAAACCACAAAACTCCTACAAGAAAACATAGGCAAAAATCTCTTCAACATAAGCATGAGTAATTTTTTTTCTAGATATGTCTCCTAGGACAGGGGAAACAGAAGCAAAATGAACAAATGAGACTACATCAAACTAAAAAGCTTCTGTACAGCAAAGGAAACTATCAACAAAATGAAAAGGCAACCTACTGTATGGAAAATATATTTGAAAATAATATATCTGATAAAGAGTTAACATCCAAAATATATAAAGAACTCATATGCCTCAATACCAAAAAAAGCCAAATAACCTGATTAAAAAGTGGGTGGAGGACCTGTGCAGGCATTTCTCCAAAGAAGACATACAAATGGCCAACAGGCACATGAAAAGATGCTCCACATCACTAATCATCAGGGAAATGCAAATCAAAACCACAATGAGATACCACCTCACATCAGTCAGAATGGCCACTATCCAAAAGACAAGAAGTAACAAGTGTGGGTGAGGATGTTTGAAAGGGAACCTTCCCTGTTGGTGGAATGTAAATTGGTGCAGCCACTGTGGAAAGCAGTACGGAGGTTACTCAAAACACTAAAAATAGAAATACCATATGACCATAATTCCACCTCTAGGTATTTCCCTGAAGAAAACAAAATCCCTGATTCAAAAAGCTACATGAACCACTATGTTTATAGCCACATTATTTATAATACCCAAGATATGGAAGCAACCAAAGTGTCCATCAATAGATGAATGGATAAAGAAAATGTACACAACAGAATATTATTCCGCCACAAAAAAAGAAAGAAATCCTGCCTTTTGTGATAATATGGATGGACCCTAGAGGGTATTATGCTAAGTGAAATAAGCCAGTGATAGAAAGACAAATACCATATGATTTCACTATATGTGGAATCTAAAAAAGAGAACAACAATAGCCTCATAGACACTGAGAGGTGACTGATGGTTACCACGGGGGAGGGGTTAGAGTGAGTGGGTGAAATAGGTTAAGGGGATAAAGAGGCACAAAATCTCAATCATAATATAAATTAGTCATGGGGATGAAAGTATAGCATAGAGAATATAATCAATAGTCTGAAAAAAAGAGGGAAGAAAAAGAAGCCACCTTCCATCTAAAGTCTCTCGGCGAATCTTTTGGGGTAGCAGATAGGGAAGCACTAATTTGACCATGCTTCCCAGACCAGACTTGGGGTGGGAATGAAAATGGCTGTAGCAACTTTCTCCTTACCAGCAAGATTCAAGTTTGCCTCCTGACCCTCTCACACTGTCACGTGGTAGTGCATGCCATCCAGAGATCCATGCCTCGCTTCAGCCCCGGCAGCATGCACTAGTTCACCAACCCTCCTTCATCAAAACAGGACCTCTTGGCATCCATGAGATGCACGTGTCCCCCTCCTGCCCTGCCCTCCACAGATACTTTCTGCAGGGACAGGCCACATAATGTAGGATGATATGCAAACCCCGAACATGGCCCACAAGCCCAGATGACCTGGTTCATGCCTACCTTTTTCTTTCATAACTACATAGAATTTTATTCCCGTTAATGCATTTGTTTTTTCCCTAAAGGCTATATTGTCTGATAATGATAGTTAGCCCAGCTTTCTTCTGGTTAATGTCATCTTGGTGTATCTGTTTCCAATTATTTTAAACCATTTGTTGTTGTTTTCTCCTCATACAGAATGTAACTTGGCTTTTTATTTTTTTTTAGCCTATCTGCTAATCTCTATCTTTTAATATGTAAATCTAATCTTAATCCTTTTATATTATGGTGGTATCTCAGGATTTACAACCTCTTTCTTGTCCTCGTTATCTAGAATTTTAGTTTCACCTTTTGATCTAAACATGGCTATTTTTGCAGTCATTATTAATTCTATTTATTGACATTTGAATACTTTTTATACTCACCATTGTTTCATCCATCCTACAACTTCCCTCTGGATTACTTTTGTTCCTGTAATATACATTGTTCAACAATTCTTTTAAAGTGATTCTTTGTACTTCTTCAAACATCTTTATTTCATTCTTATTCTTGAAAGTTTAGCTACAGACAGAATTTTTTCTTGACAATTATTTTCTTCAGCATACTGAAGATACTATTCCATGTGTTCTGGCGTCAATGGCGGCGGGTGAGGGATAGTCTGTCAACCTAATTGAAATCAGGCTTTAAGATCCTTTGTCCCAGATAGTTTGAAGTTTCACCACAATGTGTCCCAGTTTTGGTTTCTTTTATTGATTCTACTTAGTACTTGGGGGTATCCTTTGAATTTGATGACTCATTTTTGAAGTTCTGGCAAATAAAAACTTTGCTGTCCATTTTTTCTATTCTTTTGTTTACAATCTTTAATTAGAAGTTTAATTGGAGAGTTTCAAACTATCCTTCACACCTCTTAGCTGCTTTTTCATATTTTCCAAAAATTGTTTTCTCTCTGAGCTGCATTTTGAGCAAATTTGCCTGTCTTTAAATTCAATATAACTATATTGATTTTTTATTTTAGTGACTGCAGTTTTCATTTCTAAGGTTTCTAACTGGTTCTGTTTCTAGTCTCCCATCCTGTTTCATTAATGCCTGCCCCAGTAGATATTATTTTTTTCTTTAAGGGTTTAAAATATACTTCAAATTTTTATCTCTTAATTTTATTTCCCTATGGAGTGAAGTTTATCTTCTGACTGTGGATTTACCAAGTTCTCTTTCTGATGTTATGTTTCCTAACACGTTTTGGAATTTTGGTGTACAAGTTCATTTTCAGTGGAACATCCTGTCTCACCTGTCTCTGTTCCCATTGGCTCTGTGCCTCACAAGCAGCTGGGCCCCCATCTTGAATGGAATTTTAAATGAGGGCTCAGGGATCTTCCCCTCAGTGATAGGGATATTGCAGATCCGTTACTGAGCTGGCAGGTGGTTTTGCTCAGGTCCTGGTCAGGATCCTGTGTCTATACCTCCATAGATAGACAAGCTTCACATATGCCATCATTCTAGGCCCTGGTTGATAGTCACTTTTATTAGCCTCCTGTCATAAGTGAGGATGCATTCTCCCACTTATAGACAGAGTTGATTTTCAGCAGTGAGCCTGACTCTACTTCCCACTTTAGAGGGTCCACATCTAGTCCCCATATGTTGCAGGAGCCAAATTACCAGCCATTCACCTTCTTTATCCCAAAGCAGGGCAGCCAGTGGCTTCAGCCCTGTCCTTGCTTTGCATTTTACTTCTAGAAGGCACAGAGAGGTTCATCTGGCTTTGATCCTGGCTATATTTTTTCCCCTTGTTATATTTTGTCCCTTGTGGCTTAAAGTACGATCTGGCAATGCCATCTTACCACGAAATCCCCTGACTGCCTTTATAATCTTTATCTCTTGCCAATGGCGCATGTGTTCCAGTTGCCTGCTTTAGCATCTCCTCCGTTGTCTGTTCTACCTAAACTTCTCTTCCTCAGAACCAGACATATGCCTGGAGAGCAACGGCTAAGCACTGAAACCTCCATATCCTTCCTCTCCCCCAATACTTCCATGTTTTCACTTGAATACCTCATCTTAGAGAGTTCTTTTGTGACCTATCTCAGTACCCTCTACCCCCAGCTATTTATTATAGTACCTAGTTAAGCTCCTTCAGAGCAAAGTTGCAAATAGCCACAAGATCTCCAAAACAACACCCACGGGCCCCATGCCTGTCTTTTTGGTGAAACTTACCTACACTGATGGTGCTGTCTACAAATACAAAGGTCAAGGGTGTACCCAGGACGCCCTGATGTGAAGGGAAGAATACTTCTTGGGTTGGGAAGTCGGGTGTTCTTTTTGAGACTTAGATGACAGAATTATCTAATTATCTGGAAATTGGTATTACATATGATGAGCAACGATCCTGTGGTTTCAAAGTTTTATCAAAAAGGAAATATAGTAAAACCTTATTAGTTAGGACTAATTGGGATGGTAAAATGTCTTCCATAATGGAAATTTGAAATTCTGGATTCTTTTAGTAAACTAGAGAGTGATGCTTTTTAATAAGCCTGTATCCTAACAGAGTAAAACAGGACACTGCCACATAGACACTCTGCCAGAACCTGCTTTCATGAACAGCAAGGAACTGTGATTAACTATATTTTTTTTTGTTTGTTTTTTTTGGATAGCATACTGTAGAGGCAGCAAGAATGGGTTAGTATTTTCCCTATAACTTCCTATGCATTCATCATCTCCTTAGGAAACATAATTTTTCTGGTATAGATTCTGGAAGTGTGAACATTAGCTTAAGCCCTCTTTAAACTACTGTTAATTCAAACCAGTGAGGCCAGATCAATGGGATTTGATATGCACAGCATTCTTGCATATTTTGACCTGGATTTGGGAGGCAGCATAGTGCGGTCACATCCACCTCCCGGCCGCAGTCGGCATGCACGGGGCATTAGGCCAGGTTCACACATACAGCAAATATCGGGTGAAGTGAGGGGTCTCGGTGTGTCTTTTTCTTTTTCTCTTGCTCCTTCTACAGAAAGCATCACTATTCTGATTAAGCTGTTAAAAATGAAAGGCCATAATTTAAGGAGCAAAACTCCTAAGAAATGATGACTTTGGAAGGACTGACGGAGACGTATCTGGACGAGCAAGTGCACTCTGGGATGGAAGCAATTGCTTCTTTGGTAGCAGGAAATTGCTTTTTTGGTAGCAGGAGCAAAGGTTTCAAAACAGTCACTACAAAGAACTTTCTGTTCAAGTTGCAGGATACAGACTGTGAGGGGATCTTCCTTTGAACAGGGCTTCACTTCAAGTGGCTGCTGGTGTCCCTATGGGAAACTGCCAACTCTAAAGAGACTTCAGGTCTGATGCAAATGCCCTCTGCTAGCAGGTTTTCAAAACTGTGCCAAGATGCGCCCTCTCAGCTGCTTCTGGTTCAAAAGAGAGCTGAGACCAAGACACTGTCAATGCTCATTACTAGTGTCTGTTTCTTGTGTGTTGTCGGGAATTCCATGTTCAAGTGCTGAAGAGCTTTTCATGATACGGGTTCAAGGATGCTCAGTGTCTGAGATTAGCAGCTTGGGGCACAGAAACCAGATAAAGATTAGGCATAAATGTTCAATGTTTCCCAAAGTAAATGAATCATAGTCTAGAGACATTTCTAGTTTTTGAAAAATATACAAGTCTTGGCTGTTACTGGCTATTTCGAATTCCAGGAAACCACAGAGGATTCTTGCGTCAAGCTGCTGCAGGAGAGCATGGCAGCCCCCAGCTCCCAGCCTAGCCTCTCACATCAACAGAGGGGAGCCCGTGTTGCCCTTGGCCACTGTTTCAGCCCTGCTGTACTTTCCACAGAGGAGGCAGCTTCCAGTGTAAGCAGCAGGGACCCCAGCCAGCAAGGAATTGCAGTCTGAAAAGCCTTCGGAGGGAGGAGTCTTGACTGTTCTGCACACATCCCTTGAGTCCTCTCCACGCCCAGTCACCCAGCTTCTCCGTCTGCCCACTGCGAGCAAGAAACAGAGACGCAAGTCTCAGGGCCTTCTGAGGCTTCAGGAGTTCCTTCTGACTCCCTAGCTGGGTTTTCTCCAGGTGGGGCTGGACCCTGAGAGGCTGGACAGGAGCAGGGCCGCCACCGCCACCCGTCCCTTTCTCCTTGACCAGACCACCCTCATGGCCTCCTCCCTCCCTCCCCTTGTCAGCCCCTCCTCGGGTCACCGGTCCTGCCTTTACTCCCTGTGACTGCCCTTCCGGGACTTCTCCCTTCAGTCCTGCTGACCGCTCACCGCCTCAGGCCCGGCCTGAGGCCCCCATGTCCCTCATTGGAGTTGGCCATGTCCTTATCATTTTTCTTTGTTTTATTGAGATATAATTGGCATACAGCACTGTACAAGTTTAAGGTGTACAGCATAGTGACTGACTCATATGTATTGTGAAATGATCACCACAGTAAGTTTAGTTAACATCTATAACCTTATATAGACACACACACACAAAAAAAAGAGAGAAAGAAGGTTTTTTCACTTGTGATGAGAACTTTCAGGCTCTACTCTCTTAACAGCTTTCCTACACCCCACACAGCAGGGTGAGTGATGCCGCTGCGCTGTGCGTTACAGCCCCGTCCTTAGGTACCTTACCAGGGAAATTTGTACCTTGCCCACCTTCCTCCAATTCCCTCTCTCCCCACCCCACCCCGCCTCTGGTAGCCACAAGTATGATCTCTTTTCCTATGAATTTGTTTTTTGTTTTTTAGGTTCCACATGTAAGTGAGATGATACAATATTTGTCTTTCTCTGTCTGAATTATTTCACTGAGCACTATGCCCTTGAGGTCCATCCATGTTGTCACAAATGGTAGGACTTCCTCATGTTTTCATGGCCGAATGATATCACTGTGTGTGTGTGTGTGTGTGTGTGTGTGTCTATGTGCGCTACATCTTCTTTATCCATTAATCTGTCAACAAACACGTGGGCTGTTTCCATGTCTCGGCTATTGTTACTTTTCACAGTCCTCACGCCACCCACCTAATACCCACCCTTCCCCTCTCTCACCACTTCTCCCACACTGCACACTCTTTCCAGAGCAGAGCACCCCTTTCCACAGTCAGAGAAGTTGCTATTCCTCTGAGAAGCAACAGCACTCCTGGGGAGCATCAGAGCCGTGTGTGCATCCTGGTCAGATCAGCTGTAGAGACAAGACAGGAGGGGGCTGGCGACAGTCCCTCCTCCTCCAACATCACTGGGCAAGGAGCGCGGATGGCAGGCCAGGGAGGGAGGCCAGGGAGGGAGGTCAGCGGGAGGGACGTCAGGGAGGGAGGTCACAGAGAGGTTAGGGAGGGAGGCCGGGGAGGGAGGTTAAAGAGGGGGGCCACTGGAAGAGAGGTCAGGGAGGGAGGCTGCACTGGCCACGCAGGAAGGTGCCAGGGCTACACGCCCACACACTCTGTTCTGTAAACGCTGATTCCTGCAGCGGGACACATCCTTGCCTGTTTAGGACCCCAAAACGAGTTTCTGTGAAGGGTTTGCAAACAGCTCATTCATGAGAGTCACCAGTGAGTGTAGCTCCAGGTGGCACCCTCTCCCACTCCAGAGTCCCTCTCCTCTCCTTTAACATTGAATGAAAACGGGATGGGTCTACATGCATGGCATCTGGGATAGTTAAAGCAAGAAATGGATTTATTGCCCTGAAGCTGACTAAATGATGAGTGAGCTTATGCAAATGAAGGAGTTTATGCTTTGCTGTAGCGCGTAAATAATGCTGATCATGGGAGTAAACCACCCAGGGGCCACTGTTCTCCTTGTGTTTGGCCACAGCGCCGACAGAGGCGGCCTGGCCTGGCCTGGATCAAGGTCTCTGTGACGTCTATTCATGAACCGGTAGCCAGGGAGGAGTCCTGGGCATCTCCAGCTGGGCTGCATCTGACTACCTGCACGCCTCGTGCTGCACCCAGGAATCCACGTCACTGTGAGCAGCTGGCATCGCCCCCCAGGTGGCATCTGTACTTAAGAACAAAAACCATGAGAAACTTGCCACACAGCCACTGGCCCAGGGCACGTGTCCACCTAAGCAGCCTCTGGTCCTGGACATCCTTCACCCCCTCCTGGCCCGACTCCACTGGCCTTTGTGCGGGTTCTTGACTGTGCCTCACTGCCTGCTGCTCAGGGCCTGCAGGCCAGCTTTCTCTGCCGCTGGCTGGGCCCCTCGGGGGCTAGCGCAGACCTCGGGGGTCCTTCGGCCCCACCCCTCACAGCTCTTACCACAGTTTATAACCACATGCTGCTCTTACAGTTATGCCATTAGGGTCCCAGTGGAGGGATTCCTATATGCTTTTTTAAAAACAACCATATTTAACAGTGCTTGGCATGCAGGAGGTACTCAATAAATACTTAATATTTGCGAGGTTAAAGGTGAATGGCAGTAAGAACACAGTACCAGAGATGGCAGCTGAGACAGAGACCAGCATCCTGGGGTTCAGAGGTGTCCACGTGACCTTCTGTTGAGCATACAGGAAGGGGCAAATGAAATCTATGGATAACAGCTGATGGAAGTGTTATTCTTAAAGACCATGTTGTGTACGAAAGCACAAGACAAGACTAAGAGTCCTTGGCAATTAGAAATAAGGGCTCTAAAACGCATAGGGGAAAACCCAGCACAACCCAGGGGCAAAGGAGAGACTCCCAGGGGCGGGTCCCCAGACCTGGAAGGAGGATCCAGGCTGACTGATGACAAACACTCTTTTCTTGAAGACTGCGGTAAGGTTAGCACTACCTTCCCCATGGGGAAGAAACAGAAAGTAACACAGTGGGGCATGTTTGTGGCGGGGTGTCCATAATTGTGTAGCAGGAATTTAATGCAGTTCTCATAAAGAGCGTGGCTTTTAGAGAATCTCAACCAATACATGGTTCATCACATAAAGCCTGAGTTGAAGATGTCCTCTAGATGTTATTATGCTGGGGAGCCTGGAACTCACTTGGCCAATTTGGCTTTTAAAGTCAAGTTTCTGCTGGACAAACCAAATAAATGGCCCCACTTAGAGAATTTGATCTTAAAGAAGTTTATTTTTGTCTGGGTGTGCTACATATTATACCAGAACCAATTACAAATGTTTAAAATAGCTAAACTTTAAAAAATGTGTTTGATGCTTTTAAATGTAAAAGCGTTTTCAAAAACAATAATAATGTCAATAAACAGAGTATTGGATTTGACAAGGTAGATTACTCAGTGGTTGAAAAGATGGTTCCCAGAGGACATTGATTAGCATTTCCCTCCAGCCTGGAGGGCACTGGAAGCAGGCCATCCTTGGCCTGGATTTATTCAACATTTTTAGCCATGATCTGGATGAAGATATTTAAGACATGTTTATGAAACTGCAGCTGCTACGAAGCCCAGAGGCAGGGATAATAGCTCCGGAATCTTGGCCATGTTACTTACCCCAACAGCCTCTCAATTTCCTCATCTATAAAATGGGGATAATGATTCCTATCTCATAGAGTTATTGTTTAGAATTAAGGAGCTAAAAGTATGTAAAGTGAACTAGTAAAGTTAATTATCCTCTTTCACACACAGAGTGATGGAATCAGAATTTTTAAAAAGTCTCAAGAGGGAAAAATGGGCTGAAACAAGTAAGTATTATACCAAGATAAAATGGGAACCTGGCATTTAGTTAAAAAAAAAAAATGACCATAGGGAAAAAAAAAACAGTGTTGCAAGTCATGTTAGGAAGTTTGCATGTTTTACCTTAGTACAAAGAATCCTGGTGAACTGACTTTAGGAACATATGAACATTGTTGCAAATGATAAAAATAATGAGTTACTTTCAGAGTAAATCTGCATATAAGCAAATAAATTACTGACAACTTACAGAATGGGAGAGATCTGACCTGACAATGTTCCTGAGATGGGGTTCTAGGAGTTTTCCTTGGCCAAAAGCTGGCAGGAGTCAGCTGGGAGGAGGCCAGTGCAGTCCGCAGCTGGCATCCGTAGAGGCTAATACTAACCCCTTTCCCCCAAGATCACAGGTGACCCTTCCTTCTTCTTCTCTTACTGTAAATTATGAAAATAGCTATTAATAACCATAAGATCAAAACTATTTTATTTACTTAATCTCTTACAAAATGATTAGTTGTTGTTTTTAAGATTTTTCTTTTTTTAATGCCTTATGCCTCCCAGAAAGCAGAGCTGCTACACCGGGGATGGAATTCAGTCATACTCGGCTGTCCCAGGTCAGTGGCTTCAGGCAGGTCCAGGGCCTGGCTCTGGGCTCTGAAGGTTTCTGACTTCTAAGGTGGATCCAGTTTCAAACGTTCCCTCATGGATCTGTCCATGAGTTAAAATGCTGTGATTTTTTTAAAAAATGTGTCCTGAGATTTCTGTGATTCCCCTTTTATTCTGGCATAATACTTGCTCATTTCAGTCCATTTTTCCAACTTGAGACTTTCTAAAAATTCCGATCCCACCACTCTGTGTGTGAGAGAGGGTAACTAAAAGAAAAAAAGGCAAGCTAAGAGCAGACTCAGAGACTCCAAGAAGGAACTAGTGGTTACCAAAGGGGAGGGCGGGTGGGGAGGGTGGGAGAAGGGATGGTGGGGTATTATGTTTAGTACACATGGTGTGGGGGATCACGGGGAAAACAGTGCAGCACAGAGAAGGCAAACAGTTAATCTGTGGCATCTTACTACACTGATGGACAGTGACTGCATTGGGGTATGAGTGGGGCCTTGATAATATGGGTAAATGTAGTAACCACATTGTTTTTTCATGTGAAACCTTCATAAGAGTGTATATCAATGATACCTGAATAAAAAAGAAAAAAGAAAAAGGCGAGCTAAGAAGAGGGTGGAGAGTGAGCTTGACCCCCCGCTGGAAGGCCGGAGCTGCTCTCTGAAATAACCGAAGAGGACGAAGGACACAGCACCAGGAAATGGGAACCCTGAGCCCTGTCCTAGCTGTGACGCTGTGCAAATTTCTTAATTTATGGAGACTCGTTAATCTCATCAGCAAGGCAAAGGGCCACAGCAAGACTGTCTTTGAAGTCCTCTCTAGCTCTGAAATTCTATACTCTGTCCCTGCTGCAGCACACAGATGGACAGGCCTTTGGGATGCTCCACGTCCTCCCACATCCCCCCACCAATGGTGGCAGAAGTAGGTTAAGAAGCATGCATGTTCAAGGCTTCACAGGGCTGGCAGAGAAGCTCTACAGCCTCTAATCTAAAAATGTCTCCTATCTTTCCTCATGATCTGATTTGCAGAACCTAATTTAACAGTGAGATTCTGGGACTGCATGCCAGGCCTCCGACTGTGGCATGAAAGACGGTCATCTTGGGCGTGGGGCTCCGTTATGAATGGCACGCCATATGCTCAAGCACTCTGTCATTTGCCTCCAGCTGTTTGTACAACACACTGAGGCACAGGACAGGTGCCAGGAACAAACCATCAACAAAAAAACAGTACCAATTTACAAAATGTTTTTAAGACACAATTGCTCCTGCTGCAGAACACTGGCCATTCCAAGTCTGGTATTTTAGGTTGAACTATATGAACTGCCAATTTTGTAGATTAAAAATGATTGACTATCAGTCATTTCACATGGTTAAATGTATGCAAAGATCCCTGATGGCTGGGGAAGTGGAGTTCTACAGATCTTCTTCTGAGTGCAGTGACAATGGAAAGATGACAGGTGACAATCTGAACACAGAGCCTGGACATATGGAAACCAAATGGTTCTCATATAAGAGGATGATAATTGTAAAGGTAACTTCCAGAAGTGTTAGAATTAGGTGAAGATTTTTAAGGAGAAAAACAAATTAAAAATTTCTACAGTTAACAAAGATTAATAGAAAATGACAAAGTCACAGGACCCCATCAGTTTAAAAAGTTAAAAAAATTCGATGTGCCTGATTACCAAGTCAGCACATGGGTAAACTGAGACATGGGAACAGTGTCCTGTTTTATCCTTGGAGCCCTGGATCCAGCTATTCCTGAAGCCAGATGTAACCCCAGACCTTCCAGTTTCATAAACTGATATAGTTCTTCCCAGTAAAACACATACTCTGCATAACACACAGCAACAATTATGACACATCTAAAAGCCCCTGGCACTATGTCAAACAGTCTTATAATGTTGAACTGAATCACAAGAGGCAGGATGCATTTCACATCAAAAATTCACAAAAGTTTAGGTGTCTCTAGTCTGATTCACAAATACATGAGGTCAAGGCCCAGGTAGCTGCAGAGAAGAATGTTTATCTAAGACTCTGAGTGAAAGAAAAAAGAATGTTGCCTGGCAAAACAGGAGAAATGAAAGAGAAGCTGCTCACATCTGTAGATTCGGCTAGTATGTTAATGTCCAATGCAGACATGAGAAGGGAAGAATTGGGCTGTGTTATCCAAGTCTCCAGAATACAAGACAGAAGGGAGCTTATTACGCCTTCATCACAGGCAAGCAGCTCGAGGTTGGGGGAACTACTTAAAATCTCACAAGCAAAGAGCTAAGACTGGATTAAAATGAGCAAACTGTTATTAGACTAAAGTTATTAGAATACCCTTATATTATCTAGTAAAATATTAGAATAGCACTCAGTGTTCCAAATCAGTTTTTTCTCTTTTCTGAGCTGTCAGCCATGTGCTGATGCACAGTGCATAAAGTAATAGCCATCTGCTCGTTTGTGTCCTAAGCCCTCCTGCCCACCTTCTGCTCTTATAATTTATCTGTTTGGGGCAAATAAAGATTGATTTTAATTTACTGCCAAAATCTGTGACACAGACAAAGGATAAGTTGGAACCAAAAGATATTTTGCTTTTTACCATCTATTAGTCACCATTTGAAAATCACTAGTCAGTGTTCACCCCACCCATGGCTGCAGACAACCAAAAGACACCGAGTACTATTCCCAATTCAGGCAGATGATGCATTGTGCCATTATCCTGGGAGCTAATACGAGATTCAGTAGCTGCCATCTCACCTGACAAATAGGCCTTCAGAATCCAGGCTCGGGCACATTACTTGAGGGATCTGCACCTAAGACTTTAGCATAATTTATATTTCCAAGCACCTCGCTGCCACTCCTGTGTGTGCAGCATATGGCTTGAGACAGAGGAGTGAAGAACCTAGAATGGTGCCCTCTCTCCTGCCCCACTGCTCGGCCCCGGACATCCCTTCTACCCCGAGAGCCATCTGTTACATACGGAGCGCCTACTGGGCGCCCTGGGAAAAGTCAGCTGCTGCGAAGATGGTGACCAGTAAGAGTCTTGCAAGTTGTTCAACATCTTTGCTACTCATAGGAAAAATCAAAGAAAGGGAAAGAGAGCAGGAAGGATTCCAGCCTGAGTACGACCCTAGAGGCAGGTAATGTTAATAAACCCACTTTAGAGCTGGGCAAACTGATGCTCTGAGAAGTTAAAAAAGTCTAAGACAAGAGATGTCAAATCAATGGTGTTGCCCAGCACAGACCTATTTGACCCCCAAAACTAAACTCTCCACAGCTACATTGTACCAATTTAGCCCTAAACTCATTGCCAACTGGGGACATGTGGTCCTTCTCATTTTCAAAATGGGCTTAAAAAAAGTAAGGCATCTCTTTCCAAAAGTTAGAAGTGAATAAAGAGACATGGATCTGATTAGGGACAAGGCCTCACTGAGAAGATGGGCCTCTACTACCAACCGAGAGCGGTGGATGGTCCCACTGCTGCTGTCCACATCGGGTCCCCTGTGGACGGGGCTCTGAGTGCCTCACGGAACACGCGGCTCTGCGGCGCTGCAGCAGGCGGCTCTCACCTCCACGCCTGCCCGAACCAACCAGGGCTGCCCAGAGGCCCAGGAGCTGACTGGTCTCTGTAGGGTCACTGACCTCAGATCAAAGGCCAAGAAATCACAAGATAAGAAATTAAGTATTAGCCCAACTCTGCAAGGCAGACATTTTTACCAACAAAGAAACAAAAAAACAGGAGAGCAATGAAGAGGGGGACAGAGAGGAAAACATTTGGCTGAGGCCAGAAAGGCCTCTCCACTTAATTAAGCCTCTCTACGTCCAACCAAATGTTGATGCCTCTTACTGCTGACAACTCAGGAATGTACCCTAAGTTTCACTAAGCTATGAGAGCAGAGAGAATTCCTGGCACAGACCAGTGAGAGCAGTTTAACAGCCAGCTCCAAAGCAGCCTCTCATTCATGCACCGGTAGTTATTTCCTGGTCTCTAAGAAACCAGATAAAATTAAAATGTACCATTAATGACAAAACAGTACTTCACAATCCTCCCTCCCCTTCCAGAGTCCCATCAGTGTCTGCATCTGATCAAAGCTGAATTATTAAATGTCTATAGATTAATCCTATAAGTCTCAAGGGCCTGGAGTTTGTAATTTCCCTGAGAAAACAGACACAATCTATACCGTGAAAAATTTAATTGCACTTTAATTACCAGTTAGGCTGAAGAGCATGAGATATGGGGGCCTTCAATTTTTAATAGTCATTGTGATTCCAAGAAAATTTTGAAGGGAAATAATTGAATCTCTTGGGAGTATTCTGTTCTCCTGCCACTGCCAAAATAAAAATGAGAACAGAAAAAAAATGTAAAGGTTGACTCAAATTCTTCCAGATCATAACCCAGGACGGCCCCCAGCAATAATAAACTGGCCTTTCCTAGGCGGCTGCACCGCACATTTTCATGATATGCTAATACAGAAACCGGTTTCCTGCAGTTGAGTTCTGGTACATTAAACAGATAAAGGCTCTTGTTGGGGTGTTTCTTATCTTTTTTAAAACCAGATCCAAATATGCCTTGCTTGCTTCTTTGTTTCCTAGAGCTACGCACCAGTGGGCGTGTCCCCGCAACCGCACGGCTCATACATCCGCACACGCACACAGGCCCACATGTGCCGTCCCCTACCTGTTTCCATGACGTTTCAAAAACATCATTTCAAAAGGAAGAAGGGAAGGAAGTGACACCACCACGCAAGTCTCTAGCAAAACTGGAAATCAGATGGTCTTGGTGAACATTCAAAAGGATACAAGTTTGCCAGCGAACACTCAGAATTTCTCAGAACTGGGTGCCTCCGGAAGGAGCAGGCCGTGAGAGCTGGTGCGTGTGGGCAGGGGACGCTGACGGCGTCTGTCCTTCCTCAGGCGCACGCTGGCCTCCTACACGTCCAAGGTCTTGGGGTGTTTGCTGCGTGTGTGTGCCCATCCATCTAGGCTACAGGGCCCTCCACCTCTTTTGGGAACACTGTCCCACCCCAGGGCAGGACATTTTATATGGAAAGAAATTTAAACTCAGGCTGGGTCATGCACGACTTGCCATGGATCTCCGAGTAACCCCGAGCTCTGCGCTGCCTCTGGCTCTGGCTGATCACTGCTACCGGATTCATCACAGGTGTACACTTTGGTATTAGTGATCACTCGATAACTGCGTTACAAGTTTGTGTGCCAGGCAAATAAGACAAGAAAAAACTCTTTAGAACCATCTGCCACTCTTCTTTTTTCCAGGTGTGCACTCGTTTCCTTTCTCCAAGCCTCTGCACCAAGCCTGCCCCACATGCTGCTGTACTGGACGGGGGATCTGCCCGTGTCTCTCGGCTTCCCCACAGCAGGGCTGAGCTGCCCCCACCCCTCCCATGTGAGTCCCAAGCTGCAGGGCAAGCGGCCCAGATCCCTTCTTCCTGAGCCCAATGGGTTCAAAAGGAGAAAGGAGTAGAGTTCGCCTGACTTTGTGCACAATACTTAGAGGTGCCCCTTCTCAGGGTGCGTGCCCTTGACCCCGTTGGCTTGTCAGCTAGTCACAGACACAAAACTCTCCGGTTAGACAGAAAGAGGAGGGCAGCAGCAGGACACCACTCTTCAGAACGCCAAGCACACTGCAAGGCCCAGGGCTGAGGAAGCCAGTCCCGGCGGACGTACGAGTGCAGGCAAGCTGACTGGCAGGATGGCAGGGGCGGAGAAAAGTGGGCCTAGGCCAGCGCAGAGTCGAGGCTGCTCCCAGACCATACTGCTCAGGGGTAGTTCCCTCGTGACAAGGAACTCTGGGGCCTGGGGGCAGAAGATGCTCAACAATTTATGATTTATAAGCTTCTGGAGTAAACTGATGGAGTCTTCATTACACAAGGGGAGGTCTCTTCTCATTCTTAACCTCACCGAGCCCCAAGATAAAGAGACCCTCTTGGGAGCTGCAGTGGAGGTGCCCAACTTACCACTGGAGCCAAGATTTTGGTCTCGGGGGGCAGACTAGGTGACCACCCTCTTCGGGCATGACCCATCTCACCACCGGGAGCCAGTTTCACCAAGTCTGGCAGCTCTCCTACTGGCGGGGCGCCAGGCAGCCTCACCTCCCTACACCTGTGCTCTGTGGGTTTATGCTGGGATAGCGCAGCTCCTCAGCCTGAGCAGCTTTTGTGAGCCAACCCCACGTCCTCCCTTGCTGGAAACTGAGCAGAAGCCTCTCATCTAACAGCTGGGAGAGGCTGTCGCGGACTTGCGTTCATAGAACACAGAATGCAGAGTCTGGAGGCTCTGGAGCTCTGCTCAGGTGTGAGAGAGGCTCCCCACAGGGCAGCCCGCACCACTGACCAGCCACACCGTGGTACCTTAAGGTCGGGCACCCACCCAGAAAACCCACATCCTCTGTACTCCATTTCCAGAAACGTAAAGGTCCTTGTACACATGGGGTGGGAACTGGCGAGACGGATCTGTGTGGTCTTGACTCTGGGCAGCCAGTCCAGGCCTGGTGGGCTGGGTCAGGAGTCTGCCCTCTGCACCATCTTCCTAGCAGCCCCGTCTTCACGAGCACCCAAGGGTGCCTGCTGCCCGACTGAGTAGCAGTTTGAGGAGGTTGGAAAGGGAAAGCCAGTTGAGCTTATATGTCTGGCCTGTGTGAGGCCCAGGACCAGTGTCAAAATGGGGAACTTGGCATGACTGAACTGAACTGGGAAATGTGGAGAGAGAACCAGTTTCCAAAGGAATCCTCAATGGAAAACTGAAACACGACGGCTGCTAATGCACGTGGCCTGGGAGACTGAGGACATGCAGCTGCCATGCTGAGGCAGACTGAAAACTACACAATCAGGGACACCTTCAAGCAGGTATTGAGGTGATTAGATATTCCGGCCAAAGTCCCTAGTGTCACTATCCTTCCAATGTTGTCTTCCCACCTCCCTTTAGGCTCACTGGGCAGCTTCCAATTCCACAGGGCCTCCTGTCTGCAAGGAGAACTGGTCCCTCTGAGAATCCACAAGCATGGGGCTGCCCTGCAGATGCACTGATGTGTGCTCCTGCAGCCTTCCGAACTCCCCGGTGTGACGCAAATGCACGCTGTGAGACAGGTAAACAGGCGCTAGAGTGCAAAGTATAACTCTTATTTATAGTTCAGACACCTGCCATCAATTTAAACAGTAGTTATCTGACTTGAAAGTTGAGCAAGAGACTGAATGGCCCCTTGCAACATGTAATTTTGAAGCAGTGGTTCATGTATACAGATGTGTTTAAAGCCTACTTCAGAATGCTGTAATTATCATCAAAAAGACAGATTCCATTAAATACCTGTTATGCTTTTAGTATCTGTACTCCCAGACACATTTGAGATGTTGAAAGTCTTGGGTTTCTTAACACTATACTTCCAACATTATTTCTTTAAAGGACTGGGGCTTAGGAGCTTCAGAATTTGGAAAACCATCTGATCAGAGGTTTTTGGAACAGTTAATGATACAATTTGGGTGTTACTGTCATTATGCCTTTTCAACCACAGTTCAGTTTTCAGCCTCCCTCTCTACCAGATACATAACAAGCTTCATATTTGGAGAAAGCTGTCTTCCTGAACACAAATCAGTGAAGAGCAAACAATCTCAAATCACAGGCCACCAATACCCATCATTTCTGGAATGTTCAAAATTAGGTGTTGTGCGGCACAGGGATTCTACGGATATTATTTCATTAACACTTTGGATAAACTCTTGAGGGCCAGTGTCATCTTCATTTTACAAGTGGTGACAACTGAAGTTCGAAGAGGTTAAGTACACTGCTTCCACCAGCTAGCAGGTGGAAGAACTTGGATTTGAATGTGGGTTGGCCTGGCTCCAAGCCCTTCTTCTTTCTACTATATCACACCAGCTGAGAAGATGCCCCTTCTGCATTATATAGGCTGTTTCAAAACTGGTTTTCCCTTTACAGGGGTATGGGATGGCATTCTGGAAGTCCGTGATGCCTGCTGTCAGTGGCTTGAGATTAGCTCTTGCTGTGGGACCTGTCAGCCCACGCATAGGACTGGGCTGCAGGCACATCAGTCGTCACATGCGTGGGCAAGTCACTTACCTCAGCGCATCTCTCTCGTAAGAATGGACCAGAGGGTTTTCCCCATTCCTTTGAATTCTAAAATTCCGTATCTCTCTGGGTGTCTGACTGCTTCACCCTGTGCACTGATGGGCACAGGCTTGCGTTTACAAGGGCCTGCTTAACTCGGTTCCCTGAATGTGCCGGCCCTCCTCACACAGGAGGGGCCCTAGGGGTGACACCTCCTGCTCCACTACCTCACTGCAGTCTGACGAGTGACGAGGCCCGGAGTGAACACGTCACGCACACGTCCAGCTGTGCTGACCATTGCTGCCCTCTCAGTTTCCTCAGTCCTGACCAATGTAACCTCCATAGACTGACTCAATTCTGAGCTGGGGAGGGGTGTGGGGGAGTTTTCTGGGAAAGCATGCTTGGGGTCAGGTCCAGGGACCTTCCCCTTGTTGGAGTAGCCTGACAGAGAATATTCCCGTCACGTGACAAGAAGAGGAAACTCACCCAATACTGGGAATAAAAGAGATGGAGGTGTTCCCTCCAGGGTTGGGGTGGGGGAGAAGCACTTCGCCACTTAATGGGGACAGAATAGTTAGCGCCCACTTTTCTTTTTTGGTAAAACCTACTGTGATCTAAGATCGGGAACAAGACAGGGGTGCCCACTCTCTCCACTGTTATTCAACATAGTACTGGAGGTCCTAGCCATGGTAATCAGACAAAACAAAGACATACAAGGCATCAAGATTGGTAAAGAAGAAGTCAAATTGTCACTATTTGCAGATGACATGATACTGTACATAAAAAACCCTAAAGACTCCACTCCAAAACTACTAGAACTAATATCTGAATTCAGCAAAGTTGCAGGATACAAAATTAACACACAGAAATCTGTTGCTTTCCTATACACTAATGATGAACTAACAGAAAGAGAAATCAGAAAAACAATTCCATTCACAATTGCATCAAAAAGAATAAAATACCTAGGAATAAACCTAACCAAGGAAGTGAAAGACCTGTACTCTGAAAACTACAAGACACTCCTAGGAGAAATTAAAGAAGACACTAACAAATGGAAATACATCCCATGCTCTTGGCTAGGAAGAATAAATATTGCCAAAATGGCTATACTACCTAAAGCAATCTATAGATTCAACACAACCCCTATCAAACTACCGACAGCTTTCTTCAATGAACTGGAACAAATAACTCAAAAATTCATATGGAACCAGAAAAGACCCCAAATAGCCAAAGCAATTCTGAGAAAGAGAAATCAAACAGGGGGAATTACGCTCCCTGACTTCAAACTCTACTACAAAGCCACAGTAATCAAGACAATTTGGTACTGGCACAAAAAAAGACCCACAGATCAGTGGAACAGAATAGAAAATCCAAACATTAACCCAAACATTTACAGCCAATTAATATTTGATAAAGGAGCCTTGGATATACAATGGGGAGATGACAGCCTCTTCAGCAGCTGGTGTTGGAAAAACTGGACAGCTACATGTAAGAGAATGAAACTGGACTACTGTCTAACCCCATACACAAAGGTAAACTCAAGGTGGATCAAAGACCTGAATGTAAGTCATGAAACCATAAAACTCTTAGAAAAAAACATAGGCAAAAATCTCTTGGACATAAACATGAGTGACCTCTTCATAAACATATCCCCCCGGGCAAGGGAAACAAAAGCAAAAATGAACAAGTGAGACTATATCAAGCTGAAAAGCTTCTGTACAGCAAAGGACACCATCAGTAGAACAAAAAGACATCCTACAGTATGGGAAAATATATTCATAAATGATGTATCTGATAAGGGGTTGACATCCAAATATATAAAGAACTCATTCACCTTAACAAACAAAAAGCAAATAATCCAATTAAGAAATGGGCACAGGACTTGAATAGACACTTCTCTAAAGAAGAAATTCAGATGGCCAACAGGCACATAAAAAGATGCTCCATCGCTGGTCATCAGAGAAATGCAGATTAAAACCACAATGAGATATCACCTCACACCAGTGAGGATGGCCAACATCCAAAACACAAACAACAACAAATGTTGGCAAGGATGTGGAGAAAAGGGAACCCTCCTACACTGCTGGTGGGAATGCAATTTAGTTCAACCATTGTGGAAAGCAGTGTGGAGGTTCCTAAAAAAACTCAAAATAGAAATACCATTCAACCCAGGAATCCCACTCCTAGGAGTTTACCCTAAGAATGCAGCAGCCCAGTTTCAAAAAGACAGATGCACCCCTATGTTTATTGCAGCACTATTTATAATAGCCAAGAAATGGAAGCAACCTAAGTGTCCATCAGTAGATGAATGGATTAAGAAGATGTGGTACATATACACAATGGAATATTATTCAGCCATAAGAAGAAAACAAATCCTACCATTTGCAACAACATGGATGGAGTTAGAGGGTATTATGCTCAGTGAAATAAGCCAAGCCGAAAAAGACAAGTATCAAATGATTTCACTCATATGTGGAGCATAAGAACAAAGAAAAAAACTGAAGGAACAAAACAGCAGCAGACTCACAGAACCCAAGAACGGACTAATAGCTACCAAAGGGAAAGGGACTGGGGAAGATGGGTGGGAAGGGAGGGATAAGAGGGTAAAAGGGGTATTATGATTAGCAGACATAAGGTAGGGGGGGCACGGGGAGGGCTGTACAACTCAGAGAAGACAAGTAAGTGACTCTATAGCATCTCACTACGCTGATGGACAGTGACTGTAATGGGGTTGATGGGGGGGACCTGATGAAGGGGGTAGTTTAATCACCATAATATTGCACATGTAATTGTAGGTTGATGATACCAAAATAAATTGTAAATAAAATTTAAAAAATTAAAAATAAATAAATTAAAAATAATAATAAATAAATAAAACCTACTGTGAGTGAGTGAAGCCTACCCCACTGGCGAGCCAGGGATTTGATGTGAGCAAGGAACAGAGGCAGCTAGAGTGAGGAGGAAGAGGAAGGGGCGGAGGAGGGCAAAGCATCCAGACTGCTTGCTTCCTGCGAAAAATTTCCCTAGACCACATTTACAGGTCACACAGGCCCTGAGGGGCAAACCACCTCCCCCAGGTGTGAGCGCAGCTGGCCTCAAGATCAGAGTTAAATGACCCCAACCCTGGAGGGAGGGGAGGGAGGTTGCACAGGCTGCAGAATTACACCTTACAAACAGCAAGAAAGGAAGCTATTCTCTAGCCTCAGGTATTTGGGAGAAGTTTGGAATGGTAGTTATCTGAGAAGAGATAACCAAGGTTTGGAAGGGCAAGCCCTCATCTAACTAATCTACTTGACCTTTACACCAGGCTAAAGACTAGCTGGGTAATGGCCCTTCAGGTCAAAGAGTTTGCTGCGGTTTCCAGAAGCTGCACAGAGGCCTCCATGTAAGATTGGGAGGCTGGGGAGAGGCTCTGGAGCCCACAAGGGCCGGGGCCACGGCGCGGAGGGCCTCGTGAGGAAAGGGTCGGAGCATGCAGATCCTGAAGGGCTCTCCCACTCGGGGTCCTGCATGGACACCCCCCCCCGTGGACGAGCCGCTGGTATGAAAGGAGCCAAAGCAGCCACTGCAGGCGCTTTCGGGTGATGGGATCGGCTGCAGGTGTCCTCGTTGCTCCACCTTGTACAATTTTTAAAAAAACAATATAAGAGCATAACTGTTATGAATGAGAAAAAGAAGGTGGGGGAACAGAAGGGTGACTGCTGCCTTTGTAAACCATGGGGGCTACTAAAGGGACAGAAGTCAACGTCAGAGCACCTCCTGTCTCTCAAAGGAGGCTTACATGGACCATCAAATGCGGCTGGAGCTGCGGTTCTGACCGAGAGCATCTGAACTTAGGTGTCCCCCTGCTTTGACTGGAAACAATTCAGTCATGTCCTTTATAGATGTGTCCAATCATCCAAGCCATTGTCTTCATGAAAATACTAGAAAATTAAGGTGGAAAAAATTGTGAGGCAGCAGCAAGGGTGAGGACAGATCCAGCTCAGCTTTTTAAAAGAAGATTCTTTCTCTTGATCTTCTCATTTAATTGGGGGTAAAAGGGAACTCTGTGGTTACATCATGAACTCATTTTAAAGCCTTGTCCTTCTAGTACGAAACATGTGCGGCCCCAGGGACCTGAGAGATGGACGCTGCTGCAGGATTTCATCCAAGTGGCGTCGAGCTCCTCTGCTGGGTGACTGGCACCGCTGGCGAGCCGCTCTCTGTGAGGGATTCGAGGCCACTTGGCTCTGCCGGCTTGGCTAGGAGCTCCCACGCGCAACTTCTGGACCTTCCACCCGACGGAGTTTTGGAATTCCCCGCAGGTACGTTTTCACCGGCTTCCCGATCCTCAGGAATGCCTCATGGCATGGACTCCATCACACAAACTCCTTACTAAAGGCTCCCAGCGCATCTCCCTCACAAGAGGGCCTTCATGTCTTGCTGGAGGGTGAACTGAGCCCACAGACGCCGCCAGGCGGGAGAAGGTGCGCACAGCACCATGGCCTTGGTCCCTACTGTACAGCTCCGGGTGCACCTCCGAGGAAAAGGACGTGAGGGCCAGCCAGGCAGGTCCCACTACCGAATAGCAGATCTTCAGGGCGAGAAACAGAAGGCGCTCTAGGCCCGTGACCTCCTCTGCTTCTCATAGCCAAGGCCCCTCTCCATGACTCACGGGGGTGGACACTTAGAATTCCCACTGCCCGCCAGGTGCTGAAGTTCTACTTTGAGATGTGCTCCAGCCTTCCCTCTGAAGTTATAAACAGATTCAAAGCTTGGCAACAAAGATCCAGGTTCTTCTTACCCACAGCTAAGAGAAACCAAATATCCCAACCAGGAAAAAACAGGAACATGTGTAGGAAGCTATTAACTCAGCATGAAACGCGCCCTGCCTCCCACGCAAGATGCACATGGGCGCCGGCTCTGCTCTTGCTCTCTTACGGTCGCCCAGGCCCACAGAGCACCCTAATTTTTCTTGAACTGTAGCTTTTCGATATCCTGCACCAAAACAGATGGGGCACTGACTGCATACAGATCCCAGGCCAAAGAGATTTTGCAGAGCTAGAGCCTCGGGAATCTACCCCACCCAAGGAGGTGCTCAGAATTGCTGTCAGCCGCAACCGCGAATGGGACAGAAGCCACTCTGTCCTGCAGCACGGCCTCTGTGTGTTCGCTATCCTGCTCAGTGGCACTAGAACATGATTCATAGATAAGGACAGTGACAAAAGGTGATTTCATTAGCACTTCACAGTCTACGAAGTTGTTCCACAGCCACTGTCTCACTGCACCGACCTGTCTGAGGTAGGATTTAGAATCCCTATTTTCACAAACTCAGAAATCATGGCTCTAAAAACACTGGACAGCCAGCTGGCAAATTATAGAGCTGAGGCCTTGAACCTGGGACTGGTGATTCCAAGCCCGATGATCCTTCCATTCGTGGGAACTGCCTCCTGGGTCTCTGGTGGCCGCCCCACCATGCTTCCCTTCTCTGCTGAGTGGGTGGGCTGCGGCCCACCACTCCTTTCAAGGAGCAGCGTGCCCCGTGGAAGATGGGCCAGGCACCTTGAAGACTTTGGTCAAAGCCCTTGGGTGTGGGACAGGAGTCCATGTGTCTAGTGAGGCTCAAGGGGGACGGAAAAGAAGATCCAGGAACCCCTGCCTATATTCTGCCCCTCCTGGATTTCTATTCCAAGAAATCAAGAATTGTCTTCAAATGGGTTACAACTGAGCATCTACTCAGAAGAAGAGAAAATCAAGTCTGTTTCGGTACAGAAAGCAGTGGTAAGAGTGCTCCTGGGGAACACGGCCCCACCACTCTGCCTGGATGGACCTGGCAGGGGCCTGCACTGCTGCGATGAGTTCAGCAGACACCCGGATCCTCACACACACTTCCGAACAGGGAGACCGGGCAATGCGAAGTTCAGCTGAGCCCCTGCCAGGCCAGACAGAGCCCAATCCAGCGACCTCTACTCTGAGAGGTCCCCTCGTCTATGCAGAAAAGGCCACAGCCAGATGCCGCCAGCTGCTGCCTCGGCCCCAAGGGCTCAGCTGTTTCACTGCTGACGTTGTACTGCCTGTGGCATCCTCTGACGATGTTCACTTCCCAGCTGAGCGCACGCCTGCTGACCCCCCTCGGTGGCGGTCCTGCTGGCCACCTCTGCCCCTGCAGTGTGGCTCCCTGGGCCGGCCCGCTTTGGACTTGCCTCTCTATTTCTCCTCCAACTCCTCAATTAAAAGACACTTTTACTCACGTGGTATAAAGCCCATTTTAAAAAAATCCTCCCCTGAACATAGAGTGTCTTCAAATCTCCACTAAAACAGGGCTGAATCAAAGGGGGTGCTTCACCAACATGACTGGACAGCAGGGCAGACGCGTCCCCGCTCTGGCCCCAGTCCTGGGCAGGCGATGCTCACAGCTCGGACTGATGAAAGCAAAGGGCTTCCACTCCCTGCCCCTCCTGCTACATTCTCTGTCTGCACCCCGCAGGCACAAGCCCTCGGAGGGAGAGTCCAGTTCCCTGGGGTGAAATACAGAGTGAGGGAGGCCATCAGCTTCAGGAGAACAGGGCTGGATAAGGACATATGGAAGGGAACACAGCTAGTTAAAGGCTGTGAGAGTCGTTCAGAGGACCTGCTTCAGATCTTCTTTCCTTCCCATCCTCAGGACAATTTAAAAATCTATTTCTTTCTTTCTCCTTTTCTCTCCACCCCTTCCCAAAGCTTTGATGTGCTCACGCTCCCCCCGGCTCACCTGGGCATAGCCCCCTCCACAGGTGCACAGACACACATGCGTGCGTGCATGCACGCACACACACATACACAGAGAGGGCATGTGCACCTCGGGCATCTTCCTGGAGCAGCAAACCTTAGGAAGGCACTGGAGCTGTGTCATTTCAATGCAAACATCTGAGCTTGGGGGCCGCACACGCTGTGGCCTCCAGGCCCACCGCCCTGTGTGGCCAAAGCTCCCACTCATGTCAGCAGTCCCCGGGGACTTGTCAAATGCAGCCACATGGACAGCTCTCCCAGGAGCTCATTCAAGAAGCTCTCCCTGTACCCACGCCCACTTTGCCGACTCCCTCTCATCTGTGTCTCCCCCAAGGTCATTCCCCTCTGCTGTTGCGGGACCTTTCAGAGAAGCTTGTGAGACAGGGATTTCTGTTCTCTCATTCTGCCGAAGAGAGGGACCACCAAACGAGGAAAGAAAACCAGAAGAGCTCCCCTGATTCAGCAGCGGCCTTACTCCGGGATAAAGTGGCAGGGCAGCAGGTTGTGTGTGGCAGGCAGGGTTCCCAGACTCAGCTTCGCACAGCTGATCGCACTACAGAGAGAACGTGCAGCCAGGCAGGCATAGCGTGCAGGGGACAGCACGGCCAAATGACAGCAGGGGACCAGCTCTGCCCATGGGGATCCAGAGGTCCGGATTACAGTTTTTATAACACGTCAGCTTCCTCTCATGCTCCTGACCGCAGGAGCTGAAGTTCTGCTCCTTTTAGTCACAGCCAGCTTGTGAGCCATGTCTGGGAGCCCTAGAGTCAGGCCATGTAGCACCGCTCCCAAAGCAGACGACGACAGACAGCGGTGCCTTGCATGGGCTTGACCCCGAATGTTCCCTTGAACTTCACGCAGTTGGCAATTGATCGAAATATCAGTTGCCATTTAGGCAAATGGTATGAAAGAAGAGATGCTTCATGGAGGAGACTCTCTCCCATAGTGGGCACCTGCTAAAGGTTTGCAGTGTAAATAAGTGGGTAGATGAATGGATGTCAGGAAAGACAAAAGGAAAGCATTGTTCCCTCAAGCAAGCCAGGCATGAACTGAGTCGGCTTTGAGAATGAAGACCTACAAAGTGATAGCAGGGTCTGGATATGTCACCCTAAGGAGGACGCCCTAAAAGCCAAGCCAGACCCATGAGAAGACACCTTTGCCTTAAGACAAGCCTTAAAAAAGAAATTCAATCATCTCCCCCAGTAACCTGTTAGCATTTGTTAACTATCACCCTTGAGTTCCCTACACCCCCATTCCCCCCCACTCTGTCCTAGACTTAGAAACGCAGAGCAGCTCCCACAGCTGCCTCTGGAAGGCTTCGCACCTTCCACCTGGATTTAAGTACCTCACCAGTTGTTCCTGTCTCTCCATGTCCTAGTTCTCGACAGAAGGAGAGTCTACCATTGGTGAGTCATGGGGATGAGATGGCTGTATTAGTCTGCTTGGGCTGCTATAATAAAGGACTATAAATTGGGGGGCTCACAACAGAAAGTAGTTTCTCGAAGCTCTGGAGGCTGGGAAATACAAGACCGAGGTGCCAGCAATTCAGTTCCTGGTGAAAGTCCCCTTCCCGGCTTGCAGACAGCCATCTGCCTGCTGTGTCCTCAGCGGCAGAGAGCATGCGAGCTCTCTGGTCTCTCCTCAAGATGCCATCATGAGAACCCCACTCTCAGGACCTTGTCTAAACCAATTACCTGCAAAGGCCCCCCTCCAAACACCATCACATTGTGGGGTAGGGCTTCAACATAAGAAATTTGGGGGGCAGGTCACACAAACCTCCACAACAGTGGACCCCTCATCTGCCTGGCCTCCCTGTCTCCAGCCAGAAAGGGCTAAGAGGTGGATGAGGCCATCTCTGGCCCTCCCTGGACATCCATGTTTCTCAATGCCATTGTGGGTTATCTTACGGACATGTCTTTCTCTTAACTCTCCCATGAGATTGTCAGCTCCTATGTGAGAGGAATCGATGGTAAGAGCAAGAAGATAAGATGGTAAGGGCTTCAACTGAGTGTGTTGAGTATATGCTGTTGTTTTAAATGTTTTCATTAGATTTCTGTAACAATGGGTGAGATGGACATGAATTATTCCCATTTTACACCTACAGAATTTATGTGCTGCCATATGACCCTTCATAGAGGGTCCCTCCATGTGCTCCCCTTCCCACCACACCACCTGTGTTCTCGTGTGCATGGCCCAAATAAATGCTTTTTGACTGGACACGCCAGAGAACTAGGTAATTTAAGAGCTGGATGGGCCTTTAGGGAGCATCTGGCTTAACATTCTCATTTTCTAGATGAGATACTGGGACCCAGAGATGCAGAGTGACTTGCCTGTTGCACAGCTAATAATGAAGACTCAGGTCCAAAACCCAGTCTTCTGCCTCCTAGTGGGTCCTCTCCCGCTGCTCTGGGTGCTGGGCCCCATCTAATCAGGATTCTTTAGGATTTCTCTGCATCAGAATTTTGCCTTAAGGCCCTAAGTGGACAGACACAAGGGAAGAAAGGCTAAATCTTACATTCAGTCATGTTAAACGGACACGAAAGTGCTACTTTTTTATTTCTATAGGGAAAAAAAGGTGGAAAGGCATACTGAACAGGAAGAAATGAATGAAGAGTAGTGCAGATTCCCAGTCCATATTCAGATATTAAACAGCTGAGGTGAGACAGTCTCTCTGTCCTTCTCCGTCTGCCTCCTCCCACCCCATATTGCAGCTCTTAAGAAAGGTCAGTTCTCAAAAAGGCATCCTACAGTATGGGAGAATATATTTGTAAATGACATATCTGACAAGGGGTTAACAGCCAAAATATATACAGAACTTACACGCCTCTACACCCAAAAAGCAAATAACCCAATTAAAAAATGGGCAGAGGACATGAAGAGACAGTTCTCCAAAGAAGAAATTCAGATGGCCAACAGGCACATGAAAAGATGCTCCACATCACTAATCATCAGGGAAATGCAAATTAAAACCACAATGAGATATCACCTCACACCAGTAAGGATGGCCAGCATCCAAAAGACTAAGAACAACAAATGCTGATGAGGATGCAGAGAAAGGGGAACCCTCCTACACTGCTGGTGGGAATGTAAGCTAGTTCGACCATTGTGGAAAGCAGTATGGAGGTTCCTCAAAAAACTAAAAATACAAATACCATTTGACCCGGGAATCCCACTCCTTGGAATTTACCCAAAGAATACAGCTTCTCAGATTCAAAAAGACATATGCACCCCTATGTTTATCACAGCATTTTTTACAGTAGCCAAGAAACAGAAGCAACCTAAGTGTCCATCAGTAGATGAATGGATAAAGAAGATGTGGTACATATACACAATGGAATACTATTCAGCCATAAGAAAGAAACAAATCCTGCCATTTGCAACAACATGAATGGAGCTGGAGTAATGATATAATATGCTCAGTGAAATAAGCCAGGCAGAGAAAGACAAGTGCCCTCATTTGTGTAGTATAACAACAGAGCAAAACTGAAGGAACAAAATAGTAGTAGACTCAGAGACTCCAAGAAGGAACTAGTGGTTACCAAAGGGGAGGGATGTGAGAGGGCGGGTGGGGAGGGTGGGAGAAGGGGATTGAGGGGTATTATGTTTAGTACACATGGTGTGGGGGGTCACGGGGAAAACAGTGCAGCACAGAGAAGGCAAATAGTGAATCTGTGGCATCTTACTACACTGATGGACAGTGACTGCATTGGGGTATGAGTGGGGACTTGATAATATGGGTAAATGTAGGAACCACATTGTTTTTTCATGTGAAACCTTCATAAGAGTGTATATCAATAATACCTTAATAAAATAAATTAAAAAAAAAAAAGAAAGGTCAGTTCTCTCCAGTGTGAGGTGTGAACATCTAGAGAGGGGCATAACATTTTATGACCTCAAAATTCTTCAATAAATTAATCTTATTAAAGGGTAGCTGGTTCTTTAGTAACTTGAAAATGAAACGACGCCTTCCAGAAAATAAATATCCCCTCATTTGCAGGCTTGCTGTATTGTTAGAGCTATCCACCTCTCTCTTTCTACTGCAAAGGCAGGAAATCATACATTTCTGTGGCATTTCATAGTTTACAAAATACTTGAACACATTATTTTTTAAAGTGCTTAGCCTTACAATAATCCTGGGGAATTATATAATTGAGGTATTATTTAACCAATCATCAGATGTTTATTGGGCCCCTACTGTGTGCTGGGCACAATTCTAGGCCCTAGAGATACAAGATTAAACAAAGCAGAAGTTCCTGCTCTACTGGATTTTATATTCCAATTAGCTCCCCTTTCGTAGGTTAGATAACTAAGTCTTAGATGGGGTGAAGTGATTTGCCCAAGGCAGCTCAGTTAGTGGGCAGGAGGGTGGGGCTTGGGCCAGGGGTTGCAATGTCAGCTCCAGCTCCCTTGGCTCCAGCACATTCCTGCTTCACACGGCAGGCGTTTGTCTCCTCTGAAGTCAAGAGTCTCTGTTCTCCTGATACCTGCTCCTCAGCTGTGGGATGCAGCAACATACATATACATATATATATATATATGTACGTATATATATAATGCCTGGATATTTACATGGGGTAGGGTTGAACCTCATGGGTCAAAAAACTAAATGTAAGAGCTAAAACTATGGAACTCCCAGAAGAAATCACAGGTATAGATCTTCATGGCCTTTATTAGGTAGTGGTTTCTTAGATATGGTGCCAAAAGCACAAGCAACAAAAGAAAACATAAGTAAATCAGATATCATTTAAATTAAAAGCTTACAGGACTCAAAAGAAGGAAAAAGACAACCCACAGAATGGGAGAAAATAGTCGCACATCATGTGGCAAGGGATTGTTTCTAGAATATATAAAGGACTATTAGAACTCAGTAATGTAAAGACAACCCAATTATAATATGGGCAAAGGATCGGAATAGACATTTCTCTAAAGGAGAAATATAAATGGCCAATAAGGCAAGTCAAAACCACAGTGAGATACCACTAAACACCCACAGGATGACTAGAATCAGAAGACAGATAACAAGTGGTGGTGAGGGTATGGAGAAATTAGAACCCTCACATATTAACTGGCAGGAATGTAAACTTATGCACCCACTTTGGGAAACAGTTTGGCATCTCAACAAGATGTTAAATATAGAGTTACCATAGGAGCTAGCAATTCCACTCTTATATAGACCTGGGAGAAGTTAAAATGTATATCTGTAAAAAATTTGCACACAAATGATCTTAGGAACATTATTCTTGATAGCCAAAAGATGGAAAGAGCCCAAATGTCTATCAACTGATGAATGGGTAAATAAAATGTAGTAGCACCATAAAATGGAATATTATTTGTCAAGAGAAAAAAAATGAAGTAGTATACATGCTACAAATGGGTAAACTTTGAAAACATGCTAAGGGAAAGAAGCTGGTCACAAAAGGCCACGTTGCATTATTCCACTTACATAAGATGTCCAGGATAGACAAATCTAGAGAGAGAGAAAGCAGATTTCTAGCTGCCTAGGGGTCAGGGGACTGGGGGAAGGGCATAGGTGTGACAGCTAATAGGTTCAGGGTTTCTTCTGGGGCGATGAAAACATTCTACGATGGATGGCAGAAAAAAGATGGTTGCATAATTCTATAAATATACTAAAAGCCACTGAGTTATGCATTTTAAATGGATGAATTGTATGGTATGTGAACTGCATCTCAATAAAACTTTTAAAAAAGAAAAGATGAGGTACAACCTGGTATGAATATATACTGAGAGCTAGTGAAAGACGCTAGGTGTGTAAGTAGGCCACTTGTCTTTTATCACCTGCAAACCTACAGAGAGTGCTCCTCTGGGGAACTTTCTGGACCCCCAAAAAAATCCGTGACAGGGAGTAATCAGCAAAATATTGCCTGGACTACAATGTAGAGTAGAAAGCTTACAGATGACTTGATTTTCCTGGCAATACCCAGACGCTGGTAAGATTTATAATTCCTGCAGTGGCATGAGCTGTGTGCAGATTCACTAATCTCTCATGCGAGATAGGCAACACCTGTCTTTAAACTAGAAGCGACAGATCCTTTTCTCTTCTTCCTCTCCAGCTTCCTCCTCCTCTTCCACCCCAGCCCACAAAGCCTCCTCTACTGGGTTTCTGAACTGGCACTTAGAAAACACGCGGATTCTCAGTGGGTGGCCCCATCGCTCGCACCCATGCCCCACCATCCCTCTTTACATCACAGGTGTCAGCCTGGTCACTCTCACCACAAACAGCCATATCAGCAGCCCCATAAATTCCACAGCCTCGTAACCAAACCTGAGCTTATCCTAAATAAATGGTACTTGAACTTCAGAAGTCTGAATCCACATGTTCGTGAGAAAGACATACTTCTCAGTATTTGAGCCGGGGCCCACCCTCCATTACTGTTGTCCTAAGAGGACAGTCCGCTATGTCCTCGAGGCTAATAAGTGATGGTCTCACCATGGAGCTACAAGGAGGAGCTGAAATGATGACTCACTAGAACGTAGCTGTTCCTACACAGCTAGGGAGCTGTAGCCATGACACTCACATTAGCAAGAAACTCGGAGTCTCTCCTCAGCTTTCCCAGTGGGAAGGAGCTGGCATCTGGCCAAGACATAGACCTGAGAAGGACTGGGTCCTCTCAGACCCTCCACCCATGGCTATTCTGGGACACAGCCTGAGCCTCAGCAATGCTGCCCCTTGTTTGTGGTTCTGCCACAGCGGGGGCCAACCCTGCCCTTATGGCCTCGCAGGAAGAGCCATTAATGACCTGATGTCTCCATCAACAAGAAACACACCTGTCACGCGCTGCCTACTTCGCCGCACCGCTCACACGAAGGCTGCCAATGGCTGAACCGAGTCCGACAGAGTAAGTTTCACTGGGCTCAAGTTGCTTTCAATGTTTTCTCGTTTTCCAGTGACTGAAGGTCAAGTCTGGAGCAGGGGATGGTATTAAAGCCTTTGTGAGCAGAACTGCGGAAATGACCTTCTAACCCTGGCCAGGGAGCAGAAGGCGCTACTGACAAGGCTCTGTGGGCAAAGGGCCTTCAAAGTGGCCCTCCGCCGGACTGCGCTCACTGGGGAGGAGGCCGAGGATGACAAACGTGTGCAGGAGGAGAACCGTGCCTCTCCTTGGGGAGGTTTGAATTGGAGACCTTGCTTGCATCCCCCAAGACAATGTCAGAGGAGATTCTCCCCTCAGCGACACATGTGGGCTTCCTGAGCTCGAGCCCTTTCTTGCAGGAGGTGGGGAAAGTCGTGGCTAATTACATGTAATGCCATGCTTTTCAGGCATATGTGCTAATAAACAGGCAAGTCTGGGGCATCCTTACCACATTCGAAGGATCTGAGAAGGACCTGGATGTCTCATCTAACCTGACGCCGGCTCATTAATCAGTCAAGAGGTTGGGTCTCACAGCTGAGGGTTCTTTCCCATATGGAGAGCCCTTCTGGGTCCAGCAACTCAGTCAGCACATGTGCAGCACACTCATTCCCAAATTTAAAACCTACAATCTTGACAGCCTTCAGGCTGAGAATTCACCCAGTGTCAAACGGGTAGGCAGGACATAGGGTAGAATCCTTTTACCCAAGTGTGCCCTGAGGACTCCAGAGTTCCATGGGCAGTTAGGTTTGGAAAAACATATTCCACCCCTGCCTTAATTCTGGGATTCTAAGACATGATGAATTGTAAGCTCCCCATTGATTTAATAGCAGTTTTTTGGGGGTGTAGGGAGATGGGGAAAAGTACCTAATTCCAAGTACACAGTTTTGTTCTTAAATTCTAAAAGCCTACATTTACCTATACAGGTATGTAAGACTCTTCTTCAGAATCCCAATATGGTTTGGAAGCACTCTTTGCCTTCAGAGTCTAAAGGTTTTCTGAGTCACTTTTGACCTTTGGAAGTTATGTTCAATATCATAGTGTAAGTTGCTTTTTATAAGCTCTTCATGATCTGATCTCTTTCGTGTCTTTATTTTGAATCCTATAAATTTTAAATTGTCTGAAGCAATATTATTAATGTATCTTTTCTTTTTGTTTATAGTTTCGTCTCTTCCTATAAATGTTGAATCCTATAAAGCAGTATTAGTTTAATGTACCTCTTCTTTTTGATATGTTTATCGTTTCATCTTTTCCGTAATTGAATAACATGTCACTGAGGGGTTATCAATGTGTCAGCTGGAAACTTTTGATAGATGCTTGGAGCAGAGTGAAGGCTCTTCATATGAAGGTATCACTATGCCAAGAACTGACACACCACCTTCTCAACTGGACGCTCTAAGACCCACCCCTAGAAATCTGGCAATTTCTATCACTTTTAAATACACTGCCTGGGGTGTGGCAAAACTTGCCTTTATAATGCAACTTCATAATCTTTTCTTTTGAAATGCATGTTTTGTTTTGGGATCATTTTAGATTAAATAGAAAACTGGAAAGGTAGTAGAGAGTTCCCCTCCCTAAAGCCTTCTCCAATTTCCCCTGTTGCTAAGATCTGAGATTACCAAGGAACACTTGTGAAAACTAAGAACCCAAAGTTGATATATTATGATTAATTGAACTCCAGACTTCATTTGGGTTTTACCAGTGTTCCCAGTCAGTGTCCTCTTCCTGTTCCTGAACCCAACGCGGGGACGAGGCTGCACTCCATTGTCCTGTCTCCCCAGCCTCCTCTGGCCCGTGGCAGTTTCTCAATCTTCCTCCGACAGGAAGGGCCCTGACAATACTGGGTTGGTTTTCCGCACGACTAAGTGGGGGATATAGGTTTTATATAAAACGTCAGAGGGGACATGATAGGCACAGGACACCACTCATGACGCCGACCTGCTTGGTGAAAGTGGTGTTGGTCAGGTTTTCCCTGTGCAATTAACCTTTTTTTTTTTATAACATAATCCTTTAAAAGGCATTTAAAGAGACAATGAAAGGATCTAAGTGAAAAATCTAACCTTGGTGGGCTCTCTATTTTAAGAATTCAACTGAGAGGCCATGAAACAAGCAGGCCTCTGCAAAGGCTGGCTGGGCCCTGCCACTTGAGGTGAGGACGTCCTCACTCACCTGCACCCTTAGCTGGGTGCCACACGGGTTCATTCCGGCGAGGGAGCCGGTGCCGGGCACACTCGCTCTCAAGGTCCCACCTCCCTAAAACCTACACCCTACAAAACTCACCTGCCTCACCCTCGTCCAGGCCTGCTTCTGACAGGGAGAGTGGGACTCAGTCCAATTTCAGAAATGCTAGAATGTAAAAACATATGCTTTTTATTTTAGAATGAAGGCTCTGGGATATCCTGCAGACCCTTATTTAACTCCCTGTTCCTCAAGTTAATTCGGTCACAGAGCCCTTTTTCACTTAAGAGCTCTTTCTTCACCTAAACTTACTAATCCTGTCTGGGGAAAGGAGAACAGAATGGAAGGCAGCTGGAGGTGTCCAGCCTCTTGTGCTCTGGACCCTTATCTGCCTCGAGTCCCAGCTGCCTGACCTGGGGCTTAGTTTCCTCCTAAAGGAATGCTCTTCAGAGCCTCTGACGTCCGCGGCCACATTTGTGATGCAGCCAAATGGATGTCTTTGACCCCTCACACCCCAGGCAAGGCCGTGCCTGCCCTTCTGTGAGCTGTGGGTGGACGTGCCTACAGTCCTCTGTGAGGCGACCCTTGGCACCACGTGTCATCTAGATGGGCACGGACACATAAAAACCACCTAAATGGGTACGGAACTGATCAGACACGGTGCGCTGCAGTGAGGGAGGGTGGGCTGCAGTCCCGCCATGCTCTGGTGCCCCAGCCCCCTTTTAACCTCCTGCCCCAACCACCAGACTCATACCCACCGTCATAGGACGGGCTCCTGTTCTACGGCACAGGGCCATTAACATCCTGTGAAGAACACCATCCTGGCAGGCTGGTAAGCTAAAAATTTTGAGCAAATAACAACAGACAACCTAGCCAAGCTCAGTGCCCAGTTCTCAGTACCCAGTGGAACAACGTCCTGGGTGAGAAGATCCCAGCAGAATAGGGGATGATCCCCACTCTGACCCACAGGCAGGAGACCACAGAGGCAGATCCTGCTGGTATTTAGACTCAGGCTCTATCGTGAGTATGGCAACGTCTTTTAGGACGTGGGATGACATTTTTCCTACGAAATGACAGTAGCATTCGGTGGGTAGCATGCACGCACAGCGTAGAGGACCATCCATCAAATGAACAACTCACACGGGGAGTCTCTGGGGAAAAATCCCACAAAATGGGGGCCTTTTCAATTATACGACGAGGTGAACTTGGAGGTGAAGGAGAGCGGCTGTTCATTTTATTTAAAAAATCTGTCATCTTTTATCAAAAGAAGAGTGATATGGTAGGAATTCATGAGACTCAGAGTCAGATAGACCAAGGGTTCAAATCCTGGCTCCTGGGGGGGAAGTTTCCTAACTTCTCTGAGCTTCAGCTTTCTCATCAGTAAAATGGCTACAATAATACCTATCGACAAGGATATTGGAAAGGATCAAATGAAATAATTTGTCTAAAGCTTAGCCGGGGCCGAGCACAGAGAAGATGGCTAATAAACATGGAATTCTCTTTCCCTGAAAGCTTCCTTTTCCCTGGAGATTGTTTCACGGTTGAGGCCATATGTCCCAGCCTTCATCTCACAAGCCTGATGCTCTCCTACCCCAGCCTTTAACGATCTACAATCTGCAGAGGCGAGAGACCTTTCAAAGTAGCCTCTGGATGATAGGCGTCATCGGGAAAATGCGGATGTCTGTGCCCAGAAGCGGGTCCATGTCAACAATCCAGATGCTACCCCTGCGGCTAAGGTGCCTCGTTCTCCCTGGCCCTCGGGATGGCCTTCCTGCCTCCCTTCCCTGGTCTCTTGTTGCCCTCATGGCTTGGCAGCATTTATTCTGCTGATGGGCAGGAACTGGGAGGGCAGCTCAAACTTGTGTAGCCACTATAGTCACGTCCAGTGCGCTCGGCGAGCTTGAGAGGCAAGGAGAGAGTAAAGGCTCCCTGGTTTCAAGCGTCCCCAGGTGGGTTTCCAGCACAAGTGATGAGATTAGCACGCAGAGATTTCAAGGTCCGAGATTACTGCTCTGGTTCGTGCCTCGTGGCTAGACTGTGATCATCAGAGCTACAACATTTGAGCTCACACCTTTGATCCCTGATAAAATACAAGGGTCCTTGGGAAAGCCAACTTAAAGCCAGCTTGCCAGTCAAGAGACCCCAGTGGGACAGAGGGACCTAAGAGTGGGTTTAGAGGGCTCAAGGGAGACAAGAATGAGGCCGTGAACCCTGACGGCTTAGAGCAGCCACCACTAGTGGGAGGCAGGGAAAGGGTTCAAGAGGAATGGCATTGACTGGGAGGGTGGGGGTGCGGCCCACCAGGCCTGCTGCACAGATTCCCCCGCACCAGGATCCGTGAACCAACTCCTGCGTTAACTTCTGGAGGTGGTGACAGGGCTCAGCTCTGCATCCTCTTCTGACCTCCCTTCTCCCAGACCGTGGCTATCAGTGGACTTCTGTTAGGCTTTGAAAGCTCCCCATTTTCAATGGTTTGGATCCCCCACATATCATCTAGAGGGGCCTACTTAGCACAACACCTGAGACCCTGGGGTCAAGCTCTTCCCTGGCAAACAGTCACCCTGCAGGGTAGGACCCTCACACGAGTCTCTAAAAGCCACTGGAAAAACACCTTCTGGCACAGAGAAATTCTGGCCAGTATGGTTAGTTTAAAAAACTTCTGCAGCCAGGAGACAAGAATGATACCACGCGGGTTAGATATAAACAGACACGGGGGATTAAGAAGAACAGATGGGATGAAGCCAGAGCTATGATTCAGTCCAGGACTGCCTGGCATAAGCTGAGCTGAGGAGAAAGTGAGCCTGGCTTCCAGCTGGGCTGAATCTGTCTCTCTGGTGCTCCTTTATCTCAGCCACCAGGCTTTCTACCCTCTTCCATTCTGAGACTGGTCATGCATCGGGCTGAACACGGGGAACACTCTTTCCTTGCAAGACATCTTGAGAGGAATGTGTGTTTACAAAGAGCAATTCCAGGCTCCCGCAGAGGCCACCTGACGTTGGAGTGCGTCCGCCGGGCCTCACATGTTCCATCTGCTGCCGAGCACCTCGCCGGGCGCATACTTCCAGCCAGTGAGCGGACTGTGCTGAACACTGTAGCTGCTGACAGATGAGAGCTGGCCTTGTGTGGCGTACATTCTTCGGTTTGCACGCATGCTCTTATAAGGAAGTGGAGCTCAGAGAGTGTTCACTCACTCACAGCCGGGGGACAGCTACTGTGCTCACAGCATCCCCACCCGGACTGCATGCCTCCTGGGCCTCAGTGTCTTTACTGGGACCAGCGTGGAGCAAAGCCAAAAGGCAAGCAAGCCCTGAGAGGGTCCCTGAGAACTGACCTTTAAATGAACAACTTTGCTTCAGATCTGCCAAGGAACTGGGGCATCAGATAGGAGCCTGTTACCCATTTCAACACCCCCCTGTGATCGGACTTTGTCAGGAGTTGGAATGATTTTTCAAAATATCAAATGACCTGCGATGTGGCGGGGTTGCTGACCAATCAGAAATGTGCCAGGCAGAACAGGGAGTCTCCTGTGGGCCCTCCCCCTTTCTGGTTCCTAGATTGTGGCAAAGACCTCGTGCAGGAGCCTGAGTGGTTGTTTGCCAGCTGGGAAGAGAGCAGCCCAGTGCTGTGATGAGCACCAGCCGGCCCCAAGCCAAGGTGACAGAGGTCTCCGTGGTGATGAGGGCTGGGGGTGAGGGCCTGGGCACAGACCGAAGAATGCAGAAGGAAAGAAGCCTCTGTAACCTCTGCTTTTCTGTTCACACCATGTTAATCCCCAAAAGAGTCTGGTCCCCTTAAATTGCTACCGGATCAATAACTTCTGAATAAAGAAGTCCCAGCAAGAACAAAACTCCTCCCAGGGCCAAGCTCCACATTAGCCCAGGGGGCTGGCAGGCCCTGGAGACACAGACCTGAGCATCGGGAGACTGCTGGTCTACCTCCAGGGAATTCAGTTCAACCCTCCAGTAGCCTGAGACCATCTCCTCCAGGCACCACCTGCTCAGCGTTCTACTTAAAACACATACACTTGTGTCTGGGGAAAGGCAAGCATGAACTATACCTCACTGAAAAGTTGAAAAGCATGGAGGGCACGTTAATTTTCAAAGAAGAAAGCCACGGCACAACACGCTGGAACAATGGAACGCATGACTCGCCTCCACCGGGCAGACACTGACTTTCCCACCTGGGAGAATCACCAGATTACTTGGCAGTTGAAAGTATGAGCTCTGACTTTTTTTTTCCCATTCCTCTTAGATCCTACATTTTATTTTAAAACCATGAAACAACATGAGGCTCAAGTTTCATTCAAATGCAGAAGGGGAAAGGAGGATTCAGTATTTCTCCTTGATGAGAGAAATCACCCTCAAAGGTATTTCATAACTAAGACTCAAATGTGCAGGAGTGGGAGGGGAGGGTGTGTGGTTTTCCCTGCTCGGTCTGTGTTGGGCAGAGAGGCAGCCTGTGAGCCGAGGAGGACCAGACCCCGCCCACTGACAGCCATCACCAGGGTTGCCCTGGGCCCGGCCCCTGCTGACAGGTGTCTGTACAATGCCCAGGTCTGTGCCACTCCCCAGGGCTGACGACCTGGGCACCGACATCAGTCAGAAGCCATGCCACTCTCTTGGGGGCTGGGGGAAACAAGCAGTGGGAGAAATCATTCATATATGAAATATTCTGCCACTTACTAGATATGTGGCCTTGTATAAGGCACTCAACTCTCTGAGCCATAGCTTTAACAGTTCTAAACTGGGGCTAATAACTTTTGTTATTAGAGAGGTAGATTTAAGGTCAGGTTTTCTGATGCTTGAATTGACAAAATGCAATTCTGTAAGCCTTAAGAAAAAGAATGCAAAATTGACAAATACAGAATTGAGAATAGAATTTTGCTAGGGCCTCATGCAAGTGAGGGTTCCACAGTTTAAACCTCATTAGCTCCACAGTGAATCCACTTCTGAACACCCACCCATCTCAAACGAGATGAGCATGCAAACATGCTTTGCTAACTGTAAGGCATTATATAAATGTGACACGGAATTATTTTACAAATATGTTAATACCTACAGTGTGCTAAGTTGTATGCTAGCGACAGCTGCAAATAGATAGACATGTTCCCCCACCTATGAGACTTAAAGTTTACTGGCACTGTGTCATCATCTATGGTGGGATGTCCTCTGAGTCCCCAGCACAAAAGTGAAGCTGATCAGCCTAGAGTGGTTTGACTGCTTACCTGAAACACCAGCCCCTCTCAGGCTCGCCAAGGGCCTGATTCCCATACCTGGCTTTCTGGGACTTGGGTTCCACTCAGTCTCAACCTCTGCCTTTGCCTCCTCCCTTTGTCTTATTATTTCCATTCTAAAATCTCCAGAGCAATAAGCCAGCCTTTCTAATCCCTTACTTTCCAGTATGGATGGACATGGCTGTCCTGGGCAGAGGGCGGGGAGGACAGGTGAGAGGACTAGGGGGCAGAAGCTAAGGAGCTTGGTATTTCCTTAGGGGGCGATAATAAAAATGTCCTAAAATTGTGACAGGTGCACAACTCTGTGAGTATACTAAAAGCCACTGAATTGTAAACTATAAATGGGTGATTATATGGCATGCAAATTTTATCTCAATAAAGTTAAAAAATATGAATGGACAACCAAGAAGCATCTACAGTGCAAGAGAAGTTTAGAGCAAGAAAAAGATCAGAATAAACAGGAAAAAAAAATGAACTTGAAGGGAACTGCGATCACTCAGAAAATGGAAGAGAATGTTTTAAAAGACCAATTACTGTTAGATAGGCGATGGTACATCCAAATAATAAGAACAGGGATCTATGAAAAAGGAACCATTTGAGAACTTCCTGTAAGTTTAAAATACAAAAATATTCTAAGATATAAAATATATGCTACAGATCTGAAAGATAAAGTCAAGGAAAACTCTCAGAACATGAAGCCAAAGGCTGCAGACACTGGAAACATAGAAGCTTAACACCTGACTACCAGGACTTTCAGAGTGAAAGAACAGAGAAAGTAGAGAAATGAGATTAAAATGGGAAAAATAAAGAAAATTGTCCCCAGAGATAAAGGAAGACAAGAGTCCTAAGATGAAAGGGGCGCAGATAAATGGAAAGCCACATATGTTAGACATATCACTGTGAACCTTCAGATTATCAAAGGGCAGAGTAGCGCCTAAAGACTTCCAGAAAAATGAAATGGGTGATCAGAAAGGAACCCGAATCCAACCAGCATGAGAAATAATAGATCTTAGAAGACTGTGCAACAGGCTTTTAAAATTGTCATTGAAAATGATTTTGAATTGAGAGTTCTATATTCTAATTCTCCATTAAGAACGAGAGGACTACATCTCCTAATATAGTGGGAAGTCAAGGGATGCTGCTAGTAGGATGAAGGAGACACACAGAAATGTCAGTGTGTTGTTTGAAGTTTCAAGGTAGCCACAGAAAGAATCAAAGAATCATTCTTATCTTTTAATGGGAAGGAAAATGGTAGTATAAGCTAGATCTTTACCTTTATAGTTGGAGCTGATCATTTCTTTAGCTGATATCTAAGAAATATATGTCTAAAAATATTCTTTAGAGGTAAAAAATAACTATTAGAACTTTTGAAAACAGAAATGGTTTTGACAAGTGGCTCTTACGAAGCAGGCCTAAAGGTGAGGAGGCAGGAACCTCTTGTTCTTATCTTAAAACTGAGACACAAGGTGAAAAAAAAAGTTTACAAATCTAATTAATGGGATTTAAATACAGGGCCCAGAAGCCCCTAAGAGCCCAGCCCTTTTGCCACCAGAGAGCTGCTCCTAAGTGGAACTAACTTCTCTACGGTTCATGGCTGTTACACTTATTTCACTTTGGGGAATGCCATCTATTCTAAATGCCTCTTTTGGAGATTCAAAATGTACATTTGTTCACTAAAAACTCCGAGAAGTTCTGCAGAAAAGAAATCAGTTTAACTTCTCTTGAAACCAGTCAATTCAGGGAAAGATCTATTTGATGCATTATTTGCTGATTTTAATAAATTTACCAACTGCCATTTTTTTCTCCAAGATTTATTAACTTGTGATGAGAATGCTTTCAGAGTTTGAAAGGAATGCGCAAGTGGCAGAAGAATATTAAACATGCAAAAAGTCAGTAAAACATAAATTGATATAAACGGATAATTTTCCACAAATGATATTGCTTAGGCTGCCTCTGCTTTCTTTTGGATGTTGCCAAATGTCCTTTTTAACTTGGTTTAAAATGTGAAGCATTTAAAAAAACTTTTCCCCACAATTCCTCTAGAGGCTATCAGCCTTAATTTAGTATGTCTAGCAATTAAACCCTTAAGTTTAACTTCAAAAGCATCCCAAAGATTTCAGAATTTTAAATTAATCTAAATGTAATTTAAATTCTGAATTGCCAGAAATACAAAATTAAGGCTAATAAGCTACTGAGATTTGGTGAAAAACACTAAAAATGCTTAATTTTTTAAAAAAAGAAAATGACATTTCAAAACAAAGAAATCGAACACAGCTGAAATAATCCTATCACATAGGAAATGCCTAACCTTTACAAAGAAAAATTGTATTTCAAATAGGAATCTTTCAGATAATACTGAATTCCATTTCATCAGCCTTCTAAAATTTTTAGGATTTTTTTAAAACATATCTCAGGAAGCATCTCAATATAAATTTAGTCAATATTCAGGAAAGCACCCCTCACTATCAGTAACCCAGACTGAACATTCTGAAACAGCTGCTAAGTCACCACTGGTAAATTCAGCATATCCAGCAAAGAAGTCTTTCCTGGAATTTGTATTTGGTGAACTGACTTGATGAATGGGCTATCAGTAATTGATTTTCAGCAAATTGATCTGAAGCTCTTTTATTTAACCTAGCTTTTCTCAAACTAACTTGACCAGATCCTTTTTTCATGTCGTATCAGTGGAACAACTATCTCTGGGAACATACTTTGGAAAACACTTACAGAACAGGGGTGGGCTCAGCTGCTTGCCTGCGAGGCCTGGGGAGTAGCAAACTTTGGTAATAATGAGTAAAAACTGACAACAGGGCAACTAATGAGAAAAGGTACTTAACTTTGACTCAGATGTTATATTTCTATAAATCTTCAGACTCTGTTCTATTCATCCATCTCTAAGAGCAAATAATTCCACATTTTCTATTAATTTTTTCAATGAAAACATTATATTTCATAGAAACCATGGGTGAAAACGAGATGTTTGCCTTCTTTCTCTCATGCTCTTTAGGTCTGAAAAGCAGGATGCCTTCACATCTTACTGTTCTCCCAATCACAGGGGCCCCTGGGACAACTGCCAGTGGAGTGCTAGTAGGGAAAAGCAGGATTTAGGGCAGGGACCGCACGCCTATGAGCCCACTGGGTCGGGAGGATACGGAGGAGGCGGATGACTGAAGCGGCCTGGTGGGGAGTGGTGGCACCACGGCAAACAGACAGCACGTGCCTGGTTTCAAAAGACCTCTGCTGCCTAGCCCAGCCTAGCCTAGCCTTCTCATCAGCCACTCATCTTGTGGCTTCCAGATCCTTCTCACCAGATTATTCTCAGCTAGAAACTCTAGACACAGTGCGGTGGATGCCTGCACCCCATCCCTGATGTTGACACTGTATGCACAATAACGCAGCCTAAGGCTGTACTGGCCACGCTGTGCTGGATGTCCCCCGCCTCCCCCGCCCCATACACATCAGTTAGGACTCGTTCTGTTGTATGAACAAGAAACCCAGTTTGAATTGGCTGACAAAAAAATGTCATTTATCAGCCTAAATGTTTACATAACCCCACAGTACAGGGGTAAATTTGGTTTTGAGAAATGCATGAACAATGTGACCAGGGTCTCTCTACATTTCTCACCTCTGCTTCTTGGTTTTGATCTCCACTCCCTCTCTTAGTGGTCCCAGGAGACCTAATGGCCTGCGTCTCCTGTGGCTGCCTGCTTTCTCAATTATAAGCAACGGGAGAGTGGAGGTCAGCTTTCTTAATACCTCAAATAAAAGTCCACAAATGGACCTACTGGGATGACTTGGGGCCAGTGACCAGGGAAAGGTGATTCTGTAGCTTAAGCGAGTCACGGACTGCCCCTGCGGTCAGTCCCATGCAGACTGCATGGCTCAGACGTATGAGGCCCTGCTAAGGAAGAGGATGGAAGAATTAACACTCACGGGGCAACCGAAAGATCCACCACAAAATGTGGGGAAAATCCTCCAGCCTGTTGAATTTCTGACACAAATGCATACTCTTCCATGAATTCCTGTTTAAGTTCACCTTGTTGTTATTGGTTAAATGTTTCTGATAGTTTTGAATTTTGGTTTAGTCCCCCAAAGTGTTACTTCTTCTTCTCAGCTTTGCACATCCCCTACAAATTTGATACATGCAAATTCTACATATTCATCTCCTTAAGTCTTTGATAAAAAATGACTCAGAGCCAAAAAGCAAACCTTTCAGCAGACCATTATATATTTCCCCAACGGCTTTATCAATCTGTTAAGGACTACAGTTCAGAAATAGCTTTTTAGAAAGTATAAATAAACCTCACTAGCCCATATGCTTCCATCTACGGAAAATGGAGCAAGAGATGTGGTCAAACACCTTGCTGAAATCCAGGCGCCCTCTTTCTGTAGCTTTTCCAACATGAGTGCAGTCTTCCGGCTATGCTCCTTCCTGCCTGCAGCCAGAAATCTGTAATGTACACGGGGGCAAAGGGCCTGCACCGAGTGTCACACTCGCTCTCAGGCATGCTGGGCCCTTCCATGGCTCTGTGGGTGGGGCCTCACCAGCCTCCCAGCCCATCATCTCCTCCTCGACTAACAGACTTCCTCCAGGCAGCTTGCTTGTCCTCTGGCCTGAGTGGGCCCTGATGCTCTAGAACCTGAACTCAGAACCTCAGTCCCCATGCAGGGCTCCCGTAGGGAGCTGCAGCTGCTCTCCCTTGCAAGTTTATCAGCCTTTGGATTTTCTTTACCACCTCGGAATCTTTTCCTTTCTGAAAATGTTACTATTTCTGAGTCGAATAGTACAGTGGACATCTAATTCTCTTGGTTGGTCTGCCACGTACCCACCCTCTCAGCTCTCGAACAACTTCTGTCCCACTCCAAGTCCGTGTTACTGGTAGGGCTGTCAGCACGCGTCACCTCCCTTGGTCCAGGCAGGAGTGGGCAGGAAACCCAAAGAGGCCAAAATAGTCTGTCCAAAATATATATTTTTACATTTGGGACCGGAGGGAACAGACCTTTCTGTTGTCACACAGCTAGAAGAGTATAGCCTGGGGACCACTGGAAGCCACCTTCTCTATGCTGTGAGAGGCTGCCTGTGCGGGAAGGAGCAGGGCAGAGAGAGGCCCTCCGGGAGAGAAGGAGGCAGAGACAGAGACAGCTGGCGGTGCTGCTGGGGGGGACCCGATGACCAGACTGTGTCCCCGAATTCAGTCACACCAGATCTGTCCCTGGCTGTGCAGTTATGTGGCAGCAAAGTCCGTCCAGTGCTCAGGCAGCCCAGGGGGACTTCTGTCCCTTGTGACAAAAAGAACAGATTTGTGCAGTAGGAAGGCAGGGTGGTGTAGTTGGGAAGACCGCTCCCCGTCACAGTGCTAACAGTCCAGACCTTCATAACCAAGCGAATCTGTATTCAAACGGACTCAAATGCTTCTTTGTATTACAACAACATAAAGGATCCCAAGGCCTGAGTTTGAACCCCGGCTCTGCGGCGGGTGGGCCAGTCCCACAGGCCTCGGCCTCCGCCTCCCCTTGCCCAGGCGGGATGGGCTAATTCGTCCTCACTATGGCTGTGAGCAGAAGCATGAGGTCCACAGTAGGCCCATAATAAATAACAGCAATTCCTTTTCCATTTAAGAAAGTCAGAAGGTAGAGAGAGTTCTTAAAGTCCTTTCCCCTACTCCTCTCTACAGATGATGCTAACAAATAACTGGCCAATGCTTTTATGATTCTTGAAGCCAATTTATCTTACTTTGGGAGGATATTGCTGTGATATTTCCCATTACAAGTGAGAGCAGATTTGTTCCTCCTCAATTCCGAAGGGCAGCGTGGTGCTGACTGGTGTCCTTCGTGAGGGAAGGGCCGTTCCCCCCTCAGTCTTTGCAGGGTGTGCCTCCGCTCCCCCTCCCTGGGCCAGTCTGAGGTCTCAGCCCACTGCTCTCTGCTCTCCAGTGTCCTAGCGCCTGGTCGGGCCACTTCCCTTGAGCCTCTTTAACAGTGAGAACATGACACGTTTCTCACCAGTATGCTCTCAGGAGTCAACGAACTTTGTACTATCCAGTCCAAAGGGTATTTTTTTGTGCTCAGAATAACTTACTTGGCTATCTCAAACACGCGGAGCTGTCATTCTGGGGGCCATTTACTCCCTATCTTTCATTTCTTTCAAGGACCTCTTACTGGTCCCTACAAATGCGATCACCATTCTCTCTCAGTGATCAAATTTATGAGGTTTGACAAAATCAGTTTCACTGTGCAACTTAATTGAAGGTCCATTCACCTACCCTTGGAGAATTTCTGAAGACTCGGTAAGGATGTCTCTCAAAATACACAGATAAATAGCATGTGAGTACGCTGATCAAAAAAAAATTTTTAATCACAAAATATATACTTTATGTGAGATTGAAATTGGTTTTAATCAATTCTTTTTGAGCCTTTCACAGTTCAGTCCATCATTTCCCATTCCTCAGGCCTGCCTGATTTTTCTATTGGCTCCCTACAGGGGAAAACGGGATTTTTTTTTCCCCCCTACTTGCTCTTCGAAGAGCTAAGAAAAAAGACAAGAGAGAGCAGCCATGTAGCTGCAGGGGCAACCGAGCAAGAGATTGATTCACCAGGAGAAAGTCAATGCATCCCAAAAGATTCCCTAGGTTTGATATCCTGCTGTTTAGGGTACAATTTGTTATAATAAGAAACTGAAGGTTTTCTGTCAGGAAAGTCAAAGTGCTCAGTGATGGGTTGTGAAAGTTAAAAAAAAAAAACGACAGAGAGAGGGAGAGACAAAGAACCACAATGGGAAATGATTTTATTCTGGAAATGCTTTCAAAAACAGGAAAACTAAAGACCACTTCTCAGAGCAGGTTCGTTGCTCATAATACACTGGTGACTAGAAGACTGAGTGCCTTCCCCCGCAGGTGACCTCGTCCCCGGCAGGGAATATGGTTCTCCCCTTACTCTGCAGGGAGGGTGTTTCCTGGGAATCAAGCAAATGCAACAGAGGAAAAGTACTTCCTCCATCCTGGCCTAGGGTCCCAAGAGTCAAGGTGGGTGTAGGTGTGGGAATGGGCGGGCTTGGCCCACAGCTGTGGCGCTTGGGGGCAAAGGGGAGTCGGTATTCTTGTCCCAGGTAAGGACGGGAAGCAAGGGAGCGTTTGCGATGTGAAACCTTTGAGTTTTGAGAGAAAAAAAATATACGGGCCAAAAAGATTTCCACGGAGGACAGGCCCAGATAGGAAAACCGCTGGAACCCGGAGACAGATCCTGGAATCGGCACCGGAAGCATCAGAGACGAGAGAAGGGGAAGCCTTTCGTGGAGCGTGAGCATCTGTGCCCTGGATGAAGGCTGTCAGCGGGAACTTGAATTTTCCTTGGACATCGCCACCAGGGCAGGGAGAAGGCTTGAGGCCCTTCGGGGTTTGCATGGAGAAAAACTTAAACCAGGGAGTCATCCAAAGGTGGGAGGCAGGTTGCAGTGGCTCTCCTCATGGTCTGAGCCTTTCCCGGGAGACTAACTGCTAGAATGAGTCATGCTGGCTTGGGGCATCTGGGCTGCGGCCATACACCTGCCCTGTCCTCACCTGGAGCCGGGGTGGTGAAGGAGGGGTTTGGAGGCAAGAGGCAGCAGGATTTGGGGAAGGACACAAGGGGAAAGTGGTGTCAGGTGGGTATTTTCCACATTGCTCTAAAATAAAGGTTTGAGGACTACCAATTGCCTTGAAGAGGCTCCAGTGCATCCTCCAGCTTCCAGCAGAGGTCAGTAATGAGCACCGGCCAGCGCTGAGTCAGATGGCACGGCTACTTAGGAACTTTCTCTAGGACCCAGTGCTGATCAGGGACCTCTGTTTGCCCACCTACAGAGGAAAGTACTTCCTCCACACTCAGTAGGTGAGTGGATATGAATCTGGAAGGGCCTTTAGCACTGCATTTCAAAACAAAAATCCAAGCAGGTGGCCAAAGCTGGCAGCTGGGTGGCTGGGGAGTCCACAAAGACAGAACACCTTTTTTTGGTCAAATGATCTGCATAGAAGCGTCAAGGACAGAAGTTCCGTGCAGAGATGTTACTACCACGAGGACAGCATCACTCATGTGCCAGGGTAACTCTTTTCCATGAGTGTGCCCTGGGCAGAAGGGGGCGCCTCTTGGCATGGAGGCTGTGGTCTAGTTCTTGGTCTGGGTTCAAGTTCAATGGAAGGGTGGCAGTGATGTAGGATTACGAGTTCTGATTTGAAATGAGAACCTCTGATATTCGCTCTCTGATGATGACAGGGAAAAGGTACATGCTTCCCGGGTCCTGGCCTAGCCTGGGGGAAGCCAGAAAGGTTACAGGAATGGATAGGGTTGCCCCATGGCTGTGGGGTTTGGGGACAAAGAGGAATTCATATCCTTCCCTCAAGAAAGTATGGGAAGTAAGAGTAGATCTCAAATGTAAAATGAGAGTGGTGTCACGTCACAGATCACCAGGAGAATGAACCACCTAACCTGATCCTACCGGATTTCTCAGCTTCACCCATGGTCCCCAGGGCACTCAGAAATGCCTGTGCAAATATGTGTTCAATTGCTGTTGATACTTAACCACCTGGTCAGTTGTAGATGGGACTGAAGGACCTAAAGGTACTCTAAGCAGATTATCTCTCACAGCAGAACTTCTGTCTTACACATTATTTTATAATAAAGGTAGCTGAGAGTTTAAAGATTTGATTTTAAGGCTGTATTAAAATAGTTGCATGAAAAAGCCATGCCAAATTATTACATCTCTCCCCGCCGCCTCGTCCTAATCAGTGTCCCCAGGATGCTGGCTTCTGGGGACCAACAAGTACCCACCACTAGGACTGGTACTGGGCTGCCTGTGCAGAGTATTGAGGCCGACTCCTAGAGACCTGAGCCTGCTAGGCCTTGGCCGCAGGGTATCCTTAGAGCTCCTGAGCTCAAGTGGAAGCCCTGAGAGCAAGAAATTCTTTGTCTAAGCCAAGACAGTTGACTTCTTTTACTAAGCCAAGACAATGATCCAAATTCATGGAAAATAAGTTGGGAGAGTTATTCCTTGGCACTGGTTTTCTCCAGGAATGGAAATTGGGAGGCAGTATTTGGGCTAGATACAGCCAGCTCTAAAATTCCTATGTTAAAGCCCTAACCCCTAGTACCTGAGAAGGTGGCTGTATTTGGAGACAGGGCTTTGAAAGAGGTGATTAAGTTAGATGAGGCCTTGGGTGTGGATCCTGACTTGACTGGTGTCCTGTTAAGAAGAGGAGCTTTGGACACGCACAGAAATAGCAGGGTGGGTGTACACAGAGGGGTCACATGAGGCCGCGAGGAGAAGGCAGCCGTCCATAAGGCACGGGAGAGCCTCAGAGGAGACCAGCCCTGTGGGCATTCTGACCTTGGACTCCCACCTCCAGACCTGTGAGGACAATACATTTCTGTGGTGTAACCCCCCTGCATCTGTGGTGCTTTTTATGGCAGCTCTTCTAGAAGGCTAACAGCCAAGTTTGGTGGGAGTGTAACGGGGTGGGGACGTCAGCTCTGAGAACACTGTGAAGAGGGCTCAGGAAAACAAAGACATCAGCTCCTCCACAGGAGGCTGTAGGAGAGCAGGATGAATAAAGTCAATCTGTGAACCGCGGGAGGTGTTAAGTACTTGACCCACGGAAGGGTCCTACTCCAGCACCATTAGAGCCTGTTCAGTCTGGTGAGGCCTGATCTGGCCCGAGAATGCCTCCCCAGGTGCTCAAATGCCTGCGTTTCTGGAGTGACCCACAGGTGACACTTAATGGGCAGCTGAGGACTATCAATAAGCTCCTCCAGAGCTGGGCCTTTGTTTTGTTTTGTCTCTTTTATTTATCAATATTTGTTTTGCACGGTGCATGTAGCAGGTGTCAATATTTTTGTTGCCAAAGTGAGTAAGTTCCTGAACCGGGAGCTTGAGAAGTTTCCATGCAAATGATCCCCGACCTGTGCACACAGTGGGCCAGCTGGTCACCAAGTGTGGGAGATGCTCAGCCAGCTGGAAGTCCACACACTTCTTGGTCTGTCTCCTTCTACCAAGCCCCAACCAAAGGTCACAAATAAGACTGAGGCTCCTGCAGGTATCTGCCCTCCTAAAGACTCCCATCCGCTGCCGTGGAATGTGTAAGCACCCCCACAGACCTGGGACCGGAGAAGGAATAGCAGCTCTTCATTTTTTTGTCTGAGAAGAAATTGGCAGCAGAGAAAAAGAGGTCCGGATCAGATATATCAGGTAACTCAGTGTTTTACATAAACGCACATACCGCCTTAAGTCACGTACAGGGGTTTAGCCACCAAAGATAGTGTGATTGAAAATTACAGTGTGGAAGAAAATGATTAAGTGGTTAAGGATTATTATCCACATTAGTAAGCAGAGAATAAAAAAAAATTTGTTCATTCAATTGTTGAAATGATTCTGTAAACATCACCATCACAGAAGGAAGTTGGCAAATGAGATAAGTGAACAGGACGCTGGTTGAAGTGCAGACACTCATCTCCCCTCCTGGGTAGAGAACTGGCTGCATTTACTGTCCGGGGCCTGCTCTGTGGGTGTGGCGCTGGGCACTCTGGCCAAGGACCCTGCCCTCTAGGAACGGGGCACGTCCACTGACACAAGCACCCCCGGAGAGCAGCCTAGCCACCGTGTGCCTCCTGGAGAGATGCCAGAGGCAGGCCAGGTCAGTGCTGGGAGAGCGGGCCGCCCGCTGGGACCGCACCGACTCGCTCTGGACAGGAACACCACACCGACTGACCACAAGCTCCACAGCAGAGCAACTGCAGGTCTGCAGAAGAAAGGAAGCTTGGAAACAGTAGCGGAAGACACTGCTGGGATGAAGCCTTATACTTTATCAACTTCCTGCGGGAAAAGTTAAAAAATCACTGCCCAAATAAAGATGGATAAGGCTGCTCTGTAATTACGGGCATCTCTGAGTCACAAACACCTGACTTGTAAACGTGTCGTGTACACGAACCACCAGCTGCATTTGCCTTCTCCTCTTCCACGGCGCCTTCCGACAACGAAGCGCAGGGAACTGGGCTGAAAGCTCGGTCTTTTCAGCGACCTTCTCCCTGGGGGGATTTTATTGCTCCCCTGCCCCCCATCATGCTTGCACTCACATCACCCAGGTCCCTTCCTCTTTCTTTTCCAGGAAACTCATAAAAATGTCATCCCACCACCACAAACACACTCTTTGAGGACAACAAAATCAATACCAGCAAATCTCAGCCTCTAAGAGCAGGCCTTGATCAAGGAAAAGGAAAAGGCCCTTATATATTTTGAACTGAATTTAGAGCAGATGTAATAAAAGTCATGCCATCCATTCCCAGTTCTTTTGAGAAAAGAGTGGCATTTTGGCGGACAGAGAACACAATTTGGTGACAGTTACCTACATTGAGGAGGAAGCTTACTTTGGATGTAGCTAGTTAGTACTTGGGAATTTACCATATATACTTACCTAATGGATTCAGTCACAACAGGACGCAAAGACACAAGCACACGGATGCTAATCACAGCATTGTTGGACACAGTAAAACACAAATGGGAACAGAGGACAGATCTACAAGTCATGGCATATTCATAGATGAAATACCAGGCAAGTGTTAAAAAGAATGGAGTAGACAGACGTTCAGGAGCTGACCTGGACAGATGTCCACACTTTGTTGTTAAGTGAAAAAAGCAGGTTATAGAGCACGGGGTAGAGATGATCCTATTTTTTTCTTCCCTCTTCCCCCTGAGGAGCATCGACGGCTTCTCCTTCCCTTTCCTCTTTCTCACACACTCCCTACCTGCACCTAACTGGGCATATTCAACAGATCAAGAGTCTCCCCAAACAGATGAGCAGAGGAGAGGCAGACGGGAGGAGCAGCGGCAGAGCCCGTGGAGCACTTCTGAGGGAAGAGGAGGGCCCTCAAGGGGGCGAGAGTGGCCGGGAAGCAGTGTCAAAGCACCGCTGAAGAGCCCTGGGACCTGCTGTTCACGGCGGCGGGCGGACAGCGCCAGGGGCTCAGGAAAGAAGCGTACCACGGGTCTCTTTAGGGAGCAGGAAAAGAGTCTGAAAGATGAAGGTGATTTTCACCTTTGTCTTCTTTTGAAAACGTCCTTTCCTAGAAGTATATACTAGTCTGCCAACAGAAATTAACAGGACATGTGTGAATATAGGAAAGTTCTCCTCAAGGCCTCAAAGAGCCTCTGTGTCTCCCTATCATCCTTTGACCCCTAAAGAAAATCAGCTTTAATTTGTATTCAACATAATTTAAATCTTAATTTTCAAGCTATGTTCAATTTTGGTTTTATATTTCTTTCTCCTTTTCTAGTTTTTCAAGGAACACATACATTGGTGATATCGTGGGCTGAGCGGCCTTCCCAGGGCTAGTCCGGTAACCTCACCATAACCCTTAACACTTTCTTCAATACCAAATGCTGTCCGAGCTCTAAACTGCCAGCTGGCAAACCAACTTTTGGAACCCAGTTCATCTTATGCTTATGGTTTGATTGAATTAAAAATTTTAATAACATATATGAAATACCATTACTTTCATTCTGTTTAATGTTTATGATGCTAAAGTACAGATGCCATGTACCCATTATCACAAATACACACCCAGATACGCTAAGAACTATCATGAGCTAAAGACTGTAAATTTTGCTGTATGTGAATTCCGACTTGTTTTATGGAACATAAAGAACACGTATTATGTTGCATCATGAAAAGAACTTACTTCTATTGAGTAAAGATAACAGAGCGACAAGGGAGCCGGGGCAGCACAGAGATGTGGGTACAAACGGAACCCGCCCTGGCCTCTCTGAGGGGAGACGTCGTCAGCCGAGGTCAGGCGTTCAGAGCCATCTAGAGACTTGACCTCAATCTCCTTGTTGCCAACAGTATATTAACGTTGTAAAACTGTTCCACAGATGGCAACCCAGGCTAGCTAACTGCCCGTGTCCTTCACGAAAGGTGAACGCAACGCGCACCGAGGGCATCTGGGGGAGACCTCGCCGATGCTGGTGCCCGCGGTGTGAAGTCCCTCCCGCACGCCTGTGGGGCAGAAACCACTGCCAATCCCCGTTCCTGCCTCCCGTCTTAGGACTGGTAGGGGCTGGCAGGGCATCTCACCCATTGCTCCCTCTTTCCTCTTTTGCCCGAGCTGAGGGGGAAAAGCGGGCATGCCGGCACCCGCCCCTCTCCTGCTTCACTTTGTGGGGTCTTCCCTCCATGACGCCTTTGAAAGCAAACGGTTCAGATCTCATTGGTTTGAAGTGGATCGGTGCAGACTGGATTTCCTGAAATACAGACCACCACAGAGCAACTCCTCGACAAGCTCCAGGGGAGAGAGACCAGGGGAGGCTTGGAAATGTGTCGCCCAGCCTACAAAGAGTGTACGTTCGCAGAACGATGGTGACCTGCCAAATACCAAGATAATATAATCAAACTGTATTACTGACAACATGGAGTATATGCGGGTGAACTGGCCTCACAAGAAAGGCCTCTTTGTTTGACTCAAGCTTAAGTCGGTGAAACTGCCAGTCCATTAAGGAATGTTAGTCCTTCAGAGGAGCCTTGACAGGTATGGAGAGATGATTCACAAATTTGTGCAAAATGAGCACCCTCAAAGGGCATGCGGCCTCCCTTATGCAGTGAGGGGCCAATGCCAGGCCCCTGTGCTGGGCAGCCTGGTGGTAGAGGAGGGGAGGGCACTGGCCAGCAGTGCAGGGGAGCGGGCACCGAGGGGCCCAGAGGAAGGAGGATGTTCTGGCTCTGTCCCCCTGGCGGGCATCCACCACCCCTGGGCCCATGGTTTGGCTTCCTGAGACCCGGCCCTGGAGCGCAGAGAGGTAGCACCAGCCATCCCCGACCTGCCCCTCATTGCAACACTGAGGCTCAGAAAATGAAGCCTTATCGCTTTGTGTTCAATTCTTACTTTCTGAGAACCCACAAGATTCATCATACCAAAGAGACATTTCACGCTCATGGGAAAGTCTACAGTCTCAGCCCTAAAGGCAATCTCTTACAGGTTTGATTAAAAGCTGACTCACAGTCTGGATTCCAAAGCTGTTCAACCACAAGGCAGTGGCAGACACTACCTACCAAAGTTCTGAGAACACCCTCAGGGTCCCCCTGGTGCACAGCTGGCCTAGGAGCCCCTGCCATCACCCTGGCAGGTGGGGTCTTTGCCATCTGGAAGCTCCTTTCTGCCTGCACCATGCTCCTGGCCCAGACTTGGCTTCCTGACCAAGGTCGCATGTCTAGCTTGCTACCTTTGCCTGAACTGATATCCTAGACCCTGGACTTGCTCCTGTGCTTATCACGTGGATCCTGGTAACTCCCCTCTCAGTCATCTCCTGAGGCTCTTCCTCAAGTGGGGACAGGCAGTGCCCTGGGCTCTGCCTCCTCCCCTCCTGCATCTCCACCTCCCCTCTGCCTGCACCCCTCCTGCGCCTGCACCTCTCCTCAGCCTGCACCCCTCCTGCGCCTGCACCCCTCCTGTGCCTGCACCCCTCCTGTGCCTGCACCTCTCCTCACCCTGCACCCCTCCTGCGCCTGCACCTCTCCTCTGCCTGCACCCCTCCTGCGCCTGCACCTCTCCTCAGCCTGCACCCCTCCTGCGCCTGCACCTCCCCTCTGCCTGCACCTGCACCTCTCCTCCGCCTGCACCCCTCCTGCGCCTACACCTCTCCTCCGCCTGCACCTCCCCTCTGCCTGCACCCCTCCTCTGCCTGCACCCCTCCTGTGCCTGCACCTCCCCTCTGCCTGCACCCCTCCTGCGCCTGCACCTCCCCTCTGCCTGCACCTGCACCTCTCCTCCGCCTGCA
>JAQQAC010018689.1:31368338-31451871 GCA_029783875.1 Phataginus tricuspis | reverse complement strand
CTCTGCCTGCACACCTCCTGCGCCTGCACCTCCCCTCTGCCTGCACCCCTCCTGCGCCTGCACCCCTCCTCCGCCTGCACCTCCCCTCCGCCTGCACCCCTCCTGCGCCTGCACCTCTCCTCCGCCTGCACCCCTCCTGCGCCTGCACCTCTCCTCCACCTACAGTCCCATGCTGCAGAGGTGTGCACCTGGATTCTCCCACTGCTCAGCTCCACTGGGCCAACAGCAAGTCTGCAGGGTCTTCAGAACTATCCAGCACAGCACCCCTGCTCCCCATGACTCTCTTGTGCTCCCTGCCCTCTCTGTGTCCCGGATGCTTTCGGGGCACCTTCCCAGCACTGAGTGACCTAGTTCCCTGCTGGCAATGGTTACTCTGACCTCAGACGATGGTATGTATGTCTGTGTGCTCTTCCCCTTGGACTGATCTGTCTCAACTTCCAAACTCATGTTCTTAGCCCCCCACAAACCAGGGATCCACACCCACCAGCACCAAACTCTAAACACCAGGCTTCCATGCAGCCAAGGCTCTCCTGAACTGCAAGAGCATCTATGGTCAAGACACCACAGGTCAGGAGGAGTTGAGGCCAGTCAAGAAACAATGAATTACCATAGTTCCATCTCCTGACTAAGAGGCTTGTTTTATGGGGCTGACTCTCTGCTGTCCTCCTTGGGTCATAAGGTGGTCATGAGGTCCAATGATTCAAGTGAAAGCCCCCTGGGAACCCTGAAGCCCTGACCGACACAAGAGACCATCATCAGTCAGCCAGACTGAAGGCCCCACCCTGGCCATCCTCTCCCGGATCAGCAGAGGCTAGTGACACAGCCTCCCCAAGCCAGCTTTGAGCCGTGCACGCGCCTCCTCACCCCCGCGCCCCGAGCCTGGCCCTGTCACTGCAAGTGGCATGTTGTGTCGTTAAGCATCGGCTACATCGGCTCCACGTGGAGACACCATCTCGAGCTCTCTGCACACCCACAGGGCCTGACACACGAAAGGAACTTTACCAGCAACCAATAAATGCACAAAGAGCAAAATGAACAAAACAAGGTTTGGTTTACAAAACCTTTGCATCTATTGATGGAGGAGCAGATGGGAACATTCAGCAGAAAGCAGTAAGCTCCATGGCTCCCTCACGTCCAACCTTTGCCCAAAGTGGAAACACTGTAGCCTCTCCTTCAGTCAGCAGGGACTCACCTGTATGGCTCCATGGTCCGAATGCCGTAAAACAAGGCCTCCTCCAACAGACCAAGGTTGATGCAGGCATCCATGGCGCAGTCCAGGACCTTCAGCTGGTAGATGTTGATGTCAGGAAGCCGTTCAGAGTTGCTGCTGATGATCGTCTGGCACATGGCCAGAACCTCTTCCCACTCTGTTATTAGCCTTGGTTAAGGATTCATTGTTTTCCCCCGAAAACACAGAAGTAAAATGAGATTCTCTAAAAGGCTGAAGAGCTCCAGGCAGAGGAGGGAAGGAAGGGCCCTTTATTTTGCACAGATGAGCTGCCTGAAAACACTCTTGAAAAACAAAAACACATAAGTGCTATCTCAGAGAAGTAAATTCTATTTACATCAACAATCATCTTCTAACCAAGCCTGGGGGGTCGGGGGGCGGGGGGGAGCAGGGATTAAGATTTTCAAAGAGCCATTCTCCCCTCATGCTCCTGTATGTATTTCAGGGCACACAGTCATGAAATGAATGCAGCTGTTTATTAAACTGAACTAGAGATTAATTTGGTTCAGTTTAAATTATTTACCCTGTTAGTTTCTGTTTCAAATCTGATCTGAAATTTAAAAAGCCTTAGGGAGATTCCTTTGTAAAAAGGGGGAGTTCCTTTTTGCTTCTGTGCCCTTTGTATCTGGGACATACCTGAAACCAAATATACAACCACAGGCACATACTAGGAGAAGCAGTTTGAAGAAATTCATTTCCACTGGATCTGATATTTACATTTTTTTATTATAAAGCAAAAATGATCCAAGCCTATACTTTACCTCCCCTCCAAGAGCTCCAAGAGGCATTTTTATTTAAATCCTCAAAATAAAAGATAACATTAAGAACATTGCTTATGCGCATAAATGGTGGACACAGGGCAATGATGCATTAAAAAGGATGGGCAGGAGACCCAAGACCCACTTCTGAGCTACTGACTTTCTGATTAGCCTGGAATCTATAACCTACTCTCATGGAGCCTTGGTGGGGCCTCACTTTTTAAAACTTCTACTCCCTGTCGTCTTCTGGAGGCAGTCAAAGGAGTGAGGACATGACATAGGAAGCATGCCTTGAATCCCTCTGAGATGAATTCCCTACACAGCACAGCTGGAAGAAAAGGTGCAGGTCCCTGGGGCCTCCCAGTTCTTCCCCATCCTGCTGTGTTAGGCCAGGCGAAGGCCTGGGAGGCTGCTGGGATGGGACTGGCCCTGCGCCCACCCCTCCCCACCTCCAACCTGGGAAGCACTGAAGTCATCTGCTTTCATGGGCTGGGATTCCACAAGGGTGAAAAGTTTGCCGATTTCAGATAAAGCAGGAATGGCATGGCCTCTGACTGGAGAAAGTTGGATTTAAATCTAAGCTTGTTCTGTCACTGGTCAGATTTGAGGTTCTGGGGAGGTCACTGAAGTTTTGAGGTAGGCCAGAAATAAAATTGCCTAATGTCCACCGTAAGAATTAAGTAAGATACTATACGTAAAATTAAAAAAATTCTTTGTGCTCATGGTGAGCGAGGCAGAGTCCTGGGTAGAGGGACACAGTGAGAAAACATTCAGTGGCACACACGACCCCTGAGCATGACGAGGCTTAAGAGCAATGGTTCAGTGGACTGAGGGTGATGGAGATCCCCCGCCCTACGCCCACATACCGCCTCTTCACAGTCCAGGGCTCTCTCCACCCCGACCCCAACCCAGAGCCCTACAATCGAGGACCTGACACTGCAGGCCCCACCCCAGCAGAGGCTCCTTTATCCCTCCCTCCAGCAAAATCCACCCATGCCCTCAGGACATTCTGCTTTCCAGCACAGAAGCAAACACTGCAGTAGCCAATCCTGTGTGGGAGTGGGACAGTATCTTCATGAACCCACCAGTGGGGGCCTTCGGGAGGCCTAATCCTTTACCTGCAAAGCACCACTTCCTTAGTTAGAATTTCAGGTTGAGGACCTTTCTACTGGTCCTCTTGTACCTTCCTCTGCAACTTCAGGGTGAGCCCTGCCTCTAAGGAGTTGATTCTGGTCTCGGAAGAGGCACATTTATTGCAGAGCAGTGAGTTCGTGAGTCTTTTGCATTCGTCTGCATGTTTCAAGTTTGGTGAGTGCGTCCCCTGGGGGAGGTGGTATCAGGCAAGGCTCTGTGGCCATGGCTGGGCTGACCTCCTTGGCTTTTCATTCCAGGATTAGATATTTGAAAAACTGTCATGAGGTAAGACTGTCTCTTTCACAACGCTAGACAGTTCTGTGGCAAGACTCTGCCCCTTCCTTTACATCGTGTTGTCTGACCTCCCTATTTGCATATTCATTTTTATGCTCCAAGTCACTTTAAAGAGGCATGAGGTGATGAGCCTTAGAAGTGAAAAGCAGACGTGACATCTGCCGCCACTGATAGGAATACGGTCTCCTGATCGCCCAGCAAGCTGGAAGGGACCGCACGCCAATTTCCCTTCACAGCACTGGCAGCCGACGCAAACCTTTCCTGTGAAACACCCCAGTGAGCAAAAAAATGGAACCATTCTAACTAAGAGGCTTTTCCCCAAAGCTAATGCTGACATGTATTTGCTCAAAAGTTTAGTCGCTGGCATCTGCTTCGTCGTTCCGTTCCAGGGAGGAGCCGAGCTCTGGACCTCAGCGGGGCCGAGGGCCCAGCAGAGAATGGGCTATCAATGACAGAACAGATACCTCTTTTTCTTAACACTTTCAAGTGCCCATGAGAGGATTAGGAGAAAAGAGAAAGGGGAGCGAAGTGAATCCATGTGGGAATTAATCAACAAGTTGAGACTCACAGACGGTGGGACCACAGGGCTTTCACCCACCCATCATGTCACAGTACTGCTCCAAAGCTTCGTGCAGCCCCCCTTTCCCTGGAAGTCCGGCCCCCTGTGCCTGTCATTTGGGGGCCTTGCTGCTCCTCTCCCCTCACGCCCAGCAGCTCCCGGTCAGCCCGCTAGCTCACGTCCTGCGTGCCCAAGACTCCCCTTCCCCACTGGGCAGGCCTGGGGATCTCTGCTCGGCCGCCCCCGAGGAACCTGCTTTAACCTCCCAAAGTCGAATATTGCGCCTTTGGTGCCCTTCAAATACACATTTTACCAAAACATGTATTAATTTTATGTATTTCCTACCCTACTAGGTGTGAGAGTAATTTTTCTATGTCTCTCTTAATATGTCCTACTCCAAACTGAATAGAAAACTCCAGATGTGATCAGACTAACGCTACCACTGCTTCCATTTTCTAGTCTCTAATTCTGTTAATGCAGCCGGAGATCACAGTCATTTGGGGTGGGGGAGTTACAGCATACTCAAAATTCGTTAAATGTTGCTATGTACTGAGACCCTAAAATTCTTTCACATGCTCTGCTCCTAAGCTTTATCTCCATTCTATTCATATACTTGAACTTTTTGACCCAACTAGAAGATTTTATATACACTCTAGCTGAATTTCATCTTTGTAGACCTGGGCATCATTCAAACCATCACGGGTCTCTGGAGCCCAGGAATCTGTTGTTCCCACCTCGGCTACCTCCCCATCGCTGCGCATTCAGGAAGGCGATGAGCCTGTGTTCTGTATCTCCATTCAAGGCACAGAAGCACAGGTGGAAGAGGACTGAGCTGGGGACAAAGTATCCCACAGTGACCCAGCTGGCATCATGTTCAGTGTAGCTACTGGACAATTTAGAAAGACGTCTGCTCACACCAGCGTCTAGCATACATTGTTGGCCTGCTTTTTCCTGAATCTACATGCCAACTTTACCAAAGAAAGTCATGACTCTAGGGGTCCCTGGGTCTTAGTGAACCCATATGCAACCTGGGGGTCACAGCTTCCTTCTCTGCTCCTTCAGGACCGATTCCAGGTTCTTTACAAAAACTGCTTAAAAAAAAACAAAGACAAACCAAGCTCACTGGGCTATAGATTTCAGAAGTTACTTATTTCACCTTTAAAAACAGGAGCATTTGTCTAATTACCTCTCCTACTTTTCACAATTCTTTAAAAATCACTGTCTATTAGAAACCTCATTTGGAGATTTTCTTAGAGCTTGGATATAATTTACCCAAGGCCTCTTAATGACCTTTCACAATTTTTTCTATCTTCCTTGGTCTCTTTCTTCTTACTGTGTGGCTTTCCTTGTCACATTCTTGCTCAAGTGAACTCCTCTACTGGAGGTGCCCTTCCTGCCAGCCTCTGCCCGTCCAAATCCTGCCCCTGACTCAGGCTGCCTCTCACACAGGGCCGTCTCACCGGAGCCTTCCCGGATGACCTCCCCCATAAATGACCCCCCTTACTCTGAACTCTGACCCAATGACCCCCCCTTACTCTGAACTCTGACCCACTCTTGGTCCCTACTCTTCATGTCAAGAAAATTTATTTTGCAGCAACCCTCAGGGCCCTTGTAATCATGGTTGATTTGATAGGAAGCTTCTAGATTTGAGGGTCAATGATGTTAAATTACAAGGATTCTACGCTATTCTTTCTCTGACATGTAGGGTATGGGAGGAAGGGGATCCAGAAATGTGTTACCTTGTACATCTAAAGAGACTACTTCCTCCTGTCCTACTATTACTGGCCATGATTCTCATTCTTACCGAATGGTGGTGAGGTACACATGCTGCTCTGGCCACAGTCTTCCGTAGCCAGTCCCCAAATCGTTGGCCGGGGTCAGGGATCAGCCTGTGGCCATGCAACAGCATGAAGCTCACTGGCTCTCGAAGAGCTCAAACCCGGGACTCGTGTAAACACCAGGCTCCAACCAATAAGGAAGCCATCCCAACACAATCCACAGGTAAAAGGATACTCCAATGGGCCTTCAACTCTTCAATTTTTTTCAGGGATTCTTGAACTTCCTTCCATACTTGCTCATCACCAGCTAGCATATCAGCGTCCTGATCAGGCCATATTAAAAGAACAGAAGGGAAGACAAATTACCCAATTAGACAAAGATCTGAACAGTTCTCCAAAGAAGATAGATAAATGGCCAATAAGCACATGAAAAGATGTTCAACATCATTAGCCATTAGGGAAACACAAATCAAAACCACAGTTAGATATCACTTCACACCCACTAGGATGGCTATAATCAAAGAGACAGATAATAACAAGCATTGGTGAGGGCGTGGAGAAATTAGAACCCTCATTCACTACTGGGCGGAGTGTAAAATGGTGCAGCCACTTTGGAAAACAGGCTGGCAGCTTCTCAAAAAGCTAAATATGGAGTTGCCATATCATCTAACAATTCCATTCCTTGTGTGTGTGTACCCAAGAGAAATGAAAACATTTGTTCACACAAAAACTGGTGCATAAATGTTCATAGCAGCATGATCCATAATAGAAAAGAAAGTGGAAACCCAAATGTGGAAACGGAAACGTCCATCAACTGATGAATAGATAAATAAAATGTGGCATATCCATACCGTGGAATATGAGTTGGTAAAAAAAAAAAAGGAAGTATTAGTACATTCTCCAACATGGATGAACCTCAAAACCATCATGCGAAGTGAAAGAAGCCAGTCATAAAGGGCCACACATTACATGATCGCACTGAAATGAAATGTTCAGAAGGGGCAAATCCACAGACAGAGAGCAGATTAGTAATTGGCGGAGGCATGGTGGTTGGTTAGGGAGAACTGGGGAGTGACTGCTAATAAGTATGGAGTTTCCTTTGAAGATATGAAAATGTTCTAAAACTGTGGTGATGGTTCCACAACTCTGTGAATACATTGAAAACCAATGAACTGTACATTTTAACAGACTCAGTTGCATTGTATGTGAATTGTATCTCAATAAAACTGAACATATCAGGAAGGGGAAGGGGGCAAGAGAAACAATCACTTGTTAGGAGACCTCCAGATAACCCTTTAATTAAAATGAGGCCAGAATAATGTAAGATGAGTACAGTTGCACTCACATGAGCCCAATGTGACCCTGGCAAAAACTAGAAAAACAATAGATAATCCCTCTAACAACTCAAAAGGTGATTCCAAACAAAAGCATGAATTACCATTTATTAAATATCTGTCCTGTCGAGTAAGCAGGTCCTCTACTCTTCCTGCATGTCTGCCCTCACTCTTTGCTCCTGGCACCCCTCCCCAAGTCTGGCCCGCTCCCGGCTCTGTCTTACTTTCTGCTATGCCTACTCTTCCAGCCAGACCCTTTCCCTTTGGATTCTGTCAGGACCTGGGTCGCAGCCTCCAGCTCCTTCCTGGGGTTGCCGCTGTATCTACTTCCTTGGCTTTCTTCCCATTTGTGCCGTTAGGACCCCACCTCAAATATACTCTAACAGAAAGTCTTCTCTAAGTCTGCCCTCTGAGTGAGCCCAGCCCTCGGGAGCCACCCTGGTCAGTCTGTGTGCCTCTCTCTTAGCACCAAGCTGTCACCAATGATTGAACTGTGTCCCCAGGCAGCCTCTCTTCCCCTTGAGGAACCATGACAAACCATACCTGTATTCCAAGAGCCAGCATGCTGAGTTATTCAGAAAATGTTTGCTGACAGAGTGAATGAACAGAGACGGAGGACTGATCTATCATCCATGAGTGACAATACTACAAGAATCAAATACTTTAATTCCATAAAAGTAAGGAGGAGAATCTCAACCACGGAAATAAAAGGTTCGTTTTCACACCATATTTCTTTCTTGACTTGTTTCTAATACTACTATATCATGATTATGTTGGAAAAGGATATGTTCCCACTATAGCTGTTGGTATTTGCCAAGTGCCCCAGTATCAATCTAGAACCTAAATATGAACTCTCCCCACAGCTTAAGAAACCCCACTCGACTCATAGTCTCTGGCAACAGCAAGGCCATTGGAGAGTGGGCTCTGATGGGCCTCCCGGCTTCCACTCCCAACATCATCCTGAACCCTCTATTGCTCCCTCAGCCAGAGGCCCATGCCCGCATCCACCCCTGGACGGACCAGTGAGGCCATCACACACGGCTGCCAAATCAACACCCTAGCTGTAAAAAATAGGTCCCAGGTGATAGGATACAATCTCTCCACTACATAGAAGGGTACCACTCAACACAATTACATTCAATTGGCCAAATGCTTCCTTTGGGGTTCAGGGTAGGAAGCATCCCTACAAGATACCAGTGGGTACCGTGAATTAGAAATCTGAATTTCTTCAGTCGGATAAGGTTGGAATCCAGCAAGACTGGCTGAGCATATCTTTGGGAAAGTGACCATTGGCTCTATCAGGCGCAAACATCAGAGGTAGCCACCCAGATAGACTTTGCAGGTGGAACACTGAGACACGTGTGTTCACTTGGCTCATAAATGTTTGATGTTGAAACTCTTACACTGGGCTCATTTCAGATGGTTCACATTAAAAGGAAAAAGGAGAAAGGCAATCTTCTTTCCAGCACTTCCTGTTTTCCAATCCTCCTGCAAACTCTAATTAAATTGGATTGGAGAGAGATGAGTAGAGGATGGGGAAATAAAATTACTGAACACTTACAAACTTTTCCAGTAATTCAATAATTCTAGTGTCTTAAAAGGAGAGGTTTTTTGTGTTTTATTCTGTTCTTAAGCAGAATGAGGTTCAAATACGGTGTCTGCACTTAGGAAAGAGATGGGGCAGTCCTGAAATTCACAATCATGAGGGAAACAACCTTTAATTTGCAATGCCTTTGGCTGAGGTACTCTGGTTCACGGATAATATACTGGGACTAATAGATTAATACACAACATCATTCAAAACCTTTGTAATTCCCAGGAAACATCTCTGCTGGAACCAATTTCCACCTCCTTTGGCAAAACAATTGAGAGCAGTTCAGATTTAACTTGAGGGGAAAAGTGGTTCTTTCATAAAGTGGAAAAACAGTGGTTAAAAATAGAGCATTGACTATTATCATATCAGCCACAAACCGGTCAGCGGGCATTAGGGCCTGGGGAAGAAGGTTAAGGCAGGCATGTTCTTGACACAAAGCACGTTCAACTTGCAGAATCTTCTAATGAGCAATTAACAAGCAACTGCACATCATAGTGAGAACTTAGTGATAGAAACTCTGGATTTAGGGTCATAAAGTGTGGACTGAATCCCTGCCCCACAGCTGTGTGACCTTGGCAAGCTATTTAACCTCCCTGAAGCTACATTTCTTGAGTGATAATAGTTATCTAAGGAGGTGCACCCTCTGGAAGCACTAATATCGTGAATGGCGCAGTGGTCTGAGTTTAAATTCCCACCTCGAGGGGAGGAGGCCACCAGGGGTCTGACTAGAGCCTGCTTGGTTTGGTGGGAGGGAGAAAAACAGTCTTATCCTAACGAAGGAAGGAACAAATCCCAGTGTAGCAAGAACCCAGCATGTGCCCCCATCTCTGCATATCCCATTCCCTGCCCGGAAGGCTGCACTTAGTCAGGGAGACAAAGTGCTCTCACCCACCAGGACCAAACCAAAGGGCCTCTGCCTTCCACAGGCACAATCCCCTATGCCCATGACAACTGTAGGAATGGGTGTGTCTTGCCAATGGGTTTCAGCCCACGGCAAGTTCGCTATGGATTCAATGTGACCAAAGAAAATTACAGTAAAACGTTCTTGGGGTGAAAGGCTTATACCTAACTTTATTTCCCCGTTGGCAGGTCAATCACTAAAATCCCATTCATGCACAGCGAGTCTGCATGCAGCAAGCTGGTCTCTGCCTCTGGGCCTCTGTCCTCAGCGCTGCCACCACTCCAGTCTCTGCTCTCCTGCAGCCGTGCCACTGTGTCCCCCAGAGTGCTGGGCGGAGCTCTTTATATAGAGTCAGTAGCAACGTATTGCCCACACATGTGTAGTGAGCCAGCTGACCAGGGCCAGGTGAGAATCCTGGCCACAGGAACTCTCATTTTATCCACAGGGTGTAACTGTGATGCAGATGAACGGATGTCATCCAGATGCTGTTACCAGTCTAGTCCACATGGTAAATAAAATTCCCTTGCCAAGGCTATTTTTTTCATTCACAGCTGCCTCTTGATCGCAGGGGTTATTAGGGGCACCGACCCCACCCCAAACAAATGCTCAGAGTGAGGAGGACCCATGGACTGAGCAGAGCCTCAGTGGCACTGCCCGCTTCCCTACCATGTGACCCTCCGTCCCCACCGGGGCTCTCAGCATTTGCCAGCACCCATCTAACTATTTCTCAGCAAAATCAGGGCTCTACTGCAGCCACGAGTTTCCACAAGGTCACCCGCTGGAACCACCTGCAGGTTGAAGGTTAAATCACCAGGTACACAGAATTGCAGGAAGGAAGAGGAACATCCCCTTCATGGCTCCCAGGAAAATGACAACAGCCTGGAGTGTGTGGCCTTAGACCATCTAGAGGCACCAAAGGCCTTTCCAGCTCCAAGCTCCGCGCCTTCCCTCCCTCTGTGCTGAGCACTCCTATCCCGTGACTAAAACTCCTTCTCAGAGAAAGAAGCTCATTCAGCTCAATTTAGAGGAAATAAAAAACAGTTGGCATCCACACACGCAGGGCCATGTGAGACGCTACCTGTGCCAGCAGGGCTTCTGAGCAGCTGCGATACAGCAGTGGTTAAAGACCACATGGAGACATTTAAGGGAGCACTTCCTTGTGCCCTCCTCCCATCCTGGGCACAACTGCCCCTGAGAATTCCTCATGGGGATCGTAGGAAGCAGGAGGCTCCAGGCACAGCTCGCAGAAGCGCATCCTGGCAGGTGTCTTGCCCAGCTGTACGGAGGCTAGCGAATGGATGGCTGGTGTTGCTGCGAACTCACAACTCCTACCAGAGTCCTGTACACACCACAAGGCAGGGGAGTTGAGACTGGGAAAATGCAATGATTTAACAGGAAAAATTGTTCTAATGGCAACGGTCATTAAGATACAGGATACCCTCAAATTTCAGGGTAGGTTTTGTTTTAATGGAGGCCCAGACCACAGTTCTCATCCCCTCCAACCTGCCACGTCATCATCTCTTCTAGGTCCTTCCTTGAGAACAGCTGTGTTCACTCTCCTCTGCAGATTGAGAGGAAAATGCCTCTAACTGTGGCAGAACAGATGAGTTAGATGGTAGTGAAGGTTACAGGAACCTCCAGAGATGTTTAAAAATAGATGAACAGCAGCATTATCTGGCTTGTGCATGCAGGAGTGTGTGACAGGAAGCAACAGGGCCGTGGAAATAAGGGGGCTGGTGCCCCTTCCCGCTCCACCGTGGGCTGGTGGGGAGACCCAGAGGCTAACATTGCCCCATGGCTCAGCTTCTGCAGGTGAGAACTTGATTAAGGTTACCATGGAGATGAAAGTACTCATTGCCCTCCATTAATCACCTTGTCTATGGTGTCTGCTTTGCATGCAGAGAGGCTTGAGATTCTGATAGGAGAGACCTGGGGATTTGTGGTTGTGCAACACCTTCATTCTGTCTTCTCTCCTTCATTGTCTAGTGGAGTTTCTCACGTATGGAATTCCCTAGTCAGAGCACTGAGAGCATGCGGGGGACAGCACAGAGACTGCACCCTCCCCAGGACCGCACTCTGCCAACCCAAGAATCTGTCAGTGATTACTGAGTTCCCACGGTCCCCCTCACATTTGTGTGTATAATGATTACAGTGGGCGCCATTCCAAACTCACATGAGAACATGGCACTTGCTTATCTGCTAAAGCAAGCACATCAGATTATTTAATCTGTGGTCCCAAACCAAGGGAATAGCTCAATTTGGGTCCATGCTAACAATTTCAGATAATGAGTCCTGGACAGAAGTCTAGACATGCTTTTTAAGGAGGCAATCGTAAGAGTAACCACAGGAAATTATTTCATGTGACATCAGAATCTGTCCCTTAACACCAGCTAATGCAACTTCCAACAGCTCCCCTTACCTTTCCAGAATGAGCTCACACAAATTCACCAGCTCTTGCTAACACCTTGTAAGGCATCACTGAACCCCCCAGACCACATTCCAAAACAAACAAAAGGTTCCAAAGGAATATGTCCCACCTGGAGGGGGATACTAGCTCTAATATCTCAGTCATATTTTCAAAAAGAAAGAGCCCAGAATTGCATGTGTCTATCAGTGGAGAAAAACCAGTGTTCCTCCAGCTATTCTAAAACACTTCTGTAGTCTGTGAATATTCTACAAGGAGCTGTGTTCCGGGAAGCTGGGGTGGGGGGGGGAAGGTCATTCCAGAGGGCAATTCCCTGGGCTGAAGGCCCGGCAGGGAGACCACTCCACTCCTTCTAAGGTCTGAGAGGGAAGGAGAGGAGGGACCGACTCTCATGTTCAGCTTGCTTTTGCCCCACCGCATACCCATAACACCCTGCACAGAATCACCAGGACTCAGATGCTCTTCCTGGCAAGTCTGCTCCTGCGCAAGCGCAGGCTGAGTGCACAGCCAGCTTTCCCCCAGCGCCCCAGAAAGCACATGTCTGCGTTTTATATTCCAGTAAACTCCAATCTGGCCCTTGGCCCGTGGACCACTTTACAATGTCAAAGATAAAAGCATGGCCATGTTTGGCACCCAGCCCGCACCTCCATTCTCTGGTAACCATCTCATAACCCAAGCATGCTTTACTGTTAACAGAGCCTTTCAGACGAAGGTCTGGTGGAGCTTCATAAACATTACCAGATGATGATCTGAGGTGTCCCCACTTCACAGGAAGAGTAAGAAGTATAGGGAGGGGCATGTGATTCACTGGGGGCGGCTGGAGACAGTGGGGAGGACTGGAAACACACACTCCAGTGTGTTCCCAGAGGACTCCTGCTGCTGAGAGGCTGCTCTCTGAGCCACCACCTCGCAGGCATCTTTCATTAGGACCCGGCACGCTGGCCGCAGGACTCTCAGATCTGCCCCAAAGCATCTAGGTTCAGGCATAATCTGTGTATTGATGTGGGGCAAGGTCCTTGGCAAATTCTGGATGTCCCAAATGGCCTTTTGGGTGTACAAAGTGGCATAATTCTCTCGTCTCATACCCCTTCCCCAGGGAAGGCTGTGGTGCCAGCCACTGATGGCACCACTGCCTCTTACCCAGCGTTTATTTTCTTTTTGAGTCAAATTCCGTGGGTCAAAAGTATATGGCCCCAACTGTTTCCCTTTAACATTTCTGTTTTACTGTTTAACTTTCTAGATTGCTTGAAAGTAAGATTCTAATATTGGTCGATGCGCATCATCAATTAGAATATGTAAGGATTTCTTTTCTGGAGGTCAACACGTATGAAACTCCCTCTCGCTCTGTGCAGGGGTAGACAGAATTTCAGACAGTTTACCGTAGAAGAAAACCTTCACCAATGGGAGCTGAACTATTTGGGACATGCCCATCGTTTACACATCGAAGGCTTTCCCTCTAGGAGGCTACCAACCGCGGACTTCCTCCCAGCCTCCCAGCCTCCCAGCCTCCCAGCGACGTGCCTCACGCACACACCCTGATGCGCCCCCACACCCGCACCCAAGCCAGGACTGTGCTTGGAGGGACCCTGAGCTCTCTGACTTTCCTCCACCTTGGGTTCTCTTCTCTGCTCTCAGGTCCCATGCAGTGGGTATGTCACTTGGAGAATTTAAAAAAAAAAGAGGCCAGGCCCCATCTAGGCAAATGACAGCATGATCCCTTGGGAGCACACAGGTACCTGTATGTCCACAAGCTCCTGGCTTACTCTAGTGCACAGTCAGGACCAAGGGCCACCCGCTTGCTTTTTGCTGCCTCAGTTGGTCACGTCTGATCTCCGTGATCACACTGTCAACTTTTCGCGATTAAGATTTCCGGCAAGGGCTCCGTGGTTTAAGCTTTTTTCCTCATCCGTTTAATCTACAATTGCGTGTCCCATGTTGTCCTGTTTTTGCACAAATTATTTAGAACAGACACAAAAAGTGACAAAGTCCATAGCACTATGAATCATGTGCGCCCTTCAAATTCCCCTTAGTTCAGTACATGCCACCTCTTCTCAGTGTGCCCGGGGCATCGGGGCTGCATGGCACAGACGAGGCATGGCTTAGCCCTGCGGGGCCTCCCTCCAGGGACTGAAAGCCACGTAAGCATGTCATTTGTAAACATCACATGTGATAAGAGAAAGGTAAGCCCAGGGGCTCTGTGGGCAAAGAGGCAGGACCCTTTGTCCAACGTGAATCGGGGGTAGGTGTGCTAGAGAAGACAAGGCCTGAGTTCAGGCTTGAAGGCGATGGAAGTATTAGCCTCCAGCAGAAAGGCAGGAGGAAACAGAGGGGCACGGATGGCGCAGGTGGGGAGGAGATGCGCCCCTGAATTCCTGTCGGCTTGCGCGGCAGGAGCACGAGGGGGGGGCGGGCGGCACACCTCGGCCCTCCCTGCCCTGCCTGCTGCTATTTGCTGCTTGGAGTTTTTCTTTATTTTGCAGCCTGTGCGGTGTAACCTGGGGAACTACTTTACAATATGGTCACACTGAAAACAGGAGGCTGAATCAAGTGTTAATGGAGGAAAAGGAGAGAGAGGAAAGGGCAGAGAAGACGGTGAAGAGCAGGGCAGGGGCCAGATAAACGAGAGACACTGGTCCTGCATGGGGAACACCGAGACATGGAAGATTGTAAGCATAACCACTTACACATGTTCAAATATCGACATGGAAAATACACTGACAGGCAGAGGAAATGAAGGCAGGAAGACCACTTAGGGAGATGCTGCGAAGCCCAGAGAGCAGTGACACCAGCCTGAATAAGGCAATGCCTTAGGGACAGACGCACAGAAGAAGGGACTAATCCAGAGAGCTGGGAAGATGATGGCGGGGGCATAGGTGGTCAGCAGAGAGGATGCTGGAGGGACTGCCAAGCACCTGCCTTCGGTGACTGAGGACACTGTGAGGCTGCGGGGGAGGACAGGGGTATAGAAGGATGTTCAGGAAAGGCAAGGTTCCTTTGGACATGTTGGCTATGAGATGCTCACAGAAAATCCACACAGGGCTGTCCCACAGAGAGCTGGAAATAGGATACGGACCCAGAAGACAAGCAAAGGTGAGAAAGAGCTTTTGGAAGTCACTGTCATGTGAGCGGAACCTGAAGGTGTGGGAGTAGAGCAGATCACCCAGACTGGGAGAACCTCAACATTTCAGGAGCAAACGGGGAGAAATAGAGGAACGTGCAGAGGCCAAGCAGGGTGGGAAATGGAGGCATCGTAGCATGGACTGCCGCAGAGGGGTCAGATGGGGAGAGACTAGACCAGACGTGGAATCGGGGGCTCACTGATGACATCGGAGAGAGATGGCTTCAGCAGGGGTCGATGGTGGAAGCCTGTCCGTGGAGTTAAGAGAAGAGACAGGGCCTTAACTATACAGATGACTCTTTCAAGAGATTTCAGGAACTGAAGAAAAGGAAACAGTGGCTAGAGGCAAAAGCCAAAATAACGGAAATGTCAGGAGCCTGTTTATGCCACAGGGAAGGAGTGAGGAAAGGGAGGGGCTTCCCACAACACAGAGGAAGTGGCTGGGGGGCAGTCACAGCTCAGGCGGTGGTGGAAGGGGCGCACCTGCTCTGCGGCAGGAGGCGGACAGAAGGACCGGCGCAGATACAGCAGGAGGCGGTGCGGCAAGGAGCTCAGGGGTAGTGTGCCTGACGGGTTTTATTTTTTCTGTATCTACTGAAATCAAGGGTGAGCAGGGGCTGGGGGGATGAAGCAGTAGTGAAGACTGGGAACCCTGGAGGAGAATGAGGAAGGGTTCACCTGAGGACATGCAGGACAACTGGGCAAAGTGGGGGCCTGCTGAGGAAAGCCCCTGACAGCTGCAGGGTCCTCGGAAGGGTCCTGGGATTTGCACCAGCGCTGCTCTGCATTACATGTGCCAGAACAGCAGAAGCACCCCACTGAGTCCGTCCGTGGTTGGGGATCAGAGGGCACAGATGGCAGAAAAGACAGAGGGAGTCGAAGCAAACAGGAGATTAGACAGAGGAGGAGAGGAAGCCAGCCAGACTTGGTGAGATTTTCAAAGGAGCAAATGACTTCTTTTCTCCAACTACGATTCAGCCTATGGAACCGATGCATATTTGCATAGCCTCCAGGAAGTCTCGCGACACTTCTGGAGACTAGGTTTCACAATGCCGATAACTGATGTTAGAACTGTTTGCCCATCTCTCCACTTCTCGTGGGCTTTTGATTTTTGTTTTGCAACAAAGCAGCTTCAGTCTTGATTATGAGGACATAGTCATCAGTAAACGATTGGAAAACCAAATTTGGAAGATTGATTGTCACGTAAGTTCACATTTCTTTTATCCACTTCTAGCTCATTGAAGAGCGTTAGTTCACTTTCTAAAACAAAATCTGAGAATGCTGATGATAAGGTAGCCGTTGAGCCTTTCCCAGGGGGCCTGCCTCACAGGGCTGGTATCGGGACTCAATGAGCTGACGTGTAGGAGGGGCTCAGCACAGCAACTGGCCTGCAGTTAAGAGCTGTATCTTTACAGAAGGGGAGACCAAGGGCGGACAGCACAGGGACATTTACGAAGGGAGCAGGAATCTATCAGGCCAGTGTGAGGAAGACCAAGCTAAAGGATAGGGACTTACGAAAGAATGTTCTGGTGCTCTTTGAGCAAGGAAGCAGGCACAGAAAAGGTGGATTTACTGCATGGAGCAACTGACAAAAGATCAGTAGATGCAGAAAGAACAGAGCTACTTGATTCTTGGTTTTCCCCTTTCCTTCCTCCCTAAAGAAATTGTCAAGCAGGACAGAGTAGAACAATGTATTTCAGGAAAGTTCACATTTAATTCCAGATGAACTATATCCTGGGGTAGTCAGTGGACTCGTAAACACAGTCATGAACCTGCATCTGCTCTTCCAAGTGAGCGGGAAGCTGCTGGAGAGGTCCCTCCTGAACCTCCTCTGGCTTCCGCTCAAAACTTAAACTGTGAGCAGCAGGGAGAGACAGACAGACCACTAGGACAGCCTTGCAGCAGTCCAGGCAAGAGAGAATGGTGCTGAAGAGTCCAGGCAAGACAGAATGGTGCTGAAGAAATGCTTGTGGACTTTGGGTTGATATGGGACGGGACAGAGTGGTGACAGCGTAGGTCAGTTCTTGACTTGAATCCGGTCTGGCATGCTCGTTGCGAACACGCGTTGGTTTATTAATCCAGCCCCTGCTGCTCCAGACAGCTGCTGCTAAACCTTCCCCAGGTTTTCAACAACAGTTATCCCTGTGTGCCTCACATGTTCTGACTTTTACTCTTCAAACCTTTCTCTCATCTTCTAGAGAGCCAGCCCACCAAAGCTTGAAGTGATGACACTAGGCCAAAAACAAATTTGTAATTTTGGGTGATGGTTCTAAACCTATTTTCGCCCATAGTGAGGAAGAGGGAAATGCAGAGACGAAAAAACAGAACCAAGTTTGGGAAGCTTGCAGTGAAGTCTCTGAGTCAACAATTTAATGACTTAGATACATAAATGTCCTGGAGTACCCCTGGGTCCCAGTTCTTATTCAGTTACACATCTGCTCGGCAACAGAATGAGCAAGTTAATTACTTTTCTATGACATGTATGTATTTTGTGCAACGCCACACTGCACCAGTTAATAATGATCTACCTTCTGTTGACATAAAATGTTTAAATTAATAAAAATCTAAATGATACGTCTCATAGCAAAGCATACTTAATTGAAGGGCTGGGTGGCAGGAGTAGTAATTTTCCTGTAAAAATTATCGAGATGAGCTTAGGGTAGCAGGAAAACTCAATCAGCAACAGGACGGATGTAGGCCAACCGCTTGCGAGGGGACAGACTTGCTAGAAAGGGTAGGCGGTGCTTGTGTGAAGCTGGCACTGAAGCACTGTGATGATTACAGAGAAACTGAGACGGGTACCAACTCATTGCCCACAACTGATGGTATTAGTGATTTTACAGTTAAGCCTTTCTGTTCACTCTTTAGGGTCTGAAATGACAAATGCAAAAAGGGTATGAACAATCCCTTGAGGATCTGCCAGTAATATTAAGAACCCTGCTCTTCCCTGAGTGCACCCTTGGTAACTAGACACTGAACCAAGAGCATTATGGAAACAGTTTCTAAACTATATAGTGGTATTAGATTACCTCGGAAAAATCCAGATAATATCTGAAGTAGGCTCCCAGCACTGCGACTGAGGGGCACACTGCAAGTAAACTTGACAGGAGCGTCTTGTTCAAGCCCTGAAACCACCCAAAGGAAGCTCTGAAACCTAAGACACCCAGTCATAATTTTGCTGCTTTCCACTGATTTGGAAAAGGAACAGAACCGCCTACCATTTTTCTTTTGTTCTTAAACACCCCCCTCATTCCTCTTTGCCACTCTATCTTGCTTAAATCACCGAACACAAAACACAAACAACAACTTCTTGGGACTGAAGTCAAGAAGTGAACTTCATTGCCTGTGCGGTGATGTGTTTCCTTTTGGGGTGCCTGAGCTCAGGGACCTAGGGGAGCAGCACCCTGACACTCGGCCCCCTGCATGGCACTGTCTTCAGGGAAGGCAGCCTTTACCCATGGGGACCAGCGAGGAGATGGGCTTCATGTGCTGAGAGTTTAGGCACAAACCCAGCGGGCTCAGTCCTCCTTTCACTGTGACTGTTTTTGCCTTGCCTTCCAGGCAGCTCCACCTAATGGGTCTTCTTTTAGGCCTCTGCATGCATAGTGTAGCAGGTATTCAGCAAAGGCTTGCTGATTGTCACGGAAATCAACAGGTAAAGGTGAAAATGGCCCAAACCCAGAGTGGGCGACATAAAGCACATCTAATTTTATCAGGTAAAATTCTTTTTCTAGTGTCAGAACGTGTGATTTTTTTCAAATTCCAAGCTATCTCACTTATCCAGAGACTTATCCAACCGAAGGATTCCAGAACTGGAGGGCCGGGAAGCATCTTAGGAATTCAAGAAACCTGGAAGTGGGAAAGGCTGTCCTTAGAAGACTTCACAGAGGAGACCCCTACAGCAGAAACCCACCAGGTCTTCAAGAAAAAAAGTTCAAAAGGCTGGTCCCTCTAATCCAGACGCTTACAGCTGAGCCTCTTCCCCAGCGTGAAGGCTCAGCCCCCTCCCTGCCTGGGCACAGCCCCTGTTCTTGCAGGCCCAGGACACCCTGTCCCCTCCAGCTTCCCTTATGCATCCTATTTTGGATGCTCCTCTGAGCACGAGAGGTTCTCCTGTCTCTTTATAGGTGGGGGGGCTGCTGGACATAGTAAACTGCGGCCGCAGAGTAGAGCTGACGAGCACTGTCCTAGGGTCTCACTGAGCTAAGAGGCAATGCTGTGACATCAAGGGGGCTCGCAGCTGCGATCAGTACTAGGTCGTTAACTGACCTTATTCATAACACGAGGCAGTTGTAACAAGGACATTGTATATAATGTTGAACTCGGGCGATTCTCCTCACTTTGGAGGAACTCTTCCGCATTGGATGCAGCCTAATTGTTTGTAAATAACTACCATGCTTTTATTTCAGTTTTTAGAAAATATAATTTTATTCATTGGCTGCTGCTTTATGTGTTCCTTCTTATGAGGCGCGATAAATAAAGAAATTAACACAAGAAGGTACTGAAAAAATGCCAAAATTGATGAAGTCCTAAAAAAAGCAAGATGATTCTAAATTATCGATAAGTAAATGTACTGCACAATGGGGTTTGGTGACAAATGTGGAGGTGACTCTTTTTATGGACCTTTAGCTGCAGCTTTCAAATTTTGATTTTACAGACAGGAAAGCATTACCAATGGTTTAATAATTAGAGGACTCCCATTTACACCCCAAAACAAGGCCCAGAGAAAGCCCACAAAGTCCTTTACTTTTCAGAGTTCTCAGGGTCTGAAAAAGACTTGGCAATAAAGGTTGAAAGGAAAGAAAACAAGATATGCTGACGTCAGTTAGTGTGGAGAACCATCAACCCTCCCCACAGCAATTAACACTCTGCATGACCGGCAAAACATTCTCAGCTGTAACTAAAACACTCAGAAGCAGACTGCAAGCAGATAAGTATTTGAAACAAACCATTTGCCACATCCCCTGGTGTTACCTGGACCCAATAAATCTCACTCTTTGTGGGAGGGAGAAAGGCTGCATCACAGACATGCCCACTCCAGGAAGCCCCTCTTCCACGGGGTAATGGCATGAGCACCAGGCTAGCTTCCTGGCCGTTTTCAGGATTTTGATTCCCCTTCCTGGTGGAGTGTTCTCTGACTTTGTTTTCACATACACTATTCCATCTTTCTGGCTATTCTGGTCAAAAGCCCACGCTCACTGTCTTCAGCGGCTCCCAGCCCCGTGATGGGCATCTGTACTGCCTGGCACGCTTCACCCCTCGGCCCTGACACCAGCCTCAGCAGCCTGTGCCCTTCAGGAGTGTGGAACCACGGCAGCTCCCCGACACACTATGCTCTCCAAGTCTCTGGACAATTCACAGGGGTGACCCCAGTATGAATGCTCCCTCTGAACCCGTCTCATTGAAAACTCCTATCCACTCTTTACATCCCAGATCACTGTCTCCTCCTCTGTGAGGTCTTCCCTAACAGACCAGGGAGATGGGTTTTTTTCTCTGCTTCCACTGAACTTCAAACAGGCTTCTATTAACATAATGGCCACCATGAACTGAACTGTATGTCTGGTATCTGTCCCCACACTTGAATGTAGGCCCCGTGCAGGAAGTGAGATCTTAGGATTCCCACAGTTGGTATATTGTAAGCTTCACCTCACTAAGTACTTGAGGAAGGAAGGAAAAAAAGGAGGGAGAGTAGGAAATACTGGGGTATGTCTGCTGAACAACAGGAGGTAAATGGTAATTGCAGATAAACAATAAGCAAAACAAGGAGACTTAGATCTACATACGTCCTGAGCAATAGCAGAAGCCTGATTCTCTGAGGGCTTATGCTCTGGTTAGGAACCGAAAAGACTTTCTCCGAATCACAGTCTTGGTTGGAGGGTGGGAGTCGGGGCCTGCTGGCACCCCAGTTTAGTCAGTAACTAACAGTTTAGTCCCTTACAAGATATACTTAGTCTCAGCCCCCCAGGTGGGTAGTGGAAGTATTAGTGAATGTTATCTAGGGTCCTGGACAGACATAATTAAAATGTGCTGAATTATCCAGTCTCCTTAACAGTCTCTTCAATAAACGGTGTTGGGTAAACTGGACAGCTACATGCAAAGGAATGAAACAGGATCACTGTCTTATGCCACAGACAAAAGTAAACTCAAAATGGATTAAAGACTGGAAATCATAAAACTCCTAAAAGAAAACATAGGCAATTAACTCTTGAACATTGGCATTAGCAATTTTTTTTCTGGATATGTCTTCTCAGGCAAGAGGAACAAAAGCAAAAATAAACAAGTAGGACTTATATCAAACTAAAAAGCTTCTGCACAGCAAAGGAAACCATCAATGAAATGAAAAGACAACCTCCTGAATGGGAGTATGTATTTGCAAATTATGTGTCCAGTAAGGGGCTGACACCCAAAATATATAAAAAACTCGATTTAACATCAAATAAAATAATAATCATCTGAATAAAAAATGTGCAGAGGACCTAAATAGCATTTTACCAAAGAAGGCAAACATGGCCAACAGGCACATGAAAAGATGCTCAACATCACTAATCATCAGGGAAATGCAAATCAAAACCACAGTGAGATATGACCATGCAGCAGTCAGAATGGCTAGTACTCAAAAGACCAGAAATAACAAGTATTGGCAAGGATGGACAGAGGAGGGAACCCTTGTGCACTGTTGGTGGAAATATAAATTGGTTTAGCCACTGTGGAAAACAGTATGGAGACTTAAAAAAAAAAAAGAAAAATCAAAATACCATATGACCCAGTAGTTTCACTTCTGGGCATTTACCTGAAGAAAACAAAAAAAAACCCACACTAATTTGAAAATATATGCACCCTTACGTTTATTGCAGCATATTTGCAGTAGCCAAGATATGGAAAGCAACCTAAGTGTCCATTAATAGATGAATGGATAAAGAAGATGTGGTACATATATGCAATGGAATATTATACAGCAATAAAAAATAAATCCTGCCATTTGCAACAACACAGATGGACCTAGAGGGTATGACACTAAGTGAAATAAGTCAGACAGATAAAAGACAAATACCACATGACTTCACTTAGAAGTAGAATCTAAAACAAAACAAATGAACAAATGAACATCCAGAAATAGATTAATAAATACAGAGAAAGACAGGAGGTTGCCTGAGGGGGAGAGGTGTGAGGATGAGTGAAACAGGTGAAGGGGATCAAGAGGTATACACTTCCAGTTATAAAATAAGTAAGTCATGGGGATGAAATGTCTAGCATGGGGAATACAGTCAGTAGTATTATTATAAATTGGTATGGTAAAAAAGAAACGTGCTCAATTAACTAGTGGTATAACCAATCTAAAATATATACATTTTCTGGCTTCATTTCCATTGTTCTATTATCTAAAGGACTTGAGGATTTGGATAAAGATAGTATTTTAAACACTGTAAAATGAGTAGTAAACAAATGTAAATGATCTTTCAAGAAAAACCATCAAAGCAGGGCTTCTAGACCAATTTCTTCTTTAACCTCTTCCCTCTGTCTCCACACCCAGCTGCGGTGCTCCCTGCGCCTCATGAAAGGGGCACTGCCCCAGAATTAGGACACCCACATTTTCTGGCCCTGACTCTCCAGTGCCACTCAATTAGTGACCGGTACAAGTCATTTCTCTGTAAACTGCAGATGCTGAACCTGATGCCTAATGTTTCCTCCAGCTATTCAAATGCAACTGGCTCCCTCTGACATGTCACTAAGCCTCTGAGATACTTGTTTATGGATCTAAGTAAAAATTATGCTCTCTCATGTCCACCTTTTAGGCTCAGAAGTTATGCCAGTGACAGCATGGGAGGAAGAGCCTGATCTGACCATGACGTCGGTGGGTTTTTGGGGAGATATGTGGAGAAATGCATGTGCTCCATCCATGTTTACCTGGAGCTCAATAGCTACTTTCCAGAGCAGGGGACTATGGCAGTGGAACCACACGTGTTGGGGCACCACCCCAACACACACGGCTGCCTTGTATGTCCTCCTGGGGCTCACAATGGCACCCGCTCCCAGCTTCACCCTCCAAGGGGGCATGTCCCTGCAGGGGAACGTCTATGACTAGGTGATAGCAACCCCACAGAGCTAGCACGGAATTCACGATTAGTTTGCATCTTTCCGAAGTCCCACAGTGTTAGTGGAGGTTCGTGCGGCAGAGAGCTGCAGGAGTCCAAAGTGCTGTGAAGTCATGCCCTGTGGACCAGAAGTGTCAACCTTCAAGTTCGTTGTTGACCCTAGCAAGTATATAAGGGAAATGCATTTTGCAAGTAAAAAAAAAAGTTATTTTATATGGCAGCATGTGCCCTTAATTTCTACACAGAGTAGGATAATTAAAGGGATTAGAACACCCATCCTCCCCCTCCTGACCTCTGGGACATCCTTCCCATCATCCTGTAGGACCAGTCACAGATTTTAGGCAGAGCCCTTAGGTGCCCACCAAAGAGGCTGTTTTTAGGCTGGGGGCCGAGGATGTGTGGGTGACGCTCCCCTGCGCTGGAATGAATGAGGGTAAGTGGCAACGGAAGCCTTTTCTGGTTGCTGTCCCATGCTGTTTCATTATGAGCAAAAGATTCCAAGTGTGCTCTCACTCCGGAAGGGAGAATAACTCCTGTGTGGCAAACCCTACGAGAGGCATCATTTCATTCGGGAGAGAACTTGAGGCAAGAGAGAGTCCAGAATGATATCTCCTTGGTCCAGGAATCCGGGGGGAAGGAGGGAACTGATCCGGCACATGCCTCGGGCAGCCTGCCTCGTGCTGCCCCTCCATCCTCCTGCACAGCCCCCGCTCCTACATACAGCTCCCCCTTACACACCCCTCAGAGTGAGCACTGTCAGAAACAGAGGCGTGCACAGGTCCACGTGAGCAGCGCTGCGGGGCACTGATATGCCCCCGGAGTAGGACAGAGGTTGGCTCACCCTCAGGAGGGAGAGCCCCGCCTGGGGATGGGACATTAGGGAGAGGGGTATGCCAAAGAGAACACCAAAGTGAGATACCCCAACTAGCCCAGCACAGAGACCCCGGGAGCCACACAGAAGGCACTGGGAACAAAACAGGGAAGGAAACGGAAATTGCTAGAAGATTTAAAAAGCTACCAAGAAGATTATGTGAGCACTTCAGGGACCATGATCAGTAAATGATGGGAACTTAGAATGCTGTAATTCCTGGAACTTTCCGTATAGACTGTTTCCTCAGACATTCGATAACAATAATGGCTACCACTATTAAGTGTCTCCTGTCTCCCAAGCTAGACTTACATTCCCTAACTGAACCCTGAAAGCAGCTCTGCCATGTAGATTATTCTCCTCTCACAAAAAAAGAAAGCTAAGACTAGAATAGGGAAACTTGCTAATGTCACATGTTTGGGAAGCAGTGGAACCCAGGACTGTCAGACTGTAGGGCATGTGCTCATCCCACAGCATCAGCTGCCCAGCTACCCACCACTCACATTCCATCTCTGGCTATTGTCACTGATGTCACGAGGAGATGCTCCAGAACTAGAACCTAATGTCTCTTGTGTCTGATTCTGAACTGTTTCTATAATACCCTACTGCCTTAAGTAAGATATTGATTCCACAAATGGTACTAAAATAGTGGGACATCCATATGCAAAACATGAACCTTGTACCATACACAAAAATTAACTCAAAAATGGATAAAAGAATGCAAATTAAAACCACAATGAGATATCACCTCACACCAGTTAGGATGGACAACACCCAAAAGACTAGGAACAACAAATGCTGGCAAGGATGAGGAGAAAGGGGAACCCTCCTGTATTGTTGGTGGGAATGTAAATTAGTTCAACCATTGCAGAAAGCAGTATGGAGGTTCCTTAAGAAACTAAAAATAGAAATGCCATTTGACCCAGAAATTCCACTCCTAGGAAGTTACCCCAAGAATGCAGCAGCCCAGTTTCAAAAAGAGAGATGCACCCCTATGTTTATTGCAGCACTATTTACAATAGCCAAGAAATGGAAACAACCTAAGTGTCCATAAGTAGATGAATGAATAAAGAAGATGTGGTACATATACACAATGGAATATTATTCAGCCATAAGAAGAAAACAAATCCTACCATTTGCAACAACATGGATGGAGCTAGAGGATATTATGCTCAGTGAAATAAGCCAGGCGGAGAAAGACAAGTACCAAATGATTTCACTCATTTGTGGAGTATAACAACAAAGTAAAATTGAAGGAACAAAACAGCAGCAGACTCAGACTCCAAGGGACTAGCAGTTACCAAAGGGGAGGGGTGGGGGAGGGTGGGAGGGGAGGGAGGGAGAAGGGGATTAAGGGGCATTATGATTAGCACACATGGTGTAGGGGCGGCATGGGGAAGGCAGTACAGCACAGAGAAGACAAGCAGTGACTGTGACATCTTGCTACACTGATAGACAGTGACTGCAGAGGGGTGTACGGGGGGGACTAGATAATATGGGTGAATGTTGTTAACCACAATGGTGCTCATGTGAAACCTTCATAAGATTGTATATCAATGATACCTTAAAAAAAAAAGAAGAAAACATGGATAAAAAGCCTAAATGCAAAACCTACAACTATAAAACTTTCAATAGAAAACATAGAAGAAAAATCTTTATTGCCTTGGATTTGGCAAAGATTTCATAGATATGGCATCAAAAGATGATCTGTAGAAGAAAAATATTCAAAATTGGACTACATCAAATGTAAAACCTCTGCTCTTCAAAGGACTGCCAAGAGAATGAAAAGACAAGCCACAGACAGAAAAAAATTTATGAAACACACATAAAAGACTTGTATACAGAATAAAAAACTCTCAAAACTCAGTAAGAAGAAAATACCTGATTTTTAAAGTGGGTAAAGATTTGAACAAATGTATCATCAAATAAGATACACAGACAGCAAATAAGCATGATAAAAAAAATATACCATTTCTGGAAATAAACACTACTTAAAATGTCAAAAAAATTAAATTCAATTTAGTTTTAAAAATAATTTTAAAAATGCATCATTTGTCATTAAGGAAATGCAAATTAAAACCACAATGTGATATTGGAATAACAAAAAACAAGAACAGAGGAAAACTGACAAAATCAAGTGCTGAAAAAGGATGTGGAGTACCTGGAACTCTGATTTGTTACTGGGGGAATACATGATGGTACAACTGCTTTGGAAGACAGTTTGGCAGCTTCTTATAAAGTTCAGCATATATTTACCATCAACCCAGCAGTCCTACTTCTGGGTATTTACTCAAATGAAATGAAAATTTATATTCACACAAAAACCTGTAATGTGAATGTTTACAGTGACTTCATTGATGACCACCAAAAACTGGAAAAGAACCCAAATGTCCCTCAAAAATGTCCCTCAGTTGGTGAATGGATAAAAAAACGGTGGTATATCCACGTAGTAGGACACGACTTGGCAATAAAAAGGAACCAAGTGACGAGATGATAGAATTATGAGTGTGTGTAAAAATAACATGGTTGAACATGAAGCACATTATTCTAAGTAAAGAGAGACAGAATCAAATGGCTGTTTGGGCCAATTTATATGACATTCTGGAAAAGGTAAAGCTATAGTGACAGGAAGCACATCAGAAGTTGGCAGGTGCTGGAAATGGGGGCCGGATTGACTACAAAGCAGCACAAGGGAACCTGGTGCGGGTGTTCAGACTGTTCACCCGTTGAAAGTGGTGGTGGCTGCAGACTGGCATTTGTCACAACTCACAGACCTGTACACTGAAAAGAGTGAATTTCACTGAATGAAATTATACTTCAATATTTAAAAATAAGATAGGGAAAGTATATCGGTTATTTATAAAATTATATAGAGACAGCATAGTGGAGTGGTTAAGCCTCTGCTGTTTAAAGCCCCAATTACCTCATCCGCAGAGTGGGAATAAGAGCAGCCATTACCTCATAAACTCATGGACACTAAACGGGAAGAGGTGTGTCGTCAGTGAGCAGAGCACCTGGCACTCGGTCGGGGCCCCAGAGCTCTTGCAGGCATCACGCTTATAATGCTCTTGGAGGAAGATCACCTCATTCCACGACACTCCTTGAATACAGTGAGCTCCACGCTGGGCTGGGGACTATGCCTGGCTCACAAGCACACTTCTGTGACATAATAGCCGTCATTGCCCATCTGTTCCCTGAGCTGGAGCTTCTTGTCAACCACAAACCAGAAGAAAAGAATTTTTGTGCAAGAATTGGAAAGACCATGTGATGGAATTCATGTCACCACAAATTCTGGACAGATCCTCTTCTCACCCCTGGGTGGAGTCTGGACAAACCAGAGCCCCCTGAGGCCCCCTGAAGCAGGCTGGGGAACACAGGGGCCGGTTCTCTGGGGAGAAGCATCAGAGCCTGCATCCTGTGAGGTGGGAAGCAGCCCTACTCCAAGGCGAACACAACAGCCACATGGTTTCTTTCCCAGCCAACTTTATGGCCCTTTGTGCCATGCACAGAAACCTCTCCCAGTATTTCATGGTGACACAGTAGATGCAATTATGCGGTGCTGAAGTCGATGAACTTCTCTCCCCACAAATGGTAATGTCAGGCAACACTGTGCCCACTCCAGGGAAACCCATCCTTTTGGTTGTCTGCAGAAGACAAGTAACACACAGTGACTTCAGATTAAAACAACCGAACAACCTCTCCCTGCCTCGTTCTCTCTCTCTCTTTCACACACACACACACACACACACACACACACACACACACACAGAGTTCTTCCATCCCCTGCCAAATCTTCCTAATCTTCCTGAAGATAACATAACTCAGTTTTGATGAAAACTTTAGAAACAGGAAATACATTCTGCTTAGATTGTTAAAACTTGAAATACAAAACAATTCAGAGCTGGTCGAGCTCATCATCCCACCACAAGGCATTTCTGCTTACAATTAATTTAGCAAAATAGAGCAAAGGCAGCCGAAAAAAGTCTTGGTCTGCTAATGACCTTTAAGTAGTTGCTCATATTTCAAGTAGACTCAAGTTACCATAAACTTGTCTTGGGCAGAGAACACTCACTTCCTGTGAACGCGGCTTTAATACTAACATTCCTTTCCGCCTTCTCAGACATGCACTGTGCCTTCGCCTGGTTCAAGCCTGCCTTTGCCCGCAGTGATCACAGCTGGGCTGTAAGATCCTGGTCGCGGGGCAGCACACACAGGACTGAGGCCCAGCGCTGAAGGCCTTTCTCTGTAGGATGCCGGGCTCCCTCAGGGCTTCACAACATGCAGATGGCGTGGAGGCCTCAGAAGCGACTGAAGGAAAGAGTATCTCTGGAAAGAAGCTGAAATAACTACCACAGACAATAATTAACACTTCTTTATTTCTACAGAGGGAAATAAGAGGGTGTGGACTTAGGGATGTAGCATCGAGGAATGAGAAGCTATTTGGGGCTTTCCCCCTACAGAGCTACTTGTTAGACTGTTTTCAGATTGGATCCATTTTCAGAAGACTCCACTCAATCTCTCTCCATATAAGGCCCTGGGATAAAAAAAAAAGATACAGATTCCTTCTCCACACAGGCCAGTAACAGGTGCGAGGTGCGCACACGCGCTCGGAAGCCTGGGGGAATTACGTCATCGTTTATCCTCACATTATTCCTTTGCTTCCAGGGACCTGAACGTTTACTATGTACTTGAAAAGCAAATTGCAGACTCCCAGTCAGGATGCTGGACATCCAGACTTTGAAGTGCCTCCTCTCTACTTCAGACCCATAGTAATGATAAGTGAAGTAGAAAAAAAGAAGCCAGAAATAGCTTTACTAATTCAAAAACAAGATAAACAGCTCCCTGGACCAAACACAGAACAGATGCAAAGCAATAAGCACAGGTGAAGCTGGGGCCTGGAGTCTGCAAGTGGGCAGAGACCCAAGTTCAGCTCCCACCATTAAGAGAGACTAAAACTGGTTCACTTTGCAAGGTGAGTGGAGTCAGTTTTAAATTTTAAGGCCAGTGGTGAGCTGGAGCTCCTTTGTTTACAAAGAGGCTGAAAATACAGAGCTGAGGATCTGTTCCCTTGGTCGACATGTTTATAAGCAGCTCTGGGCCTGGAAAGGCGAGAAGACAGAGTCTCTCTAGGTACAGAGCCGAGATGCCCACCAGCTAAGTAGCCGGGCCTGCAGAGCCCCAATGTCACTGGGGTGCAACAGGGCCAAGTGCCATTGAGCCCTGGTTCCGAACCGGGGCCTCAGGGCTCTGGGAGAGGCAAGTGCAAAGCAACCAGGCAGAAGGGGTGAGCCCAGAAGGACAGAAAGGGACAAAAGCCCAACTCTTTCCACTAAAAGAGAGCCTGCCGTGCAAGATCCAGAAGTGCTTAGTGAGATATGGTGCTGAGGAAGCCGCCAGCAACAGCCGACACTCGGACGGGATTTCACTCCTGTACATAAGCTATGGCGCTGACTGACCAAGACGTCAGGAATGATCAGGATACTCAAATGGACAAAAACAGAGTCGTATGCATTAGGAGGGACTGAGAAGTTATGAAACAGAAAAAGCAGTGAAACACAAACTGGGCGATATGGTAAAAAGTGAGGATGATATCCTAGAAACAAAAAATAGTTATTAAGCCAACCCAGTGGCCAAAAGCATCCTTTGGATGTGACTTATGGGAGCATCAGATTGGAAACACGGAGAGACGGCCAACAGGGGTCTGTCTGGGGACTAGGACGCGGCAGGAGCCGGAGCCAGAGAGGGACAGGGCACTAATGTTTCAAACTGGGCCCCAGTGCTTTGATTTTCCGACCATATATGTCGATCACCTTAATAGAAATTAAAATACAAACCATAAAAGTCTGCTTGCAAGACGAAGCATTAATGAGGGGCTATCTGAAGGCTACGCAATCCTGCCTTTCCTCTGCATAGCCTCAATTTTATTCTTGGCATGAAGCAAACTATCAGAGAGAGAACCAAGATTACATAATTTTTGCCTTTCTTGTCAGTTGTTTTATTAAGTTACAACTGAAATTATGTCAAGAGGCCATGTTGAGGAATATTATAAAGATCAGCGATCTGAATCCTTGTGGAAAGCCTGGCAAGAACGTTGACCATTCAATCTCAGGGGGACCCTTCGTGAGTGCCTCGGGCCTTGGGGTAGGAAAAACTGAGCAACATGAGTGTGTCCAATCTTACAGCTGCTGTACATTTTGAATTAGTCTTTTAGCTTTGGCTGCTGGGAAATGTAGAGTAAATTTGTGATTTATTTCTTGTCGCTGTACAGGATCATATGGCATGCATTCTGGGTACTAACCTGCTTTCATCTTATTTCTTGTCATTCCTATTTCACAAACCGAAATAAAATTCATTGCTTTGTATTGCACACACACACGTATATACTTACATACATAGAGAGGGGGCATGAATATGTGTGTGTGTGTGTGTGTGTGTGTGTGTGTGTGTGTGTGTTACCTGCAAGCCACTGCAGAATCTTTTGAGTTGGGGAGGGTATAATCAGATAAAACATGCTGTGGGAGAGAAGAGGGCAAGAGAGGGGAGAGGAGTGGGGAGGAGAGAGGAGGAGAGGGGAAGGAGAGGGGGAGGAGAGGGGAGGGGGGAGGAGGGGGGAGGAGAGAGCCCCCCGCCCCCCCCCGCCCCGGGCAGAGGAGGGGAGAGGAGAGGAACTAAGGTGGACCAGAGCTTGAAGTCAAGGATTTGGAAGACCCAGAACATTAGCAAAGAGTTTGAAGTTTGCCCTGAAGACTAAAGATAATGCTAAAAATAATTTAAAAATTCAGAGCCAAGCAATGACATAGAAACAGTGGTATTTCACAAAACTGCTCTGGAATAGTATGCAAGATGAAAGGGAAGAAAGTGATGGCCACTTTCAATAATCCAGGAGCAAGGTGACAGCGCTGTGAGTAAACTGACGGACACTGTGTTTCAAAAGAAGGATCAAACGTAACAGGCTTTAGGGAAGAGTGACATGGCAAGTAAATATAAAGTTTTTTTGCAACAAAGCATATACTATCCACAAACGTATGGAAACAATCAAGTCCCTTTGGTCTGTTATGCTTCTCTTTCCTAGGGTTCTGACCTGGGCAAGCCACAGGAGAGGCCAAATCGTTCCAAAACCTCCCTTAGAAGGTAAGTTTTATTTCTTCCAGAAATTAAGTTGCTGATGACTACAGATGACCCCACACATGCAAATTACACCATCTATTAAAAGGTCTCTTGCCTTCCTGAAACATGATATCATGCAAGTCCAGTAAAATGCAGATGTAGGAATGCAATAAATACTGCTTGATGCAGAAATCTGTTGAGAGGAATTTTCCAGATTTTAAGAAAAGCAGAAAATTATCTTGAAAACTTTAAATTTAGAAAATGAAGTAAATTTAATTTTGACTGAAATAATTTGGAATATATGGTCTTTGGGGAATGCATCAAGTTTAATTTACCTCTGTATTATTTTTTCAAAGCAAATCACCAACATTGATTTCAGAAGTGATGTTTATAGCACTAAACAGAGAAAAATTCTCAGATATATAGAAACTTGAAAATATAACTGAAGGACTAATTGAAATCAAGTTTATATTCTCATCTAAATACATAACCTACTCACTTCTACTAGGAAACATGAGGTAATAGAGCTGGAAGGGGTCTTGAGACCAGCTAGTCTAATTCCCTTGTATTGCATACAGTTTTTGTCTTTCTCTGGCTGATGTATTTCAGTTAGGATAATACCCTCATGGTCCACCTGTGCTATCACAGATAGCAAGATTTCCTCTTTTTTTTAGTGCTGAACAATAGTCCATGATACAAAGATACAAACACCACATCTTCTTATCCATTCACCTGCTGATGGACACTTAGGTTGTTTCCATGTCTTGGCTATTGTAAATAGTGCTGCAATGGACACAGGTGTTAAAGATATCTTTCTGAGTGCTTTTGTTTCCTTTGGATAAATATCTAGAAGTGGGATTGCTGTATCGTATGGTAGTTCTATCTTTAAATTTTGAGGAACCTCCATACTCACTGCACCATGCTCACTGAACCAGCTGACATTCCCACCAACAGTGCACTAAGGTCACCTTTTTCCCACATCCTGATCAACATTTGTTATTTCTTGTCTTGTAGATTTTAGCCATTCTGACAGGTATGAAGTGATATATGATAGTGGTTTTAACTTATATTTCCCTGATGATTAGTGATGTTGAGCATCTTTTCAGATGCCTGTTGGCCATCTGTATGTCTTCTTTGGAAAAATGTCTATTCATATCCTCTGCCCATTTTTAAATCAGATTGCTTTTATGCTATTGAGCTGTCTGAGGGCCTTTTATTGCAGCTGAAGGAACATATCAGAGAGGTCAAATGACTTGCCCAAGACCACTCAGCTTGTTAGATACAGAATGGACTGAATCCAGTAGAGTAATCGAGTACCTTCTGGCTGGGCTACAGCATGCTCAGAGATATGATTGAACATTATTCCTGGTATGTGTGTGATGTTGCTTTTGGATGAGATTAACATTCGAATCAGTAAACTGAGTAAAGCATACTGCCTTCTCCAGTGTGGGTGAGCCTCACCCAGTCAGTGGAAGGCCTGAAAGCACAGAGAGGCTGACCCTACTACACGTAAGAGGGGACTACTCAATAACTGCCTTTGAGCTGGGACATTTGTTTTCCAGCTTTTAGACCACTGGTTCTTCTGGGTCCAACTGGTACTGTGCCATTAGCTCCCCTGAGTCTGCCATTTACCAACTGCAGATCTTGGGACCCCTCAGCACCCACAATCACATGAGCCAAATCCTTCGAATACATTTCTCTCTCCCCACTCTGTCTCTCTCTCCCCACTCACACACGTGCATGAGCATCCTGCTGGTGTTTTCTGGAGAAGTCTAATGCAATATTAAACAAACCTTTAGCTCAAAGGAAGAAAGAAAATGGTCTCAGTGGATATGATTAGACACTGGAGATTGCCTGCCCAAAAGCCATGCACAGCCTTCCTCTCATCTTCCTCGAGTATAAAGGCTGAAAGCCTAGAATGTAGTTTCCTGGCCTCTGTTACAGCTCCAGGTGACCAGGTGACAGTTCTGAGCAGTAAGATGCAGGTGGGAGCCCCTGGGAGGGTTTCCCTTTGTTCTCTGCCCCCTAGTGCCCCTTCTTCCCCTCGTGCAGGGCCTGGACACACTGACTGGGGGCTGGGGGCACAGCCATCCTGGGACCACGAGGACAGAGGCACAGGCTCAGGGTGGCCAGGGGGAAAGACAGAGGGATTCAGGTTCGTGATGAGATTTGTGGGTAGACACTCCCACCTGGGACTCCTCCTGAATTCTTGAAACAAACACGCCGCACTGACTGCAGCCAGTTTTAGTTGGGTTATCTGTTATTTGTAGCCAAACTCTTTCCTAATACATTGTTCCAGCCAGATTTCAATGACATCAATAAACCGAAAATGAACATGACCCCAATTTTAATAAAATGTAAGCACTTACACAAGAAATTTTTGTGGGGCTCCCATATAGAAGACATGCACGAGGCACCACATTTGAAGGCCTTCCCATGCCCAACCAAAGATGCTGGTGGGAAGCTGGCTCGCAGCCTGCCGTTCCAGATTACAGCTGGGGCAGCAATCCCAGGGGATCCCCCATAATTCCCGGCAGCCTTGCTGGTGGCAAAAAGCTGACCCTAAAGTGGACTGAATCTTGGGGAACTATTAGCAGTGGATCCAACTTTTTCCATTTAATTCCTTATTCCTAAATGTCCCCTTTAATTAAGAATTAATCATGTCACTGATCCCGGCATCCTTAGGATGAGCTCATGACCCTTTCTCATACAGTGAAACCCGTGACCTAAGCTTGGTGTGGTGCAGTAGCCACAGGTAGTGTGGCATAACAGAAGGGGCACTGGACTTAGTCAAAGATCTGAGCTTGAGACTTGGTTCCGTCACTTTTTCCTTCTTCCTGTCCCAGAGACACATCTCTGAACCTTTCTGAGTTCTGTCTCCTAGTTTATAATTATCAAGTTCAAATGAAATGATGATTACAAAAGAATTCCAACAAACGTAAAACACTCTACAGAAGTCAGATTTCATCAGTAATCTGATCATGTGCAAACTAAAAGTAAATAGGATCAGCGTGAGGCGAGTATATGAGTATGTGAGTAATACGAGAAAAGTCCACTCACTATCTTTATGGCATTTATTTTGCCTTCTTCCTTCTCAGAGAGTAAGTGTTGCCAGGTAAGTGATCTCCATCTGATAAAGTGTCGCAGCAAAACCTTACAGGACAAATTATAAAGACACAGAAAACTAGATACAACCTGGTGTACTCTCCTGTTAGAAGCTCTAATAGCACTCTGGCCTGCAGCATCCCTTTAATTACATATTTAATGCCTACATAGCTCCCTCTAGACTCTAAGCTTCCTGATCCTTACCTGAGATTAAACCTTACTGCTTGGTGGGTGATCGAAGTTCCAAGAAATAAAACACAATGCACTATTTTACTTTATCTACCTTTGTTTCCTGCCATGCATTGAGGGTCATTTACTTTTAGATTAATGAAACAAAAGCAGAGTTCTCTGAAAGATCACTGGGACACTGCCTGCCAAGTGGGTTCCGCGCACCTTACCTTGTCCTGGGTTTGACACCGGCAACAGTCACATTCAAAGCAGTACTGGTCCCTCAGCTGCTTCCGACGCTCCGCACTGGTCATCAGCACGTCCAGGTAGCAGATGGTGAGCTGTGGAGGCCAGAGAGGGAAGAGCCACATGGCGGGTGTGCTCATGCCTTTAACAAATGGTTATTACTACTGCTGATTATTAAGTAGAATATAGTCGATTTACACACCAAAAAAGTGTATGACAGAAGATACTTCACCCAAATAGTCACATGTAAAAATCTTAACGCGTTACCTTCCGGTCTGTGTAATGTGGCGAGGACGTGTGCATCATATATTAATGTTAAAGAACTGGACTCATGACCTCTAGACACTCTTATGCCTTACTTCTTATTTACTAAACAGTAAAGTATCAAGAGCTATTGTATGTTTGGTATTACTAAGGTTTGGTAATAAATTCTGTAGCCACTGGCAATCAGAGAAGCCAAATTAATCCTGGAACCCAGCTGGGTGACAGATGATATCGCCAGACTGTTCTACCAATTTCTATAGCTGCCTCATGGAATTTAGGGTCAACCACCTTTGGTATCTTTGAAATTAGGAGACAGTTCTCTTACTCCTAACTAGCTTTTTTTTTTTAAAAAAAGGATAGTTTCTAAATAGGGAGAATTTAATGTCAGAGTGCAATCACCGATGGAGGCTCTAAATTGACTTGCTTGGACCCTTTCAAATACAGTCACTGTGAAAGGTCATCGATGAGAGGGCACAGGTCAGGAGTCCTCAGGCTTCTCTTTGGCGCTCAGATTCCACTTCCAGTCACAGGTCTTTAGGTAACACCAGTAGGCTTAAACATTTCTCACTTGACTATCTCCGGCGCACTGAAGGTCCAGTTCAAAATATACAAAATGGAGCCCCTGATTTTGCCCCCAACCTGTTCTGTCTCAGCTGGAGCCCCCCAACCTCAGCTGACAGTAATTCACCCCTTGTGCCATCCAAGCTGGAATCCCAGAGCCCCCAACCTCAGCTGACAGTAATTCACCCTTGTGCCATCCAAGCTGGAACCCCAGGGTCATCCTTGCCTTCTCTCTTTCACAGCCCTCATCCAACCCCCTGGGAATTTCTGCGGGATCGACATTAAAGACACGCCCAGAACCAATCCCCTTTACCTTTCCCAGTGCTACCGTCCTGGTCTGAGCCCCCATCATCTCCTGCCTGTAAAATGCAAGTCTCCCTGCTTCTCCCCTCTGCCCCCTGCACTCAGAACCTGAGCCAGCGATTCACTTAAAATGTAAGCCCCGGCAGGTCCCTCCTCTGCTCAGAACACCACTGGCTGCCCTTCTGCTTGAAGGCCAAGGCCTCACAATGGATTCCTGCGGTGCGACTCAACATATGGTTCCGCCTGGCGGGTTACTGGTCTGTGATGAAATGAGTAAGGAAGTGGTAGTTAACATTTAGAAACTTTTATAGCAATTTGGTAAGGGAAATTTAGGTGACTCCAATAACAAAACACTGGGCTTCTTACTTTATATGTTTTGTAAATTTCACTTTTTTTCCTAGTAATTTATTTTCATTAAATTTTACAAAAATATCAGTCTGTCTTGGATTAGGAATGACACCACTACTAACAGTAATAAATTGGCCCTCTTACTACATAGGCAGTAAGAGAAGCAGTGGCTTCACAGACTCCAGCTCAGTTTCCTCTGGGGACTCATGTCCTCCTGCACCTTCTTTTCACTGCTCCAGTGGGCCAGCCTCCTCCTGTCTTCACACCCCCACCATCCACCCGTTTCCTTTGTGCATCCTCTAGAATCTGCTACAGTGACTGTCCACCCCTCCCCGGAATTTCAATCAGACCTTAGTTCTCCCCGAGGTCTAACCGGACCACCCTATTTAAAACAATAATCTGATTCCCACCACACCCCAGGGCCCTACTTCCCTCACCCTGCTCTAATGTTTCTTTTTCTGCAACATGTCAGCCCACAACAACGGTGTGAATCACTTCTTTATTCACTTTTACCTGTACAGGGTAATGATGGGGGGGTGTGCAGTGGGGAAGAGCGTGGGATTATCTGCTGAAGGAGATGACACAGACTCCTGGAGCAAAACCCTCCATGGACTTAAAATAAAGCATTTCATGTCTATAAAGCATGATATTACTTGTTTGAAAACCCGGTGGAGCAGAGAAGGTCATTCTCTGGCAGAAGACAGCTTCGGGACGGCCTCACTAAAGCAGTTAGTGGAAAGGAGGCCTGGTCTGCCAGCCAGACTGTCAAAGCCACTGTGGCCATCACCAGGGCGACAGAAGCCACAGGCTGATTGGGCTGGCGGCTCGCCCTAGATTCTTCACATGTGAGGCAATGATATCACGCTGTTCCACACACAGAAACAAGAGTATCTGTGCTTAAGAAATGTAGACAATGACAACATTGAACATCTGCTATGCGCTAGGCACTCACCTAGCGAGGCAGCACGAGACAGTGAAACCAGCAAAAGTCTGGGATCCCTCTGGGTTTGGCCCCCACACCTCTCGATACTCCTTTCACAGTAACACAGCTGCTTCTCCTACGCCTGGGGCCGCAGGAAGGACCAGCTTCTCAAGGAGCCACTGCAGCGCCACCCTAGCAGAAATGCTCCAGCCCTACTGAGTGACGCGCTGTGACAAGAGGGTCTCCTCAGCTGGGACCACAGCCACTTCTCAATCCCCTAAACCTTCCCTCTCTCTGTCCCCTCTTGGGTTAACTCTAGGACCCTAATTCTCAGTCCAGCCCATGTTAGCCGGCAGCCCCAGCTATCACACTGGATCAGCTGGCCTTAGCTATTGGGTGGTTACAACATGCCCATGCGAAGCCAATGGATCTAGGGCCTACAGTGCTGGAGAAATGTGCTTGGCAAAGCCACAACTTTGTGACAAGGACTGAAACCCACATGTGGTGATGCCAGGCAGTGAATAGGCAGTAGGAGGCTAGTTATTTCATTTATCCCCAATAAACAGGCTGGTAGCACCTCCCTCGCTATCTGGTAACTGCTGGTAACCATTACCAGACAGGCAATGGCTTTCCAACTGGCTTCCGTCTTCTAAACTGCTTTGAGAGATCTTTCTACACTCGTTTCTGATCCAGTCATCTCTCTGCATGAAGACTTCAACGGTTTCTCACTGCCTGTGGGCTACAGGCACACAGGATATGCCTCCCAGCTGATCCTGTCTGCATTTCTAGTCTCAACACCTCCCCGCCTTGCATGTTAGTTGTGTACATTGCTACACCTCTGAAACAGGGCACCCCTGTTTCACACACTGAACTGGCATTAGCTGGCCAATGCTCTTTCCTCTGCTCTTAGCTTATCCAGAACTCTCTGTGCTTCCGGCTTGACTCAGACACCCCTCTCCCAATGAAGTCTGCCCCACTCGCCACTTTGGGCCTCTTTCTTGACATTTCAATTCACAAAATATTGTATCACAGCTGCAGGTCTCAAGAGCAAAAACATTTTTTCATAGTCCTTTTGGAAAAAAAACATATAGATTACTAACTGGTAATGACAGCTAAATCATTTTGTCAGCCAAAGATAAAAACCTTTATTAAAGAATCATTGACTCAACAGCTTGAATGGAGAATCTGCTCACTGAACATAGGGCTCATTTGGTGCGAACATACATACGAAACTTTGCCATTGGTCACTGGGTACTTCAATGGCGCAGAACAAAAATTGCATTAAAATATTAATGCCACTGACCATTGCTTTGCCATTTTAGCACAGCCCTTATGGAAAATGCAGTAAATAATTCCCAACATTAGAGTAATACCATGAAATATTAGCTGGATATTAAATATGTTGCTTACTAGAAAATTTCAAGGCAAAATGAACCCCTTTTCTGTGAAGCCCATCTTTTCATTATGTATAACTGAGTGGATAAGAAGACCCAATTAAAATTGGCCTTTGTTTTCATTTCTGGAATTACACTGTCACAATTATAATTTTTTCTGCTAATATTAGCTTTGAACTGCAAAAGGGCTGAGACTCTCCCTAAAGACAACCCTGTTATTAAGAGTGCCAATCTTGTGTCTTCTCTTTGTCACACCCTCACAGTAAGTCAATTATCAAATCCTGCTCATTTTAGCTTCTAAATAGCATATTTTCCAGATCCTCCATCATGTGCCTCCCCAGGTTCCTCCTGCCTTTAGGCACCGTCCTCACCTCTGACCTGGATTATGGCACCACCCTGATGTTCATTCCCCCAACCTTGCAGACACACAGAAAATCTGATCGTGTGGCTCCTTTGCTTAAGCCCTTCAGTGATGCCCCACTGTCTGCCCTCTGCTTCCACCAATATTTACTGAGTGCCTCCTATACACCAGACACCGTGAGGAAGCCTTCGGATAAACAGAGTTCCTTAAGAAGGCACCTGTGAGTTCGTCGGTCTGGTCCCTGAATGTTCCCTCAACTGCTGGTCATATTTAATCCTTCAGTCCTTTGATGAGGAGTGCTACCTGCTCCTTGAACTCACCATCCTGTTTCTGGCCTGTGCCTTGCTCTAGAATGCCTTCCCATCTTAGCCAACTTCAGCTCTGTGGACCCTTTAAACATCTAGGAGTCACTCTTGGGAAGCCTTCCTTGATGGCACCCAACCCTGGCCCCTTACCACTGCCTGGGTGCCCCTGCTCTGAACTTGTGCAAAGCCTGGGCACTGTGATTTATACTATCACACATTTTATATTCTATGACTGCCTTCTACATCAGTTTTCCTCCATTAAATCTTGGCCTCCTGAAGGCAGGGCTGGTCCTAACTCCTCCTTGTATCCCCAGGGCCCACTCCAGTGCATGATACCCAGTCAGCATGCCATGACCTTGTTAAATGACTTCACAAATAAGTAAAGATGACCGAGAGAAGAAATGGATGGTCTTCACTCCCAAATTTGTAGATCAAAATGGGAGGGACTCTGATGTGCTCAATATATGCAAACCAGAGTTCCAGCCCCCACAGGGTGCGGGCAGCCAATGGCATTGCTGGTGACAGCCACACCCTCTCCTAGCCAGGAATTCCCCCGAGGGTGGCCTGCACTGTCCAGCCTTCTTCCTTGCTCCAAGTTTTAGAAGACTGTCAGATGAGAACATCTATTTTGTGGCTTAACAAAACCCTGAAGTGGCAGCCACCAGCAACCCAGCGTGAGCCATGACTTCAGCCAACTGCAAACGTCTCTCCGAAGGAGGTACCGGATGAGGAGACAAAAACCCAAACCCCAAACCCAACACAACAACTCAGCATTGCCCTGAAAACTCTTCAATAGCAAAGTGCTATAAATGGTGCTGGTGTGAACAGAAATGGTCCAAAAGTGGCCCAAAGGAGAGCTGTATGCGGAGAGAAATGAAGGTGAGAAGCCTCCCCAATGGCTTCTGTTACTGAGGAACCCTTGGCAATTGTCCGGCTCGCCTGTCTGAAATGTTCCCACCTCACACAAGCAATGGGCTGGCTTTCGTGTGTAGTTCTTTCTAGGGCCCAAGGGACACACCTGAGGATTGGTGGTAGTTTCAAAATGGCTCGAGGATTCTATTCCGCCTCCAGTTTTGTTTTTCGCTAGCCTTACTCACTCTGCCAACAAATACAGATTGAGGGTATTCTGTATCCCAGGCACAGTGCAGCCTTCCCCCACAGGGCCTACATTCTGGTACTTACATCCCAAACAGAACATGTGACAACTGGGGTTGCCCTAATGAGCAATAAAGTCACATCGCAAAGCTGAAGCTGTGAAATTACCAAAATTTCTATGTAAACTTTCTTGTCCGATTTAACTAAAGCCAATATTTGCACAATAAAAAGGAATTGCCCCTCTTAATCAACTTCAAAACGTCTTTTCTGATGGTGCTTCCGCTCCCCTCCTCTGCAACCAAGGGGCTGGTTTTAAATGAGCACGATGTATCTTAGTTGTTGGGCATGGTCACAGGCATTAACTGACCAGGACTGCAGGTGCCAGCCTTCCTCAGGGATGCAGCAGTCCCGCACAGGGAACGAACTTAGTGAGGACCACCACTGGTCAGTTCAACGAAAAGTCATTGAACGCTTCTGGCTGCAAGGCAAAGCGCTCGGTATTTAAGAAGAAAACAGAAGAGAAATGATTTCCTATCCGCGTGAAGCTCCTTGCTGGGTAGAGAAGCCACCAAAGGAGGCAGAAAGGGTGCCAAAGAAATATTAATAACCGCTATGAAGGAGATCTCAGAGGGAAAGACCTTTCTTTAATTTGGAAACCAGGAAAAGCTCTATGGAAGAGATGGTGTTTCAGAGGGCTGTGACATTAATACAGGTAGAACTGCGGGCAGAGAGGGGGCGCCACGGAGCAGAGAAAATCTCCTGCACTAAGACTTGTAGAAAAACAAAACCAAAAACCAACCTGAGATTCGGAGAATAGATTGGTGGTTGCCAGAGGTGGGGGTGGGTGGGCAAAATGGGTGAAGGGGGTCCAGAGGGACAAACCTCCAGTTATAAGATGAGTGAGTCCTGGGGATGTGATCTACAGCATGCTGCCCATGGTTACCAATACTGTATTGCGTAGTTGGAAGCTGCCTGGAGATAAATCTTAAAAGTTGTCATCACGCACACACACGCACACACACACACACACACACACACACAATTCTGTAACTGTGGGTGGGGACAGATGTTAACTAGTCTTACTGTGGTGATCACTTCACAATATACACAAATACTGAAACTAATAGAATGTTGCACATCAATTTTACCTCAATAAAATACTGTTTCCTGAACAAGATGGGATAAGCAAGACTTATGGGACAACCCTCTCTTTGTTGAGAAGCTGCTCTGATAAGCACCCCTGGGGAAAATATCTGAGTCAGCAGGACCGACGCTGAGCAGAGGATTCTGTGCGGGGCGAGAGGGGGGCCTGCTTGCTGCCTCAGTGGTGGCGAGAGGACATGAAATCAGAGGGAGAAGCACCAAAAGACATGGCGTTCTTTCAACTGAATGAAAAACCAACCGATGAAAATAACGGGCAGCCAAGCCCAGAGAACAAGATAATAAGAACAGTTCTTTGTTGTTTCTGAAAATTCCAACCACTTCTAATGTTTTTTCGGTGTGCTTGTCAAGTTGTTTTTTAAATAAGCAAATCACCATCTCAACGAGAGCCGCGCTCAGCCCCCAAACTGATGGTTGAGAATGGACAGTGGTTCCCTTTCTCACTTGCCTTGAAGTCATACATGGCCCCAGAGAGAGAAATCTAAGTCCCCATACTGTTGACAGGTATCCCTACGTACTTAGTACACCGCTCTGAGAAGCTGGAAACTCAGTAGGTGGCTGCACAAGAGACAGCTTATGCTGCTGAAAACCAGTAAGGGGGGAGTCTTATCAAAGCCAAAGCTCAGCCTCCATAAAATATGGTGCCCTTGGGTTTAGGTTTTATTGGCTAAGTGCAGCATAAATGCAGTAAAAGCTTATGACACGGTTTGCCTTGCAGTAAATATCCACTTGAACAAACTGGAAGGCAGAAGAAAACAGGGTTCTGCAGTGACAGTGATTATGCAAACCCTGGCCGCTCAGTCGCACAGCTCCGGGCAGCTCACTGCAGCCGCCTCCCGAGGCCGCAGACTTCTGAGAAGGCTCCTCATCCAAAGCGGCTGGCTTGGCAGCCTGCAAAACTGGAAGGGTCAAGGCCAAGTCACTGCTGGAGGCTATGCTCTGGCCTCTCTTCCCTTCACATCTTTACTTAAACAGTCCCCCCCAGATGCTGGTCGGGTTTGCAAAGGCCCAGTGACAACCTGAAAGGGCAATACTTGTTTGCTTGGCAAGAAGGTAAAAACGAGTCACCTTCAAAATACAATCAGTGGCCTTGGGAGTAGGCAGCCCCTGGGGCCTATTGCATCCCTACCGGCCAGGGAAGGAGGGCACCTACGGAGGTGGGAGAGGCTGCTGAGCTGCCATGCACACGAAACACACACACCCCGTCACACATGCACCTGTCTCTCGCACACACACACCAGGAACTGTCATCACCTAGAAAAACAAACTATGATTAATTTTAAAAAGCCCACCTATAATCTGGGAGAAGTTATGATGGGTAAGTTGGCTGCTGCCTATCTCCTCCTTGGCATAAGGAGAACAGAAAACTGTCCTCCAGGCACAGCTGGCTTTAGGGAAGGGCCACGCGAGAGGGAAGAGGAGGCCACGCAGTGGGAAATGGGTTCCTTACCTCCTCTCCCGCCTCAATGTCACGGACCGCACGCAGCAGGAGGTGAGGCCCATTGAACACAATCGAGCAGTTGGGGTCACAGCTGTGGTTGAGCAAAGACACACTGGAGGAAAGAGGAAAAGGAAAGGGAGGCCATCACCCAGCAGGCAGAGTCCCACATCTACATTTCATGACTCTAGTGGGCTCAGGGGGCGGGTTTGGGTGAGGCTGGGCGCACTGGGGATCTAGCGTCCTGGGGGAGTCACCCAAGCGGCACCAGCTCACTTCATGTAAATGAAATGCTGCCCAGGACTGAGGCTAATTAGGGAAGTTGTTCATAAAAGCGTTTCTGAGTCCTTTAGGGAATGGGTGTGGGGAGGCAGCTGTCTCACTGATTCCAGCCAGTAAGGCACCCCGCCAGGAGGACGGCAGAGGAAACAGACTTGCAGAGCAGCAGCCTCAGCCTCGGAGATGACAGACGCGGCGGCGATCACGCAGCCCGCACACCGGCCATCCCGCCCCGGGTGTCAGCTCTTGGGCTCCTCTGGAGGAACGGCCGCCTCAGCTAGATCAAAGGACAGTCAGGAGCACCTGCTCACAAACGGATAAACCCCGTTACCTTGCTGGCCGGATCGGCATGTTCTGGGTGTGGCCTGGACATTGTATTACCGGAGTGCACTTGTTACCATCTGGGACGGGCAAGGGATTTCAGCTGCCCCCAAATTTGATAATAATTAGAACAACTCTCATTGAGCATTTACCACATAAAAGCATGTCCTTAGCACTGGTGCATGTTTATCAAATGTTATCACCAAATAATGTTATGAGGATCCCTTGCACATGAAGAAAGGGGTATGTGGAAGTTAGGATATGTACCCCAGGACACATCCCTGACTCTGGACCAGGCAGCCTGAACTCAGAGCCCATGCTCAGAGCCCGTGACTGCTTTCTGATCAGTACCACTAGACCTGTAGTTTATGACACTTGTGAGAAATAAGGAAGGTAGTTGACTTCTCAGGCTGAAGAGTAATTATAAGGAAGACTACATTTGTATCTGGACATGTTCTAAGGGCATGAAAACAAAATGAAGCTAGCAGTGACTCTGGGGTGCTTGTGAAGGACATCTAGAAGCTCAGCGAGGAAGGCCGCCTCAGGGGTAGTGGAGAGAGCGCTCAGAAGGCCAAGCCCCAAAGTGTTCTCACCTCCTGGGACAACGGGGCTCGGAGTCTGCTGGGCCAAGAGACAGACGAACCCAGCTGCTGCGGCTCAGTGAGTCTGCTGGAGTGATCACGTGCTTCAGCCCAGAGGGGCAGGGCTGGGCAGTGACCGAATCCCAGCCTGATGGTTTGTCAGCGCCCACAACCCCCAACTTCTTAACCCAAAATTCTTAAGAACAAGATTTAGGTCTGAGGTCTGCCTCTGGAAATACCATAGCATACAATGTGGGTTATAAAGTCGTTTTCTTTATACTCAACATTTTCCATTTTCTTGCAATTTATCATATGTTTCAAGCTTGGCTCTTGAACCAGCTGCTGCAATAGCCTTCCGAACGATCTTGAAAAGGCTGGGGAGCCGGGTGGGAATTAAAGTTGTTTCTTCTAGTAAATGAAATACCATCCACATACCTAGGATACAAGCCAACACCAACTTCCTGTGTCTCTGCATTGCAGATGGTGAAAGCGTTGCAGATCACCTGTGAAAACAAGGGGGAGACACTCAGGATGACTAGAGTCACCTATAAAACCTCACAGGCAAGAGCACAAAAATTTTCAAAATAAAATTTAGAAGTCCTACAAGAGTTGCTTTGGAAAGATCCAAGCCCCATGTGGATGTCCTTTCATCCGCAGAAGAACATATCGGGAACACACTTCCCTTAAGTGCAGAAATATCAACACCTGTAAAAAAAACCTCTGGCTTAAAGCAACACAAGGCCATTAATTTCAGTCTAATTGTCTCCCCCACAGTAATACAGTTACACGGAATGTCCAAATTCAGCATACAAATTAGTGAGAACTAGACTCCCACTATGTCGGAGTTTTCACTCAAACTGCATGCAGTTTCCACATGCCACTGTGTACCTGGTGAGTAACACCAGCCTGCCTGTCATTCCTCTAAAGAGTGAAGCGCATCCTGAGTGCGTCTGTGACCCAAGTTGAGGACAGAAAATAATGAGCACAGAACGGCATTCGGTGGAACCACCGCATTTACTAGGCAACGGAACCCCCTGAGCGCGGAGCACGGCGTCAGGCCCTACAGGGGGATGGGGCAAAGGGAGTGAGAGAGCCGCAGTGCCTGCACCCAGGGGACTGCAGACCCACGAAGGCTGCACTGATCGTGGAGAGAGCCCTGGACTTGGTATCAGACACCTGGCTCCTGGCCACACGTCACTGCCTCAGGCAGTACAGGGGATAGAGCAGTGAAGAAAAAACCCCAAATTCCTGCCCTCATGGAGCTTAAGGTCTGGTGGGGGAGACAGTGAAAAACTCAGTGATGGAAAAAATGGCACATGTGGATAAATGCTAAGGAAGAAATAAGGTAAAGGGACAGAGGAAAACATACTCAGGAAAGCTCTGTAGGATAAGGTGACATTTCATCAGAGACCTAAGGAACTGTGGAAATGAACCTGTGCCCATCTAGGTGACAAAGGTTTCTATCAGGAGAAAGAGCAAGTGCAAAGGCCCTGAGGTGGGAAGATTCTTGGGCAGAGTAATGGCAAGAAGGCTGGTGTGGCGGGAAGAACAGGAGGGAAAGGCAGGAGAGCAGAGGGGGTAGCGATATCCAACAGGGACTCTGCCATGTTTGGGTTTTACACTGAGACAGAAAGCCGAGGAGTGACTGGGTTGACTTCTGTGTGGAAAGGCTCTCTCTGGCCATGGTAGAGAATGGGATATGCAAAGACAAGGGCGGAAGGACAGGAAACAGGAGCCAGACTGGGACATGATGGTGGCTCGATGCTGGCAGCGAAGTGGGGAGAAGCCGGTGGTGCTGCCCACAGGACTTCCTGATGACTGCTTATGGGGGACAAGGGAGTCAAGGACAGTGCTCTGGGCCTGATCAAGGAGACCGCAGTGCCATTTATTAGGACGAGGGAGGCTGGAGAAGGCTGCAGAAGGAACAATCCCCCTTGGTTGAGGGGATTTGGGAGGAAGTCTGGTGGTTCTGTTACCATTAATGTATGTTTGAAATGGCCTAGTAGATGTCCAAGCCAAGGCTACGAACGAGCAACTGGAGTTCAGGGGAGCAGTCAGGGTGGAGATACACATTTAGGATGAAACAAAAGCCTCTTGAGAACAAAGGAGAGGTGGCCACTCAGAGTTGGGGGGAAGCAGTGACCAGAAGTGGATGCTGACTCTTTGTCATACAGTTGCCATAAAGGAGGAAGCAGATTTTCTCTAAAGCGGGTTTATATGAGGGAATATGGAGTTTAAAAAAGCACACAGTCCTTTGAGACACTTCCACTGCTCCAAATAGCTCTGATATGACATCTGGTGTAACTGATCGTGATTTGGCATTTTTCTTCTAAAAGTCTGATAAAATGCATTTTCAAATCAGGAAATAAATTGGTGCACATACACGTAATTTAAACACATACTAGTTAAACTGCATTAATGGCATCTGTTTCATATTAAGCTGCAATGGTATACTGTCTATCCATATTTATTTATGGAAAGGATGGTAAAAACATAGGACAAAAGATCCTGTGTTTTCTTTTTGAAACTTTAAACATTTTTAAATGGGTATGAATTATAGAGAAGGATGTGAATTTTAACACCTGTTTTTAAAGTGTACTCGAGACATTACCTGAAGCAGTCCACCAATGAAAAACCAGGCCAAACAGATCAATTTGCTAACTTCTGAATCAAAACATAACTTAAAAGTTATTTCTCAACTATGAAGTCAATTAAAGATTTTTCCAAAATAGGGTTTATTCTGATGGAATTCTTAAAAAGGAAGAGCTAACAAGGGAAAATGTCAACTGGGCTGCCTCTTCCTCTGGGAAACTTTCCGTGATCCATAAACTTAGCTGACTTTCACTTTTTTCTAGCAGCATTTACCACACCGGATCATTGTTTACCCACATACTTGGCACCATACACACGAGATGGTAAAATGCTCAGAGGACAGTGATGGTGTTTCATTTACCACTGTACTCTCAGCCCAACTCCTGGGGCATGGCAGACACTAAGGAATGTTTTTCTGATGTATGGATGGTTGTAGGATGTGGTCCTTAGCAACCCCAGAGCATCATGATCTAGAATAGGCTCAGAGAAGATGCCAGAAACAAGTCATTGGTACCCTGTAGGTGTGGAAGAGGAAAGATGGATGTACTTCTGTGCCATGAAAAGGAATAGAAGTTGATCTTCCATCTGTCATGCTCTGTCATCCAATTTGTATATGTCCCTGCTCACATTGCTCAGTCCATCCTTTCCCTCCACTCCAGCTCTTTTCCATTAGTCCAGTTGGTGGGAAGACAGTCTTATCCATCAGAAGAGGACAGGACTTGCAAAGTTCTACTTAAAATGCCAGGGGCCTGATACTTAGGGCAATATTTGTAGAACAAATGAAAGAATGAATGAATGATGGCGTCCACATTTTCCTCCTTCCTTTCGTTCTTGCATCTTTTCCTTTAATTCTTTACTTTCCTTCCTTCTCTCCCTTTTCCTGTTTTCACAGTCATCAATCTGTCATCCTCATCTCTCATTCTGCTCCACTCCACAGTGTACAGTAGCATGCTTTAAAGTTTAACTGAACAAATTTCAGGCAAGTTCCCCATTTGTATTATTCTGAGAGGTGTTTTAGACTAGTGTTTTGAGCTAGTGAATAAAAAGTTTAACTTTTAACCTAGTCCCTCTTTCATGAAAAATACTGGCTCCGTTAGGCAGATCTGAATTAGAAAAATGTTACAGGAAATATTTTTGACATTAATAACTGAGAGCAATAGTGGATATGGGGTGCTCTTGTGCTTTTTCTTTCTAAATGAAAGAATTAAGTATATATGTCCATATATACTCAACTGAAAAATTGAAAGGAATTGTTCTTTATACTAAGAAATAAAAGAATGGAAATAAAGCCCAGAAATAAAAGTTTGAACATTTTCCAAGTATTATCTTTGTGTAAACAGTTTTCTTAGGAAATTACACAGGTTAAATAATTAATGAATGAGTACTTCACACAAGGATACATTTAGAAAAGCATTTTGATAAGACTATTTCAATAAAAAAGTAATTCGTTTAACCATTTATAAGCTTGAGTATTATTTTTAAGATAGTTCCGTGACATGCAATTAAAACATACATTTAAATTATTTTATATGTATGTTTTGAATATAAAGTTAAGTTGAAAAGTATAAAATTATTTTATATGTATGTATTGAATATAAAGTTATGTTTACTCTTCATAATTTTTCTTTTAAAATAATCAAAAGCCTTTATGACATAACTTTGGAGCCTTTCTAGATCATAAAAATCTAGTGGGCTAGTACAAGGGGCGATCGAACCTCTGTATTTTGTAAAAACAACTCAAATAAAATTAGTAATATTCTATGAACTAAATTCTTATGTAATTTGGTTCAGGTTGTGGGTCCAGAACCTGACATTTGTATTCTGGAGTTAAAAATTCCCCTGTAGCAATACCAAAACACAAAGTAAACACCTCAGGCTGTTATTATATATATATCTATTTAAATTTCACGAATTTTTTCTCGAATTTTCTGAACCAAAGCTTTTTATTGTAGCAGCAGAAAAGTTAAGATACTTTGAGACAAGGGAATCACCAACACATCATTACCTTTTAACGGCAAAGTTGAACGGCCATAAGAAAACTTACAACCCATTCGGAACAGAGTAATTCTACACAACAGAAGCCCAGCCACTTCACAGCCTCTGCCCCCAACTGCTCCCTTCTGCAGAGAACGTGGCCTGTATGCACATGGCATTAGCTGGCTTCTGGCCTCCTTTGAAGAATGCTTTCCATTCAAAAAATCACAAATTTTAAAACACACTTAAACGAAAGGGAACTCCGTGTCTGAACACAAATAGAGAGCAACCACTTTCCTCAAAGACCATTCGCATCTCCTTTAAAATTTCTCTATTTAAAGCATTAAGTAGAATGTTCAAGACACAGAAATGCGACACGTGGTGGTCATTAATTAGAGGAACTACAGGTGAATTTTCAAAAAGGAGCTTACTGCATTTGGTTTTATTAAGCCTGTGAATAGAAGGAAAGGAAGGAGGAAGAATTGGCAGGTAAGAAAACCAAAAGCAGAGGTTTTCAAACAAAATAATTGCTCCTCCCTCCTCTCCCTAGAGATAGTAATTCTCAAACTTTAGATGCGCGGTAAGTATTTCAGTCAGGGTATAGTCTCCTCCCATGGAATAAGACATTTTATTAAATACAAAATTACTTTTTCGGAATCTTTCTCATAAACCTTAAGAGATTTACAGTTTTACCTCCTGATTCCTCCCAGCTGCATGGCAAATATTTACCCATCTCTCATGACTCAGGTTTGGCCTTTCCTAACATCCCACTTCCGCCTTTGGTCCCTCATTTACTATCCTTTTTGAGCCCCGAAAATGAAGGGTTTGCAGTCTCAAACCAGAATGGCGGGAGGAGACCAGACTCGGGAGGGAGGGCAGCTTAGGGGCCAGGAGACTGCACTTCGCAAGTGACAGAGCCACGAATCCCAGGATTCACAAGTACTTCCAGAAGGTTTACAACAGTAAGGATGGGTACGGCACCTGTTTTGATGTTTTTAAAATCAATACATAAAAGAATTAGTGCAATATATTTTCCCTCTATCAGGAAGTAGCTGGAGAGCGTCCACGCCTGATCAGTGGGCTGGCTTTAAGGTGGCGGGGGGCAAATGACTACGCTCATGACTCCGCCACCAAGCTGCTTCCTTGCTCCACAGCTGGCCTTCGGGGGGTCTCACATTATAAAGTTTTCTAATGTTTTTCAGCCATGTGCTATTCGTTTGCAAGCCTAATGGGCCACTGGTTAAAGATGGCAAGCAAGGGTGTTGGAAAACAAAGAAGAGCATAAAAATGATAATTTGATAAATTCCAGTCGAGATGCTCCATATAATGACTTTTATCTGGTTGAAAGTCTTACTAGCATCACAAGACGTCTCTAGTATTTAGAAAATGTTAGAAAGGGAATAGGCAATGACTATATAGTCTTATTTTTAGCAGATGGCAGGAAAACTATTAGAGCCTCCAGTGTGTTATCTGAAAACCTAGCCACATAAAATCTTCTCTTTTATCTTGTCATTTAGAAACACAATGTGAAAATTAAGCTGGGGTCTTAGAGTAAATTTTAAGAATAGTAGACATCAGGTCATGAAAACATGATGCTGTCTAAGGCCCAAACCAAAAATACTCATTTAAAAATGAATGTACATGTTCATAAATAATGTTTTAATACAAAACTAACTTAAAGCAAATTAAACTACATATGCCACTTGTTAAATGGGAAAATTAAAAATGTGTCTATTATATGAATATTATTAAAGACTTTGCCACTGTACCTTGTAAGACAAGCCAAGTAAAAAATAATCTTAAGGAAATTTCTTCATCACATCCCATATAATCATATACTTGGAAATGCAACCTCCAGACCCTGGGACATTCAAGTACCATCTGTTTCTACAACTGCAATGGAGCCCATCACAGACTGTGGTCGCAAGGAGTACACACTAGACACACGAAATACTCAGCAATGACTTCCAAGGCTAAAACTCAATATCCAGGGCACTACATCATAAGTGAGGGAATAGTGATCCCCAAATCGTGCTTCCTATTTTACGTTTTTCCCAAGGTCAAACCACCACATGTTAGCAAACGAGGAGTCACAGAGAGAAGCTGTTAGATAATATGTGTGCTTTCTAAAAACCGCTCACATTTTCATTTTCCGAAGAGCTTTCCCCATAGCAGAACCTATTATATCTTAAACAATTGTCCTTCATAATAGGAAGCAAAACAGGGATGATATTCATAAATGTGCCCATTGTTCTTGCCTGGAGGATATTACCTGGCATTTCACCTCCTTATCAGTCATCTGATGATAAAAGCACTTACTATAGATGGTGCTAAATATGTATAAAAAAAAAGGATAAAGCTTTGTAACATGGTTTCCATTGTTTAATTTTCCTTCCACATCCTGAGGCTCAGAACTGCTATGATACTCTTAAATAATTTATTACAGGATATTGTTGTAGGCTTCCATCGCTCTGCCATAAGAGTCTCTTCTGTTAAAAATTTCATTTCATCATCTTCCTATCCAAAAAGTTATTACAATGAACTCAACTTTCTCCCACAGATCACACTTAAAGATTCTTTTGTTAAGTTTGAATCTCCAAAAATGATAATCTAGTTTCATTCTCCTCTCCCCATGTAATCAGAGCAAAAATCCGCCCAAGGTAGTACGAAGATCTTTCACTGTAATTTGTCTTAGTTCCAGCACTAAATTCCTAAGCGAAGTGCGTGAGGTGGTGTGCATCACCTGACTGAGGCTGAACTGGCTGGAGCAGAGTGGGCCGCACATCATCTGTGCTTTGCCACCAAGTTAGTGGAGAGAAGGAAACTACAGAAAAGGTTCTATGTGAAAGATAAAAGCTGAACACTAACCAACTGCTTAATGTAATCCCCAAGTAAAAGATGAATTCAGGTGTGAGTTCAAGTTCTCCTGGCACTACACAGAAACTGAGGTGAATAGTCTCTCCAGAAGAAATTTTGGCAAGTGTTTGTTATGCTGATCACACTTGACATCCTAGGGAGAGAAGCCCCGGGCGGAGGTATTTCACGTTATAGCAGGGACGCATGCCAACTCATCTGCAAGCCCAGGGGCCGGCACGAGGGCATCCTAGGGACCAGCACCCGGGCTGTTTCAGGCAGCCAGTGGTGGCAGATGAGGGAGACCCTCCACGGGTCAGTCCTGCAGATACCCATGCACACCCGTCCCTGGACACTGCCTGGCAACCTCTGGAGGTAGGAGCCAGGGAAGAAAGGGCACCAGGCAGACTGCGAGTCATAGCTCTAATCACGCAGTCCAGAGGCTGCAAGAAATTGGGCTCTGAGGTCAGACAGTCCCTCCTGTGGCCTGTCAGTGTGTGCTCCCCGCTTCTCAGAAATAGAGAAGGAAGTAAAGAGAAAATGAATCATGCTTCATTCCCATCCCCACCCCTTGCTTTCGAGGGAGCCCATAATTAGCCCTTCCCCCCTTCCTCCAGCCACTCGTACAGACATCTGGGTACACCAACAGGGCTGGCAGGATGCAGTGTGAGCATCTCCTGGTACTATTTTAAATTAATCACCATACTGAATACATCAATGGTGCTACTCCCGGCTCCTCTCCGGAGCAGATCCCTGAGTTGGCAACTACATAAAACACCAGCACGCTGCCCCTGAACCACTTCAGAAGGGACCTACAGGGACCTCAAGGGAGGTAGCCTCGCCCCACTCACAGTTCACCAGAATGTGAAGAGACAATTGGAGATTCAGATGGAATACATCATTTCTTTGTAATACGCACTGCTGATAGCGACAAACTCCCCTGGGCTAGTCAGCGGGACTCCTGAGGAAGAAAACAATTTAGAAGCATGGCTCCAAAAGAGACAGATGCGCTGGCCTCCTCCGCCAGTGGGCTTGGTCTGGTCCTGACCAAACCTGCCGGCCTCTCCTCTGGCGCTTGCCCTCTCATGGCATCCTCTGAATGTTCTACTCGTCACAACTTCATGTCTCTGCAGGGCAGGCCAGGCCCTCTGCCGGAAATGTCCCCCCTCCCAGCGCCGCCAATCTGGGGAGACTCTGGGTCCCTCTGCGAGAGGCCTTCGGCCGGTGCTCCCACAGGACCCGCTCCACATTCACGCAGGGATAACAGCTGTGTGCTCACATCTGAGCTCCAAGAGGGGAGAATTCTACTTTCTTCTTCTCTCCCCAGCTCAGACTGGTCTGACACACTGAGCGTGCTCGATAAATGTTTGCTGAATGAATGAAGATGGACTGAGACCATTTAATGTCAGTGGCTTTGTTAGCCTTGGTGACTTCTATTTAGAATCATTAATAAACCAAGGCGATCATCATTATATAGCCAAAAAAAAAAGAAAAAAATGCTCTCTTACTGTCCTCTCTTCTTTTCTTCTGTCCCCCCTCCATCCCTTCCTACAACACTCCTCCGGGGACCTACACAGACTAGGTTCTGGAGCTAAGAGAAGGTGTAAGGTAAGGGCCCTGCCCTCCAGGGAGCCACAGCAGCTGGCGAAGCCATGCAGGGGGGCCCGGAGCTCAGCTGGGGCAGGGCTGGGCCAGCTCCCTGAAGAGGGGATGCCCGAGAGGGGCGTGGCGTCTGGAGTCACGCATAGGACTCCAGCTTCTTATGCTTTATGTGACATAGCAGGAAACTGCCAACTTAATTATGAATTCTAAAAAAGAAATTTCATTAGATTGAAGAAAACTGGCATAAACTTGATACCTAGAAGACCGCTTTGACTTTCAAAAGTCAAAGGCCGTGAGGGTGGTGACCGCTGATAATCAGCAGGCATTACAAAGTGAACACTGAGAAGTTAAGGGGGCGAGGACATAGGCTTGCCGTGGGCCGAGGAGCCGACACCCAGACCTTTCACCCTTGGCTTAAAGGACTCACGACCTCTGAAACGTGTCCTGTTCTCACTCCATGCTGCTGAAAGTGGAGGGGAGAAAAAAGCATAGCAACATTAAAGACAGTGTTGCTTAAAATGTCACAATTTAGCTGTTTCCTCTGAAGAGCCAGAAAGGAGATGCAGGAATGCAAGCAGGGGTGGGTCTGAGGAGGAGAGCTCCCAGCTGGGGGGCCCCTGCCCTCACAGCTTTCCTCGGCCACTTTCTGGGGCCACCTGCAAAGCACCCCACCAAACCCACTGTTTGCTAACAGAGCAGAGCTGTCGCTGCAGCCCAAACATGTTGCCTGAGAGGAACGTCTGCCTCTCGGGGGCCACGGTTGTGAGCATTTCTCGGCCGCCATCTCTCCCACTTCCCAGAGAGCTACTTGTACAGTATCATTCGAGGAGTGTAGAGAGGGAAGCTAAGGGAAATGAATATACAGTTCCAAGGCTGCCCTTACACATCAGCAAAATGTAGTTTGCCAAAATGACCTTCTTAGCAGAAAACTCGGTCCTGAAGGAATTACACACAGGACAGAGTGGGAGGGTCTGGAACACAGAGTTGTACCCCTGGGCCTTAAAACAGGTTTATTCATTCACTTGCTAAGGGCCTATTTTATATACCAGGCACAGGGCTAGATACTAGGAAGGACTGAGGGAAAACGGCCCCTTTCCCCCTTTGGCCTCATGATCCACGCAAAAACAGAATGTAAAAAAAATGTCACATTTCTCTCTAATTCTGATAAATTTCAGCCTTCCTCAGCCAAAGTTTATTTCCTCACTATTGGCCATATTTCTCTGTAAGTCACTCTGTCAAAACCCAAGTTGCTGTAATGCAGGGCAGCACCCGAACCTGTCAGATCAATTTGGAAACATGCGAGTCTGCTCTCTTCCAGGGCCCTGGGAGGCACGCTGGCCTCCCCCTGCCCTCTGATCATCCGCCCAAAGGGTTGCTGGGGTTACCGAAGACCCGCTGGGAGAAGGGAGTGAAATGGATGGCCTCTGAATTCTCCCACCGGCGAACTGCAGCCAGCCATCCTTCCCAAATTAGTGCTGCAAACAGAGGGATCTTCTCTCCCCAGTTCAGGCTGGAAAGATAAATCAGCTACAAAGGAGCGCACGGCTAAGGGAGGAAAGAGAAAATGAAGCCTGACACTTTGTCTTGTCAATGTCACGGTGTCTGTAGGTTTTCATACGTGGAACAATCAGAAACAGAATTGGTAAAAACCCTCCCCGCCATCCCAGCCCTCCCCCCATATTCCCTCCCCAAAATAAATGTGGTTGTTTTCTCTTGTTTCGTGAATACCTTCTGCCTTCCCATCTGATCACATTTAAAAACATCACTCAGTAAATAGTAAGATGTGCCATTATGTCATGGTCCCCTAATAAAAACCACTAACAAACTATGTCAGGCTATCATTTGTAAAACAGATTCTAGTTTCAGAAATGTAAAATTATGAAAAAATATGCATCTTGGAGTTAATGAAATTCATATCACTATGTACACCTCCACGTTCCTAGAAGAACATGTCATGATCTATGTAACTGGGATCTGAGGACAAGACCTTGCGTCCCCTGGCCACATTAGGCCCTGGGTTTCTGACCAGCCCTCGTTTCTCAGAACCTCTTCCACTATACAGATTGGGCTGCTCTCCTGACTCCTACTGCCATCCTAAGGCATCCGCCACCACTTCCCATCGTTTTCACCATCCACTGAGGCAGCTGCCATGGAACAGACTATGATAAGTCACTCAAAACCCAAAATACGCCCCTGATATAAAGTTACATTGCTCGTGCCATGTCAATCGTCTTGCCAAATTTAGCTATACTCCGGAGGTGACTGAATGCACATATGTTCCCAGCATTATCTTTCAATACAGCCTCACGCAGTGCAGTTTCCCTTGGAATGGAATTCAAATTAGTGACTTTAAAACCCAAGTTCACTTTCCCCCCACCTACCACCTAGCTCTCTCTAAATAACCACCTGAAGGCACCTGTGAGGATAATTTGGGTAGAGAAGCCACGGATGGAGTTCAAAGTCGTTCTGTCAAATTGCACAGATGGGTGCTGAACGCTCTAGAATCCTGGCTCGCTGCTTTTCATTGAGAGCACTGGTCTTCAAGTCCATTTTGCGTCTAAGAGAGCTGAAGAGAGAGATACAAACCCATGTACTGGGATGATATTGCCCAGGACCTGAAGAAACATGGGCCCTGTTTCACCATTGCACTCCCCATGGCAATGCCGGTGGTGGCTAAGCTTCTAGAACACCAGCCAGAGCCGCTGGCGGCCAAGATGCATTCCATGGTTATGCGAAGGTCTGAGAGCAAATTATCCACTCCATGGTCACTTTATCGTGATGCGTCTGTGCTCTTCAGATATTTTTTAAAAAATACTTTCATGACTACAGACAAATCCTAGCTATTAAAAGTGACATTATGCTGCCTGCGGTATGACCATTAAAACTCCAAGCTTCCCCTGTATTTTCCTTCATAATGACCTTTCTCAATATTGCCCCGGTGAAGAAAAAAAAATCTCAACTTCCTAATTTGTGAGATTCAACAGTCATCCTACGGTTAACTACTAGAAATAAGAGAGTCCAGTTTTCCCTTTCTTGGGTTATACACAGATTAATTAGTCATCTTTAATAATAAAACTTCAAATGATTCTTCCTTTCCCTCCAGCCTTAGTCTGCACATACTCTCTCTCCTCATTTTCCCCCAACATCTAAATGTAAAAACAGAACAAATTCACTAAAGGAATCAGAGTGTGATCATTACAGCAAGCATAACTGAATTAGCATATGTGAAGTTTCCAACTTGGAATTCACAGACATGAATAGCCTAACAGTCCAAATGAGAATTAATCTGCTGTTTCTGAACAAAAATTCAGTGACTTATCAATGGCAGGAAAAGAAATGTTGACTTCTAAGAAAATAACACAGAAATATCCCTAAGTAAAGATTACCGTAAAGCCTGTTTGTAGGGGGAAAATAAACCAAAACATTATCAGTAAAAGATAAGCCTAAAACACTGAAATACAAGGATTGTTTTAGGAAGTGGAGTAAAAATGGAACAGAAGTAAGAGGAGGATTAAAGGGACAATGGGTTGACAACAAAAAAATTACAAAGACTCACCGGAAAGAGAAGTATGAGATGCACTGAATGTCACTAGGCATTTCGATTGTCATGAGGAAAAATAAAAGACGGACAAGAATAGAAAAAAAGATACAATGATTTTACATGGCTGCTTGATAGTTCAGTCCAATCAATCAAAAAGCTGATTTACAGAAGCAAATGAGCGACGAGGCAGCTTATAGGCAAATGAAGAGAGTACTGGGCGATGGGCACCATTGTCACCGTTGTTCTACCAAACTGATTTGGGAAGACCGTGATACTAGCTCCCCAGACGCTCCTGTTAATGACTAATGAAAGGTATCCCCCTGCTTCCAGTAGGGCTAGTGTTCCATGCAAAAGGAACATTGAACATCGACATGTGCCCATAGTGTGTTCTGTGTTATTATGGTATAGACTCAACAGGTTTTCATTAAGCCAAAGGCAAATACACCATTGGTTGCCCATGGAAGCACAGAGTTCCTAAATGATGAGCCATAACTCCCCAAATGTCCTCAATAGAGCATCATGTCCTACCAAAAACCTTTGAACATTTCCAACGTCATATCCTTATGCAGGGGTTGATTCATATCTAGGTGCTATGTCAAGGTGAAGACTAAATATCTTTAGTCTCAGTAAGGCACTAGATTCCAAACAGAAAAGAAGTTCTCAAATAGAGTAGGTAGGAGTTAAGGACTGAGCAGGAGGCTGTAAGGATCTAAAACAAAGGAACTTGATAGGCATGTAATCATGAAATCCCCAAACATCCCAGAAAGTGAAAAAGATAAATATCTCTGGTAAAGTGCTGTTATTTCCCCAAAGAGGAATTTAAGATAGTTAAACCTCTTTAGTCCTAATATAGACTATTATCAGTGTAGTAGGAGACAAAAACAAGAAAGAGTAGAGTCCTTTTTTCTTCTGCTTCCATAATTAAATTTACTACATTGGGAAACTTGTCTGCACAAGTATTGGGCTCCCAACTATATGAAATTTTTTAATTAACTGAAAACATTTTCCAGGATGTTACTCTGCAGAGAGGAGAAAGGCAAAGCAAATCTCCAGAAAACCAGTTAGGATGTAGGTTAAGCTGTAAAGAGTGAACAGCAGCAACAGTAGAAAGCCTGCTAACACTTTCCACAGTTTTTCCATATGAATTAATGGTAACTGCTTCTTCACTTTATGCCATTTCAGCTTAGGAAAGGTTTCATAGGAACGGATAGTAGGGGAAACCTGCATATTATAAAGGGTAATATTTATCATGTATGTCAAGATTCCATTTACCTCCCACCCACTGAATAAACAAGTCTCCCAGGCCCTCGAGTGCTGGCAGAACATACTCTGGGCTGTCTCCCATCTCATCCCTCTCCGTGTGCCATAAGTAATTGCTATCTTAATTTTGTTTCTTCCCTTGTTTTTATAATAGTCTTACCCATATGCATATATCTCTAAACAACATACTGTTTAGTTTTGCATGCTTTGGTTTCTTATAAACAGAATCATGCGGCATTCATTATTTTGCAACTTATTTTTGCTTTTGTTTTTCTGGCTCAACATCATGTTCCTAAGATTCCCATTTGCATATGTTGACTAAACACGTAACTAGAGTCCATTCACTTTCACTACCTAAGAGCCCGTCTTGCAAATGAGCTCAGGAAGCACATACGAGAAGAATGCCCATGGTAACATGACCTGTAAGTGTAAAACACGGCAAGTAACCCAAATGTTCACTATCAGGAGGCTCCATAAATAAATCATGACATTTTCTACACTCATGCCCACTAATGTGTCTGACACACAGTAGGCCCTCCATTAATATTTTTTTGAATAAATGGACTTGAGAGAAAAATATAAGTGATTCCTCATGGTGCTTCCTGTGAGCCCAGCACACGCTAGATGTCCAGTAAGCACCTGACATTCATCCACAAAAATACATTTGCCCCTAAAGTGGGCTGATAGATACTCAGGAAAACTGAGTTATGACAGGTGGAGAACAAAATGGGAACTGTGATAGGGGTACGTGCCCCACGAGGGGCAGACAGTGTGATATTTCTGACGGTGTTGCTTCTAACTGCTTACCTGAGCCCCTACGGGCCACTGCGGTTCACAAATGCCCCTCTTTCTCCCGCACCCCCCACCTCCCTCCTTTATCATCTTTGGTATTCTGCTCTTCTGGACATGAGTCTGCCTGGTACACTTGGGAAGGATTTAGGGAGGATGTAAGAACTGACTTTATTTCCTTCCTCTGCCTACCCACCTCCAGCTCTGATTAGTCCAGTGATAATTACATTCTGTTGGGCAACAATTTGTCTCTCACCGTGTCACCACTGCAGACCCATTTTAAGACAGTTGAGCTACCCTGCTTATTGTCTTTTTAATATATTCGATGTCAGCTCTGCACAGAACTAACCCCCTCAAAAAATGATCACCATTCCGGCATGCTATTTGTCTATTTCTCATTTCACTGAAATAGAAACTGATCATCAGGTAACACCACCCGTAAAGATGCAGGGAGACAAATCACAGCAAACCAAATGAGCGTGTGCTTATCTGCGGGGCCAGCCAATTACTTTCAAAAGAACTGGTACAGAAAATAATGAAAAGGAATTAAATCCAAAGGTAAAGAAAAGACTGCCAACTCCAGACAAGTTTTTCGTGAAATTGAGTATTATTCACAGCAGTTCACCTCACTCTGACTTGACTTCATCATTTTACCATAGTCATAATTTAGACCTGACAGTTTAGCCAAAAAGAAAAAATAAACTAAATAAAAGGAAGGCAGGCAGTCAGGAAGGAATGAAAACAGCCATTATTCTGACACGAGAGACATAAGAGATGCAAAATCATCCTTTTCGTGTCTGTTTCCCCAATGAAGTCCCCCTCTCCCCCTCCCACCCCTCCACTGTCACTCCCTCCTCTGCGTTTCCCTCGCCTCTCTTGGTGAGGATGCTGGGAAAGGACTGAAGATGGCCAGTCCTCACTCCTTAACTTCACCTTTTCTCTGGACATGCTTTCTGCTAGTGTGAGCTACCATTTCACTGCAAAGGAATCAACTCTTCCTCTGGCGCCCCGGATGTCTCCTGGAGGGGCTGTATATCTTACATGGGTTTAGCTGGTGCGCACCCTCTGCTCTGGACATATTGCTACTGTATTTGAGCAGACTCGAAATCCTTTCAATAAAATATCTGTCCTATCAATATTATCTCCTCCACATATTTCAATTAAGTCCAACAGCTTCCCTGACCTTTCTGTGTCTGCCCTTCTCTTCCACGGAGCCTCATGCCCCGACTCGCCTAGCCTGCGAGAAGCAGGGTATCTGGAAAAGCCGTAACTTACCTTCCTAATAACTCTCTCTCTCAAGCTTTTGGAAGTAATGAGGGTAACATTTACTTTGGACTTCATCTCACACCAAAATGTAGAATTGTGTGGTTAGATATAAAATGACAGGGGCCTTGCAAGAAAGCCCGGTCCCGTGTTAGAGGGCAAAACAGCCAAGGGAGGGGATTCTGCACGTGATTATCACAGAGCCTTTAGGAAAAGAAGGGAAACCAACGTTTTCCAATAGCCGCAGTGAACCAGGCACGGCCACGCATTCTTTTATCTGCCCGGCAGTTGGGAGGAGTTACCACCACCTTCATCTTACCGAGGAGGAGAGTGAGGCGCAGACAGGCCAAACGGCGTCAGAATCTGAACCCAGGTTTTTCTGACCCTCCTGCTCCAAAGCATCGCACGTTCAATGTGAAGGCATCTTGGAGGGACGAGGCCAGAGACTGTCCTGACCCCGCGGCCACACGAGGCACACGGCTCAGTCAGGAGGCCCTCGCCTTCGCCCCTCCTCACCTGCCGTGATCTCCCCCCTCCAGCCGCACAGAGCATCCTGCTTTCTCTCAGGCGCTGTGCTGATGAATGGCTCTGGGCCTTTCCACAGTACTGGCCGTGTCTGAAGGCCCTTTCCTCCAGCTTCACCTCCCCAGCTCCTACTCCGATCTCAGCTCCAGGGCGCCCTCCTTCAGGAAGCTCTTCCTCACCTTCCAGTTGGGCACAAACGCTCTGCCTCCAGAACAAAGTGCTTCCCCGTCACGGACCACGACTGCTCATCTGCTCCGGGATGGAGGAAGCACCCGGTATTTCACGCTGCAGCCCTAGCATACAGTACCGTGACTGACACATCAAGGAAGAGAACTGGGCAGATGGACAGAAATCACAGGGCATTACATCTGGGATCCCCATATGGAAAATCTTTACAAACCAGAGAGATCTATCCCATGACCAGCGTTAAAGCAGAAGCTGGATAACAGTCGATCAGGGGTGGTGAACCACTCCTGACGTGGGTGAGCAGTAGCACTAGGGGAGCTGGAACACCCGTGCTGGCCCCGACACGCGGCTCCCGGCTGCTCTGGTCAAAGCGTCTGAGACATGAGCGAGCGTCTAAGAAGCTAGTGTGGCACAGTAATGAGAACACAGACAGAAGAATCAGAAAACTTGGATTCTAGTCCTGTCTCTGACTTCAGAATATTAGTCATTTCATCTCAGTTTCCCCATTTATAAAATGAGAGCTGAAAAGAGTCAGGCAGCAGTGACCAACCAGCTGGTGTCTCGACTGCCTGAGTGCTCTGCGTCTAAGGAAGGTTCCTGCTCGTTTCCGTTGTTCATCGGGCTCTGATATGATGCACTGATGCCCAAAGCCCTCAGCCTGTCCATCTTGCACCCACACTTTCTTCTCTGTTGGTTCCTTTCTCTAAACAGTAAAGTGTAATACACACTGGAAAAAATGAGTAAAATCTACCTATTTTATTTGCATGCATGGGACAGGGTAACTTCTAGAAAAAAATTAATAAGACAAATGAATTCAGGAAAACTCCGAATCTAAGGGAAATCAGTATTGACTCACAAAAGGTAAGCAGTAGTAATTCTAGTAGACACTTATTCCTTGGATTTAACACTTGCATCTTTGGCTTCGCTTGACACGGAAGGTACATGATATGTAATCATCTGTACTGTTATTGAGAACTATTTGAATCCCCTTGCGGTAAGGTTGGTGTCCACAAGAAAAGGTCCATTAACGAATGAATATGATTCATACATTTTGCTATTCTTGGCTTTTTGTGATGAGAGCAGAAACTTGGGTAAAGTGGCAAAGATCTCTTTTCCGCCTGAGAATGATCCTGACGTGAAAACCAACTGATGGCATTGGTGAGAGAAGTGTCTCAGTCGAAAGAACAGCCAGAAATTAGTTTTATAAACCACTTTAATACTGATTGAATAAAGAATCATTTACATATCTGGATTACTTAACTTTTTTGATTACGACATTTTTCAGGGAGAGAGATGGAGAATTATATGCTATATGGCATTTCTACATTTGGAAATTCGGAATACCACATGAATGCCAAAGGTCTCCTGGGTGGTACTCAGCCCCTTAAAATGGTAACATTAAAAAATATATATCTAACCCCTTTCTCCCGTCAAAAATCAACACAGTATATTTAAATTCTACCAGATGTCTTTGAAAATTATGGAGAACAGGCAGAGTTAAATATGGTTTAAATGTTGGTAGGTCTCTGAAAAGAACTGAAGAGAATCCCAAGTTACGGTTCATTCTCCACTCCTAATTCTCTCTCAGCCTCTACAACAAAGAAGTTTCTCTCAGCAGAGATGCAAGGCTCATTCTCCTGATATAAACTGAGCTGACCCTGATTTCTAGGAACATAATTTTCAATCAAATAATTTTCTTACATTTTCCACTTTCCCCACATCAGTTGGCTAAGGAAAGATATCTGGTTACAATTTCATTTTGAAGGGAAATGAGTCTTGAGAGAATGCATTTTATCTTGTCAGCATTTTGGATCTGAATTTCCATCTCACCTTTCACCCTAACGTATCAGCTTGCGTAAGACGCAGAGAGAGACACACAGCTAACAGCATTCATGAGGGCTAAGGAAGGGAAGGCAGACAAGCCCCTAACTGGCTCTGCAGAGTGTGCCCTCAAACACAGAAGTCATCCTCTCCTACTGCTATTTCTGGAAGCATTTATTTCAGTCATAGAAAAGTTAAATGCTGTCATATAATTCCAGTTTTTTTTCCATTCCAGCTCTGAACAGTGTCCGGGCTGTTAAGATTCACGGTCTCTACGTGGCTTTCACACCGTGCTCTCGGGAACCCTCGGAGCCAAGGAGAGGGGAGGCGTCATTAGGAGAGGCTCCCTATCTCCTAAACCCATTTTACTATAATTAATTTTTATTATGAGAATGCAAGCTCCATGAAAGCAAGGTTTCTGTCTTGTTCTCTGACATAACCCTGAACCTAAAACAGGGCTAGAATAGTGCTACAGCCTTTCCGAATGACCAAACGGAAGGACCGATGCGTTGCATTCCTACCACGGCTGGGCATGGTTCTCGCTGACCTTTGCAGCCCTCTAAGGCAGGTGGGGTGGTTAATGTCGCTTTACAGAGGAGGCCCCAGGCAGCCTGGCTTCGGATTCTCCCTCCTAAATACTAATCACACTGCCTAGCCTCCCACATGGGCCAGCAGCTATTCTCATCTGCTCCACATATACGATTTCCCAGCCCTTGGGCTAAAGAAAGGATTGGTAATGGAGAAATACTACATTTGAAGAACACTGACTTTATGGTGAGATCCAAAGGCTGGAAGTCACAAACCTCACTTCTTGCTTTGTTTCTACCACTACCTTTGGGACTTTAAGTGGCCTAATTTCTTACTGCTTCAGGCTCTATCTCAATTTTTCACTTATCTTGCAAGGTTACTAGACATGAAATGATTAGAGAATCCTGATATCAGAAATTCAGTTTTGAGTCCAGAACTGCGACACAGGGGAAGGACCAGGTGACGGCCCACAGTCCGGAAGCTCAGTGCTCTGTGACTGATACGCATGTGCAGCTCTGTCCACACGGCTCCTTTATTCCCGAACATCCTTTCTGACTGGACAAGCCATATTGTTAGGCAGAAAAAAAGACATGAGTGGAGTGGAAAGGGAATAAAGCCAGTAAAGCCCACTAAGAGGGACTCAAAGAGTTAACCAGATAAAACCAGAGAGCCAGAAAGGACTCACAGTTAATGAGTTAATTAGTTGAAGTTTCGAAGGCCACGAGTGACTTAGATGCCCAGATAGTCCCCAGATAAAGAAACACATCCAAGTGCAGCCCATGTCTTCATTGTATCAATTAGATTATGCCATTGTAAAAATCTACTTAGCCTGCAAAAAGGCCCGGTTTATTCTTTAACTTAACCTATATGCTGTTTTTTCCTCTTCTTCCAATGCCTTAATCATGTAACTTTGTAACCAGGACAGGAGACAGACTTCCAAAGTATAAATAAATCTCTGTGTACAAAGAATGCTGAATGTAGGCCAACAGTCATCTAAATAACCCTAGTGTTAAAACAAAACTTCGAAGGGATTAAAATTAACCTGTAAACATCATGCCTTTATACTGACTCCTACGCGTAAGACCCATAAAACCCCAGACCCTAAACACATAAGCATGCTTCCTCTCTGAGATTTCCTGCACTCACCCTTCTTCGAGTGTGTCACTCTCTCTGTTCTAGTCCAGATAAGTAGGGAGGGGCTGCTGAGAGCTCTGATTTGAGCTTGACAAGACTGCAGCTATACGATCATGCTCCTTAGTAGCCTGCCTGAAAATCTCTTCTCTTTGCTTTGGGAAGTTCTAAGAACATAATCTCCCTCCATCCAGTGCTCTGCAGCTCCCCCAGATCCTGGGGTGGTAGGGACTCAGTTCCCACACTGTGCAGATTCAAGGGGACACTGGACTCCAGGTGACCCTGGCTTTAAGAGTTAGCAAGGGAAATTCCCAATGCCTAGCAGGAGTTCAATAAGCTTCCCTTCCCTTCCTCTGTTTTTCCTTCCTCTCTGCTTTATTTAAGTAAACCTGCCTTTGTCTGTGTTGACTCTGGCCTGCTCCTCCCTTGGAGTGTATTCAAACAAAACCTTAACTCTCTTCACTGCTGTGTCTCTGCCCTCCAATTCTTTGTTGCGGCAGGGACAAGAACCAAGGAGAATAAACTCAACTCCCAACAACATGGCTTCCAGTTCAGTTGCCAGGCAGCTGGGCCAAGCTCCTATTAACATGTCATCCAGGTGAGGTGGAAGGGGAGAAACAGAACCCTACACTTTGGGTGTACTGAACAGAAAAGATAGAAACAGGCACACAGAATCTTGGGCCATGTTTTGACCTCAACAGCTACAAAACTAGCCATCTCTGTGTTTTACTATTTCTAGAAACACTCATAGAGGAAAAATCACAGTGGTCCTTAATACATGATAATGTCTCCCATACACTTACTTCTGATACGGTATTTTAAACACATGACAAAATCCAAGGCTATAGTTTCACATCTTGCCAGAAATTGGGATTTTACTTGAACTATAAAAGAGTCGAGGGAAGATAAGAGGTCCTTCTTTATAAGCTCTTATAAAACTAGAAACCACTGGATGGCCATGCAGTGCCTGCTGCTGGTACTGTGTTCAGGAAAACAGAGATGTCCAAAGCCCTGTTTTAAAGACAGGACGAGACTTCTGGTTCCAGTCTAGTGTATCAGGAGTTTGGAAGTTATTACTCCAGCCTAACAAGTAAAAAGCTGAACAAACTGAAACTTCAACAGTTCTTAGAGCCATCAGAGAAGTGAAGTCACAAGGCAGACTATTGCCCCCAAAGTGGAGAGACAGGTGCAGGGAATCATGGCTTATGGGAGCAGTAACCTCCTCAGAACCAGTGCTGGGGAGAGAAACCTGAACTGTAACTGGTGACCGGTGTAAGCTCAGTGGGGACAAGCCTGAGAGAGAAAGTCCCAGGCAGCCCAGTCTTGGACCCACACATTTGTGAGTTTTACCTCCAAGAGCTCTGCCAGACCTGCAGAGTGAATATGGCAGAAAAATACTCTCATGCTTCCAGCAGAGGGAGGGGAAATGAAAACATTTTGAAAAATGCCACAGATTTGGTTCCTTATAAGGCCTGCCCTCAGGACCTCCCCTAATGGGGCTCTATCAGAGCCTAACTGACTCTAGCCATTATGTCCCACATAAGAGGGGGAAAAAACAGGCACTGTGAAGGTCATAGCTTGGGAGCACATCCCACCCAAAAGACCGTGACCTAATCATAGGACTACAGAAAGCTTCCCAGTCCCTCATAACTTACCATTATAGTATTAAAGGCCTGTTGACAGCAGTTCCTTTTACCCATGACATCACATCCACCATTCAATGAAAAATTACAAGGCATACTAAAACATAAAACACAATTTAAACATAATGAACAAGTATTGTAACCAGGGGAGAAATGGCAGCAATGTTGGAATTATCATACCAGGAATTCAAAAATACTGACTAATATGCCAAGGGTTTTAATGGAAAAAACTAGACAACATGAAAGAAGAGATGGGTGATGTCAGCAAAGAGATGAAAAGTCTAAGAAAGAACAAGAAATGCTAGAGATGAAAAACAATGTAACAAATGAAGATGAAGATGCCTCTGATGGGCTCATTAGTATACTGGAAACAGCTGAATAATAAAATCTCTGGACTTGAAGAGATGACAATAGAAACTTCCAAAATGGAAAAGCGAAGAGAAAAAAGGCTGGAGAAAAACACAACAGAATTTCCAAAAACTGTGGGACAACTACAAAAGGTGTAATGGAAATACCAGGAGGAAAAGGAAAGAAAGGAACAGAGCCAGTATTTGAAGCAATAATGACTGAGAATTTCCCCCAAACTAATGCCAGATATGAAACCACAGATTCAGGAAGCTCAGAGAACACCAAGCAGGATAAATACCAAATACACTACACCTAGCCATATCATATTTAAACTTCTAAAATCAAAGATAAAGATAAAAATCTTGAAAGCTTACCTAGAGAAGAGCAAGGATAATAATTATATCTGAGTTCTCAGAAACCATGCAAGCAAGAAGAGAGTGGAGCAAAATATTTAAAATGTTGAGAGAGAAAAAAATCACCAACCTAGAAAATTCTCTATCCTGTGAAATCATCCTCCAAAAGTGAAAGAAAAAGAAAAACTTTCTTAGACAAGCAGCGGTTGAGGGAATCTGTTGCCAGAAGACCTGTCATGTAAGAAACTTTCAAAAGAAGTTTTTCAGAGAAAAGAAAAATGATGTAGGCCAGACACTTGGATCTACATAAAGAAAGAAAGAGCATCAGAAAAGGAACAAGGAAGGTCAAAGAAACACTTAATGGATCTAACAAGCAAAAATTTGTTCAAAATAATAATAGCAACAATGTATTCAATTACGTATGCTTAATATAAGTGCAATGAATTCAGTGGCAGGAGGAGACCGGGATTACTTTGTTATTATAAGGCACTCATGTTACCTGTGAAGTGGTCAAGAGTTATTTGAACGTGGACTTGGATTAGTTGTAAAGGTATAGTGAAAACTATAGAACCATTTAAAAAAGTTTAAAAAGAAGTACACTTGGTATGTTAAGAAAAGAGAGAAAATGGAATCATATAAAATGCAGCTTTATTCCTAACTGCCGAATCCTGCAGGCAACCAAGACATCCTTCAGCAGGTGAATGGATGAATAAGCTGTGGTCCATGCGGACAGAGGAGTATTCATCGCTAAAAGGGAACGAACTATCAAGCCATGAAAAGACATGGAGGACACTGAAATGCACATTATTTGCTAGGTGAAGAAGCCAATTTAAAAAGCAATATGCTGGATGATTCCAATGACATGACAATTCTGAAAAAGGCAAAACCACTATGGAAACAATAAAAACATCAGTGGTGGCCAGGGGTTAGCAGGGCAGGAAGAATGAATTGGCAGAGCATAGAAATTTTTAGGGCCGTGAAACTAGTCTGTGTGGCCCTATACTGGTGGAAGCACATCTGTACATCTGTCCAAACCCACAGAATGAGCATCACCAAGTGTGAGTCCTGGTCATGTGCTGACAGGCCTATGGACTGTAACAAGCACAGCCCTGTGCGGGGAATGTCAGCAGTGGGGCAGGTTGTGCATGTGTGGGGACAGGGACTCGGTCTGTGGGAACTCTCTGTACTTTCCCAGCAAGTCTGCTGTAAACCTAATACTGCTCTATAAAATAAAGTACAACAAAGCAAAAACGGAAGGAACAAAACAGCAGCAGGCTCACAGAACCCAAGGAGGGACTAGCGGTTACCAAAGGGAAAGGGGGTGGGGAGGGCGGGTGGGAAGGGAGGGAGAAGGGGATTAAGGGATATTATGACTGTAACACATAATGTAGGGGGGGCATGGGGAAAACAGTGTAGCACAGAGAAGACAAGTAGTGACTCTGTGGCATCTTAGTACACTGATGGACAGTGACTGCAATGGGATATGTGGTGGGGACTTGATAATAGGGGGGTATGTAGTAACCACAATGTTGCTTATTTGAAAGCTTCGTAAGATTGTATATCAATGATATCTTAATAAAAAATAAAATAAATAAAATAAAGTTTAGTAATGTTAAAAAAGACGATTTTCAAGAGCATATTAACTAAGCTTTGATAACCGTTAACCGTTTTTTCTTTTTTCTTCATCATGATTATTTTTCTGCACTGTTTTGCTATTTTTAGCATGAAAATAATATGTACATGTTAAATAAAATGTGAGAAACAAAGGAGAAAAGAAAAATCACCAAGAGTTCTCCAACCGGGACTAAAATCATGGAATATTTCCTTCCAATCTGTTTTCTAGGCATCGATAGCTTTTAAAAAAAAAATCTGTTTTAATTACCAGGTGTAAACCTGGCTGCTAAAGACCTGACTCTTGGGGAGACGGCCTTTCAGATAATCTAATGCTGCTTCTGCTTCCGCCTCCCCCTCTGCTGTGTCTGAGGCCTGGAGCTGTGCTCCAGAGCTAACTGTGAAGAGGGGGGCACCAGCCCTGGCGGCGGGGGTCGAGGGCGAATTTCATCCCAGCTTCCCACATCAGCCATCCTCCCGAGAGCCTGGGTTCCTCAATTCGTGACCTTCCCAGAGTTCTGAAGGAAATCTGCTTGCTTCTCATGGAAAACCACTACTGTGGGCACTTAGATCTCACTAATTTCGTCCTGGTAATGCAGCTATCAGGCCTCCAGTCGCTTTCTGTCTTCATTGTTGGGGAAGCAACGTTACAGATGACTCCTGGTCACATCACGGGTAGAACGTGTGTTTCTAGTCGTCATTTTCCTTGTCAGTGTAGGGGGATGGGTGATTTTTGAGGGAACAAAGAGGCAGAAAGGTCTTTATTCTGCCGTAATTGTTCTTACATGGTATATTCTAGTGCTGTTAATGTTCTGTATTATAGCTTTTTGTCTATTTCATTGCCTAGTGAGAATATACCCATTTCCAACGTGAGTTTTTCTGTTTGGAAGTCTTGTCTGTTCGTTTTCAAAATGATCAACAACTTCCCAAATAAATTAACGAGAAGGAAGTTCGATATGGGAAACACCATCTGCACGTGTGGAACTCCCTCCATCAGCTTCACGATAATGGCAGGCACATTGCTGGTGACCAGTACCTGTTGAGTGGTTATGAACAAGCCGTCTGGGGGAAGTCGATGGCACGGGGCATTCCAAGAAACCTGGGGCTGTGCCTGAAAGCCTGTTGTACTGTGAGTCTGTTTCAGTCTGTGAAGCCAGGAAGAACCACATCTGGAGTCTACACGGAGGTGATGCTCTTTGGCCATAAAGGATGAAGCGCTGTAACAGTCTTAGTCCACCTGGAGGGCTCGCCCCTTGGCTGGTGACTGTGTGACAGACTTCCTGGGGCCCTCAGACCAGGGGCAGGCATAACTCAAGAATGTCCCCTTAAATAAAGCAACAGGGATCAAAGGCCTAAACAGAGGGGTGATGGTGGAGCATTAAGTGCAAAGTAAACGCAACACCCCCTTGAAAACTCCCTTTGTGACTTGTCAGCCCATGTAGCCATGGCAGAAACCACATCTCACGGGAATGGCTGGTGTAGACAATAGACAGGGGTGCCATGAACTAATGTCTTCTCCTTCCTGCTTACCCGCCCCTTCTAGGGAACCATTAATTTCTGAGCCTCCACCTTGTGCCTTAAGGGTTTTCCTTCATTTCCCCAAGCCTTGCATCCTCGACCAGCATGTGCAGGATTTATTTCACAGCTCTGGGAAACATCTGTGACGATGGCAATGAGGCCCAAACCACAGAAATGAGGATCCGGATTTCCGTTGCTTCCTCACTGCTTCTATAGGTTCTGTCACTCTCACAACCACCTCCCTCTGCGCACGGCCATCAGGGCGCCAGAGAACACAGCTCCGAGCTGGGCAATCCTCCCTTCAAAAACAGCGTTCTGCTCACCAGCCACTCAGACCTCCTCAGACCCAACTGCTCTGCCTTCCCCGACTACACCGGCGCCTCCCGCACCTCAAGCCTTTGCCCACGCTGCCTCCCGCTTGCGATGCCCTTTATCACATACCTGAAACGACAACCATCCTTCAAGGCCCAAGCGCTATTCTGGAGAAGGAATGGTTAGAAGTTCCCATTTCAACGAAATTATTCAGAATTTGCATTAGCTTGAAGAAGGACGCTATCCAAAGCACAGGGGAGAGTTCAAGGCCAAATCAATTTTGTTGCCAATATGTGTCATACAAACTGCTGTGGGGCGAAGCAGAGGGCACTGTGGGTTTACATCCTGGCTCGGACACCTGTTAATCTCCTGATCATGTTTAAGGTATCCAACCTTTCTGAAAGTGAATTTTCTCCCCATAAAAGGGACATAGTGGTATTTATATCACAAATGTAGATGGTAGACATGACACACACATTTCTGTGCTCCATGTAATAATTCTGTGTGGCCCATGTCCTGGGTGGTAAATTTTGGCCTTATCAGGTCTCTCTCTTGCTTCTGCTGTTCTCCGATGGATGCCTAGTGCCAAGTGCTGATGGAAGGTGTCCCTACAGGCTGTGGAGGAAATACTCCTCTCCCTGGTCCCGAGAGAAGCTAGTGGTCTGCACCTCTCTTTTTTTTTTTATAATTCATTTTGGTATCATTAATCTACAGTTACATGTGCAATATTATGGTGATTAAACTACCCCCTTCATCAGGTCCCCACCAGCAACCCCATTACAGTCACTGTCTCAGCGTAGTGAGATGCTATAGAATCACTACTTGTCTTCTCTGAGTTGTACAGCCCTCCCCACACCCCCCCTACCTTACATCTGCTAATCGTAATGCCCCTTTTCCCCCTTCTCCCTCCCTTCCCACCCATCTTCCCCAGTCCCTTTCCCTTTGGTAACTGTTAGTCCGTTCTTGTATTCTGTGAGTCTGCTGCTGTTTTGTTCCTTCAGCTTTTTTCTTTGTTCTTATACTCCACATATGAGTGAAATAATTTGATACTTGTCTTTTTCGTCTTGGCTTATTTCACTGAGCATAATACCCTCTAGCTCCATCCATGTTGTTGCAAATGGTAGGATTTGTTTTCTTCTTATGGCTGAATAATATTCCATTGTGTATATGCACCACATCTTCTTTATCCATTCATCTACTGATGGACACTTAGGTTGCTTCCATTTCTTGGCTATTGTAAATTGGGCTGCGATAAACATATGGGTGCATATGTCTTTTTCAAACTGGGCTGCTGCAATCTTAGGGTAAATTCCTAGGAGTGGAATTCCTGGGTCATATGGTATTTCTATTTTTAGTTTTTTGAGGAACCTTCATACTGCTTTCCACGATGGTTGAACTAATTTGCAGTCCCACCAGCAGTGTAGGAGGGTTCCCTTTTCTCCACATCCTCGCCAACATTTGTTGTTGTTTGTGTTTTGGATGTTGGCCATCCTCACTGGTGTGAGGTGATATCTCATTGTGGTTTTAATGTGCATTTCTCTGATGATTAGCGATGTGGAGCATCTTTTCATGTGGCTGTTGGCCATCTGAATTTCTTCTTTGGAGAAGTGTCTACTCATGTCCTCTGCCCATTTCTTAACTGAATTATTTGCTTTTTGTTTGTTAAGGTGCGTGAGTTCTTTATGTATTTTGGATGTCAACCCTTATTGGATACATCATTTATTAATATATTCTCCCATACTGTAGGATGTCTTTTAGTTCTACTGATGGTGTCCTTTGCTGTACAGAAGCTTTTCTAACTAAATATAGTTAGTTGATACAGTCCCACTTGTTCATTTTTGCTTTTGTTTCCCTTGCCCGGGGAGATATGTTCATGAAGAAGTCGCTCATGTTTATGTCCAAGAGATTTTTGCCTATGTTTGTTTCTAAGAGTTTTATGGTTTCATGACTTACATTCAGGTCTTTGATCCACCTTGAGTTTACCTTTGTGTATGGGGTTAGACAGTAGTCCAGTTTCATTCTCTTACATGTAGCTGTCCAGTTTTGCCAACACCAGCTGCTGAAGAGGCTGTCATCTCCCCATTGTATATCCAAGGCTCCTTTATCAAATATTAATTGACCGTATGTGTTTGGGTTAATGTTTGGATTTTCTACTCTGTTCCACTGGTCTGTGGGTCTGTTTTTGTGCCAATACCAAATTGTCTTGATTACTGAGGCTTTGTAGTAGAGCTTGAAGTCAGGGAGCGTAATTCCCCTTTTCATTCCTCCTTCTCAAGATTGCTTTGGCTATTTGGGGTCTTTTGTTGTTTCATATGAATTTGAGAATTATTGTTCAAGTTCATTGAAGAAAGCTGTTGGTAGTTTGATAGGGATTGTGTTGAATCTGTAGATTGCTTTAGGTAGTATAGCCATTTTGACAATATTTATTCTACCTAGCCAAGAGCATGGGATGCATTTCCATTTGTTAGTGTCCTCTTTAATTTCTCTCAGGAGTGTCTTGTAGTTTTCAGAGTATAGGTCTTTCACTTCCTTCATTAGGTTTATTCCTAGGAATTTTATTCTTTTTGATGCAATTGTGAATGGAATTGTTTTTCTGATTTCTCTTTCTGCTAGTTCATTGTTAGTGTATTGAAAAGCAACAGATTTCTGTGTGTTAATTTTGTATCCTGCAACTTTGCTGAATTCAGATATTAGTTCTAGTAGTTTTGGAGTGGAGTCTTTAGGGTTTTTTATGTACAGTATCATGTCATCTGCAAATAGTAACAATTTGACTTCTTCTTTACTAATTTGGATGCCTTGTATTTCTTTGTTTTGTCTCATTGGGTGGCTAGGACCTCCAGTACTATGTTGAATAACAGTGGAGAGAGTGGGCATCCCTGTTTTGTTCCCAATCTTAGATGAAAAGCTTTCAGCTTCTCACTGTTAAGTATGATGTTAGCTGTGGGTTTGTCATATATGGCCTTTATGATGTTGAGGTACTTGCCCTCTATACCCATTTTGTTGAGAGTTTTTATCATGAATGGATGCTGAATTTTGTCAAATGCTTTTCAGCATCTATAGAGATGATCATGTGGTTTTTGTTCTTCTTTTTGTTGGTGTGGTGGATGATGTTGATGAATTTTCGAATGTTGTATCATCCCTGCATCGCTGGGATGAATCCCACTTGATCATGGTGTATGATCCTCTTGATGTATTTTTGAATTCGGTTTGCTAATATTTTGTTGAGTACTTTTGCATCTACGTTCATCAGGGATATTGGTCTGTAATTTTCTTTTTTGGTGAGGTCTTTGCCCAGTTTTGGCATTACAGTGATGCTGGCTTCATAGAATGAGTTTGGAAGTATTCCTTCCTCTTCTAGTTTTTGGAAAACTTTAAGTAGAATGGGTGTTATTTCTTCTCTATATGTCTGCTAGAATTCAGAGGTGAATCCATCTGGTCCAGGGGTTTTGTTCTTGGGTAGTTTTTTGATTACTGATTCAATTTCGTTGCTGGTGATTGGTCTGTTTAGTTTTTCTGTTTCTTGTTTGGTCAGTCTTGGAAGGTTGTATTTTTCTAAGAAGTTGTCCATTTCCTCTAGGTTTTCCAGCTTGTTAGCATATAGATTCTCATAATATTCTCTTACAATTCTTTGTATTTCTGTGGGGTCCGTCATTATTTTTCCTTTCTCATTTCTGATTCTGTTTATGTGTGTAGATTCTCTTTTTCTCTTAATGAGTCTGGCTAGGGGTTTATCTAATTTGTTTATTTTTTCAAAGAACCAGCTCTTGGTTTCATTGATTTTTTTCTATTGTTTTATTCTTCTCAATTTTATTTATTTCTTCTCTGATCTTTATTATGTCCCTCCTTCTGGTGACTTTGGGCCTCATTTGTTCTTCTTTTTCCAATTTTAGTAATTGTGTCTTTAGACTATTCATTTGGGAATGTTCTTCCTTTTTAAATAGGCCTGGATTGGAATATACTTTCCTCTTAGAACTGCTTTTGCTGCGTCCCACAGAAGTTGTGGCTTTGTGTTGTTGTTGTCATTAGTCTCCATATATTCTTTGATTTCTGTTTTGATTTGATCGTTAACCCATTGATTCATTAGGAGAATGTTGTTAAGTCTCCATGTATTTGTGAGCCTTTTTGTTTTCTTTCTAAAATTTATTTCTAGTTTCATACCTTTGTGATCTGAGAAGTTGGTTGGTAGAATTTCAATATTTTTGACTTTACTGAGGTTATTTTTGTGGCTTAGTGTGGTCTATTCTGGAAAATGTTCCATGTGCACTTGAGAAGAATGTGTATCCTGTTGCTTTTGGGTGTAGAGTTCTGTAGATGTCTGTTAGGTTCATCTGTTCTAGTGTGTTGTTCAGTGCCTCTGTGTCTTTACTTTTTCTGTCTGGTTGATCTGTCCTTTGGAGAGAGTAGTCTGTTTAAGTCTCCTAAAATGAATGCATTGCTTTCTATTTTCTCCTTTAATTCTGTTAGTATTTGTCTCATATATGCCAGCACTCCTGTTAGGTGCATATATATTTATAATGGTTATATCTTCTTGTTGGACTGACCCCTTTATCATTATGTAATATCCTTCTTTATCTCTTGCTACTTTCTTCGTTTTGAAGTCTATTTTGTCTTCTGATACAAGTACTGCAACACCTGCTTTTTTCTCCTTGTTGTTTGCATGAAATATCTTTTTCCATCCCTTCACTTTTAGTCTGTATATATCTTTGGGTTTGAGGTGAGTCTCTTGTAAGCAGAATATAGATGGGTCTTGCTTTTTTATCGATTCTATTACTCTGTGTCTTTTGATTGGTGCATTCAGTCCACTTATATTTAGGGTGATTATCGATAGATATGTACTTATTGCCATTGCTGGCTTTAGATTCGTGGTTACCAGAGGTTCAAGGGTTGCTTCTTTACTCTCTGACAATCTAACTTAACTTTCTTGTTAAGTTATTGTAAACATAGTCTGATGTTTCTTTATTTCTCTCCCTTCTTATTCTTCCTCCTCCATTCTTTATATACTAGGTGTTTTATTCTTTGCCTTTAGTTAATATTTGGATGGTCTGCTTTCTTTGCTATGATTTTATTTTCTCTGGTGACATCTTTTTAGCCTCAGGCGTGCTTCCCTCTAGAGCAGTCTGTTTAAGATATCCTGTAGTAGTGGTTTATGTGAGGCAAACTCTCTCAGCTTTTGCTTGTCTGGAAATTGTTTAATTCCTCTGTCATATTTAAATGATAATCGTGCTAGATACAATATTCTTGGTTCAAGGCCCTTCTGTTTCATTACATTAAATATATCGTGTCATTCTCTTCTGGCCTGTAAGGTTTCTGTTGAGAAGTCTGATGATAGTCTGATGGGTTTTACTTTGTAGGTGATCTTTTTTCTCTCTCTAGCTGCCATTAATACTCTGTCCTTATCTTTGATCTTTGCCATTTTAATTATTATGTGTCTTGGTGTTGTCTTCCTTGGGTCCTTTGTGTTAGGAGATCTGTGCACTTCCATGGTCTGAGAAAGTATTTCCTTTCCCAGCTTGGGGAAGTTTTCAGCAATTATTTCTTCAAAGACACTTTCTATCCGTTTTTCTCTCTCTTCTTCTTCTGGTACTCCTATAATGCGAGTATTGTTCCGTTTGGATTGGTCACACAGTTCTCTTAATATTCTTTCATTCCTAGAGATCCTTTTATCTCTCTCTGCCTCAGCTTCTCTGTATTCTTGTTCTCTGATTTCTATTCCATTAACAGTGTCTTGCATCCCATCCAGTCTGCTGCTAAGCCCGTCGATCGCTTGTCTCATTTCTGCATATTCTTTCCTCACTTCCCTCACTTCCTCCCTCAGCTCTTTCATATTTCTCTGTAGATCCATCAGTATGGTTATGACTTTTATTCTGAATTCTTTTTCTGGAAGATTATGCATTTCCATCCCTTCAGACTCCCTCTCTGGTGTCTGGGTCTGGATAAGCTTTCTTTGTACCATATTCCTCTGTCTTTTCATGGCGATAGAAGTGGTTGCTGGTAGGTGCCAGGTATGTCAGCTGGGCTCTTTAAGACTTAAAAAAAAAAAAGAGAAAAAAAAAGAAGAGCAAGAAAAGAGAAAGAAAAGTAAGAAAAGAAAAGAGAAAAAAATCAACAAAAAAAATAAAGAAACAAAAAATGCCCGCCGGGAGTAGGTTCTGTGAGGCTGCTGTAGGTGGCACTGTTGCTCCACTATTCTGCAGCCACGGCCGCACCGCCCTGCTCTGCAGGGCCCTTTGTAGCTCTGGCCGGTGTGGGAACGAATGGGAGGCTGCTGATTTCTGTGGAAGTGTCAGTGCGGCTACTCCTCCCCAGTCGCCAGCCAAGGGGTCCGAAATTCCGCAGAACTCCCAGCCTGCTGGGCTGAGTGTGCTGGGACAATCCTGCTCCTCCGTTGGGCCCCTGTCTCTTTAAGACTGCTAAAAAACGCGCGTGCTTTTCTTTTGTCCTGGGGAGCCAGCTGCAAGGACCCGGTGCCTTCCCAGGCTCAGATCCTGCACCCTCTGTCTCTCTAATCTCTGATACACCACACGATGTGTGTCAGTGCTCCCGGCGCAGATCACCAGGGCTGGTCATTTCGCGGGCCTGTACTTCCATTCCCTCCCTGCTCTGAATCCTCTCCTCCCGCCGGTGCGCTGGGGTGAGGGAGTGCTCGGTTCCTGCCGGGACGCGGCTCCGTATCTTACGTGCCTCGTGGGGTGCTGCGTCCTCTCAGGTGTAGATGCAGGCTGGGTGCTGTCCTGTATCTTCTGATCTCTCTTTTAGGAACAGTTGTATTTGTTGTATTTTCATAAATATATGTGGTTGTGGGAGGAGATTTCCGCTGCCCCGCTCACGTCACCATCTTCCGGAATCTCTGCACCTCTCTTAAGTGGTGAGACCTCTAGCCTTCAGGGGCTGCTATGCTGCCCTGTGAGAGTGACTGCTAAACTCTGTGTGATTCTCATTTCTGTCTCCATTGATAATGTGTCACCCTGAAAACAGTTTGTAAACTGATCTATCTTCTCAAAAACATAGGCACTTGTGAATTCTCTGTGTTAAGTTGGAAGGGGAGGCAAAATGAAAATAATTCTGCTAGGTTTCTTATTTAAATTAAGAAATTAAAAGCCTTGGATGAATTAAAATTAACATGGGGTCACTGAGAATTACAATAATTAATTAATAACTGTTCCTCAGCTGGAACAGAAAGACAGCCCACATTAACATGATCATTAACAATATAACAACTGCAACTGCTTCTTTCAACAAATGATGTAGGAGGCTCTGCAGAGCCTCAGCCTGGACCTCCCTCTCCTGTTGGGGAGGAGCACTGGGCCACAGCCCTCATCTCAAACAGCTGAGTCTCTCAGCCAGGGTGGTTGTCGGACCCTGTTTTCTGTGTGTTTTTGCCATCCTGTTGTAAACCAGTTGATGCAAACCCAGAAATATACTCCACTCGTTTACTTGAATAGCACATAACCCTTCAAAGGACAAAGGGTTTTGAGGAAATCCCACCTAGCTGGGGGTAAAGAAGGCCAGGAGTGTGGATTCCTCTGCTGGAGATAAGCGATATCTATCAAATGCACATGCAAATCCCTGGATAGATACCAACAGCATTCCTTTGTGTCTTGTTAGACTTCAGATTCCATTCAGGAAAGAGCAAGGAGACTCACTTTCACACCACTAAGTCTTCACTCTGGCAGAATGCTGTGAGCATTAATAGGAGATTTTATGACCTCTCAAAGTGTGTGTAAAAACCAAGTGTCTCTAAAAAGTATTATTTTGTGGACATTTATCATAAGGGCTATTAAAACAACATATAAAAACAGCAGTGTGGCATCGGCATACCTAGTTACACCCAAACTGGCGACTGTACAACTTCAGTTTCCAGTCTGTGAACGCAGCACACACTCACGTCCGATCAGACTGCCCTCTTCCTCCTGGGGGACCCTGAGGCTCCTCTGCGGCAGGCCCTCTGCTTACATGATCACTGATGTTTAAAACGATGCTGTGAAATAGGTTTAATTAGCCCTTCTCTACAGATGAGACACCTCAAGCTTAGGAAGATTAAGAAATTGTCCAAGGCTACATAGCTGGTAAATGACTCAAACAGACTCAAACTCTAAGGCCTGGTGGCAGGCGCGTCTGACATGAGCCTGCGCGGTCTTCCTAAGTGCATCGCCTGCCACCACCGAGCCGCCTCCTTCTTGATGACCAGCTGATCTTGCAGGGCCTCGGGCACTACTGAGGCCTCACCTTAATAGGGCCAAGGGAGCAGGGAGCACTGATCTGTGTGTATTCTGCCCCCAGGCCATGTCCTAGAACATTTAAATAAGGCTCTGATATCTTGTCCTGAAAGCAGAGGTCAAGGAAATCAGATTTTGATTCATTAGGATACTGTATTTTTATTCTGATACTAGGTCACGAAACAGCTCAGCTGGTCAGGGAAGTCTGATGGTTGGAGATGTGCTTCTGCAGCCGTAAGCATGGTTTACATACATGAACTCCCGTTGTCAACTCCAAAGGCCTCTGGCATAACAATAAAGCATTCATTTGTGATGTGGTGGTAAAAAGAGCATGGAATTTGGCATCAGATACAACAGAGTTAGAATCTGCACCCTCCTACTTACATGCTGGTGATCTCCAGCAAACAGGTTAATTAACCTCTCAAAGTTCAATTTCCTTATCTGCAAATTGTACAGAATAATGCCAGTTTTTTGAGAGGTACTGGAGGTTGCCAGCTATTCACCGACATCTGCTCTCCCTGCTTCCAGGGCTCAGTGTGAACCACATTTCTGCCATGTGCCCACCCCTGGGTCAGGAGTGGCCATGTGACTGAGTTCCCTCCAAGGGGGATGCAGCTGAAAGCTTCGGACCTGCTTGGGGAGCCTGAGTCTTGAGACCGGGCTGGCCCCTCTGTGCCTCTTTCCCGCTGAGCTGGGGAGAGCCCATGACGACAATGCCTGAGGGATGTGGGAGAAGCAGTGCGGACCTGGCCCTGAGTAACAGCGTGGAGCAGCGCCACCCCCACCTGGGACACTCACACTGGACTCCTGGTGAGAAAGAAAGAAACATGTGCCTCCTGAGTGTTGCTGAATTATTGTTGTGGCCCTTCATTTCAGGAGCCTGGCCTTAGCTTAACCAGCAGACTTAGTCACCACCTATCTCAGTGCCTGGCACAGAGCAGGCACCTAGTAAACAAACAGATGATGACAGCGCCTGTAGCACAACCATTGCGCAAAGCAGCTCACTGCCCACACAGGAGAGTGGCCCCAAGGCCACAGATGTCACCGCCCTTGGTGACAGAAGGGAACAGTGACATGGGGGTGCCTCGGGGGACGAGCAAAGACAAAACTTCCAACAGCAGAAGAAACAGCTCCGAGCTCCTCTGAAAGTGCGCAGCCCTTGGATAAACCTCCACAATCATTGCTGCTTTTGCTGGGATTATAACCGTGTTTTTGAGGTTATTGCAGGGAAGTCTGTAGCCACAGACCGCAGGGAACTTCAGGGCCATATAACTGGGGTGTCCATGCTGTGCGCCAGCTAGTCACACACCTACAAATATTAAACACCAAGTAGGTACCGAGTTTGCTAAATAACGGGAGGTAGACACATCAGCCCCTCCTCTACTTTCACAGGAGGTTTAGCAAATAAAATCTGGTGAAAGAAGTAGCTTATTGTGTCCATCTGGAAGGGGAAAAGAAAGAGGGGCTCCCACCACCCTCCTTGTAAGGGCAAGGGAGGGAGAGAACGAAAATGCCAAGGAACCCTACTTATTTTCTCAGTAAAGGAGACACACGCCATCGTCAGCTGCTCGGGGAGCCAGACGCGGGGCCGCCCCGGGGCAAAGGCGGTCGTCCCAGGAGTCCCGGCTGAGGGACGCCTTCCCCATAACACCCTGGGATCTGCACGAGGAACCCTGCTGGTATTGGTCCTTTTCTGGCTCACAGAGTTGGCCACACACCTATTTCTTACTAAGTCATTCTCACATTAAGGACCCAGAAACAAATTTTAAATACCATAGAACTTTTTGGGTGTAAAATTAACTCAATTTCAGAATATTTTCTCATCTGAGAGTCATTCTGCAAAAGTCAAATAGACTTTGGCATCTTAGCCAGATGGTCATCATGAACGCAGTGCTTCTAGGCAGTTTCAGTCATGTTCAAACTAATGTCGTGCCCCTCCTTCCCCCTCCAGACGCTGACTTGCTGAAACCCATGCCAGTCTGCTCAGGCACCTAGCTCCTTGCCGCCCACATCTCTCCACCTGTGGGTGCCCTGGCTCTGACTCTTCTTTGCTCTACAAAAGGTTTTCCAGTGAGCATATGTCTCTGTAAATGACATTGTTCAAATTTAACATGTCAAAGTGCTGCCCCCAAACTGGTTCCTCCCTCACCCACCCCCTCTCCTCAGCCCAAAAGCTCAGGGCAGGGAGCTGAGATGGAGGTTAAGCTTTCCTCTTCCTCTCTCTCACGCCGGACACCCAGTCCATCACAATCGTGCCTCCAGAAAGCATCCTGACTCTGCTGCCTTCTTTCCACCTTCCACGCCGACCTCCTAGTTAGAGCCCCTCTGCTGCCATGCAGTGGTGACAGCCCTGCCCTCAAGCTTACACTCTGGGCCCCTCGCGTCCACTCTCTGCACTGTATCCGAATCACCTTCTTGAAAGCACGAATTAGACCCTCTCACACTTGTCTTTCAACCCTTTCAATGGTTTCCCACTGCTTTGCAGTAAAATCCTAAGTTCTTCAAATGGCGTATGAGGCTCTGCTTGGTCCAGTCTGTCTGCTACCCCGGCCCATCCCCTGTCCTCCTGCCCATCCCATCCCCCACCTCCTCATCGCCACGCCCCCCCAGGCCTACCCTCCCATCTCCTCTCCCTCTCCTGCAGGCTTGCTACCACCCAGGTAGGGAGGCTATGGTAGTTCCCTCTCCAACTGTCCGCCCCTTGCACGGCACTGCTGCCCTCCATTTGTCCTCCACTTCCCGCGTTGTAGTAGCTCCTGTGTTTCCATGTTGACTTGCCTTTGACATCTCAGAAGGTGAGCTGGGAGGCCAGGGGTCACCCTGCTTCCACAGCCATGCGTGTTTCCCATCCCCCATATATGGGCTCACTTAATCCTCTCCCAAATCCTGTTACACAGGAAGACCGTCCTCATTTTCCAGAGGAAGAAAGCAGAGGGGAGGCGTGCTGAAGCACTTCCCTGGGGCCCACAGCCGGGAAGAAGCGGAGCCCAGCCCGAGCAGAGCGGCGTGTCCCTGCACCCCCGGCGCCCCTGCCCGGGCCCAGCTACTGCGGAAGCCACACGCACAGAGTCCAGGAGCAAGTTCTCCAGGCCTGGGCGTCAGAGCATGCTGGTGCCTCCATGCGTTCCCCTGCCTTTCCTGTTCTGTACTTCATGCTGGCATGCATTTTCTCTCCCCTTATAATCTCTGAGCTCCTCCAGGGCAAGAAGCACATTGTACCCCTCTCCATGTCCTCCACGGTCTCCAACATGACGGGAGGCGCTCAGATAAGACTGCCCATGGCATGCTGGCATTTAGAAGTTACTAGAAATTAACCAAAATTGCAGTAAAGCTGAAAGGCAGCAAGCACCCCTACAAAAAATAAGTCCAGTGGTCACCGTTTATTTTAGTCACTGACAGAGTTTAATCCTGCAAGTATTTTCTGGGTGTCCAAAATTAAAGAGCCATCTTATGGGGTGTGGCTTTCCACTGACGAGTGAGGAGGAATCATCTTTATTGGGAAAAAGTAACTGGGGAAGGGGCAGAGAACTGTTTTCAAAAGTCTTCCTGTTGACCGCCCTAAACACTCCAGAGCAGGCAGGCGGGGTCAGGCGGTACGTCTCAGAGCGCGGCCAGTCCGCCACGCGCCTCCGAGGAAATCAGGTGGCCTCACCCTCCGAGAGCCCTTCTTGTTTCTTATCAGCACCTCTGCCCCTGCTTCCCAGTCTCCTCCCACTGCCCTTTGTTACTCCATCTTCTGCGAAACCAAATTACGGTGCTCTGGGTGGAAAGTCCTTTCCACTCCGTTAATAAAGAACTGCCTTCCTGGGAAACACTGGGGGAAGGACTACAGATTCAGAGCAGTACAGCCTGACCTGAAGCATGGTTAGGCTGTCCTCTCACGATGGGTGTGTGTTTTTAGAAGCATGGGACTATTGTAATAGACTAGAGAGTCCTTATGGGATGAGACTTTCTGCTCCATGAATGGGTAGAAATTGCCTTTATTAAAAAGAATTAACTCAGCTTCACACTGCAGAAAATCCAGATGACTGGAGATTTGTCTTTAACCCTTCTCTCTAACCACCACCAAACAGACATACCCTGGAGGCAAGAGCGGTTCACCCACACGCCCCGGGAGGCCAGCGCAACAGACTATGAATTGGTTCCAGGGCAAAATACTGGCGGAAGGGGGCACAGGTGAGCAGAGAAGTGCTGTCCTGTCTGAAGGTGCCTGTCATGGGTTGAATTACATCCCCCTCGAAAAAGAGAAGTTGAAGTCCTGACCTCCAGGACGTCAGAATGTGACCATATTTGGAAATAGGGTCCTTGCAGACGCCACCCGTTACAGTGAAGTCATAGTGGAGCAGGGCATCCCTTAGCCAAGATCCTGGCTGCCCTGCTGAGGACGGGCGTGAGGAGGCGCCCACGGAGAACGGCACACAGAGACGGGGGCAGAGATGACAGTAACGCCACTATGAGCCCAGGACACGGAGGTCCGCCAGCATCGCCAGGAGCAAGAGAGGAGCGGAACACACCCTCCCTGAGACGCCGCAGGAGGGGCAGACTCGGCTGACTTCTATTCTCCGGAACTGTAAGAGAATAAATCTCTGCTGTTGCAAGCCACCCACCATGTGGTACTTTGTTACGGCAACCCCAGGAAACAAACAGTGTGCCCAAATGCACATTTTAAAAAAACCTGTGTTGGCCAAACAGCACAACTGTGGGCTGAATCCAGGCTCCTGCAGCCCGATTGCCTCTGATGTCAGTGCTACCCAGGGGGCAGTCACACTTTGTTGAAAAACAAAAATGCTGCTGTAAAACCGTTTGTTCTTTTTGGCCAAAATTGCAATCTCCCGGATGTCACTCATCAATATACACACTTATACAGGGCAGAATTATCTTCCAGAGCCTGGAGGTTAGAAGCATGGGTTCCACTGCCGGACTGCCTGGGCTGGTCTGCTAGCTGAGGCGCCTCAGTCCTCATCTGAATATGGGAAAGATAACGCAGCCTGCCTCCGAGATGAGCCCACACGGTGCCCGGGGAGTCACATGGAAGAGGGAGAACTCGGCGATCCCAGCGGTGTGGTCCCTCCCACAGGCTGTGTTGTTCAATTGCATTTTACTGCACGTTATTTCCTGTTTGCTTTACTGGGCACTCAGCTAGCACAGGGCCTGGACCCTGGTCATTCTCACCTTCTTGCATGTATTTGATAGGTACCCAGACCCAGCTGGGGAAGGAAGGAGGGAATTTACTCCAGCTATTTGATGTCTGTGAATGTGAACTCCCTGGGGGCACAGCCTAGGTGTGCCCAGCGTCAGCAGCCAGGCTATGCACAGGGCTCATGCCGGCCTTTCCGCTGCTGGGACACCTGTGGCTCTGCTGTTCCACTCTACTAACCTGGAAGGACAGCAGGAACAAAATGTTTCCCTCCAGGTTCAGGGTTT
>JAQQAC010018689.1:31337029-31367838 GCA_029783875.1 Phataginus tricuspis | reverse complement strand
CCCCCCCCCCCCCTGGTTTGGCCATCTTCTAGGGGTACAGCCCCAGCCAAGTCATAGTCTCTAAGTCTCAGTTTTCTCAACTAGAAACTACAAAAGATTATTCTGATTAAGAATGAGAGACAATTAGGTAAAATTCATGGTTGGCAAGAGGTGGGTGCTCCATAATAACCCTCATCATGCTCACCCAAGCGAGACCTGCTGTCCCCAGGCTCCAGCAGCAGGCCTCTGTAAGTGGACAGCGGGGGTGGTGCAGGACCCAGCCCAGGTACCTCGTCACCAGAAGCAGCACAGGGATAGGCAATAAGCAGAGCCTAAACCAATCAGCAAATGGTGTTCCTCTGCCACAGAGACTGGTTGGGAAAGGAGGCTGGGTCTGTGCCCTATATTGGGCCAATCAGAATGAACCCAAAGAATTTTGTTTGAGAGCTGGGGAGAAGGAGTATTTATTTCCTTTTCCAGATTGTGGGGAATGTCAATGTGAGAGCTGGCACTCAGCAGCCATTTTGCTATGAAAAGCCCCTGTCAAACTCCAACTGAAGCCTGGCCTACCTCTTTATTTTTTGAGATTTGTATGCTGATAAATTCCCTGTATTTTATAATTTAAACTGGCTTGAAATTATACTATTACCAAGACTGCAAACACTCTAACTTATGTAGAATTGCCTAGATGGGAGTGGTGAGATAAAACCACTCAGCTCATTTTGAGCTTTATGATTCCACAGCTTCTTAGAATATTTACATATTTTGTATCTGTCTTAAAAGTCACAACACTTATGAAGACTCGTTTCTTCAGCCTGGAATGTCCTATCTCCCTTTTCCTCCTAAAAAATCCTCCTCACCTTTTACGGCCCAACTAAATGCCACCATTGCTGCAAGACCTTAGCCAGCCTCCCTGTTCACTCCCACAAACACGTTACTGTTCTCCTTTTATCCCCAATTTCACTATGAATTTTTCTCATGACTATCTCCCTTTAAATGTAGGCTACAAGCACCTTCTGCAGCAGAGAGCACAAATCTACCCTATTGTGTATATCCAATGCTTAAGGTGGGGCTGGACATGCAGTAAACTACTGCTGATTCATTAAATGACAGATGACTGGTTAGGTGGACAGCAGAAGGCAGTAAGACCACCTTAGCCTCCTAGATGCCTTGCCTCATGCCTTGAAGGAATCAAAGAGAAACATTCCCCATCCTGCACAGCTGATTTCCAATTACAAGTGGTATTTTGCCCCAGAGGCTTACAGGTCAATTTAAGTGTGATAGGGTTTGTGGTGTGGAGGTAGTTTATAGTCTTTTCCAACCTTATTAAACTTATTCAGAGCTTAACATGTATAATAAAGGTGGAAAACTCAAGTCCTAGAGATACCCTGCCTGAAGGTATAAAAACTCCGTTTTTACAAACCACACATGCCAAAGAAGACCTCTATCTAGTCAGTGATCTCAGGGAAGATGTTAAGACCACCTCTTCTTTAGTACCTCACACTCTAAACTCTAATAGCATCCTGTATTATTTATTTGGGAGGTGTTTTTCTCACATTTGTTTTGTTCTGCTGTTTTTTTAATGTGAGAAAAGTAGTAAGAGAGGAGAGCTGGTCCCTAGTCCTACTTTGATTGGATCATCCAGCTACCTGGACCTTTAAGGAAATCCTGGATCTCTCATGATTTCACAGGGAACCTTCCTTCAAGGGAGGAAACACCAGCACAAACTGGAGTGGATTTGTTATTCACAGTCTAACACTCAATCACATTCTCAGTAACTGGGGTATTTCCTGCAACGCAAATTCCTCACTGATACAGATCACTTTGGTCTGGAGGACGGGGCCAGAAACCAAGGATTCAGAGTGGCCTTTAGAAGCTGGGAAAGGCAAAGGAAGCAGGTTCTCCTTTAGCTTCCAAAGAGGAACGCAGCGGGCCTTCATGTTTTACTCCAGGGGGACCTGGATTGCACTTCTGACCTACAGAACTATAAGATAAGAAATTTGCAGTTTTTAAGGCCACTAAGTTTGTGGTAAATTGCTATGACAGTAACAGAAAACAAACATACTGACTTCTGCTCTTCGGGAGCTATGCAGCCCCTCTCCAAACTAAGTGGTACCACTTAAAAGAAGCTGTTAAGTTTATAAATCATGGCCATAAGTTGAGGCGAAGTTAGGAAAAAGAAAATATTACAAGTTATTAAGAATTCAAACAAGAGGAAAATTCAGATAACTACTCAGATACGAATATCAAACGTTTCTGTCATGTTCACAGATCTGAATAAATAGATGCCTTCTTGCCTTTGTGTAGACAAAATGCATCTATTCATTAATTCAACACATAATTCACAGAGCGCCTTCCAAGGGCCTTGCACACGGAAGGTTCCTGAGGCTGTCCCACCCTCAGGGTGCTTATAATCTATGCGGACGAGGGCACGCACAGGTAGATCATTCTCATCTTAGGGCACCAATGCTGAAATAGGCTATAGAAGAACCACAATTAAACGTAGTGTCGTTATAGACAGATATATAGAGTAAGAGCTGAGCAGGTGTGCTTGTGATCTTTTGCTACAAAGCACATTAGCAGAGTAAAGCAACAAACATTATTTCACACAGATTTGAGGCTCAGGAATCTGGAAGTGGCTTAGCTGGTTGGTTCCAGCTCAGAGTGTTTCACAAGGTTGCAGTCAAGCTGTTAGCGGGGACCACAGTCAATTCAAGGACGGACAAACGCTGGTGGACCCATTCCCAGCTCCCTCATGTGGTTGTAGGCAGATCTCAGCTTCTCACTGGCTGTTGGCCAGAGGCTTCGGCCACTCACCATGCCGGCCTCTCCCGGGGCTGCTACGAGAAGGCAGGTGGCTTCCCACCCAGTGAGCAACCCAAGGAAGAGAGAGAACCAAGAGAAGCCAACGCACTCTATAACCCATGTAGGAGTGACATACCGCCCCTCGTGCGGTATTCCACTGGCCACATAGACCAAGTCTGGTCCAAGGAGGGAGGGGACCACAGCCAGGATGTGAATATCTGGAGGCGGGAATCAGTGGGGGCCACGTTGGAGGCTGGCGGAACAACAAGTTCTTCGGAACACTGCCCCACGGGTCGCCAAGGAGACGAAACACAGCTCTAGAATGGTGGTCATGAGGTCGGGAGCAGTCATGTGTCAGTCCTCTCTAGACAGCATGACCTGTGAGGGCCTCAGTTTCCGTAACTGTTCTTAACACTGGGCACACCCACGACCTAACACTTACTCAGAGTTTATCACGTGCCGGACACGCTTGAAGCATCGCGTTCCTATCGCTCACATCTCCTCACTGCAGCCCTGTGAGACGGGTACCGTTTTCACCCATGACAGCTGAGGACCCCGAAGCACAGAGGGTTCACCACTGACCTACAGCTCTGTCCCCAGGCAGAGGATCTGAACCCAGGTGGTTCAGCCCCCGAATCCGTGTCCTCAGCTGCTGTGCCTGCCCAGCTCTCTAACAGAGAGTATGGAAATAGTGCGAGTAAACAGACTATTTATAAAAGCAATACTGAAATTGAGAAGAAAGACCTGCACCTAAAAAAGCTGGTTCAAAAATAGTGCAGTTCTACTTACATGAGGGAGCTGGAGGAGTCAGATGCGCAGAGACAGAAAGTGGACTAGTGGGCGCCAGGGGCTCTGGGTGGGGGTGGGGAGTCGGTGTTTAATGGGACAGAGACGGCGGAGGTGATGGCTGCACAGCACTGGGATTCACTTAATGCCCCTGGCCACTTACGTGTGCTTAAACGCTTAGAATGGTAAATTCTATGTTATGCATATTTTACCACAAAAAAAACACAAAACAGACATTAACCTCAGGATCTGACATTCCATCCAGAGGCTCCCTCAAAATGAAAAGCCCCACATATTTAATCACTTTAGATGCTTACAAAACACTTTGGTTCTCAAGCATGAAAAGGGATCCAAAAGGATCTGTCCTGGTTGGTCCGTCATCTTTCTCTGGCTGCTCTTTTCTTTACAAAAAAAAAAAATGTTATAATTGTTTTCTCTAAGCTCATATCTCCCAAGTCACATAAGTGGCAATTTAAAGTGGAAACTGCAGTCTAATCCAAAGGAAAGCCTGCCCACACTATTAAGTGCTTCGTACCCTATACTTGGAAACTACTCTGTGACGGCATCACGGACACCCCTTCCCCAGACGCCTGCTGTGTGTTTCAAGAGTCAGATGTCGGCCCACCAAACTGAAGGTGCAGAGTCGGCCGAGGGGTGCTGGGACTTTGGGGTAAAGGTACCCAACGATACTGGGCCCCCGGCATTAGGGTTTTTCTTACTAAACTGCTGTCGTGGACGTGCTGGCTGATTAGACGGGACCCGGGACCAGGGAAGGCTGCTCTCTCTCAAAGACAGCCCTTGGGTCACCATCCTTTCCCTGTCCCCATCTCAGTGGGCATTTCCTCCCGGAGCATCGTTGCAGCCAGGGGCTCCCAGCCCAGAGGCTTTGCTACTTCCTCACCACCACAGCCATCTAACGAGGCTGGGGCAGAAGGTTTACCTCGCGCAGGCTTTCTGGCCTCATCTCAGAAACAGGGAAGACCCTCGTCATGAAATGAGGCTTTGTGCCCTTAGTTAGGCATACACGTGGTGCAATTCACCAATCATTTCCCCCCATCCATCGGCAGATCACAATACGAGGTGGTATATACAGTGAGACAGAAAGAAAATGATGCCGAATATTTTTAAAAAAGGAAAAGATACTGCAACAGGACACAAGCAAACCTAAACTTCAAAAAATTAACTTCTTTAAAAATACAAATAGAGGAAGTGACACCCATTTACCTGGATGCTTCCACTGCCCACGTACTAAACAAGCTGCCGCTGTTACTGCTGCTCACCAGAGCAGGCTTCACGAACCTCGGGACAGAGGAGAGGCACTGGCGGGCAAGATCCCCGTGCACGGAGCAAAACCGCGCGGGGTCGGACCCCTGAATCTCCCGCTAATTCATGTACTGTCGGCATGAAGTCCACCCACAAGACAAGTATTTAACCTAAGCCTGTTAATGCACCCGAGAAATAGAACAATAACAAACTCAAACAGCTGCTGTGAGGATTCAATAAATAACTTATGCCAACGTGTCTGGTAAATTTCTGCAGATTATACAAATATGAATGTGGGATTGGCTGATGTCCTGAGACATGTTCTTCGTACGGCCTCTTCCTTTTCTGCCATGGAGCTGTGCAGTGCCTCAGGGAGGCAGTGAGGGAGCGGGAGGCTGGAAGGTCTGCATGAGCAGGCGCCTGGGCCCCATCCTTGGTAGCATCATCACACTGGCAGCACAGCCTCCCCAGGAGGAGAAGTGGGTAAACTGAGCCATGCGCAACCTCACAGGGGACCCCAGAGTCAGCGAGTCACGAAGCCCAAGCCCCAGGAGCCTGGTTCTGGGGGGACCCCAGGACTTGAGAGGGAGGTTACATTTTCCACCATACCAGTCAGCCAGAAGGTGGACAACTTTATAAGAAAATTTTTAATGTTATTTCTGGCACACTGTAGTTTTGGGATTGAGGACAATTACCATTATCATGTCTAATTGCCAGCACTTAATATCTTTCTGGTAGTTAATAATGCTCCGTGTCACAAATGTTTGACAAATTTTACAAATATATACAGACAAGCCATCTCCTCCGACTACAGAACCCACAGTGTGGTGCTCTAGTGAAGAGAGCGCTGGGCGGGGCACATTCGGAATGGACTTTCTACAGGCAGCTGGCACAGAGAGGACACGCAGTGAAAGCCTGCCGGCTGATTCGTGACAAACTGTCCGGAGCAGCTCCTGACTCCCCAGACCCTTGTGATCAAAGCACACCCCTGCCACCCAGTTGGGGGGATCAGAGATGCAGTGTGTTGGGCTCAATGGACCTTACCTCCAAGTGATGCTAATGGATTTGCAGAGAACAGAATTCATGATACCAGCGTTAAGTTAGTTTAAACGCTGCAATCTAACCACTTAAGAATGGGGCAAACAGAGGGTGGCCTTGCTGTCTCATGACCTACTGAGTTCCCAAAGCCCAGAGAGTGCTAGGCACACAGTAGGAACTCAACAGGTGTTGGACAAATGTTGACAGTCAGAAGACACAGGCCTCTACCTCCAAGTATGACATCTGAAGCGGGGTTAGTTCCAGCCAAGTGCAGCCAAGCCCAGGGTTCAAGAGCCCAGTCACACCAGGACAATGGAGACATACAGAGCTCACAGCCTGTGGGAAGCAGAGAGAGGGGAGAAGAAAGAGCTATTTACCAGCCACAGGCTTAAACTTCCTCCAGCTTCTTCCTACTGCTTAGTAAGGTGCCTCTGTGCTTTGGATGAAGTGGATTCCAAAGCCCTAACATGACCCATACTCCAGAAAAGTTCTCATTTGTGAATTGGCACAGGGACTACTACATCAGCTGGTGCAGAAGGCCATGGCGTCTGCTGGGGGGTGCACCGAGCGGCAGCTCCCAAACCGCCTTCCGGGGGTGGCGGTCATTAAAGGAATGACACACTGGCCCAACACAGTGCCACACTTATTGATGCCAAATATGGGCAGGCCCCTTTAAATGGAGAAGCAAAAGGCACAGGAAGTGAGAGCAGGACTGATTTGTTAAAAGACGTCTCAGAGCAGCTGAGTCCCCTGAGTGTTACCACAGGCAACTGGGGATGTCGCTGGGGGACAGACCCCTGGAGACCTGACTCCATTGTGAATTCAGGAGCGTGGTCACCTTCTTTGGGTGGGGGTCCTGCGCAGCTACTCTGAGCACATTTTGAGCTTAAGACACCGAAGATTCCCTCTCCCCTCAGGGAGCTTTTGATAGATAGTAGCTAACATTTGTGGCTAGCAAGGCATTCTCACCCCACGTGGCCTCATCTGATCTTAGGATGGCTCAGCAGTGGCCAGGATCGTCTTCCCTGAGAAACACTGAGGCAGGCTGGGGAAGAAGGGCATGCTGCACGGTGAGGGACCTTCACCAGGTCACCCAGCTATGCTAGCAGCGCGCCGCGAGCAGGGCTGCAGCCCCCATCCATGATTCCCAGCCCTTCTCCAGAACCTCCAAGCGTCCAGCAGCACCAGAGAAGTAAGACCCAACCCAAGACAGCCAGGGCACTGAGGGGAGGGGAGGAAGCGCCAAGGTAAGGAGTGAGGACAGAGGCCTTGCAAGTCAGGGGGTGAGCAGAACTGTAGGAGGGGCCGGCACCCAGGGCATCCGCGAGCCCTTGACTGCCCCGCGGATGTGACCGCTTGCATGGCAGTGCTCAGATAAGAGGCCATGTGCAGACACTGTTCTGGTAGTGTCCAGACCTACAGCCTCCCCCGATCCCAGCAGAAAGGTTTGACAATAACACAGTCTACAGACAAGGAAATCCCAAGCGTGGCGTTCTTCCAGGGAAAACATCATGCTGGAGCTGCACCAGGGTTGCCGACACCTGCGAGCAAGTGAATTCCAAAAAGGACAGTCACACGCTGGCTCTGCTAAGGCTCAGCTCACAGCGTTTCATTCCAGGGCAATGAAGATGAGAGGAGACCTTCCTGCTGACAGCCCCACGCCGGCGACCACCTACCCATCTCTTAACTGCCTTGCAGGAGGGATGGACAGCATTAGCTCTGGATAAAAAGTACAATGAAACTTCACTTTTTAAACTCTCATGGCTTCAAAACCCTGATAACTCTTATTGAGACATGAATGATTCTTGTTGAGCAAACAGCTGTAAGTCAGTGACCCAACTAGGGACTCATGTCCGAAATACAGTTTGATGCCTTCAATTTTTATTATACGTTTGTTTCATTTCATTTAGCAGCTGTAACTGCAGTAAGAGACGACGTGACGACCAAATGAGACACTACTTCATACCCGTCAGGATGGCTGTGCTCAAAAAAAGAAAAATAACAAATGTTGGGGAGGGACAGGAACCCTTGGGCATTGCTGGCAGGAATGCAAAATAGTGCAGCTGCTGTGGAAAACAGTTTGGTGGCAAACAGAACTACTGTATGACCCAGCACTTCCCCTTTTAGCTACATACCCAAAGGAATCAAAAGCAGACGCTCAAACACATACATGTATGCCATTGTGTCAAAGTTCACAGCAGCATTCTTCACAAGAGCCAAAAGGTAAAAACAACCAAAGGCCCACGGACAGACGAATGGAGAAACTAAATGTGGTATATCCACACAATGGTCTATTATTCAGCCATAAAAGGAAATGAAGTTCTGACACAGGCTATGACACGTATCAACCTTGAAGACATTATGCTAAGCGAGGGAAGCCAGGCACAGAGGGATAAATAGAAAAGAAGTTTCATTTTGTCAAATTCATACAGACAGAAAGTAGATTAGAGGTTGCCAGGGGCCAGGGGAGAGGGGAGTGGGGATTATGACTTAGCAGGATACAGTTTGTGTGATAAAGTTTTGGAAATAACAGTGATGATGGTTGCACAGTATTGTGAATGTAATTAAAACCACTCAATTGCACATTTAAAAATGATTAATAAGGTAAATTTTATGTTATGTATATTTTACCACAATAAAAACAACCAACCAACATAGACCAAAACATAAGAGAGAAAATAATGTGGAAATTTAAAAATGAACAATATTAAGTGCTTACTTAAGAAATATTCTTTAAAAAGAGACTGTAATAATGACACACTCTGTCATCATAAAACTTATTTCCAAAGGCAGAGAAAACAGGATAATGATAATATTCACAATGTGCTACATTTACTACATTTACAGAGTACTTATTCTATACCAGGGTTTGTTTTAAGTGCTATATGTATATTAACTTACAAAATCTTCACAATAATCCCTTATTGTAGGTTCCATTATTATCCCCATTTTAAAGTTAATGATTCTGAGATGCCCATTGGTTAAAGAACTTCCCCAACATCACTAATTAGTAAGTAGCATAGCAAGGATTTAAACTCAGAAATCTGGACTCAGAATCTGTATTTTTAACAACTAAGCCACTTGCTGGCATAAAAGATGAGACCAGAAAGAAAGGAGGTTAAGGAGCAATTACATGCCCACTAAAGTAAGGACCATAAAGGTGAACGAAACTGACATATTCTGCTGCTTTCAAAATCAAACACTGACTGTTGAATAAACAGCACAGGACACCACTGATCTTTCAGGCTCATCCAAGCCCCTCCCAGAAAGACTAACAAGAAAGCAGAAAGTGCTGGACTTGAGGTTATAATTATATAATTCATATAATTAATTATTATATAATTATGTGATTATTATATTAATTAATAATTATACCCACCTCACAGGGTTGTTCTAAAAGTGCAATGAGATGAGCTGTGACTGTCCTTGACTCTTGTCTTAAACTCAACAATAGCTAGTTGTAGACATTTTCTCTTGCTTAATTCCACAGTATAAAGATTGATAACGATCAGCTATATAATCTTGGTGCTTGTTTTCCCAAAGAAGGCTCTGTGCCTGCCAGGCTGCAGACAAATAGAAACAAACAGCTCCCTGTTTCTCCTGCCCCTCCCTGTTTTCTGGCTCAAACCAGCCAGATGGTGACACATGGCAGGGCTCTGGTGAAGTGTCAGCTCATTCCTATTCTTCCCAGAAGAGGTGGGAAGAAGAGAGGAGAGAAAGGAGAGAGAAAAAACCATGGCAGAAGTAAAGGGAACCAGATGTGGAGACAGAGAAAGGATATTACTTCTTTCCCTCCCCTCCCAGTGGCAGAGAGGGGCCTGAGGTCTGTCGGGGGTTCCCACCTCCCATTCTCTCTAGAATGTCCCACAGCATCACCCATGCCCCCAAAACTGAAGATGACATGAGATGTTCTCTAGACCCTCAAACCTGCTTTGGACATTTAAAATTATGACCCTTCAGCGTGCATCACGGCCAAAGCAGCCATTAAGGGGTTCATCAAGGTGACAGAGAACTCAAACACTAGGCCTGGGAGCCTTGTGTTCATCACTGGTTATTCACTGAGTTCATCTTGTCTAGTAAACTGTAGGATTCTGGAAGGCGGAGAACATATTTTAATACAACATACTATCAATGAGCATTATATTCACCCTTGGTTGATACAGTGTTGAAAAACAAAAAGATCACATTTCTTTGAAAAAATATACACAGATGGACTCTCCAGATAGCTTCAATGGAGACTGATTTATTTCACCTAAGATTTTACTTAATTTTTAAAGTCGCGTGGTGGCCAGGAAAAGCCCAGCAGACAGATCTAAATGACTTCACCCACGTCCTATGAAATGGGGCCATAGCCCTGCACCTCTAACAGGAGGGAAGCAAAGGTTTATGCAAAGGATACGCCTCAGGTCAGCAGACAAACTATACTGAGGATCTTTTTAGGCCAGTTCCAGACAGTGCCTGCCAACCTACTCACCTGAAGTTCACTGTAATTTGTTAGTGAGAATTAAATGACATCGTGGCAAGTGTTGCTTCTCACTAGTGAGGAAGTTTTATTTCAACAGATGAGTTGCACCAAACAGAACAGACACCAGGCAAGCCCAGCCATGCCTGCCCACCTACAAATTTGATTCCATAAGCACCTCCTCTTCCTGCCAACCCACCTTTAACCTTACAGGGTGCCGACAGTTTGAAAGTTTTCCTTGCTCTGGGTACTAGGTACAGTGTCTAGCTTCATCCTAGAAACCACAGGATATGAGGAACTCATCAGGTTTTGAAGATGGGGAGATTTTGGCAAGGGCACCCTTTGACATTAGCCGCTCTTGCCAAAAATCTAAGAAGCACGCCTGTTTCCCATCACGTGATCCCCAGATTTGCAAAACTGTGGTTTGAAGATGGAGACAGCAATAACCCCATATGGCAACGACAAACACTTTATGGGGAAGATTGAAAATATTTTAAATGTTTTTCATGATCCTCTTTTGAATCATAAGAGATAGTCAAACGGAGGTCACGTCTGAGTAATCTTCAGAATCGCAGACCCTGCAACACGCACGCCCACAGATGGTTCCTTTCTTCGCCCACCAGGGCTCTCCCTCTTTGGAGCCAGCAGCTACTCGGAATAGCACCGAGCAGAGCCGGAGGCGACCGGGGACCCTGTGGGGCTCTCTCCCTCACTCCGAACGGAGGCATTTAGACGCAGGCTCCTGCAGCGCCTATGCACCTCTGCTCTGGGGATGCCTGAGAACGTGAGGACATTTTGTGCGCCTCCCACATTCTACACCCACGCCAGAGTCCCTGTCCTTCTATTGGCTGGAGCCAAACCCATTATTTTTGAGAAAGCTCCAAATCCACTGTAGGGAAAGGCAAGCTGGGCCCGCTGGCGAGCCTGTGCCAGGTGTGGGGAAAGACTCCAGTATGAGGGCGAGACGATCTCTCCTTGCAAAGCAGCCCTGGTGCTGGTTCCCGGCGTGGCTCCCAGAGAATCATCTCAGCTGAGCACAGCGCAGCATACGAGTGCTGTACTCCCACCAAAGAGAAAAGGTGTGCAGAGCAAGGGAGAGAAGAGCGAAGGTTAGGTAAGGGGATTGGTGGGCAGACTTTGGGGAGAAGTATGTTGGAAGAGATAGAGGGAAAGATGATAAAGGAGCAAATAAATACCAAGTGAAGGTGTGCAGACACACAGAAAAACTGGGACCAGAACCAGAAATGTAAAAAAAATTCTTCTACACTATGGGGCTCTGATTCATACAGCGTTTGGCTTTGGGGTGTCCAACTGAACACAGAGCTCTCATCCGCTTCTCAAACCCATGGAGGGGGCATGAAGCATATCCATGCTACCACAGCGCCATCTAGTGGAGAGGTGTGACCATGATGGTCTGAGCAGAACCGTCTAGGGCCAAGCCCATCCTGAAAGTATTCCAGCGTTAAGTACAGGAAACAGACTGTTACCGAGGAGTGTGTACAACTTAAGTCCACAAAGTTTTACATCCTATGGGCTACCTCCTCTCAGAACAAGTGGACCATAAGTTTATATTCCATGTTCTGAAAGAGTCATCCTACCACCCACTTTTTAAAATCAGCTCAGCTATCACCAAAAATTTTAATGAAAAGACCATTGTCTTTTACCAGATGTACCTTTTCTAGCAACATAAAACCACCTTCCATTTTTCTGATGAACTCTATATTAAGCCTCTCAAAATTAGATAGGAAGACATCATCAAATACTCTCATCCTTATTAAATATATAGTATCAACATGTCATATCTGTAGTCAGTAAATACTAACGCACAGTTTTGCTGTTCTTTCTCCAGTTTCCCCATGAAATTTCCTTAGGAAAAGTCCCAATAATGTAAATCTCCGTGACTTATCATGCAACTGACCACATGGGGGATATCAGAACCCAGGCCATGGAACACCAGCAGAATTATTGACTGTCAGTTGGCCTCAGGTATGAATTTTGGAGGCAACGGAGGGTGGGGAGCAAAGCACAGACTTTGGCTCAGATCTCAGCGGGAATCCAGGCACTACCACCTACCAAGTGACCTTAGACTTGTTATTTGATTTCTTGAGCTTGTTTCATTCCAATCCATGAAATGGGGAGGCTAACGCTGACTGCACAGGATTGCTGTAAGGACTTGATGAAAACAGGCGTGCCAAGTGGTTGGCTCGGTGTGGGCGTTTAGGAGTGTTAAGCTCCTATTAATATTTTTCTGCTGCTCTTTCCTGAAGAGACCCAGCAATGAAATAACAGTTCTCATTTTGAGTTGAGCTACTGTGGTAAGCCTCCTCATCGCTGATGTATCTTACAAAAATGCAAATATGAGAGAGAAGAAAAAGCCTTCCAAGATTCTGATACCCCCACCCTGTTTTCAGTTGAAAGTCAACCAATTAATGAGCACTAGAGTACAGATGGAGTTCTGCCAGCCTGTGCCTGGGAGAGTTCATAACACACTTGACTTCAATTCATGTGTACTCTAATCCTGTGGGTTAAAGGGCCATAAAAGTTGTTCTGGTTTTTCTTATACTTCAAAGGAAGCAATTTAATGGCCATGAATTACAGTCTCCCGATTACACTGTAACTATGAAACACAACTGTTCTGCTGTGATTTCCAGCCTGGCTCCTTCACCAAAGGAACTTCAAGGAAAGAATTTAAACAGAACGACCTTTCCAGGCTTCCATCCAGCTTCCACATGCAGGGGACTCTGTCCTTGGGAGCCCAGGACACATGTGCGCACACAAAGGGTCCTGTGGGTTTGGACTAGAGCAGGATGGCCTGCAGGACTGAGCTGGGCTGGGGCCAACCCATAAAATGGCAAGTGTGTACCATTCCCTTGTGGTGACAACAGATGGTAAAAAAAATGTTAAAATGGGATAATAGTGAAACCATGTAAATGTAAGAGGGTTGCACTAAGAATGTAAGAAAAGGAAGTCTTCAGAGGTGTGGGCTCGTCCTGTCTTTTACCTTTTCTTAATTGGCCTGAGAGAGTCCCCAGCCTGAGGCCCGGAAGAACACAGACACCTTTCCCACAGCAGCAAAGCAGTGCTTAGAGGGCAGAAGCCGTCACACACGGTGGAGAGCAGAACACACGCAGAGCTGGACTTCAGGCCTGATTCCTCAACTGCCAGCTGTCTGGCCCCCGGACAACTTCCCTGCACACGGGTTACTCATGTGAACTAGAGGGAGTCACTTCTGAGGGGCTGCCATGAAGCTCGAGTTAGAGGATGTGAGAACAGGAGACCAGAGCTGCCCGGAGGGCTGCCCCCTCACCTCACCGCAGCGAGGCAGGTCTAGGCAACAGCTCCAGTTTGCTGCGAGTGCTCGACATGGCAATGGTTTGAGGGTGTGAAGAGGCTCCTTTAAAATGACACTTATTATGAGTCTCTGCTTGCTCTAGCATAGCTCTGAAGACTGCAAAGGGGGCACAGAAACCAGGCGCAGAGCAGCCCAAGTCCTCTGCTCTCACAAACAGGACCCTCTGAAAACTGCAAAGGGGGCACAGAAACCAGGCGCAGAGCAGCCCAAGTCCTCTAGCCAGTCACACTGAATTTAGGGTCTGTCAGTCCAGCACAGGGATGCAGCTGTTACAGGTCAGAGCGTGTGCCCTTGACATTTCAGGCCCACCTTCAGTCTGCCTGGGTAGAGCGCTGGTCTCCGCACTAGATGTGCCCTTTGAGAACCTGTCGTTCCCCGGCTCTGCGGGTATGTGTGTGTGGGGTGGGGGGTGGTTACAGCACTCTAGAGACATCTAGATATTTGGAAGGTAAGGGAAAGGAGAAAAGGGGGATCTTGACTGTTCATTTGGGAATCAATTCTATGTTTTGAAATTGGCTTTAAAAAAACGCAAAGGTTGTGTGCCCTTGGTGTCGGCACGGCTTGCACGGTGGCATACGCCCTGGCGGCTAAGTGAAGTCTTAACCATATGCAACGGTCCCCGAGGAGAATTTTTAAGTTGCTGGAGTAAAAGTCTACTTTGTAGGAAGAGCAAGCCTTGTCATTCCACCTTATAACTGACTAGCAAAGGAGAGAGGAGGGGGAGAGGAGGGGACAGATGGAGGGTGCATGCCTGGGCAGGGTGCTAGGGGAGTGGGCACAGGGGTGGGGAGCTCGTGGGTGTGGACAGTGCAGCCCAAGAAGGTCTCAGCAGACCCACCCATGTGCCTTGTCCACCAAGCACAACTCCAGCTGCACCCCCACTTCCTGGATGGAAATCTTGCTGATAATGTGAAGAGCCCTTCCCTCACACCTGCTCATGTTAAGTGGTCTTACCACAACTGAACTTCTAGAAAGAAAAGAATGGAAGGGAAGGCAGACGGGTAGGACAATTCTACTCCAGGGCAATATGTGCTCAGAGGTGAGAAACACGATTAAATTCATTAGAAAAGAACCAAACTGGAATTTTGAAAAATGAGTTGTCAGTTATTATCAAGCCGTTCCCCAGGTGCAAGGGGAGTGATTTTATATTAAAGAAATGTGTATATTTTTTATGTTTACAAAAAAAGAAATTTTTATATATAAAAAAATGTGTAAGCCATGGTCCCTGCCTGTAGGAACTTACAACAAAGTGATGCCCCCGAAAGACCGCTGGTCTAGGATGCTGGCTGTGTGCCCGGGTCATTCATGGCACTGCAGCTGTGTGACAGGGGCGAGGCCCCTTCCCTTCTCTCGGCCTTTCCCTCTCTGTAAACAGGGCAAGAGAGGAAAGTGGAAATGCTCAGGGCTTCTAAACCTTGATGAGTTCGAGGAGCCATAGGCTATGCTTAGTATCTTGTCCAAGCAACCTTAGAGAAAACGTGGGAAGTGTGCCCTCGCCCACACACGCTGGGAGCCCATGCTGGGAAAACAGCAGTTGCCGCTCGCCCACATGGTGTCTCAGGGCCCTTTAGGCATTATAACTGCATAAGAACTGCAGGCGGCTTCAGGGAAAGCCAGTGCCCACCAGCTGAGCACAGGTTTAGCCCTGCGTGTCTGGGGAGGAGGCCACCCTCCCACCACCTGCCCCATGAACACCTCTGAGCTTGGAATTCACTGGGACCCTGGGGGGTGGGAAGGCTGGAGGAATGCCACCACTATTTTCAAATTCTGAAAAGTAAATACTAGAAGCTCTGACAACAACAGCGCTTTGGGAGCAGCGGCACCTCTGAAGTTCCCCTTCTGTCCCCAGCAACACGGAGGAGGAACTGCTTTCCAGGAGCTGCATGTGGGGAAACAAAGCCCTAATGTTCGCACACAAAAGAGAGCTGGCAACCTGCTAGCTTGTGTTTTTGTGAATGCCAAAGTCATTTGTTTTGAAAATAAGAGCCTCTCCTTTGCCCTCAGCATTCCTGGTAAGAAATTAAACCACAGGCTTGATGCTGTTTAGGCCTGCAGACTGTGGGCAAATCCTGAGACCCCACAGCACCTTTTCCAGGGATGAAGGCAGAGTCCAAGGACCAAGAGTTTAGACTCTGGAGTCAGAGACCCAAGTTCAAGTACCAGTCAAGTCCCTTGCTGGCAATGTGGCCTTCAGCAAGTCCTTTAGTTCCAGTTTCCTGTCCTTAGTTGAAAACTAAGGAAAACGGGGCTGCTGTGAAATAATAACACTTGGTAAATGTTAACTACATGAAATGGGCAAAAACCAACAAAAAAATCTACAGGAGCATGTGACTTTGGGCTGCAGTGTGACGTTACACTGAAAACATTCTGACTTCAATGCATTCTCAGCCAAACGAGGAATTTCCACACCCTCCTTGTGAAGTCACAGGAATATTTACAAACACGTATTTCTAACTGGAACCTTGATTATTCTATACAATGCATATGTACACAGACATATATGAAAGAGTAACAAGCAGGACGTAACACTGGTTTGCATATATGAATACTGGAAGGAATATAGGTTCCAGGTTAGACACCGGATTCCAATACTGAAGATGGCACACCTGATCACGCTTTAGTACTCTCATCATTTGAAAAAGACGGAAACACTAAAAATACCTCCAGAACGTCATTGTGACCCCAAGAAGAACTAGAGCAAAGGGGAAGAAGCTACTGGAGGTGATACTGTCTCACACAAGACCATATGTATTATAAAGTTTGTTATAAAGCTCTACTTGGGACAATTTCGTTGCTGTGTAAAAGTATAAAAATGCATAAAATGGATAGAAATGGACTTTTAAAAATTGGCCTTTACTCTTTTCTCCTCCCTTCCACCAGTTTACTGCCAGACCTCACCCTGGAGATAAGCTTCCCTGTACAGGGTAGTAAGGACCTAATGCTCCCCATGAGCTGTGCCCAGCTTTCGTCCCTGCATAGACACGTCCACTGACGTAAGCAGCCAGATCAACATGCACCCGGAGGTCAGTGGGGCCAGGAAGAGAGCCTACACATAATTTAATAAACTCCCTCTCAGTTTTCTTCATTTCCTATTACTTTGGTTTGCTTAAACACAAGTTCTTGCAGGATAAATCTGAGTACGTTTGACCAGCAGGTAACTAAATTATCTTTGCTGATTCAATGGAATGAATAGTTACAGTGAAGAAAACCCAAATAGGAAAGAAAAAGGGAGCTGGGGAAAAATTAATGTCCCCACCTTAAAATATCCATCAAACAATATTTTTTAGATTTAACAAAATCTTATCCATGCTTAAGGTTTGGAGGTCTGGGACAACGGCTCCATACCAGAGCTTTTAGAAGGCCTGCGATGTGAACTATGGTAGGTTCTTGAAGGATTTAAAATCGGGTTATCTGTTTAGATATTATGTCCTGAAGATCAAAAATATTAGGCTACAGAGGGTTAAGGGAAGATGGTGTTTCTCGATCAGAGCTGTGGTTATCTCAGTTTATCTGCGAGTGTCCTAGAAAAACTCGGGAGGCTTGTTGAGGTGGAAAGAACGCGTAACTCTGTCCTAGAATCATGAGGCTAGATGGTGACTGGAGAGGTTGCCGTGTCACATTCTTTGAAACTCTAGATTGCATTTGGACTAGAAATCTGCATTTCAGTTGGATCACAAATTTTGATATCTAATGGTATATTCATAAGATAAATTCCAAATACATCATACACACAATTGCAGGTACAAGAAACCTCAAGCTCTTCTGATCGATCCGAATTTTCCACTTTATAGATGGGGATTTCAAGGCCCCTCGGAGTTATGAACTTGCCCGAGGCTGAGAACCAGCCCTTAAACGTCTTCTGCCTCCCATCTATTACTTCACACTGTTTCTGTACTTCCTTTACTACTCGGCAGGACCCTTAGCTTTCTTGAACTTAAAATGCTGTGATGAACACCACTGATTGGTGTCAGTCTTCAATAAGACAGCTTAAAGTTTACTGATGGTGGGTTAGCCAGGTCAGCAGGTAGCACTAGAGGTCTTACACATGTGTATAGGAAAGTGAGAAAAGGGATGTAAGGAAGGGAGAGAACTTAGAAAGCTAGAATGCCTTTGCTGTGGGTGGGAATCCCGACTCACCAAGACCCCAGTGCAAGCTCACTAGAATTTAGGATGTTGGGAAATGGTCTAGAAAAACAGCAGCAGCTTCAGAGACAGGAATCCTGTAAGGTCTGGCCTTGTACTGCCTTCTGACCTAGCTGTCTGTTAACTCTGTGGAGGCCACTGAATTATATTACCATGGTGATCCATACAGGGGGCATGGGTCCCTGGCAGTAAAATGGGTTGGTAACACACAAGACTTACTGCACCCTGCCTGATCTCCCGTCATCTGTGAGAGACACTTCTTCCTGCTCGGTTCACATTTGTTCCACTGCATAAACTTAATCCCAACTCAGAATGCCCCCCAAAGCTATCCTTTTCTCCCTGCAGGAGGACCAGTAACAGAGCAACTATCTAATACCTAAATGAGTCCACATACAGACAGCAATAAAAGCAAGTGCTATTCACTGTCACATGCTGTGGAAGACTTGCTTGCCAATGACAGAAGGTGACACACTAGTCCCAAACACTTTCCTACTTTTTCATCCATCAGTAGCCACTACAAGAAAGATAAATCCCTCTTTTCCTGTTGCTTTGTTTCCTCAAGGGGAAAAAGCACCTAAAATGAAGAGCACCAAGCCCTGTGAGATGTAACAAAGTGTTGAAAATCATGTACAGTGTAAACAAGGACCCAACAGTATGTTTTCAACTTCAGTGATCCTCCTCTACACTGTAAAAACCAACAGGTGATAGTCCACTTTATAGCAAATGTATGAGATCAGAGATAAGGGGTCGGAGTTCCCCTGGGAGGAGCAAAGAGAAAAGCCCACAGGGTGTCTATGCCTACTCCTTGCCCCTATATTTGTGCAGCAGAACATGGAGCTCTTCTCCTGGTTAAACAACAAGGGGTACCACTTCTACATTCCCCTGGCAGGAAACCTCTGCAGTTGTGATTTCACCTTCCAGAAAGCATCAACAGTTCTTGCAATCTCCTCTATCGGTCGTATGTATAGATGTCCCTACATGGTAAATGCAAACAAGTGGGGAAACACTGAATTTGCATACATGCAGTTTTACCAACCACCACCCTCCCCATACCCTCTCCCTCACAACCCGATCTGCCACACGGGTGTCATTTTCTTCAGGGACACACTGCAGAAGGGAAATAGATCCTGTCACACATGCTGATCTTTGATCACTGTATACATGTGTGTCCCCCACCCACCCCCAGCAAACGTGCAAGAGGAGGACAACGTCATGAGGTCCTGGGGCACATTTCTGGCAAATGATTGAGAAATCTATGACCTGGGGAGTCTGCTGTGCTTTTTAATTCACATGAAGAAAACATACTCTGCTGTCCAATTTTTTGTAAGCAATGTCTTCACTCCTCCACACCAAAAGGGCACACTTTATATTTGGAAGGAACAAACAGGTACAGGAATTACATTTCCACAAGGAAAACATGGAATTGAGGAATGGTTTCAAATGTGCCAAGAAGACAGATAACAGTTCATAGGCTTTTCGCGTGTGCTGTAAGTATGAGAAAATTGCCATGTCAAGAATCTCTCATTCAACACCTACTGCTCATTTTTTTATCCACATGCATAATTTTATTATGTAGCAGTAGTTACTATATGGTTTCTAGACCATAAAGTAAAAGTTACTGGTTTGATATATTAAATTTATTTTGTTCTGAGTTTGTGATTTGTTTTTTATTTAATCAGGACAATCCAACAATGGAAATCTTGTCAATACAGCAAGAATGAGATCAAAGTGGGCAACTTTGATGGGCAACTCACAAACCTTTAGGGACATCCAGGTATGAGTCAGTTTGGCATGTTTCACTGCAAAAGTGCTCAAAAATCACTGGTGTGGAAGTAGTGGGTAGGTATGAGGAAAATTACATGGAAAATCATAGTCTGAACTACAAAGAGATGGTGTGTTCTTCTTGTACTTGTCTATGTTATACGGCATCAAATGTCCATACTCTTGCTTTCTGAGAACAGAGGGCTGAAAAATTCCACCTGAGAGGCGTTCTGGCATATGGTTTACACTATCTTACATTATCTTATAAATAGAGAAAACGAAAGAAGATTATGGGGAAAAAATCAAAATACATCACTGAAAATTCAAAGGCATTGGAGAAATCTAGGGTACACATAGCAATTCTGTCATTGAGAGAAAGTACATACGTCCACACAGCTTCATATCCAAAATCAAATAACCAGATTAAAAAATGGGAAGAGGACTTGAATAGACAATTTTCCAAAGACAAACAGATGGCCAACAGGCACACTGAAAGATGCTCCACATTACTAATCATCAGGGGGGCGCAAGTCAAAACTGCAATGAGATGTCACCACACACCTGTCATAATGGCTGGTATCACAAAGTCAAGAAATACCAAGAGCTGGCAGGATGAGGAGACGAGGCAACCTCGTGCACTGTTGGTGGGAGTGTCAGTGGGTGCAGCCACGTGGAAAGCAGTGTGGAGGTTCCTCAAAAAACTAAAAATAGAAATACTATTCAACCCAGTAATTCCACTTCTAGGAATTTACCCAAAGAAAACAAAATCCCTGATTCAAAAAGATATATGCACCCCTATGCTTATCAGGGCATAATAGCCAAGATATGGAAGAAACCTAAGTGTCCACTGATAGATGAATGGATAATGAAGAGATGGTGTGGTGTGTATTCTCACACACACACACACACACAGGAATATTACTCAGCCATAAAAAAGGACAAAATCTTGCCATTTGTGACTATATGGATCAACCTAGAGAGTATTATGCTAAGTGAAATAAACCAGAGAAAAGTCCTATATGATTTCACTTATATGCAGAATCTAAAAAACAAAACTAAATAGAAACAAATTCACAGATATAGGAAATAAAATGTTGGTTACTGGAGGGGGAGTGGGTGGGTAAACAGGTAAAGGAGATAAAGAGGTACAAACTTCCAGTTATAATATAAATAAGTATGAATGTACGGCATGGGGAATATAGTCAGTAATACTGTACTAACTTTGCATGCTCACAGATGGTAACTACACTTACCCTGGGATCTTTTCAGGGTATAAAGTATCAAATCACTATGGTGTACACTGAAACTAATAGGATTTTGTATGTCAATATACAAAACTACATACAAAACACAAGAATTAAAATCTTTTTGGTATAAAACCTATATACAAAAACTAAGAGGATATATATTTCAATTAAAAAAAACTTAGGGCATAAAAAATGAAGAGAGAGAGAAAGTATGTGCCCTTAGCAATAAACTGCAGAGTGTAGCCCACATGCTCTCCTGTGGGTCATCCAACATTGCAGTCTGCTTTCCGGAGTAACTGAAGTCTTGTAAAACACCATGAACTCTGAACCAAGATTCGGCTTAAACCTGACTCTACCACTTATGAGCTGGTTAACCAGTCACATTATTAGCCTCAGGTGAATCCCACCTTCGTAGTGTGATAAGGGCTAACACAACAAACCCCTTATGAGGCTATTGTGAATATTTTAAAGGATTATTTATTTATAGTAGGTGTTTAATAAAATACCTAGTTTCAGACCTAACAGACATCTACAGAACACTCCATCCAAAAGTAACAGGATACATATTCTTCTCAAGTGTACCTGGAACATTTTCCAGAATAGATCACATACGAGGCCACAGAAAGAGCCTCAGCAAATTCAAGAATATTGAAATTGTACCAACCAACTTCTCAGATCAAAAAGGTATGAAACTAGAAATAAATTGTACAAAGAAAACAAAAAGGCTCACAAACACATGGAGGCTTAACAACATGCTCCTAAATAATCAATGGATCAACGACCAAATTAAAACAGAGATCGAGCAATATACAGAGACAAATGAAAACAACAGCTTAACGCCCCAACTATGTGGGACGCAGTGAAGGCGGTTCCCACTGCTGAATTCAGGCCTATTTAAAGAAGGAAGAACAATGCCAAATATACAGTCTAAATTCACAATTAATGAAACTGGAAAAATAAGAACAAATGAGGCCCAAAGTCAGTATAAGGAGGGACATAATAAAGATCAGAGCAGAAATAAATAAAATTGAGAAGAATAAAACAATAGAAGGAATTAAAGAAACCAAGAGCTGGTTCTTTGAGAAATAAACAAAATAGATAAACTCCTAGTCAGACTTATCAAGAAAAAAAGAGAGTCTACACACATTAACAGAATCAGAAATGAGAAAGGAAAAATCACTACAGACACCACCAAAACACAAAGAATTATTAGAGAATACTATGAAAAATTATATGCCAACAAATTGGATAACCTAGAAGAAATGGACAACTTTCTAGAAAAATACAACCTTCCAAGACTGACCCAGGAAGAAACAGAAAATCTGAACAGACCAATTACCAGCAACAAAATTGAATTGGTAATCAAAAAACTACCTAAGAACAAAACTCCTGTCCCAGATGGCTTCACTGCTGAATTTTATCAAACATTTAGTGAAGACCTAATACCCATCCTCCTTAAAGTTTTCCAAAAAGTAGAAGAGGAGGGAATACTTCCAAACTCATTCTATGAGGCCAGCATTACTCTAATACCAAAACCAGGCAAAGACACCACAAAAAAAGAAAACTACAGACCAATATCTCTGATGAACATAGATGCAAAAATACTCAACAAAATATTAGCAAACTGAATTCAAAAATACATCAAAAAGATCATCCATCATGATCAAGTGGGATTCATTCCAGGGATGCAAGGGTGCTACAACATTCAAAAATCCATCAACATCATCCACTACATTAATAAAAAGGACAAATATCACATGATCATCTCCATAGATAATGAAAAGGCACTTGAGAAAATTCAATACCCATTCATGACAAAAACTCTCAACAAAATGGGTATAGAGGGCAAGTACCTCAACATAATAAAGGCCATATATGACAAACCCACAGCCAACATCATACTTAACAGCAAGAAGCTGAAACCTTTTCCTCTAAAATCAGGAACAATACAAGCACATCCACTCTCCCCACTTTTATTTAACATAGTACTGGAGGTCCTAGCCATGGCAATGAGACAACACAAAGAAATAAAAGGCATCCAGATTGGTAAGAAAGAAGTTAAACTGTCACTGTTAGCAGATGACATGATATTGTACATTAAAAACCCTAAAGACTCCACTCCAAAACTACTAGAACTAATATCTGAATTCAGCAAAGTTGCGGGATACAAAATTAATACACAGAAATCTGTTGCATTCCTATATACTAACAATGAACTAGCAGAAAGAGCTATCAGGAAAACAATTCCATTCACAATTGCATCAAAAAGAATAAAATACCTAGAAATAAACCTAACCAAGGAAGTGAAAGACTATACCCTGAAAACCACAAGACACCCTTGAGAGAAATTGAAGAAGATACCAATACATGGAAATACATTCCTTGCTCATGGATAGGAAGAATTAATATTGTCAAAATAGCCAACCTGCCTAAACCAAACTACAGATTCAATGCAATCCCTATCAAAATACCAACAGCATTCTTCAGTGAACTGGCAAAATAGTTCTAAAATTCATATGGAACCACAAAAGACCCCAAATAACCAAAGCAATCCTGAGAAGGAAGAATAAAGCTGGGATGACTACACTCCCCAACTTCAAGCTCTACTACAAAGCCATAGTAATCAAGACGATTTGGTACTGGCACAAGAACAGACCCATAGATCAATGGAACACACTAGAAAGCTGAGATATTAACTCAAGCATATATGTTCAATTAATATATGATAAAGGAGCCATGGACATACAATGGAGAAATAACAGCCTCTTCAACAGCTGGTGTTGGCAAAACTGGACAGCTACATGCAAAAGAATGAAACTGGATTACTGTCTAACCCCATACACAAAAGTAAACTTAAAATAGATCAAAGACCTGAATGTAAGTCATGAAACCGTAAAACTCTTAGAAGAAAACATAGGCAAAAATCTCTTGAATATACACATGAGCAACTTTTTCATGAACATATCTCCTCAGGAAAGGGAAACAAAAGCAAAAATGAACAAGTGGGACTACCTCAACCTAAAAACCTTCTGTATAGCAAAGGACACCATCAACAGAACAAAAAGGCATCCTACAGTATGGGAGAATATATTCATAAGTGACATATCCGATGAGGAGTTAACATCCAAAATATATAAAGAGCTCCCATGCCTCAACACCAAAAAGCAAATAACCTGATTAAAAAATGGGTGGAGGATATAAACAGACACTTCTCCAAAGAAGAAATTCAGATGGCCAACAGGCACATGAAAAGATGCTCCACATCACTAGTCATCAGAGAAATGCAAATTAAAATCACAATGAGATATCACCTCACACCAGTTAGGATGGGCACCATACAAAAGACAAACAACAGCAAATGTTGGCAAGGATGTGTAGAAAGGGAAACTTTCCTACACTGCTGGTGGGAATGTAAATTAGTTCAACGATTGTGGAAAGCAATATGGAGGTTCATCAAAAAACTAAAAATAGAAATACCGTTTGACCCAGAAATTCCACTCCTAGGAACTTACCCTAAGAAAACAAGATCACAGATTCAAAAAGAAATATGCACCCCTATATTTATCACAGCACTATTTACAATAGCCAAGATATGGAAGCCACCTAAGTCTCCATCAACAGATGAATGGATAAAGAAGATGTGGTACATATACACAATGGAATATTATTCAGCCATAAGAAGAAAACAAATTCTACCATTTGCAACAACATGGATGGAGCTGGAGGGTATTATGCTCAGTGAAATAAGCCAGGTGGAGAAAGACAAGTACCAAATGATTTCCCTCATCTGTGGAGTATAACAACAAAGCAAAAAGTGAAGGAGCAAAACAGCAGAAGACTCACAGAACCCAAGAATGGACTAACAGTTACCAAAGGGGAGGAGTGGGGTAAGGTGGGTGGGAAGGGTGGGAGAAGGGGATTAAGGGGTATTATGATTAGCACACATAATGTAGGTTGGTCACAGGGAAGGCAGTATAGCACAGAGAAAACAAGTAGTGACTCTACAGCACTTTATTACACTTTTGGACAGTGACTAATGGGGTATGTGGTAGGGACTTGATAAGGGGGAATGTAGTAACCACAATGTTGCCATGTGAAACCTGAGCATAAGATTGTATATCAATGATACCTTAATAATTTTAAAAAACCTAGTTTCAGGTCTTGTGGACGTCAGCAGATGCTTTCTTTTAACTTCCCCTTATAGCAACTGGCCACAGTACTAGAAACCAAAATAAGAAGACCCCATACTCAGCAATCTGAGGAGTTTCCTTTAAGTACAGCTCACTTTGAGATGAATGAGTGTCCTAGTTTCTAACAACGGGCTGGCATTTTGAAATCTAAGATCCAGAGCCCAAGTGGTCGTCCCTGCTGCCACGGAAGTGGGCGTCCCGAGCTGTTCACGGCCATGCTGCTCGCGACCATCCACTGGCAGGCACAGAAAAGCATTAATATGGAGTCTGCACAGTACAAGGGAGAGGGGCCATAACGTGGAAGTTACAGAATGAAAGCATATCTCAACATATTTCAACACAAGAAACAGAAGAAATCCTGTCCTCAGAGAGATGCAAGGAGGCACAGCTCCTGCGGAAGAGCGGCCGGGCTGGGCCCAGATGAAGGCAGGGCGAGGGCGCACTGCAAGCTGCCTTAATGGAAATCAAATACACACTAAAAAGAAAGCATGGGCAAACAGTTCAGCCACTGTGTGGCCAGTGAGAGCCGTCCCACCTTGGCGGGCTGACACTAAGAAGCGGGGTTGGTGGGGGGGGGGGGGGCGGGGGGGCCCAGCCTTTCTATAGCATTTTTGTAAATAGTCAAGAGACCACTGCATGAAGTTTACTAATGCAACTTTTCCACTTAACACTATAATACAAGTATCGCTCCAAATTTTTGTTTGTTTTCTTACTTAGTGAAAACGTGAGCTATCAATCAGGTTATGGACACTTAGAAAGCTTTTGATACATATTCTTAATTTGCCATCCAAAGGGTGTTATCAGCAAGGTGCCAGTGCCGCCAATATTAATTGTAAAAAAAACTTTTTTAAAGAATCTCAAGCTTTGAGAAAAGTTGCAAAAACAATACAGTTTAGTTTTTCTGAACCATTTGAGACTGAGTTGCCCCATCACCCCCAAATTGTGTATTTCCAAACAAAAGAATTGTCCTATGATATATCCATGAAAATTAGGAAATGAACACAGATGCATTATTACCACCTACTTCTCCCACTCTGTTTAAGGTTCACCAGTCATTCCATAAGGACTCCATGGCGAATGGATCCCGTTCAAAGCCTATGTCTCTTTGGCTTTTATGACTTTGACATTTTAGATTAGAGGCCAGTTATTTTGTATAATGTCCCTCAGAGCGAGCTTGACATTCCCTCATGATTAGATTCGCATCTCTGGCAGGAATATCACAGTAGTGAGGTCTACTCCTCTCATGATATCCTATCAGGTGGTACACAGTTTCAGGCGGCCCTATTACCGATGCTATTAAGTTAAGATGCTGTCTGCCAGCCTTTGCCACTGCGAAGTTCCTCGTTTTCCCTTGGTAATTAATAGGTATCTGGGGGCAGCAGGAGTTGAGATGATGCCAATATCCCATTGCTCATCAAACTCTAAGCATTGATTTATTCAGGTCAGAATGGACTTGTGAATTCCTATTTTATCTAATGGTTATAACATACTACAATCATTATTTTGATGCTCAAATTGCCCCAGATTTGGCTGCGGGAGCCCCTTCAAGTTGGCTCCTATGTCCTTTTTATAAATCCCCTGTCTTGGAGCACTTCTCCACATTACAGAACAAAATGTTCCAGGTTCATCTCCTGCTTTTTCTGTCCCAGCCCTAGAATCAGCATTTCTCCAAGGAGAACACTGAAGGGAAGACAGCATTTAGACAACAACCTATAGGACAACATGTACGCTAGGTGTCACTGCCCCCGGGCTTCCCCGGTGGATGGAGATAGGAAATACATGTATGCAGAACACACACACCAAGATTTACATTTAGTTTAATTCGACACACCTCTCCATTGAATAGTGTGAGTTCACACCAGTATCACCAATGAACAAAGTCCACCTTAAGCTACGTCTCTGTCGTGCTCCCCATCCCCCGCCAGCGTGACCTTGTGAATGTCCTCCTCACTTTCCCCGAGTCCTGACCCTCTGCTCTGGGCCACTGTGGCTCTCCTCTCTCCCAGGACCCCTTCCCAGCACCTAATTGCTCTGCCTCATGGACTTAATTGTACAGAAACAATAAGAACAAGAGACATTATCAATTTTTTTTGTATTAGCCTTAAAGTGAAATTAAATGTAGTTTTTTTTGCTATTATTAATATAGAGACATTATCAATTTTGACCATTTCATGTTTGTACTGTATTTCTTTGTGAAAACTGGGTTTCATGTGCTTTGCCTGTTTATCAATATGAATCATTGTCGATTTCTTATTGATTGATGTTTGATCTTTGTGTGGTACAGGGATAAATACTTTGGCATAAGTGTTGCAAATAATTTCCCAATGCCTTCTTTGGTTCTTTTTTTTTTAACAGAAACTTTAATTTTGTTGAATGACTCTTGATTTCTTCTGAAACAAGATATTGGAGAAGAAGGACTAACATAGGAAGTATCTTTAACATAGATGATAGCTTTGTCCAAATGCTAGGTTTGGTTTACAAATGTTGGTCATAGAACCTTCTATAATCCAAAGTCATTCTCACAAGGACAGAAGCTGCCATTATTATTTCCACAAAGGATTCTCTTAGCTGAGGTCTTGACATAAAGACATTCACCTGCTCTATAAAGTCTTCAATCAGTGTTATGTTGTCAAGAATTCCTGTCCAGAGTGTCTGGATTTGCTCTATCTTAAATGCCAACAAAAGGCAATGAGTAATTTTTTCACATCCTGTAACGCCAGTACCAAGGACCTTAGTGCTAAAACAAAACAAAGCTAATAAATATCTGTTTTAAAAATAAAGAACAGTATTAAAAACAAAATCCTTGATTTCTCAGAATCAGGTCCTTGAGAGGAATTATTTATACAGCAGAATAACATGAAGAAATACAGCAAGAGTCAATCATACCCCAGTAAAGCTGGGGGAATAGAAGAAACGAAGCAAGATATATTACAAAGAAAGGAGATTTTAAGACATTTTTCTCGTTACACACACAGCACATAACGTCTGCTTATAGAATTGTTACTGGCCTGCCAGAATGGTTTACTATCATTTTCACAAGCATTCGGTTTCTTAGAATCAAGGGATTTCACAAGCGCCTCTGCCCCATCAGAGCAAAGTCTGGGTCCTGGACCCATGCTAGCATAATCCTGTCCTGCTGACAGATTTGATGTCTACTTTCTGCCATTGCTGCAGAGCAGCAGAGCCACGTGCAGAATCCAGTAAGACGTGCCCAGAGGCTAACAGCCAAACCAACCCCCGTGCTGGCTCTCTCTTTCAGCACACTGCCTTTTAGAAAATACCATGTGTAAAACAGTGTTCTCAGACACGGTGATTTTCAGTGAGAAACTGCTAAACTCATCAGAGAGGCTTCTTGGGGTCTGATTCCCTAATGAGCTGTGGGAACCGACATAATGAAGAGAATTCTTCTTGGCTTATTTGGGCTTCAAAAGCCTACAAGTCTGTAAATTCGGTTTCCTTTCCTCCAAAGCACTAAACCCAGCTTCATGTTCAAATTTTTAACCACTCTGTTTTAAATGTTTTGGTATCTTTCCTGACTCATTTATAAGTAGCCTGTCAGAATGACAAAGTAATTATTATAACAAAATAACAGTAATCATACTAGTAGCTAACATTTATTGAATCGAAGGCTTACTGCATGCTAGGTTCTATTCTAAATGCTTTGTATGTGTTACCTTACATAATTCCATGGCAAGCTACAAAGTAGATACCATTATTATAATTATTAGTGCCATTTTAAAGATAAAAGAAACTGAGGCCAGGAGATTAAAGGCCTTTTTCTAGGTCAGAACCAGGACTGAAATCAGTAAGCCTGACCATAAATTCCATGGCTTAACCACTACTCTGCCTCTCTGATTTCCACCCTCCTCAAAGCCTTAAAAAGAAAAAGAAAATTTCCTTCAACTTCCATATTTGATTGAATCTGAAACTTCAGCTTTCATTATAGCACGAAATGCTTTGTAAGACCCTTTTCCACAAGGCCCAACTGCATGAGCACACACCTGCCTCGTGTTTATAAAGTTTCCCGTACAGATCTTTATAGGTTTGTCTGGGTCAATGGCAAATTTGATAGCAAAAATAAAAGCTAAAAAGAACATCATTTCCCTTGTTAAGATGATGGGCAACTATTCTTAATGCCAACAGCAGAAACACATGACTATCACAAGGTGGTCACCAAGCTATCTGAGAAAAAGACAAGCTGGGGCATCTCAGCGACCTCAGGCGAAAGCTCCTCTCTGTGACCTCCTCTTCTCCTCCTGGGCCAAGACAGGGAGGCACCTTCTGCTGCCCTTACTGCCCCCAGCAGAGATCAGGGAAGGTGGGAGCTTTGAAGCCTTGTGACCTGGGTGCAGACTTCCACTGTCTTTCTATTTCAGAGTAGAATGTAACTCCACCACCATGTGAAAGGCTCCGAGTCAGTCTCCATGCGTTCTGACTCCCTTCTACCCCACTGCCCCACAGCGCCCCCGTCGCAGGGCAGTCTGAAGTCAGGCAAGGGGAGAGTGTGAACTGGCCTCACACGCACAAGGACTGAAGACCATGGGTCTGGAGCCTGCAGCCGCAGACACCCACCTGGTCTACCAGCCACCAGTCCCATATAAGGATCTGTCATGTAGATATGAGCAAAGAAGAGGAAAGGATGTGCTTCCTCAGAGGCAGGAAATTCACTTATCAATCATTATCCTATTGGCCGGCCACCAGACTCTCTGATGTTGTGATTAATCACTCTGTTGATGAAAAGCCATCTCAACTTTACAAACGTTACAATTCTGTTGCTTTCTTGGCAATACGGGCAAAAATTTCACAGGCCAAGTCTTTGTTTGCATATTTTTTTTAATTCACTTTTTAGCAAATCAAAACCCATTCAAATGGAAAACAGAAACATGCAGGTGCATGTTGCGGCATGACACCGAGCATATGGTGCCAGCTCCTGCCCTAAGTGCCGCATGACTTGATGTTCTGCTTGTGACCTCTGACGGCTTGACTCCTGGGCAGTACCCAAAATCGTTACATAATCAGTCTCCTCACCTAAGTCTGGAATGGCACTGATCATTGGAAACATGGGCTTCAGCCCCACCAAGAGCACGCACTGCTGAACCCAGCCAAAGACTGGTGGGTCTCATGCTCAATAAATAAAAGTCTAATCAAATGACAAAGTAATCGAAATTCATTGTCATTATCAAGATGATACATTGCTATGCTTAAGGCACCAGCCCCTCTGTAGATAGGCTGCAACCTCTGTGCACAAGGCAACATGGGCTAAAATAATTTTTAAAAAAGAAGATGGCTTTCAGATATTACAAGGTACCTATCAGAGAGAAATATGTTCACAAGCACCTGTGTATAAAGAAGCTCATTATAGGAATATTTGTGGTGAAAAGTGAGAGGCAATGTCCATTAGTAGGGGACTGGTTACATGAATACGATGGGTTCTGGTGCCACATGGCTCCACCACATACTTCCTGTGTGACTTTGGGCAAGTTACTTAACCTCTCTAAAACTTGGTCACCTCATCTGTATACAAAGGATTCAGTATAACGTATGACATGGAATAAGAGCTCAAAAATGTTTGCAATTATTATTGTCTTATATTTATACTATGCTATGTATATGACGGCCACATAAAGATGAGATGCATCTGTATCTATTAGCACAGAAAGATGCTCTTCAGTCATTGTGGAGCAAAAAACAAGCTTAAGTTACAAACTGCAGATGAGTGTGAGCAACGTAACCTCATGTGTGCATGCCCGCCTGTGTGTGTGCATGCCCGCCTGTGTGTGTGC
>JAQQAC010018689.1:31226315-31337019 GCA_029783875.1 Phataginus tricuspis | reverse complement strand
TGTGTGCATGCCCGCCTGTGTGTGTGCATGCCCGCCTGTGTGTGTGCACGGGGAAGGTGCGGAGATATATACCAGGAGCCACAGTGGATTCCGCTGGAAAATGCAGTGTGTCTGGGGCAAGTTCTCACTTTACACCTTCCACAGTGTCAGGGTGATCTGACATCACATAGTAAACAGCAAGAATAACCACCTGAACTCTAAATTTCCTCATCTGAATTGTAATTCTGCAAAGAATTTTCTCTTTCCCTTTCACGTCAGGATGGTGGGATGTAATTTAAGAAGAGTGAAGTCACAGGTTGGCCTGTGAATTTTTAAAGCAGCACTAAGGTATCCCACTCTACTTCCTGACCAACCCACAGTCCAAACTTCCCAACCAGGTGAGCAGCTGCAGTTGGGACACAAGCAGGCTTGGTCCTCTCAAACTCCCTGGGTGACTGTCTCAGACTGAGTGACCACAGTGAATGCAGACAGCTGGGAGGCACAATTGCTGGGAATTAAAGGAATGTCTATTTAAAAAGCAAACTCTTGCTATGCACTGAGAAGAGTCTCAAGAAATGATATGCTAAGGGCATGGATGGAAAGGATGGGTTGGAATATGTGTCTAAGAATAACTGTGGTCCTTTACAATTAGCAAGTAGAAAACAGAGATTAGATAAAAGAGCAATCTCTAGCTGATGACTCAGATGTGTTGTTACTCGAAGATGAAATTCAGAGACATGATAGAGAAAATCAATTGTCTGAAAATGACCAAGGGAAGCTGCTTGAATCATTTTTTTAAAACAGTTTTCACTGGAGAAGGGCCGTTCTTTATCATTTCCAAAGTCATTACTATTTTATGATTGTAAGAAAAAAGGATACATGTTTCATTCCTTTTCCTTGTGGTGTACAGAGTGACACTGAGAATGAACTGCGTCACTTCGGGTCCTAGTCTTGACTGGAAAATGAAGCTGGGGCTCTCAACTCTGAGGCAAAGAGCAGCAGATAACAGGGAGAAAGAGCTAAGTGTCTTCAACAGTTAAGTGAGGATACTACAAGAATCCCCTTCCTTGGATTGCTCCCAGGATCATGAACACATATAAATGCTTAAAAACAGTGTCTACTTCTCCGTACACACCTACTAGCTGTTAGCTACTGTTCCGGAAAGATGTATGTAAATGGTCAATACTAGCCACTTAGTGAAAATAAGAAGAGCAATTACTATGGACACCACAGATATACAAAGAATTATTAGAGAATACTATGAAAAATTCTATGCTAACAAATTGGATAACCTAGAAGAAATGCACAACTTTCTAGAAAAATAAAATCTTGAAAGGCTGACCCAGGAAGAAACAGAAAATCTGAACAGACCAATTACCAGCAACAAAATTGAACTGGTAATCAAATAACTACCTAAGAACAAAATCCCTGGACCAGATGGCTTCACCACTGAATTTTATCATTTAGGGAAGACCTAATACCCATCCTCCTTAAAGTTTTCCAAAAAGTAGAAGAGGAGAGAATACTTCCAAACTCATTCTATGAGGCCAGCAACATTCTAATATGAAAACCAGGTAAAGACACCACGAAGAAAAGAAAACTACAGACCAATATCCCTGATGAACAGAGATGCAAAAATACTCAACAAAATATTAGCAAACCAAATTCAAAAACACATCAAAAAGATCATCCATCATGATCAAGTAGGATTCATCCCAGGGATGCAAGGATGGTACAACATCAGAAAATCCATCAACCTCATCCACCACATCAACAAAAAGAAGGAGAAAAACCACATCATCATCTCCATAGATGCTGAAAAAGCATTTGACAAAATTCAACATCCATTCATGATAAAAACTCTCAACAAAATGGGTACAGAGGGCAAGTACCTCAACATAATAAAGGCCATATATGACAAACCCACAGCCAACATCATACTTAACAGCAAGAAGCTGAAAGCTTTTCCTTTAAGATCAGGAGCAAGTCAAGGATGCCCTCTCTCCCCACTTTTATTCAACATAGTACTGGAGGTGCTAGCTATGGCAATCAGACAACACAAAGAAATAAAAGGCATCCAGATTGGTAAGAAAGAAGTTGAACCATCACTGTTTGCAGATGACATGATATTGTACATTAAAAACCCTAAAGAATCTACTCCAAAACTACTAGATCTAATATCTGAATTCAGCAAAGTTGCAGGATACAAAATTAATACACAGAAATCTGTTGCATTGCTGTACACTAATGATGAACTAGCAGAAAGAGAAATCAGGAAAACAATTTCATTCACAACTGCATCAAAAAGAATAAAATACCTAGGAATAAACCTAATGAAGGAAGTGAAAGACATATACCCTGAAAACTACAAGACACTCTTGAGAGAAATTAAAGAATATATCATTATGTGGAAATATATCCTGTGCTCATGGATAGGAAGAATTAATATTGTCAAAATGGCCATCCTGCCTAAAGCCATCTACAGATTCAAAGCAATCTCTATCAAAATACCAACAGCATTCTTTAACAAACTAGAACAATTAGTCCTAAAATACATATGGAACCACACAAGACCCTGAATAGCCAAAGCAATCCTGAGAAGGAAGAATAAAGCTGGGAGGATTACACTCCCCGACTTCAAGCTCTACTACAAAGCCACAGTAATCAAGACAATTTGGTACTGGCAGAAGAACAGACCTGTAGACCAGTGGAACAGACAAGAGAGCCCAGATATAAACCCATGCATATATGGCCAATTAATATACGATAAAGGAGCCATGGATATACGATGGGGAAATGACAGCCACTTCAACTGGTGTTGGCAAAACTGGACAGCTACATGCAAGAGAAGGAAACTGGAGTATTGTCTAACTCCATACACAAAAGTAAACTTAAAATGGGTCAAAGACCTGAAGGTAAGTCGTGAAACCATAAAACTCTTAGAAGAAAACATAGGCAAAAATCTCTTGAACATAAACATGAACAACTTTTTCCGGAATGCATCTCTTCGGGCAAGGGAAACAAAAGCACAAATGAACTCATGGGACTACATCAAGCTAAAAAGCTTCTGTACAGCAAAGGACACCATCAGCAGAACAAAAAGGCATCCTACAGTAGGGGAGAATATATTTGTAAATGACATATCCGACAAGGGGTCAACATCCAAAACATATAAGGAACTCACACACCTCAACACCCAAAATGCAAATAACCCTATTAAAAAATGGGTGGAGGACCATCACTAATCATCAGGGAAATGCAAATTAAAACCACAATGAGATATCACCCCACACCAGTAAGGATGGCCACCATCCAAAAGACAGAACAACAAATGCTGGCGAGGATGTGGAGAAAGGGAAACCCTCCTACAATCCTGGTGGGAATGGAAGCTAGTTCAACCATTGTAGAAAGCAATATGGAGGTTCCTCAAAAACCTAAAAATAGAAATACCATTTGACTGGGAATCCCACTCTTTGGAATCTACCCAAAGAATACAACTTCTCAGATTCAAAAAGACATATGCACCCCTATGTTTATTGCAGCACTTTTTACAATAGCCAAGATATGGAAGCAACCTAAGTGTCCATCAGTAGATGAACGGATAAAGAAGATGTGGTACATATACACAATGGAATACTATTCAGCCATAAGAAGGAAACAAATCCTGCCATTTGCAACAACATGGATGGAGCTAGAGGATATTATGTTCAGTGAAATAAGCCAGGCGGAGAAAGACAAGTGCCAAATGATTTCTCTCATTTGTGGAGTATAACAACGAAGCAAAACTGAAGTAACAAAATAGCAGCAGACTCAGAGACTCCAAGAAGGGACTAGTGGTTACCAAAGGGGAGGGTTGGGGGAGGGCGGGTGGGAAGTGGGAGAGAAGGTTTTTGAGGGGTATTATGATTAGTGCACATGGTGTGGGGGGGTCACTGGGAAGACAAAGTAGCACAGAGAAGACAAGTAGTGACTGTGGCATCTTACTACACTGATGGACAGTGACTGCAATGGGTATGGGGGGGACTTGATAATAAAGGTGAATGTAATAACCATTGTTTTTCTTGTGAAACCTTCATATAAGTGTATATCAGTGATATCGTAATAAAAAAAGCAACGTAAAAAATTCTAAAGGTATTGTAGTCCTAAATAGAGAGAAATGCAGAATTAAAAAAAAAAAAAGAAAGAAAATAAGAAGAGTATAATGACAGATTAACTCCTTTAAATCACTGCAGGACTAGCATTGTTAGGTGAGAAGGGATAAAATTAAGAACTACAGAGATCATCGAATGTACAGCCAGCCAGTGTCCTGGGCAGGTCACCTGGGAGAGCAGGCATGGAAATCTGGTCTCACATCATAGTCTGGTATTTTCTCACTCATCCCACATCAGATTCCGCACTCTGCCATCCGATGTGGAGGAGGGACGACAGGAATTCTAGGATACAGTCCTAGATACATGATACAGCTGACACTTCATCTTTTTTCTAGAGGAAGGAGAACCTCAGTATAATCTCTGAACAACAAAAGGTTAAAGACTATATTGGTAGGCAGCTCCTAGGAAGTGATGACAGATCTGACCGAGGAGGAAAACAAAAATCAAAATAAAATAAATCACCTTGAACCTAAGATCACTCATCAAAATGGATCCATCTCTTCCATCCAAATGTGTGCTGAACACAGAGACCCCCCCCTAACGTCCGTGTAAAAGCAAAGAGGCGTCAGTGACTTCGAGGCCAGGTGTCTGGAGCTGATTGAATCACGAGGATAGGAATGTTAGACCAAAGAGCTTATAACTACAGTGGCTGTGTGTCCTGTGCACACTGCTGGTTGAAACCACTGAGAGGACACAGACTTTGTAATACCAGCACATTCCAGAGAGAGGGGGCGTGGGCCTTAACCTCAGCAACATACCGTCTTGATAAAGACAATGTGATCTCCCCCTTTTGATGTCTGAGTAGATTTACAATTATAGGTAGTTATGTAGGTAGGCAGGGGAGAGAGGGAGGGAGGGACAGAGAGAGAGAGAGACATTACAGACATGAGATGCTACGAGAGGGACCAATCGCCCATCAGCGACTTAGGGTGCTGCATGCTGAGGCCACAGGTGTGCCGAAAGGACCCACCCCAGAGAGAGATCGGAGCCCTTCTGACTCCGCCTAAGTCCTGCAGAAGAGACCACAAAGAGCTTGTGGATCACATTCTCTCATTTCAATCAGTGCCTTTTAAATAATCAACTTTTTCTATAGGATATACATAGTTTAATCACAACCCTAAAACACTCACCTACCAAAATTACAGTTTCCCTGTTTGTCTTTGGGAGAGGACAGGTTGGTTGTTTTTTTTTGGTTTTTTTCCCAAAGTATATCTACATTAATCATATATACAAAACTCAGAATCCTATGGGACATGCAAAATCAAGTAGGGCACATCGTATTCTAGGCAGCCAACCCACTTAAGTAGCCTAAAAAAATATCTTAAAAAATAAGCTCTCTTCAAAGTTCTATTGTTGCCACAGAAAATCACAAATACACACACACACACACACACACACACATTATGTCACTTACTATGCATCACTGATGACAGAGCTCTAAGAAGCCTTATTAAGCATCTTGACCACAGTTTTCAAACCTTTTTGCAGTGGAACCTCAAGATAACAGTGATCTGATGTGACAGAAGGAAGATGTTGTATGTGTTTTCGGGGGCATGTGAGCATGCCCTGTCTATCTTTGGAAAATCACTGACACAGGATAAGCTTCTCATTCCCAGACCAAATTAAGTAGGGGATTATCCACCAGGTAAGGAAATTCCTTATACATAAAAGAAGGGGTCTGGACTAGCTGGGTTTTTTTCTAGCAGTAACATTTTATGACTTTCCACAGGGTCCTCATAGAAAATCACATACGCAAAGGAAGGATCATAGGCTTGGCACTCATGACAACAGAACACACTAAATACTCCCGGTTGCAAAGTATCAACCTGCCAAGAGAAGGGGGAGTGAGAGTTTAATCAGACCAACTTCTGGAATCTTATTTATGCATTTATTACATATTAGATATTGAGATCAGAAACTGAATGCATTATTTCCTGGAATAATCTGTTACTATACTGGAAATAATATTGACATCTGGAAATAAACATTATTTCTGGTTAAAAAGGATGTTAAGTTATGGAAGAAGCTGATTTCAAAAGGCTTCGCTGCTATGAACACAAAATGAGGTCGTTTTCATTCTGGCTTCATCGTAGTCTGCAGGGACTCAACTGAAATCAGCCATTTTAATTCAGAAAAAAATTATTTAGGCTGCAGAAAGCAATGATAACCATTCTGCCTTCGTTCACAATCTCTGAAACAGAAGGGCTATTTCCTGCAGCAGCATAAATTACATAGGCTCTGAAGTTATGTGGAAAAGGCCCTTTCACTCTTGCAGCAATGTGCAATTTTCTCAAATTGTTTAATAAAACCTCCTCCTTTTTATCAGAAGAAAACCAAAAAGACAACAGTTCTACAATTGACGCCCAGGTAACACCACTATATTTGTCAGGGCATGAAGTATTAATAATTAACTGTTGGTCAGGCGCAGGAGCGAGCACTCTTCTCCCAAAGGACAGCTTCCTGTCAAGATGTCACCAAGAAATAACCCTTTAGATTACAAGGGGCTGTGATTCCCCGCAGTGCATCTGATGACTATAAACACCATCAGAGGCTCAATACCTGCCGTGGTCTGATCATCCAACACCTAGGATGGTCTCACTATCTTGTCCCTCACCCTCTCCCACAAACGCAGCAATAATTGATGGTGTCAGCCTTTCTGGGGGTCGCCAGTCACCAGCTGCCTGCCCCAGCACTGCAGGCTGTCCAAGCTGAAGGATAAACAGCAACCCAGCAGAAGAGGGGCAGAGAGCTTCCAGCCACCTGAGTCCTGGATCTGCCGTGCCTCCCTGTGCGAGCAGTCCTAGCCCCTCAGCCTCTCAGCAAAGATGGGATCTCACAGCCTGCTGCCTCTGTACTGAAATGCCAGGGGTCCTAATGTGATCGTTGTCTATTGTGGTCGCTGGTGCCTTCTGTACTGATATTTGTTTTTTGCTCTTTGAGATAAAAACATGTACCTTAGTATGACCATGATATCACCGCCTCAATTTTAGTGACCTAGGGTCAGGTGGAGAGGACATCCTCAGTTTTCCACTCCAAACACTGTTACATGTAAAGGCTAGAAACTGTAGTAGAGTCATTGGCTGCAAAAGGCATGGATTTGGAGAGTCAGATCTGAGCCCAAGCTTTGTCATCCTTGGCATGTCAGCCGACTATCTAAGCTCAGTTTCCTCATCTGTAAATAAGAATAAAATAGAGGATCACTGCAAATAACATGCTAAGCATGCCACTACCACACAATGCCCTTCTGAGCATTTATCCCACAGAAATGAAAACTTATATTCCCATAAAAACCTGAACATGAATGTTTATTGGTGACTTAATTTGTAATAGCCGAGACTGGAAGCAACGCAGATGTCTTCAATGGGCGAAAGGTTAAACTGGGGTATGTATATCTAATATGCCATTGAATACTATTTAATAATAAACAAGGAAAAACCTACTGATATTTGCACCAACGTGGCTGGGTATCCAGAGAATTATTCAAAGTGAAAAAAAGCCAAGAGGTTACATACCATGTGTTTCTATTTACACATTCTTGAAATGATAAAATCACAGAAATGGGGACAGACCGGCAGGTGTATGGGTTAAGGGGTGGGGTGGGAAGTGGCTGTAGTTATAAAGCACAATATGGGGGTTTCCTGGGGTGATGGAAATGCTGTTTCTGGACTTTATCAATTTCAGTGTTCTAGTTGTGACACTGTACACAGTATAGTTTTCTAAGATGTTATCACTGGAAGAAACTGGGTGAAAGGTACAGAGATCTCTGTATTATTTATTACAAATGCATGTGAATCTATAATTATCTCAAAATAAAAAGTTTATAATTAAAATAAAAATGCATATTTCAGAAGATCACTATAAGGATTAAATAATATATGAACTGAGCAATTAAATAATTATCAAATTAAGTAATTATTATGTGGAAGGTCACCTATCCCAGTTAGTTCTCAGCGATAACAGAGGCTCACTAAATGCCCCTTCCTTTCCTCTAGGAAGTTGTACATTGACAAAATGTGTTCCAATGGGTTTTTGTGGATCAAATGAAAATTTAACTCCATGGGAAGGGTTTGATCATAATACAAACAATTCTTGGCCCCTTTAGCCTTTTTTTCTGTATATCTGCACTTTTGGGGAAATGTGTATTATTTCATAGTAAACAGCATCAGTCCAGTTCTCAAGGAAAAACTGCACAATTCAGATACCACTAAATTTCTTCAACAAAAATGTGAATAGTGAGGCAGGCTGTACTGTGATTCAGTTGGCAAGAGCCATACACAGTCAAAAGAGAAAAAACATGGCCAAAAATTAATTAGTATGTTCTGTTATAGACAGCGATGAAAGAAAATAGAAAGGATGAAATGCAGTTTCTTGTTCTCAGGAGTTCACAGCTAGTTAAGAATGGAAAGATCTCGTACACGAAGAGTCAAAGAACAAGTCAGTGGAGAAAGAAGCCTGCAGAGAAGGGCGGGGTGAGCAGGGCTAGAGATGTGGACTGTGGCCAGGAGGTGGGGCAGGTCTAGCAGGACTCTGGCTCCACACAGTTCCACTCCTGGTACTATGACCGTGGCCTTCTGAAGGACTACAGCAATCCTGTGCTTGTGCTCTCAAGTAGTCCCACTTCTCCCAGAGTTCTCTCTCCTCTGCTTCCTGATCCTACTGCATAAATCAGCTTGTGGGCAGCTCCCTGTTACATGAACAAGCGAACACACACACAGATACACACACACACACAAATACACACGCACAGAGGAATAATCATCATAGTATTCTGGCCTGAAAAATAGAATTAGGAGCAGTTTTTGGCAGAGCAAACACTACCATCCATTCTCTTCCAGGTCACTGCCTCAGGATACATTATTCCCAGGTGGCCCTGTTTAAACGCTTCAGTTCTGAACTGGAGCCTGCAATGGTCCACACACTGTCCAAATCCTTCTCATGCCAAAATTAAGGAAGCAAATGTATCTTTATTTCAGGGATCAGAACCTGGCAGTTTGCTGTTAAGGCCCAACTCCACAGCCATGTATATGAGCAACACAGGCTTTCAGAATGGCACTTACTGGGTAAGTGCCATCTTGTTACCTGCCTTCCAGCTAGGAGAGTTCTCGGTGAGCTGCTGCTCCTGAGTTGAAGTCACTGGAAAGGAATGAGGGTCACAGCCCCACAGCCAAGTTCCTCGATGACTCCCGGCCCGCTCGCTCACTGAGCCCTTTGCCTGTGCTGTCATTTCATGAGGGGAGCTATTGGCAGACAGAGGCATCCACACCACATTAATTGGAACCACCTCTTGTCACAAGAGAGCAGAATTTCCATTTCTCCATGGATGCTCATGTGCTATACATGGTATCTGGCAGGTGTAAGACTCTCATCTCTGATTGCCTATATTCCCAATCTACTTTCTTTGCCTATTTTCATACTGCAGAGCAATCATGGCTGAAAATCAGTTTGCAACACGAGCTCATCCATATTCAGTTCTTTCCACTTTGAGCAAATATTGCCCAGAAAAAATAAAATAAAATAAAAGAGCCGAGAAGTCTAGATTTGTTCCTATATTTTGATCCTCTGTCCAAATGTTTGCTTGTTGATAATCCCCAATTTGTATCAAAATAAATACTCAAAAGACACAACTCCCAGTAACTAACCCACCTATCTATCTTAAGTGAAGAGGAGGTATGACTCATGCATAAAAATGTTTCCATATCATAAAAAAATAAGAGGAAAAATACAAAAAGAATTTCCATAAATCAGACCAAGAGAGGGGGATAGGCTGAATTAGATGAAAACCCTGATGATAGAGAACATTTACAAAATAAACAGTGTTACTGATTTCAAGTACGTTGAGGAAAACAATGATTCAAGAGGCAGTACCTAGGATCAATACCAACTGGCCAAGGTTGAAACCGGGGGAGGAGGAGAGCGAGCTTCTACGCTGAAGCCATCAAAGCCACCCTATCACACGGCAGCTGCCATTCAGCTTCTCAGATCGTTTCTGAAGTTATTATGAGTCACGAGTCAGAGCCTAGAAATTTGAGATTCTCCTAATTATATCTTCAGTGAAAGCTATCTGTTTAATACTGCAACTCACAGGCCCACCCGATTATTCCAACTTTTATTTCTAAATAGGTAATACACTGACTTGAACCAAACACAAACGCTATGGAACATCTTGCTCCTTTCCACTATAACTGGTAAAATGTGAATTTTCAGTGCAGTTTTCATTTGCACTGCTCTTTTATCGGTGAGGTCGAGGATCTTCTCATTGCGTCCAGGATGCCAATCCCCGAGGACAGCACTGCCTGAGCTCCCTTGCCCGGTGGCCTCGGGTTAGGTTCAGTCACTGGGAGGCACCAGCAGGAGACTGGAAGGTGGGAAGAGAGAGATGTCAGGGTATTTCTTTCCTATTTCTGTCTCATTCCAGCACCCCATTTCCCATAGGGGCCACCTCCCTCCGTGACCATGCCCCCTTTGGCCAATCTGCCCTCCCCTGCCTCCGCTGTCACTGAGCTCTGGCAACACTCTTTGCTCTCGACGTGCCTTCAGTTGCAGGGCTGGTCATGGCTTCCTGCTTGTGCTAATCTCTGAGGAGCTCGCCATCCGTGGTCTGTCACTTTAATCCCCTTTCGTTTATGTCTCTTCATCTGAACCATTTGGGAGGAATCTGTTTGCTGTTAAAGTCTGTTTTGCTGAGACACTTACATACCTCTTGCCTATTTTCCTATTGGGTCATTGGTCTTTTTCATATTGATTTGTAGCTGTAGGAGCTTATTTTTCATTAGAGCAAGGACTGGCAAACGTTTTCTGTAAAGGGCTAGCCAGTAAGTATTTTCAGCTTTGCAGGCCATATGGTCTCTGTTTCAACTCCCCAAGTCTGCCACCATAGGGTGAAAGCAGCCACACTAATATGCAAACACATGAGTATGCCTGTGTTCTAATAAAACTTGATTCATAAAAACAGGCTGCCACCCAGATCTGGCCCTAGGGCTATAGTTGCCAACACCAGCATTAGGGAAGTTATCCCTTCTGTGTGATATGAGCTGCAAATATTTTTCTCCCAGTCTGGTGTTTTTCTTTTCTTAAAGAGGTTTTGCCATGAAGATTTTTTATTTTTTTTTAATTTTAACATAGTGGTATTTATCTGCTCTTTATGGCTCTGGGATTTTGTGTTACACTTGGAAAGAGAACAAAGAGTAAAACCACAAGAAACTTAAAGCAGAAAGACTTCACCTTAAGCTGAATCAGGTAGCCTATACCACTGTCAAGAGTTATTAAGGAGACCACCCCTCAGCATTCTAAGCCCAAGGATTTTTCCGACATGTCTTAATTAGTGGAACCTGTTCCTCACATAAAACCTCCCAGGGAAGGCTGCAACATGAAACAGAGCAAGCAGCTGGCTGGGCAAAGGTACATACCCTCAAGTACCTGGGTGCCTCGCCAGCTACTCGATTCTAGACCTTCAAAACCACTTCTCTATGCGAATCCTAAGGACTCTAGAAATCAGAAAAGGGTTTTCTGCATCATATCCCCATAAAACTTCCAAGAGTTTTCCACTCCATCAGGTCCAGAGCCCTGACTTGCCCGCTCCCGCGTCTCTTGTCAGCAGTGATACGCTGGCACCTGCTGCAGGTCTTGTCACTAAGTGGTGGCTCAGTGCTTCCAGTTCACACCCACTGTTGGGGCCCATAGGACTTTGTTCCGGGCTCTAAAGTCTCTCAGCCCTCATTGGTACTGATTCTGGTCTTTGCCTTCTATAAATTAAAAAACAAGTATCTTCAGGAAAATTTTGTAAGTAGAAAACAGAGGGAGAGTAAAACACTGCCAACTTGAATACTTGGTATTTGCACAAACAAGGCTAGGTTTTTCTCTTAAAATATTGTACATCCAAGTCTCTACTGGGGTTAATATTTTAAGGCTACAATTAGCTTTTGCATATTTTCTACACTCATGAAGATGTAAACACAGTTATAGGTGGAGGAACAAAATGCAGACTGGGGGAAATGGGGAGGTTTCAATGTGGATCTGCAACCTAAATAATACTAGCAATGGGTAATAACCATTTGAAATTTCTCAGTTGAGTTATAAAAACAATCCTCGAAGGTATAATGGGTTGCTTTGTCCATGGCAGAACAAATTTATTCAATTCAAATGCCCTTCTCCTCATATATGTGCATATGCAGATGTATATTTTATGTATATGTTCATCCAGATGTAAACATATAGATATATGCAGACATATACCCATCCCATCTCATTATATTGCCTACAAGATATATATTAGAAAATGTATATTTACAAAGGCTGACATTTGGAACCAAACTAGCCAAGGCAAATATAGGCTTTGGGAAACAAGACAGGCCCAGCTCAGCAGTCAGTACGATACCATGAGTGATCTGAGGCAGCCTTTGAAATGTGACCATGATATTGCTCTATTCCTCAAAGGAATAACTGATGCTTACAAAATGGTTAAAGACCTCATGTCTCCATTTGCTAATTGACTCAATAAATTTTAACTAAGCACCAAATGTGCAAGAATACCATGTGGGATTAAAAGTGTGGGAGTAATTGATGACCGTTTAGTTGAGTCACAGGATGACAAACATCAGTTTTATGGCAGTAAAGAGAAAACAACACTCAAAAGCTATGGATGGGCGTTTTCTCAATTGATTAGGTAGTGTGGTAATGGAGGCAGGGTCACAGGCTCAATGTCCCCCTTGCCCATTACCTTTATTGTATTTCAGAGACACACACCAGGCCTGAGAGCTTTCAACACGGTACCACAACCTCAACAGAGATTTAGGAAGAAAAGAGTGGCTGAGCCCAGACTCACTCCAAGTACTGGAGAACTAGCGCCCCTTCATTCGGCATGGATGAATATCACTATATTAGAAGAAATCACAGTTAATGTCCAACACAGTCTGTGGCCATGTAAAACTAAGACATTTCTCCTGACTCATGTTAAATTGAATTTATTCCATCAACTTAAAGGATCCTATAACAAGACAGAAGATGTATTCACCTTTCAAAGGGATATATTCAAATGTTTTGCTTTACAATTGATTTGGGGCTGTTTTGGGTATTTGCTGCATCACATATACAACCTAAATATTATTAACATGTAAAGATTAAAATGCAAGAGGATTTACTGAGCTCCAGTTGAAAGGTTAAAGAAGTGGTGAAACCAGCAGGATTGAAACTTCTCGGTGCTGACACACCCGTCCCAGCCCGGTCATCCGGCCCACTTGCGCCTCCCGACCGCAGGTCTGAGAAAGGCTGCTGCTTGCCTGCCCTCTCACACAAACACAAACTGGGGCTTGAGAGGGCTCTGACACAAGGCGCTACTTGCCTCAGATGAGATATCCCAGTAAAGCTGACACTGCCCTCTGAACATTGCTTTCTGATAGGAATTTGCCAAATTAATTCAAAATGCAGCTCCCAGAGCCTGGAGTTTGGCCACACTGGGCTATATCCTTCAGGGTGTCCTGGTTCTCGGCTGGGGCTTATTTATACTAAACCAGAGTTCCAAAGTCTGCTTCCCAGAAGGTCCCCAGGGCCCGGCAGGCTGAAGTGGGGGGCAGCAAGGAAGGGGTGCCGGCCCCTGAGGCTCTCACTCCCCTCGCACACCCCCCGGCAAACATCTGCATGTTCTTACTGAACGGCTCGGAGGGCTCCTGTGTCCTCATCATTGGAAAGAAGTGTTCCGTGCTAAAGTTTTTTGATGGCTCCTCTACTAGCTGATCCTCAAGTCCCACAGAGCACTAACACTTTGTGGTCTATGCTTCACTGACTCTTCTGCATCTTAGTAACTGCTGCTTACAATTTTGTGTGAAAATCATGTGAAGCATTGCACAAATGGCAAGTGACTGGAAGACAGATGGCTGAGCTTTTCCCATCTCTGACACACAATTATCGAAGAACTACATGCTAGGAGCGACCTCCTAATTAAGATATACCTATCCTCCTGAGGGTGGGGATAAAATCTTCAGAGTCCCCCTTCAGAGAAAAGATTTGGTGCTCCTACCCTCTCTCTCCAGGATGGATTTCAAAATAAAAACAAGACTACCTACCAAAAGACAAAGTGCTACAGATGCTGAAATCAACATAACATCTTTTTGGAGTTTCTAATAGTAAATTTCTGGTTGACTTGTTCAGGATTGAATTTGTTTGTGAAGGAAAGTGTATACATGTGTATGTGCTTGCACATGTATCCCAGGGCTGCTGGGGGCCTAAAAGCATGAATACAGTAAGCCTGAGACATGCCCGGTGGATGATTCCACAACAATTAAACTCTACAAGAAAGTAATCTTAAAGGCAGAGAGAGCAAAACATTCATAGTTAGAGCCATCAAATACACGGGGTATGTTAGAAAAATAATTCTTTCTTGTTCCGAAAGACAATTCGAGGGGTCATAATCACTTTTTCAGTGGAATCAGATGTTCTTCATTTAGATGGTATGATAGCTTTATGAGAAAAATAAAGGTATGGCAAAAGACAGATGCTTTAACCATAACTTGTATTCCTAGAGAAACTACCAATAAGAGTAGCTACTCTTTCTCGAGCCCTTATGAAATATTTTGTAGTATTTCCTCTGACACCCTCCCCTACAAAGTTAGTTTTAGTGTGTGCTTGTTTCATAGTTGAGGAAACAGGATCAAAAAAATTAAGGAAGCTATCCGAATCATATGACTAATAAGTGACATCTGACGATGGGGCCCCAGGTACATCTGATTCCAAAGCCCATGGTCTTCCAACTACAATACGCTGTTACCTATGAGACAGGTTACCTGTATGTTCTGAAATGCACAGCTGAAAGGACAATCGATATCTAACTACTCCCCTCCAAACTCTAGCCTTATGCAGATCATCCTTTGAATTTCTGATATTCTTCAATGCGAATTAATATTTATAAAATGTTCCTCTATAGTCACTAATATATATTACATATTCTAAGAATGGAGAAAAATTAAGGTTATAAACAAATTAGTATAAGAAAAAATCGTGGGAAGGAATCCATGGAGAATTTACAGGAATATCACAATTCAAGAGCCATATACCCAGACCGTCTATATATTCCTAATTGCAAATTAAGCAACAGGGAGCATGGGAGCTTCAAGCAGTGTACACTCCAAACTACAGAATATTCAATAGCAATAGTTTGCTCTTTGTGGGGACTGCTCAGTTACCTACCCCTACAGAAGGATTTAACATGACGTATGAGACATATGACTCAACTCTAAAACAGGCACCTGGTGTGACATCTTAAGTTCAAAACGTTTCTCCCCATCCCTGAAGAAAAATAAAAGCTATGTTCCTGAATCATTCACGTTTGCTGTTGCCTTTGCATAGAGCCTCCCCTCCTGCCTTCTCTAGTAAGTCATCTCCTTCTTAATCTTCAAGAACAAACCCAAGACTCACTTCTTGAAAGCCTTCTGCAACTCCATTCCAGGATAGATGCCCTATTTTGTCCCCCAGTCGCTTTTCACCTTTATCAGAGCCGGACCACATGTTTCCCTACTATCTCTTCTACTGATCTAAGTCCTTTGCAGCTATCCTCAGGGCTCTGTCTAGTGCCTGATCTTAGCAGAAGCTTAATAAATGTGCCCTGAGGGATAGAAACCAAATGGCCTGAATGACTTAAACCATGTCCAGAACACAATGAGAAGTCTTTCTCTTTTTTCAGCCATTCTCACTGCTTTTTTATTCTCACCTCACTCTTACCTCTGGACCAATAAATACATGCCAAATGGGCACCTGAGCACACATACACACAAACAACTACACCATACATCACGATGATGAATCGCCCCTTCTATCTTCTATGTGGACTAACACTGCCTCATTCACTGCTGTTAATAACAAAAATAGGCAAAGGGGAGTAGAAAACCTAACAATTTCTGATAATGCACACAAACTGCATAATCCCCCAGTCTCACCACGCATCGCTGCTGTGCAATCACACGAACGCCTGCTGAGCACCCACCACCATGTAAAACACTAAAAGCAAATCAAGACACTCAACATACTCTGAAGACAAAATGCTTGAACATCAGACATTCAGAAAGGTCCAGAAAAGCACAGTTCACTATTGCACATAATTGAAACATATCTTGGGATAGAACCAACATTACCAAAACAAGATGATTATTTTAATATGGGGAAATGGCCTGAACAACGTGGAATCACTCAGCGGGACATGGGTGGGGTTCACAGCCTTTGGGCAGACAATGGGACAAAAAATGAGCACACATGTTCCCCTGCAGGGCACAAGTTTGTGATGAAGAATCAGTGCTGACTTGGAGTGGGATGTCAAATGCTAATTTGATAAACACTGTTTACCCTTAAGATATGATTAAACAGCATTCATAATGAACATGCTTAGAAAATGATAAGTAATGCATCACATGTGCAGGAAAGGATGATACAAAATAACTGTCTGAGTGGGTAGTTTTTCCCTGGCAGCTTCTCAAAGCTTTTACAGTCTGTTTTTCCCTTTCTCAGCAACACAGGCAAAAATCCTGAACACAGACAATAGACTAAATAATGATTCTCACCAGTAACTTCTGGGATCTCCAGGTAATGGAGAGCCTGTTAGGACACTGGATTTAGGAATACGCAGGGCTGAATATAATGGCTGCAGTGTCCTCGCATGGCTCCTAGTGGGAAGGGCAGCTGCCCTGTTTTTTGATTTTCTCCCAGATCTCAATGGAGTTTTCATACAGCCTCTTTCAACCAAGATTTGTGCTCAAAAAGTGGAAGCAAATCATTCCACAAAATAATATATATTCCAATTTTCTTCTAATTCAATAGCTTTGTAAATAATTAAACACAGATCTAACTTGAATTGATTCACAGTATATTTTTCTAAATTAGGAGTTCATTGTACAATAAAAATTTATTACTTTTGGGTTCAGTTCTTAGTGCAAATTACAGTGATTCATGGTTCAATATATAGAAAATAGCTTAAACAGGCCCATGTCCATACACACCAAAGTAACATCTGTATGAATACATAAGTATGCATACTACAGTAAAAATTAGAACTCCACATAAAATTGAGATATCACATGATGTCCATTTTACCATCAGAGAAATGTGCATAAACCTGTTAATAATTATTCCAGTATAAAGAATATCATATAAAGGGACAGTTCGGGGGTAGAAATTATGTTTGGGGTAGAAATTCCCAGATGTCTTTGTGAGACACACAATTTCATTATGAAAAACAGGGCAGGTACCCCTTGTGGAGACCAGAATGTATACAACAAATTAGGTCAATAAATACTTGCGTTTAAAACACTTAAACAGGGAAGATAACAATTAATTAAGCATGATAAAGACAACTGAGCAAAAGTCAACAGACTTTTAAATGTTAAAACCATTTATATATATATGAGAGAGAGAGCAAAAATTCTGCATCAGATGGTGAGATGACATACTCTAAAAATCTAGCTCTAATTTAAAAAAACTTAAATAAAAGAATATACCAAGATATATAGACATAAAATATACCCCCCAAATCATTAACTTTTCAATACACTGAACAGCTGAAAAATTTAAAGAAAGATATTATACAAAAAGCATAGCAATACATATCATATGATAACATGGGATAAATTTAGCTAAAAAAAAAAAAGATCTATATGAAGAAATACCAATAGGAAATAAAACTTAATATTAACCAGAGAGCAAGCAGTGAATGCAGTAATGCAGCCAATGGACAGGCATTTCACGAATGCACAGGTTAGAGCCAGGACCTGTGAGCCAAAATCCTTTTCATCTCAAAATGAAAGGTGAGAGTTTCACTGTAGGCTTTCTTCAGACCCATAATTATGTCTAGAATTTTTATCTTTCTCTGATTAAGAGTATCATCATAAAGCCCTAGCCCATGAGGGTCTCTAGCCAGACAGGCCAGGCTAACACAAAAAACATTTCACAGATCTAATCTTAGCCAACTAAGAATTCAAAGAGCCTCTGTGTACAAGATCCTTGTTAAATAACAGCATCCAGATAAACCAAGAGGAGGGCATCACACCCAGGAAACTAGGCAAAGGAGGAGGGTCCCACGGACAGGCCAGATGCACCTAAGAACCACAGGTAGTGGGCCTGGAGGAACGCTCTTAGTCAGGGCCGAACAAGAGCACATAAATGAAGAAGTTGTTCAGAGTATGAGGTCCACTGTATATGATGAGGTCATAAAATTCCAAGCCCAGACTCGAGGAAGACCAGGAGTTGAAGGGTATGGAGAAAAGAAGGTGGGTCAGTGCAGGCAGTTCAGAACGAACCTTGTGAATACAGAGGAGGGTTTCTGTCGTAGTGGGCGGGCTGCAGGGCGCCTCCGTGGTTCTGCAGCCCCCAGCCCCCACGTGTATGACCAAAGTGGGAGGGAGGGAGAGCGGAGCCGGGCTATGGCTTCAAGGAGTTGGGCAAGACCGATGTTCCAACTGAATATCAACCATCAAATTATATTTTAATATCGTCCCTTACTGAATAACAATTCTGGATTGCTTGTGACCAACTACACATGGTTAAACTGATAGAATAAATTATCCAAGTGGAGGAAAGCTATGAACGTCATTAGGATCACATGATCAGAGCTAGAAGGACAGGCAAGTTCAAGGCACAGACACACCATGACTCAGCAAATATAAACTTACGAAGAGAAGACATCCCAAGTACAATTCTTCGGAAAGATTGAGATTTTTGTCAATATGCATGCCTTTTTTCATGTAACAGACTAGGGAGTCACATGGAAGTTAGTCATCATATCCAAAACAGTAAAAACAACCTCAAGTCTTCATACACATATTATGTAACTAAGACTAACATGAGTCACTTTCCCTTTTCAAATCAATTTCTAGCTTAGATACTTCTCCCCAATGCTGGTAAATTTAGCAATTAAACTGAAGACCATAAACCTAATTTCCTCTTCTATATAAAAACACAGCAAGCAAAATGTAATTTCATCTTTGACCCAGATTATGCCAATTACTGGAGAAGTTTATTTCTCATATGTACCAAGATATTCAAATGAAACACAGGCTTCTAAGAAGACTATGCATTAGGCCCAAATGCCACTCTCTCTGAAACAACAAACTTCAGTTATTAATCATTCTGAAAACTGTATGCTCACAAAAAAGTGACTGGAAGCAAGAACTTTCTAAAAATAAATGACCAACTCAAGCAAGTGGGAAGATTTGAATTTTTTTCATCAGGCACTGCTGGGATGATCACAAAATTTCAAAGACCCAGATGATTCTACATACATCTACCCCATCATCTTTCTTACAAAAAGTCCAGCTCTAATGAAGTCCATAATGATCTGGATAAAGTACATTTAATTAGATTATAAGCTGCAACATAAAACAGCTGCACCATGCCTTTCAATATTTTCCTCCCTTAAGATCAGAGGGTTGCAAAGGGGTTATAAAAGAGCCCATTTACTTTTCTCGTCTTTTAAAAGGAGGAAGAAAGAAACATTAGACCCAACTAAAGTTCCAGGCAACTTTTAACGAGTGAAACCCAAGTCTGCCACGTTCCGAGACCTCACACACAGGGTCTGATAACAGTGCCAGCGAGCAACCCCTCAGTGGGATAGCATGTGATCAGACAGTTGTGGGGAATTCTAATGATTTCCTACATGATACTGAAGGTACAAAGACTTACTTTCTGCTTGATGGGGTCTAGATGAGTTAGACAAGAGAAAAGAAAAAAATCAAGGCTAAATAAAACACATTTCAGAGATAACCTGACGTGACTTTCCCACGATAAGGAAATCCATCGTGAATTTGAGATGGTGGGCTAAAGATCTATCCATCCTTCCATGGATATGTCTACCCACCCATGTAGTTCATATATTTATTGTAGGTTGGAGGAGACAAGAGGTGGGAATAAGTGTGCAACAATTCCTAAGAATCTCTTTAAATTAGTATCTGTGGCTCCCAAGCATATCGGCTCCACTAGTAGTGAGGAAGAAGAGCGTGGCCTCTGGGGTCAGAAGACCACTTTTAAATCCCAGCGCCAACATCTATTAGCTCTGTGACTCTGGGCAACCTACCCTCTCTCCATTGCAGTTGCCCACTGCATATGGTAAGAACACTGCATGCTTCATTGGGTAATTATGGGGGACTTAGTGCAGAGCACTTTGTACTTTGCCTGACCTCAAGTAAGTGTTCGATAAATTAAACCACAATCAAAAGAGAAAACACATTTGAGAGAATTAAAGGACACCTCTAAATAAATAAACACCATGATGTTAGATGGGAAAATTCAATATTAAGATGTCAAATCTCCCTCAAGTGATATGTATTGAATACCATTTCAATTAAAACATCAGAAAGCTTTAAAAAACCAAACTTACAGATTCTCAAATTTATATGAAAAATAACCAAGATTGGCAAATCAATTTTTAGAAAAAGGAAGAAAATATTAGGGGACATACTCTCCTTGATTTCAAGACTTACTAAAACGCTACACTGACAAGATGGTGTGGTACTGGAGAAAGAATGGCCAGAACAGAGAATCTAGAAATAGAGCTATACATATATGATCAACTGATTTCCAAAAAAGATGACAAGGTAATTCAATGGGGAAAGGAAAGCCTCTTCACAAATGATGTTAGAACAATTGGGTACCTCTAAGGAAAATGAACATCAACCTTTATCTCACACCATAATATGTAAAAACTAATTAAAATGGATAATAAGTCCAAATGTAAAAACTAAATTATAAAACTTCTAGTAGAAAACCTTTGTGACTTTCTGTAGGCAAATATTTCTTAAACAAAAAAAAAATGAACCATGAAAGAAAAATTTGATAAATTGGACCTTATCAGAGTTTAAAAACTTTTGCTCTTCAAAAGATATCATTAAGAAAACAAAAAGGCAAATCACAGATAGGGAGAAAATGTGTGCAGTGTACATCTGACAAAGAATTTGTACCTATGCAATATATAAAGAACTCTTACAATTCAATAATAAGACAAACAACCCCAAATTAAATAGGCAAATGATACACTTTTCAGGAGAAAACATACAAGTGCCTCCCTCCAAAAAAAATCACACATGAAAAGATGAACAACATCATTAGCTAATCAGAGAAATTCAAACTAAAACCACAATGAGGTATACCATATACCCATCACAATGGTTAAAATGAAAAAGACTGCCAATACCAAGTGTTATCAAGATGTAGGGCAACTGGAACTCTCATATACTGCTAGTGAGAATATAAAATGGCACAAGTACTTCAGACAGTGGCTTGGCAGTTTTTAATAAAGTTAAACATAAACACCATATAACCTACCCACTATGTCCCTAGGTATTTACTTAAGAGAAATGAAAACATGTATCCATACACAGATTTTCACATGAATGTTATAGTAGCTCTATTCAAAGTAAATGTCCACCAATAGGTGACTAGATGAACAAAAATGTGCTATGTCTACCTAAAGAATACTACTACTCAGCAATAAAAAAGAGTAAATTACTCATAAACCTAACAAGGAGTATATCTCAAGGCCATGATGCTGAGTGAAAGAAGTCGAATGTAAGGGTAACACAGTGAATGATTTCATGTACATAAAATGAAAACTATAGTCACAAAAAGGAGATCAGTGGTTGCCTGGGACTGGGGCTGGGCTAAAAAAGGGTATAGGTGCAAAAAAGACATACAAATGGCTGTTACAATGCACATAAAAAGATGTTCAACATGACTAATCATTAGGGAAATGCAAATCAATGAGATACCATTTCATGGCTGTGAGGAAAACTATGAAAAATAAAATAAAATAACAAGTGTTGGTAGGACACGAAGAAACTGGAACACTTGTGCATTGCTGAATGAGAATGCAAAATGCTTCAGCTGTGGAAAAAAGTAGAGTGGTTCCTTAAAAAGTTAAACACAGAATAACTGTATAATGCAGCAATCCACTTCTGGGTATATAACCAAAAGAACTGAGAGCAGAGGCTCACACAGGTATTTGTACAGCGACGTTCACAGCAGTATTATTCATAACAACAAAAAAGTGGGAATAACCCAACTATCCACCAATAGACGAATGGAGAAACTGAGGTCTATATATACAATGGAACATTATTGAGCCATAAAATGGAATGAAACTCTGAGAGCTTCCAGAACATGGAAGAACCCTGAAAACACTGTGCTCAGCGAAGCCAGACACAACAGGATGGATATTGTCTGATGCCACTCACAGAAAATATCTAGAATAGGCAATTTCATAGAGAAGGAAAGTAAACCAGAGGCTGGAGGAAAGGAGAGAATGAGGACTAGTGCTGCTTTGTGGGGACAGAATTTCTGTCTGCAGAGATGAAAATTGCTGTAAACAGATAATGGTGATGGTTACACAACACTGTGAATGTAATTAATGCCATGAACTCTATGCTTAAAAATGGTTAAAATGGCGAATTTAATGTTTTGTATACTTTACTGCAATAAAATATTAGTGCAAAGGAAAAAAGTGGCACAGGGAATCTTTTGAAAAGTAATGGAAATGTTCTGCATCTTGAGTGCAATTATGGTTTCATGGATATATAAAACTGTCAGAACTGATCCAACTAAATAGATTCATTTAATTGTATAAAATTATTGCACATTAAAGTTGATTAGGGGAAAAAAAGACACGAACAAATTATCAAGAATAGAATTTATGCCTTTTCTCCCTGGCTTCATTACATCCTGCCACGCCTAATAGCCCTCTGCTCCCCAACCATGGGAAGCAGAAGAAGAACTGAGTAAAGAAGAAAAATATTCACTTATTCGACAAATACTTGAGAGCAACTATTTCACCTGTTAGTCCAGTAACACTTAGTGTTTCAGATTTGTGGACGTGGCAACTAAGGTTTGGCCTGGCAATTTATCTAGGTCACCAGAGGGTAAATGGTAAGAGTTCAATTTGCAGCCCCTGCCTGTGGTTCAAAGTTTTCACAGATGGGCACTGTGGAAGTTTTCTCCCTCTCTGTGATCTCACCGGGACTACACACGTGAGGAGAAATGAAGCGGGAGCAGGGTCCTACCTGGAGGAGGGCAAGTGGTAAGATGCAAGACACGCAGCCGGGACAATCATGCATTCTCCATCAAAATACAATGTGTGGAAATCAGGACACCTGTTCCCTTCTAAGGACCTCTTTTCAAAACTTGTCCTTGGCAATTTCTCCTTATGTAACTCAGCAGCAGGGCACAGAGGTCAAGAGCACAAGCCCTGGGTCACACTTCCCAGGTCCCAGTCCTGGTGCTGTGACCTGATGTGACCTTGTCTAGCCTCAGTTTTCTGCAAAATGGGGATTATAACAGTCTCCACCTCAAAGGGCTTTGTGATGCTTAAGTAAAATAAGGGATGTGACACACATAACATAATGTTGCAAACATAATAAATTCTATAGTTACAAAAATGAGATCAGTGGTTGCCTGGGGCTGGGGCTGGGCTGAAAAGGGTATAGGGGCAAAAAAGACATAGAAATGGCTGTTATTATGCACATGAAAAGATGCTCAACATGACTAATCATTAGGGAAATGCAAATCAATGAGATACTACTTCATGGCTGTGAGGAAAACTATGAAAAATAAAATAAAATAAGAAGTGTTGGTAGGACTACCTACTTTCCATAAACTCCATTTGTAAGAGTTAGGTACCAAAAGCATGGAGTCACACGCAAAAATGAAAAAGAAAAAGGTGGCAACTTAGATGGTCGTTTAGATTCATTGGTGTTCCCCTTCCATCCCTCTCTCCTTCCTTCCCTCCCTCTCTCCTCATGCAATACTGATCTTTAAATAGAGTTTTTCGCATTAAAAATGTATGATGGAAACTATGAACGAAAAATGCAAACCTCAGTCAGTAACCTAAAGTAGCACATTATCTTATGAAAAAATAAATGATTCATTTCTCTTTGGCAGAATTGGGTCTCTTCCCTGCCTTCCTCTTTCTAGGGAAATAAAATTTTTACTCTTTCCCCAAAACTTGAACGATTACTCTTGAAAAGCCAGTGTGAGGAAACTTGAGGAAGACTTATCACAGCCAAGTGTAACAGCTGGCAGTCTGAAGGGCCATGTAAAAACATTTTGCTGTTCTGTGGAACTTAAACTGTAGCAGCTCACAAAAGCAAAACCGTTTTCATTAAGGAAACAGTAAAACTGTTGAAATTTTCAAAATCATAGTATAGAAAGACTCTCAGTGTAATACAAATAATGGATAGATAATGTTTCTTGCGGGTAACAAAGGTGCCTATTTGCCTACTCAAATCCACATCTCTAATGGATTCCGAAGACGCAGGTGGTAAAAGTACATGAGAAAGGGAACAGATCCTTGGGGTATTGTTATATCCAAGGTGGGTGGCATCCTGTTAGTAGGTTTTCCAAACTAGCAGGGTCAGAGGTAATAAAAGACAGTCACTTAGAAGAAAAATAAAGAACTATTCAAATTAAAGTGACTATAAATATTCTATAATAATAGAACTTTTAAACTCTAGGTAAATTCATGGTTCTTCAAGCTGAACAGATAGTTAACTAACTGGAGGTGTTTATCTCCTTGCTACTCCACTGACAATCGGATCCTTTTACTCATATTTATTAGCAGTGCATTGATCTGACCTTTGTCTTATCAGAAATGTTGCATGGTCTTGAGAACCAAAATTAAAAGAAGTTATAAGAAGTAATCTTAGGCTTAGGCTGAGGGATAGATGGATTTGAGGGAAAAAAACAAGTTCCTCTCCTGTTAAAGGTCTTAAATTTTTATAAGAAGCTTCAAGAAAAAGCAAATAAGACAATTATTCTGTGGCATAATAATATTTCAATTTCTAGAATTCAATTAGGAAAACGAATGAAGAAGAAATATGTCCCCTGCTTGCAAAAGCCAGCTTAAACTGGTAAGACCCTAATTGCCAGCAATATTTGTTAAGCAAAATCTATTTATGTTGGAACAGAAGGCATTTAAGCATTAATATGAAAGTTAAAATAGAGAAGACAGTACAGAATGCTGAAGTTGTAATTTCAAATTTGGCAGTGTTAACAAATAGCGCTACTCCAGACATCACGAAATATATTGCTTTACAAAAAAGTTTTAAAAATACCATATATCTGACATGATCTACCAAATATAAATATTTCACTTGAGCAGCTGATTTGGGTTCTTCATATTTACATGAAAGAATATATCATAAAGTTGTCCCCTATCCTAATCATATCTTCAATCTGAACATTTTTATTTAACAACAAAAATGAAATGACATTCCCAAAGTAGCAGAATATCTTTCTTGATTTCTGGAGATACAGTAAGAAATAACATAGAAAAAGCCAAATAAAAACAAACTGACTCTTATTTCATTTTTTAATACAGTTTTATGGTCCCTTAGTCATTTCCTAGGTTGGCACACATATCTCTATCAGGCATCATTTATACTGATGAATTCTTACTTGTTTCCATTTGCAGAATAAGTTCTAGGTCTGAGCTCTGACATAAGCACTCAGCTCCCAGCAAGAGAGATAACCAAGATCCACTTTATCTGGTTACTTTGCCAAGCCAGGCAATCAGAAGCCTGGGTAGACAGTCAGTTTCCAATACTGAGAATACCAATTGGCTCTGTGTACATTAGTGGTTACCAACTGGGTATCTGTTCCTTCTTTTTCATTCCTAACATAACCCTGATTTTATGCAGGTATGTATCCTCATTAGAAATAGGTGCTTTAAACTCTTTTAAACATCTAATGGTAAAATAACAGGGAAAGATTGTTGCAACAAGATATGTAAGTGAGGGGTGGGGTACCATATGAGTGTTTAAGTAGATCTGTATCATCTGGAAAAGATATTCATTTTTGAACAATTCATGCAAGCCCAATAATGTAATTTAAACTTTTAAAATTTGTAAAATACAAAAAAAAAAAAAACCCAACAACCGAATAACCATAAATCTGAATGAGGAAAGAAAATTGATTTTTTCATCTATTTGGTAAATTGGCTTATTTGGCTGACATTTCTGTAAGATTTTCACAATGACAAGTCAGATTCTTCAGACCTTTTCGATGCAATACAAATGAATCCTCCAAGTTAAATGAGGGACTGACACTCTGGAAAGACCTGTAGTTCATCTATGCATGTTTCACATCACTGATTTAGTATTACCCTAAGGACCATCACTATTCATTGTTCCTAAGGGGGGAAACCATCTGAAGACTAGTTTCCCGAGCCAATAAGAGGTTGGTCACTAACTTAGGGCTCCTTTTAGTCCACCATTTGAGGGTGCTTGACCTCTCTTCAAGAAAAAATACCCATGAGGAATAGCTTGAAAACATCACATTGAATTTAAGGTATCTCTTTAAAGTGACTACTGGTGAAAAGGCTCTGTTATTTTTTTTTAACGTTAACTTATTCAGTAAATAATGGCATGTTTAAAAAATTGAAGTGTAATTGACATATGATATCCTATTTGTTTCAGGTGTACATAATAAATGATTCAATATTTTTATACATTATAAATGATCCCCACCATAAGCCTAGTTACCAGGTGTCACCACACAAAGTTACTGCAATACTGTTGACTATATTCCTTATGCTGTGTATTATGACCCCATCTTTAGTTTTAAATACATTGTGACATCAGAAGAGGGGAAAAATTGACCAAGTCATGATGCTTGATAGATGCTGCATCCATTTTGAATTAAGCACAATTTCCCAATTTCATATGCTAGTTCTCTTGCTCATGAACTACCATAGGAATACTTTTGGGTTATGTTTTTTTCTCAATGATGAAAATACTGACATATTGAAATATTTCCACACTTCATTTCTGAAATGCTATTTTATGTTGCAAAGGCAAATGTCTTACCTTCCCAGTGAAATACTAACTTCTTTGAACACTGACCCATATTCCTAAGTATCACTATGGTGTGTAAAACCTCTAACCAATTCCAAACATTCAATAAGGTGTTCAACAAATATTTGCTGAATTAATGAATGAATGAGATTATGCCGGAAAAAATTATCGGTAAATTAACTTTGAAATAATAGGCAACATACAGCCAATAATTATAGTGCTAGCTCAAAATAACTCTAATAAAGCAATACAAGAACTAAATTGGAAAACTTACAGTAACACTTGTCCCTGTTACCACCCGAAACCTGCAAGTCCTTTTGCTTTATCTCTGTGCGAGGTGCCGCTCTATCAAGACATGATTGTGTCGGGGCGGAGCCAAAAATGGCCCACTTTTGAGGATTCATGAGACTAAGAGTCATACTCACGGCTGACTAGGGTTTATACAGTGAAGGGATACTAAGCAAAGTCAACAAAGGGAAAAGGCGTCTGGGTGAAGGGGCGGATCCAGGTGCAAGCTTTCAAGGGGCCTCCCAGTGGAGCCGTGCAGGAGTCTCAGTGCCTCTAGGGGGAGCTGTAACGACATGTGGGAAATGTCAGCTGGGCAAGCATTCAGGGCCCAGGGTTTTCACTGCGGGCTGGCCGCACTGGCTGTCTCTGATTTCAGACCCCAGAAGGACAGGTGTTCAGCATAAACCATAGTGTTTGTGTGAGCACAGCCAGCCACTCGTTAGATACGGGGAAATCCTCCCAAAATCTAAGTGCCCAGATGTCAGCCAAGGTCCAACATGCAGGCAGGCCCTTCAAGGACAGCAGTCAGGCCTGCCGTGTTCACGCTCCTGCACGCTGACCTTGCGAAGACCCAAAGAAAATCCTCCGTCCTACTTCCTCCTTACTGTCCCTCATCTATTCAAAGCCAAACCCGTCAGTTTTACTCCTTAAAAACTCTCACCCCACCCCTCCTCTCCCTTGCTCCCTTCTCCCCCTCAGCTCCCCCTGCTGTCACAGCTTTGGTCCAGGCTCTGCCATCTCTTCCTGGAGCCCCTGCAGTAACTCCCCTCGGGTCTCCCCTGTGTCCTCCGGAGGCTCTTCCTGCCACTAAGGCTGGGAGGTCTGAATCCCCTCCCTCAGTCTCCCGAGCACATCCTGACAGCCTTTTCACGGTGCCCGCTCATCTGTCTCACTGCTCAACACCTTCCCCTCTCCTACTCTCTGTTCCAGTCCTACGGAACCATTACACACAATGCTCAGAAGGCTTGGCGCTCCCCAGCCTTTGTCACTCTGTACAGGCTACTTGCCCTCTCTACCTGGCACATTTTCTACTTTGGGCAGGGTTAAGGAGGACAGAGCCTTGAGAACTTAGCTGAGGCACCAACTCTCCAGAAACCCTCTCCAGGTGTGCTCCGTTGCCCAGCGGGGTTCAGTGTCTCCATACCTTTACCCCCTCTGTGGGATTTATTCAATTGCACTGCAATTTCCTAGTCTATTTCACGGGTGTATCCCCACTCATTAACTGGGTATTCCTTAAGGGGACGGTCTATGCATCCCTAATGCCCAGTATGGTTACTGACAAACTGTTCAGACTGACTTGTTGACTGAGTGTCACTATTAAGTGGGGCTCTGCTGAGGCCAGCCCATCGCCTAGGCTTTGGGAGAAGACTAACCTTAGTTCTGTCACAGATACGGGGAGCACTGCATCATTCATGTCACCCTCTTTGCATTGGCTTAGTTCAAAGGCTAACAGCCAAAAGTATAATCCAATCCACCCCTTGTGACTGTGCAAGTCCCCATGTGTGGGATTTGTGTACTATTCCCACTCCTGACTTCAACCTCTTTTCCTTAACCTCTTTCCCTGATTACTTCACTTACCCTTCATCTTGTTGTTTTCAACATAAATTCTTTCTGGAACAAGGCAGAGTCAATAAATATTTATGCAGTCCCAGAGATATGAAAGCACTATCCCATTTTTCTCTAAGAAGTTGAACCCTCGAGGCTTCTAAGTAACCAATCCCTGGCTGAGTCCAACGTACCATGAAGTATAGCTTCCAAAAGGAAGCATTTTCCTCTCAGTTCTTCGGCTCAACTTCACACAGTTAAGTCAGTCTAATAAAAAGCATGCACACGTGTGCCCATATTTTACTCACACGATTTTGGAACAAAACTCGAAGAAGTGAGTGCAGAGATGCGTCTTGCTTTATTCAGTCAATGTGCTACTGGAAGGCAATGTGTAAAATGAGTTGTGTAAACAGAATCAACCTTTTGAATTTGAGATGCTCACTATTCAAAGCGATGCTCTATGGTAAATAAGTGAAGTAATTTGGGAGTGAAAGGGGTAAATACCCCCAAATTTCTCTTCCTTGTAATCCCACATTTATATACTGAGGCTATTTAAAAGAGGACTGTTAGAAAACCCTTCTCAGGCCCTCCTGCATATGAACATGCAATTTCCTTAATTTGTTTCACCACCTATAAATGTAACTCACAGTCAAAACCAGCCAGAAAACTCACATTAGTATTGAATACTGAAACGCTGTTCTCACCAAATTCACACCAGAAGTCATGAGCACCTCAAACGTGAGAACGTCCTCAAAGCCACGTTAATTCCCTGCCCCCACCTCGGGCAGACATTCCTTGATAACCTCACAAGCAAAACACTGCATTAGGTGTCAAACGGGATCCAGTTCATGAAGGTAGAGTTCTTGCCCACAAGGAACTTATTGCTACCTAATGAGCACCCTCCTGTTTGGTCTCCCTGTTTTTCATTATTACAAGAATATCTGTTATTGACATCAGACCTTTCTCCCTTCTTTCATCCAAGGTTTTAATTTTTTTTTCCTTTATACTTGCTTCTGTTTTAGAAACTCCTGGGCAGGAGATAATCTTGATTCGTTTGCTTTATGAAATTCCTACCTAGTCACTCCAAAGCAAAGGGACCCCACAGGGAGGCAAAACGTAGAGGCAGGAAAACCGTGAAGGAAATGTAAGGCCCAACACCCCATAAATATCTTAATACTAAATATTCCTAGTTTGAATGACTGGATATAAACTCTAAATGAATTACAGACTTGAATTTTCAAAGAAACTCAGTTTATCTCAAGTGCAAAGACAGTTAAGTCAAACGGGGCCAATCAAAGGAGATTGATCAGTGGACATCCTAGGAGATTCCATTTTAATGAGTTGATAGATGTGTAATGCCCTTCTCAACAATCTGGGTATAAACAAGACATTTTAGAAAACAACTGAAAACAGTTCTTTCTTGTAGGTTCAGAAGTCCCCCAATATTTTTGACATTATTTCTTCTTCAAATCATTTTTTACCAACAATGAAAGGATAAATGTTAGCCAATTTGTGTCCAAAATTAGGACAACTTATAAATAAGAATGATTAGACTGAAACTATCTTATGAATGAATTTGACAGTGAGCCATGACTTGGAGGGAAAAGATGGCGCTTTAACCTCCTCAATAAAATGTGAGCTGAAATCTGAATTTACAGGCAAGTATTTCCTAGAACATCTGAGAGATCAATGTTTTAAAATACTTGTTAATTATTTGAAGTCGTCCTCATCTTGTCACCTGTCACACTGTGTGTACTTAACCTACTCACAACTGTATCTGCTAATTCATTAGCTCCCACAGGGCGCAACGGCGGACTTCATCATCTTAACACGCCGACGCAGCTCCCGGGGCAGGGACAAATAAATCTTTTAGTATAATTGCATATGGGCTTTTTGTGCTGCTGTCTCCCTGCTGGAAAAATGTTAAAATATTTAAGGATCACTAACTGGTGTGCTAGTGGTTTTACAATTAATGTTTGGGATGGGAGGAGAGAATGGCAGAACTGAGTACTTTATTTTGGTAGGAATAATCTTTCTTTGAATTAGTGGACTTTTGGAGAGAGACAATTAAAGTTCTGGTGAATAAGACCTGGTAGAGTCCTTTTGAGATCTCTATAACAGCCATTTGAAAATAGTGTAGTTCAATTAAGATGGAGCTAGAAGAATAACAGGGACTTGTATGTCACAAAGATCAAGATTATCATCAGAGATAAACTAAACTCACCCTATCGTCAGGCTAAAATTCACTAAGCTCCCATACAGCAACTGTTTTTACGTGTCTCCAGGTGTACCTGCACCCCAGTCGGCCAGTGGGCAGAATGGTCTCACTCTTCGTTAGCACACTTTTTTTATCTGATGCGCAAGTAAGCCAAGCATTCCTCCACTCATGCCCCCACCACTGTACTCCCTCTGCCATTCTTCTCTTCCCTACTTCTTGAGCTAAAAGAGGAAGATCTTGTCAGTGTAGGGGGTTGGAGAGGGAAAGGTGTGGGTTGAAGAGAACATCTGGATTTTATCACCTGATGTGTCTGGATTTGCAAAGTTTCTTCCTGTTCTAAATCTTAATGTTCTCTCTGCAGACAAGTGCTGCCTGGCACAAATAACAGATCCTCCTCTGCTCATTAATGTCCCCCATGGCTCACAGCCTTGCTCTGCAAGGAAGGCAGAGCTCAAAACCACAGCAAAGGACAAACTGTCCTAGACATGAATCTAGCAAGTGACAGTATTTTTATTAGACACGTAATTTTATAAATACTTTAAATCTACCCCATTATTTTGTTTGGATGAAAAGCACGTACATAACAGCAGCCTGGAGGTGAAACTGGAGCTTTTCGGTGCCTCCTATGGTGTGTGCACCATGCCAGGAGAGGTCCAGCTCAGTCAGCATTATGTGGCAAGCAAACCGCACGTGTAGAAGGCCACACACTCCAGACTGAGCTGGTACTGCTGGAAAAGGAGCAAATGTCCTGAGCAAAACCCTATTTAGGGGCAACAAGACACTGTGTGGAGGGCCCACGAGAAAGAATTTGTGGTTTGCAACTGGCTAGTCAATTCTCAACATAAATGAATCCAATATGGGTGACCTTAGAAAACCAGTTAAGGACAGTTAAATCTTTCCTGGTTAATTAAGTGATTTTCATCTGAAGTGTGGTTGGAGGGAAGAGCCTCCTGGAAACTAGGATCAAAAAGGAGTTAGTGTGAAAAAATCAGTTCCAGATGATTTTGTTTAACATGTCTTGTGTTTAAATCTATTAAGCCCAGACACTGGAAATCAAACTATAGGTCAGCAAAAAAGGAACACCGAAGCAGTAAACTTCGTCTTTATTATGGGGGGACACTGTGCTTCCTTCTAATCCATGTTTTATAATCCTTTCTTCCTAACAAAGCCTTTTCTGATACAATTAAAAAAGAGAAATTAAAAGTAATAATAAAACAAAACCAAATGCTTCAGCTTCATCTGTAGGTGCTGACCAGTGAACGCTCCGGGGGAGGACACAGCCGGGGGGCAGCTGAAAGGCTGGGGAAGAGACAGGGCAAGTGTGCCAGCAACTTGCCACCCAAGAATCTTCAGGCAGTCCAGTCCCTGGCCATCATGGCCTTGTCTACCAAAAGCACAATAATGCACATAAGGATATTCTCAATAGTAATGAACTACACAAGTATTTGTTATTGGTATGCTAATAAAACCACAATAATAAATACCACGCTTATTAATAACAAGTCAAAGCATCTCCTCATAATATGGAATCAGGGTAAATGGCCCTTGGTAGGGAGCCAGTTCTGCAGGCGTAACTGCCACATGCTTGCAAAGCCATCCACCCAGAATCGCCGTGCCTGCTCCAGTAGGAAGAGGCTGTCTTACGTGTATGGTTGTTCCCACTGCCTCTGCCTAAAAAGAGAATGGAAAGGGGACCCCCCTACCAAAATAATGCCAACAAAACTAACATGGGGAGAAGGATCACGGACTAGGACGTGTTTGAACAGGACACAAAATAGCTCCCATCTCAAAATAAAATGGTGGTGATCCATTTTATGTAGAGCACCTTTTAGATTGTTAGCCCCATTTTCCAGATACTGCAACTGAGGCACAGCGATGATAAGCCACTTGCCCAGAGTCACACAGCAAGTCAGTCTGGCTCTGGCCCTTGTGCTCTTCATCATGACATTGTAGCTGTCCCATCTTATTCTGCCATGAAAAGAAAAATTTTGAAACAATGTCTAAATCAAAATGTTTTCATTTGTGATAAAAGAAAACAGTGAGAATATGCCAGAGGGTAAAATGTTTCTTCTGTGTAAGGAAAACCTCCTACAAGATGCCTTTAACTCAACATGAATATCAACACATTTCACATAAAACAAAAGAATGCCGTCATAGTAATTATGCTCCTAAATTAGATAAAAACCTTGAAAGCAGGTCTGTCTGCAGATGTTAATCTGTTAACCTACAATGATGTGCTGTATTTGTCTCTGCAAGTAAACCACACAAACCATTTAAGAACAAAAATGATGCCAGAAATTAAGCATGAGACAAGTTCCTAAATGCATGTATTATTTTTTATGATTATTTCAGTGTTAACAGGCCAACAAATAGACATAATCTCAAATCAAGGAACAAAGCCAACATGCAAGAGTAAGATGGTATTTTTAACCCCAAAATATATCACTGCAAGATTTTCATCATGTTGCCTTCAAACTCATGGCTCTCCAACCCGCAAAGTATGTAGGAACTGCTTTGCTGCTTCTCCTGAACAGAAATCAACATTCCCTGCAGGCTCATTCCTGAACCAGAGGCAGCAGTATTCTCTCACCAGTCCAGCCATCTGCTAAGCTGAATTCCACCTGGAGTTAGTGTTGGGCAGCAATCCGTTTAGTCTTTCCAATGGAAGCTTAGGTACAGTGGGCTTGGTACTGCCTCACACCCCATCATCCCCCACATCCTCACCGTGAGAAGTAAATCTCAACACGCCTCTCTCTCTCATTCAGTGAAGCATGCCCATGGACGGGTGTCCACTTCTTGGGGCTGCACCTATGCTCAGACAGAGGATCCAAGCTTTGAGAGATGCTCAACCTTCCCTTCCTAATCTATTCTTAAGGCTGAGAGGACGTGAAGCCTTAGAGAGTCGCAAGATAACCAAAGACGCACAGAAAAACACATAGTATGAACTGGCAGTTCCTAAATCCATGCGGCAGCATGGCTCTCAGATCCTCTTCCTTCCTGTTCCCCCTCCATCCTGAGGGCTGGACTCATGACATTCACCTTACCTCTGGGCAAGAGGAGAAAAGATGCCACAGGTGAGTTTAATTCTCAAAGAAGGAGAAAAAGAAGCATCATTTAATAGTGATCAGGTCCAATTCTACTTTCTTTGTTTTGGCTAGAAATGCTTCTGGGCATTTCTGTAGCAATTTGTAAGAGGCTTTATAAGTATATCTATTCCAAAATAATGGGCTTTAACTTATTAGTTTCCTGACACCTTTATTCATTTCTATTTTCTCTTAAAAATTATATCCAAAATGGCAAAATGCTTCAGGCTCTTAGAGCACCAAAAGAGAAAGTTCCTGTATTGCCTTTCCCCAGCCCCCCAGGGGTCAGCTCCAAGAGGACTCCTCCCAAGGAGGTCAACAGATCTGTCAGACCTCTCATCAGAAAGCAACAGAACCAAGAAAAGTGGTGGGATAAAATGGGGAGGCAATGATTGTATTTAAATTTACAAAGGCAGAGTCCTAATTACTGACAAATTGGGCTGGGAAATTATTTTAATGGCATATACCTTTTGTCACTTTCAAATGCACAATGTAAGCAGAAGAAGCTACTAGTTTGCTAGATAACTAATCAGATAAAAATGTGTGTAATTGGTACATTTAAACTAGTGTTTAAAAGCTAATTATCTCTTAGAAAAAATATTCTTTTAAGTCATTAATTGGCAACCACATTTCAATTCTATTCTTGGTCAAATTATCACAAATTTCAAGTAAGTAGGCTCCAAAATAATGAAGCTTTACTGGTTCAATTAAGAATACTAGTTGAAGGGTTTCCCAAGAAGATTACAATAGGATAAATTAATTCTGTCTACAGAAACACTGGAGTATAAAATATAAATGTAGTAAATCATAGGTAGTAAACATGGGAAGATATCTAAAACATATTAGTAAATAAAAGTAAGGATGTCACAGCTATAAGTACGATTTGATGCTACTTATCACAGTAGCACAAACAATTCTCTATTTTGCTTAGAGGGTGTGTGTGTGTTTGCGTGATCTTGATGGCCACCTGCCCAAATGTTAGCAATGGTGCCACTGCTGTACCTCTGTGAAGGCAGGCAGGGTAGGTAGGGGGGGAAGAAATTTTGACTGAGGACAATCATCAAGGGGGATCTTAGCTTTGTATGGAATGGTGTGTGTGTGTGTGTGCACAGGGATTGGGTTTATGGATTATTTTTGCAATTAAAAATTAAAATATCAGATTATTTACAACCCACAGTCACAAATCACCAGTACTGATTGCTCAGTATTGAGGAAGCCAAGTACATAAAGGCACTAGGAAAGAACTATGGCAAATGCTATAGAAGTTCCTAAAGCATATGACTTCATTCTTGTTCAACCTTATGAAATCCATGTCTCAGGACAATTTCCCAAGAAGAAATCAAGTATAATGATTGGCAAATTGATTGTGGCCTTGATTGTTAATACCAGAGTAGTATCTAGATAGGATCACATGAAATTAAGAAATGGTCTGCAGCTCCAAAGAATTTACTTTGATACTTCTGAGAATCCAGCTAATTCTGAGTAAAACATTTTCACAGATAAAAACAGGAGTAGAAAAAATTGTCCTTTTTTTTATTGGTGTGCCAATAAAAATATGTATATTAGAAGCAATCGTTTTTTTAAGTTATAATAAGGCTTCTAGTTATGGTGAAGTAGGTCCTATCATACCAACTCTGCCACGTATAACTATAAGTCTGGATAAAATATTGAAAAAACAACTATCTGAAGGCACTGGAGAGTGAGGAAAAGCAGACAGAAACTGGGAGTCAGCACTTGATATAAATGCACAACACTGGATGAGTTTCTTGTTTTTAAGGCTTTTTGGTGAAGGAAGGTTTATGCCAACTGAGGCAACTAAAACTTGAAGAAACAGAAGAAAGAAATATCCCAATGACAGCCACAGGGGGAATACCCTAAATTTACTACATAAACTCCATTTGAATCTCTAGTTAATCCTGAAACCCACATGCATCAGGCAGATACTAAGCAGCCCAAATAAGGCTAAAGGAACTGAAAGGCTGCCCTTCACAGGGGTAACAAAGTTTAGAGCATGAGTTCAGACAAGTTAATAGCTTCCTAAAACAAAATTCAAGGCTCTTCCGAAAAATATAACAAAATCCAGAATCCTGTAACATATTAAAAATGTTCACCATAAAATCCAAAATTACTAGACATGTGAAGAAACAGAAAAAGATGACCTATTCTCAAGGAAAAAAAAAATGCAATCAACAGAGAGCAACCCAAGATGATCCAGTTGTTGCAATAACTAAATAAGGATGTTTTCAGTCAGCTTTCATAATTATGTCCAAGAAAGGAAAGGTTAGTATGCTTGTAATAAATGAACTAATAGGAAATACCACCAGAGAATTATATTTTTTTAAATCCAAAAAGAATCAAATGGAAATTCTAAAACTAAAAACTGCAACATCTATAATAAAATATTCATTGGATTAGCTTAATAGCAAATTGGAAATAATAGAAAAGTTACTGAAATTGCCCAATCTAAAGAACAGAGAGAATAAGATTAAAGAAACTCTTGAAAGGCTCTGAGAATTATCAGAAAATAGCAGAAGGACTAACATATGTATAATTGGAGTCCTATAGGAAGAGCAAAAAGGGAGAAGGAAACAGGGCAGAAAAACTTACTTGAAAACATAATGACCAAAACTTTTCTAAATATGGCAAAAGACATAAAAATATATATTCAAGAAGTTCAGTAAGCCCCAAGTAGGACAAATACAAAGAAAACATATTTAGGAATTACAATCTGGTGAAAAACAAAGATAATGAAAATATATTTTGAAAACAGAAAAACATCATGTTACATATGTACAGGGAAACACCTTTAAAAATTATTTTGAAATCTCAGAAACTATGGAAGCTAAAAGACATGGAATAATATCTTTAAAGTGCTGTAATAGGTATAAAAAATGGTACCCCAAAGATGTTCAAGTCCTAATCCCCAGAACAAGAGACTATCTTATGTAGCAAAGGTAATCAAAATCACAGATGGAATGCAGGGTGTTAACCTGGAGATAGGGATACGAGCCTATATTACCAGCTGGTCCCAATATCATCGCAAGGTTCTCCCTAAGTGAAAAAGGAGGCAGAAGAGAAAGAACAAGAGAAATGACCATGATAAGACGATGCCTGAGATTATTGGCTTTGATGATGGGGCTATGAGTGAAGAAATGCAGGCAGCCTCTAGAACCCACAGAAGCAAGGAAGCAGATTCTCTCTTAGAACCTCTGGAAAGAGCACAGCCCTGCCAGCACCTTCATTTTAGTCTGAGAGATCAATTTTTGGATCTCTGACTTCCAGAATACCGAGATAAAAAAAAATTATATTGCTTTTTGCCACTAAGTTTATGGTAACTTGACCCAGCAACAATAATAGAAAACTAAAAATAATGGAAAACTAAAAAAGTCACCCCATAATTCTTTATCAGCAAAAATATTCTTTAAGAATGAAATAAAAAAAACACATGTTCATATAACAGAAAGCTAAGGGATGTCATTGCCAACAGACCTGCACACTACAGGAAGTGCTGAAGGGAGTTCTTCAGGCTGGATGGGAATGACCCCAGAAGGAAACTGGGAATTTCATGAACAAATGAAGAGCGCTGGAAATGGTAAATGTGTGGGTAAATGTAAGGCTTTTTCTCCTCTGCCTTTTTTCAAAATATATGTATGACTATTTAAACAAAGAAGAAAACATCGTAAAGCTTTTTAAATATGCAAATATAATACATGTAAAGATGGAGGGCATTCTACATTTTACATGAAATGGCAAAATACTAACTCTAAGTAGACTGTGAAAATTTAAGTATGTGTAGTATATTCCCTAGAGAAACCACTAAAAAAGAATACGAAGATGTAGAGCCAGAAACCCAAAGGATAATATCCCGTGAAAAAATTTCAATTAATCCAAAGAAGACAAGGAAGGAGCAACAGGGGAACAAAAAGTGGATGGGACACACAGAAAAGAAACAGCAAACTGGTAGATCTAAAAGCATTAACAACCACATTAAAATAAAGTCGCACTTCCCCAAATAAACTGCTATGGACAAATGCATATGCGTAAAATTCCTATATTAAAACCCTGATCCCCAATGTGATGGTATTTGGAGGTGGGATTTTAGGAAGTACTGAAGTCATGAGGGTGGCGCCTTGATGAATGGATTACAGCCCTTGTAAGAACAGACACAGGAGAGGTGGTATGTGTCTCTGCCCTGTGAGGACACAGCATGAAGGCAGCCATGTGCACCTGGAAGGTGCAGCCCTCAGCCACACTGAATCTACTCACAGCTAGACTCCGGACTTCTTGGTCCCCAGAACTGTGAGAAATAAATATAAGTTGTGTAGGCCACCCTGTGTAGGGCCATTAGTTACAGTAGCCTAAGCTAAAATATAAGCGTTACTTGAAAAAAGTGCTCTGCCATCATGTAAGCTAAGAACTGTTGGGATAAACAAAGTCAAACAACTGTTTTTTGAGAACTTCTCATCCTTTAATACACAAGCATACACAGGCACTCCCCAGGGGTCAGACCACCCAGCAAATCCTGACCCTTTACTTTGATGCCATCACATAGGATTAGTTTTCCTGGGAAAATACTTTTGGAAATGCTATTATAAAGTCCCAGCCAGCAATGATCTCATCTATTCCTTGCCAATCTGTTCATTTGCATAAGAAGTGGTATGAGATACACTGGCAGATTTAATTAAACATGTACACAAACAAGTCCATTAAAATGTTTTTGGTTTCTACTTCTCATTCCGTTAAAGAAGAATGAAACCATAGGAAGATCACACCAAAAGGCAAAATAACAAATTCACCTCGGTGGTGCTGTCTGCTTCATTTGTAATTCCCATTGAGGGAAGAAAAAGCTGAAGAAAAGAGAAGAAACAACAGAACATCAACACACTTCATTTCCTACATATGCAGCCAGGCAATACTTCTTCAGTTCAGTGCGAGCCATCCGTCCATCCACGTGAAACGTGCTGCCAGTGCAAACTCCCAAGGCAGAGAGATGCTGTTTGGTTTCAGTGTCTTTATAATGCAACCCCATTCTATTCAGGGAAGAATCAAATTTCATTTACTGTAACTCTTCAGGGTTTTAAAACAAGAGTTCAAAAGCTTGCACTTTATTGTATGACTGGTTAACTAATATATGAACTAATAATCTAAGAACGTTAGTGTTGTTGGCTAGAATACTTAAAAAAATAAGTCAGAGGTATGTCAGTCACTTGCCCTTTTCTGGCTGGTTTCTTTGAACTGCTTCCACTAGCATCCTCTCATTTTTGCCATGGTCAAGCTAGGTAAACTATTCAATTGTCTTCCCTTTGATTTAGGTGAAAAAAAAATGCTTTGTTTCACAATGAGTCTGCATTTACTGAATATATTTTTTGTACCAGTATTTATTAAAAGACTATTATTTGGCAAATATCCTCTAAGACTTAAATAAGCTATATACACAAATAGATCTAAAACAAGGCTGACTCGCATAGAAGCAGAAAAGAGGAAACATTTTTTCCAGTTGGAGAATCAGGAGCTGGCTCTTGGAGAATTAGTGTTTGAGAGATGAGACAGGGGTGGGGAAGCAAAATGTAGACAGGAGATCAGGGGAACGCAGGGCACTTGAGGGAAACGTGGGCAGCTCAGTGTGACTGGAGCGTATAGGTGAAAGCTGTGGGACAGAAAATGCTGGATTTGTCATTTTAGGTCTTCATGTTGGCCTTACAAGCCTGGACCTCATTTGACAGGCAGTTGGATTCACTGGAGATTTTTTTTAACTGTGGATTAATAGGCTTCATCACTGACCAACAATTATCCTTTAAGAGTTTATTATGTGGCCAAAACTGTGCTAACAAGTAGGAGTACAAAACTGAATCCCACAAAGTCCCATCTCAAGAAAAGTCTACATGGTCAAGATGAATCAGTTCCCAAGCAGAAGTGTAGGGAACAGAATGCCCCATTGCTTAGTATAGCAGGCTTCCCAATACTGGGCTGCTGTGCCTGATTCAAGCCCTCTAGTCTACATGTGATGCATCAAAGGAAGAATACAACATTTCAAATAATAAAAAAGAAAGGAGAGATTATAGGAATCAATTTTTCTGTGATCAGTAAAAACCCACCATCTACTAAAAGGTCATAAAGTGCAAAATAACACCAGTAGCTAAGTTGTTTGAGACTCATGGAAGACAAAACACTGTCTTCCATGTCTTCACAATCCCCATGGTCATGAGCAGAGTTCCGGGCACAAATGAAGGCCTCGGTAAACACCAGCTGAGTGGGAACTGATGAGACTCAATGTATAGAACATTGCAAATTCTGGTCTCCAGTGAAAAACCAAACAAAAAGCCACAGTCAAAACCCAACTAGGGGATGTCAGCAACAGAGTAAGGAGATGAAGTCTGTCTCATAGAAGAACAGACTTTAATAAAGACACAAAATCATAAGTGCTGTTACTAATTAAAATGACCTTTGTCAACAACAGAATGTGTTCTCTAACGACTCACTGTAAAGCAGCCTAACACCCAAGTAACTACCAAAGGATGGGAGAGGTAGAACGAGGAAGGGGAAGATCAAGGAAGGAAACACAATCTGCAGGGGAGAAAAGCCTTAATTTCAGATCCTTGGGGGCTATTTGCAATATTAGTGATGCACACAAAAACTCAGTGGCAATGACCTCTGAAGTCTCCTTCCACTTTCTTCATTGACTCTGAAGTCAACATCTTAGGGGAACCTTACTTTTGTAGGAAAAGTCCTTTAAGAAAGCTGGAGGATATAGAAGGAAAAATAACTATTATCAATGTTAAAGGAAAGATTATCAAGGACCCTCCTCTTACTACAAAAGGGGGAAACCCTATGATACATTTGAATTTAGTGTCCAAGTTCAGTGTATCTTTCATTATATAACACACAACATTTACCTCCTCAACTAGAGTGTGAAGTCTTTAAGGGCAGGGATTTTTTTTTTCCGTGTTGTTCGCTGCTATGAGACCCCCATATCTAGAATAACGCCAGGCAAAGAATAGGTGGTCAGTAGTAGCTGCTGAATGGAAAGGATCAAAGCTCAAATGGCTAAACAGCCCATTTGTGGACTGCATGTGTATTTTCAAATGCATAATTAGTGTGTGTTAATTAGAAACAAAACTGTTCCCAAAGAAGTCCATCACCAATGCAAGTAAGTTACTGATCTGTTTGATTAGTACAAACTGTAAAACAATGGAATCCACGCAAAGAAAAATGGGAGGTGTTTAATTCCTGACCTTAGCTTTGATGGAGCAATGCGATCTAAGTACAGTCAGCTGGTTTCCACCTGGGAAGAGTGTGGTTACTCTTAAAATCTGAAATCAAAATCTAAAACCTAAGATTTTAAGGACATCTCTGCTCTTCAGCAGGCATTTTTTTCCCCCACTCTGTGGTTATCTGCATATGAGCTACAAAAGAAGATAATATTTCTTATAAGCTGTCTTACCAATGGGTTTCAGCCCCAGGCAAGTTCACTATGGATTCAATGTGACCAAAGAAATTGACAGCAAAACGTTCTTGGGGTGAAAGGGTTTTACCCAACTTTATTTCCACGGTGGCAGGTCAGTCACTAAATCCTGTTCACTCAGAGCAAGTCTGTATGCAGCAAGCTGGGTCTTTACCTCTGGGTCCCTCTGTCCGCACAGTCGTCCCACACAACCGTCCTCTGGGCCTCTCTGCACAGTTGTCCCACACATCCGTCCTCTGGGCCTCTCTGCACAGTCATCCCACACAGCCGTCCTCTGGGTCTCTGTCCTTGGTGCTACCACCACTCTGGCCACTGCTCTCCTGCAGTCTTGCAGCTGTGCCACTGTGTCGTGCCCAGAGCACTGGGTGGAGCTCTTTATATAGAGTCAGCAGCCATGTATTGCCCACAGGTGTGCAGTGGGCTAATCAACCAGAGCCAGGTGAGAATCCTGGCCACAGGAACTCTCATTTTATCCACACAAGCTAAAAATATGGTTAAAAATAGGACTATTTTCTTTTTTCCTAACTTCTGTCTTTTAATGACAAGTGTGCCAGCTCAGAACAGAATGTATCTTTTCCTTTGTTAGAAAAACTTGAAAACAGACGAACTTCTCTCAGATTGGCCTAAGGGCCAAATAAAGTTCCTCCTCCTAGATTTTTGAAAAGCTCCCTTCACACAGAATAAAAGTGCCAAACCAAGAACACAGCTGCTTCCATTTCAGATAAATCAAAGCTATTAGCCCCTTCCCTTCCTGGGTCCTGAGTCCCACTCCCTGACTCATACAAATAAACAAAAAACACACAAACACATACAAAGGTATCTGCTTAAGAATCATATAATTCTATGTAAACCAAAGCCAAACCAAACAAAAGCCTCTGTTTGGAAAAATAATGAAAAACTGGAATAAGTCAAAAGGATAACTTCATTTCCTTTCAAGTCAGACTAGATGACTGTCTAGCAGGCCCAACCAAGGATTATTTAACACTTCGGAGTAACGTACCCGCTGCTTGGCTTACTATTCATTATCTATCAGGGTCCAGAATGTTGTTACTTGTTAGCTTGTAGATTTTTGTCCATACAGATGCAAATGATCTTTCTATGGTAGAAAGATAACCCCAGAGATTACAGCTTTATTGCTGTATAAGATAATAACCAGTTTACTGTTCTTACAACCTTATTCCAGCATTTTGTAAGTTACATATACCGAATCTCTGGAATTTGGGGAGAAACAGTTTTATCGTCCTCTTGATTCCCACACTCACTAGGCAAAGGAATTGACAACATGTGCTCACTTTGTATTTGTATGAGAATCCTATTTTTATATATTTCTTGGGAAAATATAGTTTGATACCTTAAAATTTTGACATATTTTCTTCTTAGATGCCTTCAGAGTACAGGAAAGGCAAATTGTTATTTCTCCATCAGCGACAGCAAAATAATGGAAACAGAGCTTTATTCATGCTTCACAAGGCTGATTACTGATTCTACTGCACTGCTGAATTATTTACTTTAAAAACCTAGTAAATAATTACAAATTATCAGTGGCTATCTGTATTCTTTAGAACACATTTTAGTTCTGAAGATGCACATGAGTGTTTTATGATGCCTAGAATGCATAAAAGAGTACATTGCTGCTAAATGGTTCATCTACCTATTTTCTTTCCTCTTGATGCAACTTCAGACTCATACATACTAAAGAATACTGCATTTTCTCTTTAAAAACCATTTGATTTTTATCTTCCAGCAAAGGCACTATTACACTTTCAGTAGTAACTCCTAAGTATTTCAGTACTGAAGTATGATTTATGTGTTTTAGTGAGTTTCAACTCACATCCTAATGGCATTTGTTAACAGCTGTACTATTCTAATGAGGAATTATTCCAGGAGTGGCTAGTTATTATCTGACATTCTCTGATCATATGCCACAAAGCCAGGCATAGCTACAAAAAGGTGTCAAATCAATTTGTCTCTGGTCAACTTAAAGGGTTTGTTACTTTGCATTATAGATGATAGAACAAGGGGGGCTTAACATATGTATATGGACAAAAACCGTATACAGATATCCTTGCTTTGCCTAAGCAGAGGTTCCAATCTGCTGGAACAGTCCCAGTTTACACCACTTACCCCAGCATAAGTATTAATAGGTCCCCTTTGTTCTCGGAAGTATTCTGGTTTTGACAATAAATTACATGGACACCCTAGACAGCATGCCCTTCTGAAAGGACCCTATAGATAACAGTATGCTGGAACCTATATGAATTTTTGTCACCTAACTGCAACTAGGTTATAGCTGAATCCTGAAGCTAAAATACTATTCCATCTGCTTCGAGTAAATGGTTCCTTGTGAGGTACCTAGAAGGACAAAGAGTTGGGGGCTCCAAAAAAATTTACAGAACGGGTTGTATACTTCTTGTGCCTCTTGATAATAAGAGATTGTAGACTTCTGGGAAGATGGTGGTGTGAGCAGGGCAGCAGAAATCTCCTCCCCAAATCATGTATATTTCTGAAAATACAACAAATACAACTATTCCTAAAAGAGAGACCAGAAGATACAGTACAACAGACAGGCTGGAGCTGCACCTGCGGGGACTCAGTGCCTCACGAAGCGCGTAGGATACGGGGCTGTCACCCAATAGGACCTGAGTGCTCCCCCACTCCAGAGAAATGGCGGGAGGAAAGGATTCGGAGTGGGGATGGAGTGGAGGCACGGGCCCACCAAATAACCAGCCCTGGTGATCTGCGCCGGGAGCACTGACACACATCGTGTGGTGTATCGGAGATTGGAGAGGCAGAGGGGCAGGATCTGAGGGGGACGGCGTAGCCGGGTCCTCTCAGCCGGATCCCCGGGACAAAAGAAAAGCACGCACTTTTTTAAAAGTCTTACAGAGAAAAGGGCCCAACAGTGGAACAAAATCGTCCCAGCGCACTCAGCCCAGCAGGCTGGGAGTCCTGGGGAAATTCGGACATCTTGGCCGGCAGCCAAGCAAAGGATCCATGCTGAGGCTTCCCACAGAGATCAGCAGCCTCCCATTCGTTCCCCCACCCGCGGCCCGAGCCACAAAGGGTCCGGTGGAATGGAACAGTGGAGCAGCAGCACCACCTACAGCAACCTCACAGAATCTACACCCAGCGGGTGTTTTTTGTTCTGTTTTGTTCTTTTTTTTCTTTTTAAAAGTCTTAAAGAGCCCAGCTGACGCACGTGGCTACCTACCAGCGACCACTACTATGGCCATGAAAAGACAGAGGAATATGGTACAAACAAAGCTTGGCCAGACAACCTCAAAGAGGGAGCCTGATGGGATGGACATGCACAATCTTCCTGAAAAAGAATTCAGAATAAAAGTCATAACCATACTGATGGACCTACAGAGAAATATAGAAGGGCTAAGGGAGGAAGTGAGGGAAGTGAGTAAAGACAACACAAAAATGAGACAAGCTATCAACGGGCTTAGCAGCAGACTGGACGAGATGCAAGAGACTGTTACTGGAATAGAAAATAGAGAACAGGAATACAGAGAAGCTGAGGCAGAGAGAGATAAAAGGATCTCTAGAAATGAAAGAATATTAAGAGAACGGTGTGACCAATCCAAACGGAACAATATTCACATTATACGAGTACCAGAAGAAGAGAGAGAAAAAAGGGATAGAAACTGTCTTTGAAGAAATACTTGCTGAAAACTTCCCCAAGCTGGGGAAGGAAATAGTCTCTCAGACCATGGAAGCCCACAGATCTCCCAACACAAGAGACCCAAGGAAGACAACACCAAGACACATAATAATTAAGATGGCAAAGGTCAAAGATAAAGACAGAGTACTAAAGGCAGCTAGAGAGAGAAAAAAGATCACCTACAAAGGAAAACCCATCAGACTATCATCAGACTTCTCAACAGAAACCTTACAGGCCAGAAGAGAATGGCATGATATATATAACGTAATGAAACAGAAGGGCCTCAAACCAAGAATACTGTATCCACCACGTCTATCATTTAAATATGACGGAGGGATTAAATAATTTCCAGACAAATGAAAGCTGAGAGAATTTGCCTCCCATAAACCACCTCTACAGGACATCTTAAATGGACTGCTCTAGAGGGAAGCACTCCTAAGGCTAAAAAGACATCACCAGAGAAAATAAAATCATAGCAAAGAAAGCAGACCATCCAAATACTAACTAAAGGCAAAGAATAAAACACCTAGTATATAAAGAATGGAGGAGGAAGAATAGTAAGGGAGAGAAATAAAGAATCATCAGACTGTGTTTACAATAACTTAGCAAGAAAGTTAAGTTAGACTGCTAGATACTAAAGAACCTACCCCTGAACCTTTGGTAACCACGAATCTAAAGCCAGCAATGGCAATAAGTACATATCTATTGATAATCACCCTAAATATAATGGACTGTATGCACCAATCAAAAGACACAGAGTAATAGAATGGATAAAAAAGCAAGACCCATCTATATGCTGCTTACAAGAGACTCACCTCAAACCCAAAGGTATACACAGACTAACAGTGAAGGGATGGAAAAATATATTTCATGCAAACAACAAGGACAAAAAAGCAGGTGTTGCAGAACTTGTGTCAAACAAAATAGACTTCAAAACAAAGAAAGTAGCAAGAGATAAAGAACAACATTACATAATGATAAAGGGGTCAGTCCAACAAGAGGATATAACCATTTAAAATATATATGCACCCAACACAGGAGTGCTGACATATGTGAAACAAATACTAACAGAATTAAAGGAGGAAATACAAAGCAATGCATTCATTGTAGGGGACTTCAACACACCACTCACTCCAAAGTACAGATCAACCAGCCACAAAATAAGTAAAGACACAGAGGCACTGAACAACACACTAGAACAGATGGACCTAACAGACATCTACAGAACTCTACATCCAAAAGCAACAGGATACACATTCTTCTCAAGTGCACATGGAACATTTTTCAGAATAGACCACATACTAGGCCACAAAAATAACCTCAATAAATTAAAAAATATTGAAATTCTACCAACCATCTCAGACCACAAACATATAAAACTAGAAATAAACTGTAGAAAGAAAACAAAAAGGCTCACAAATACATGGAGACTTAACAACATTCTCCTAAACAATCAATGGGTCAATGACCAAATTAAAACAGAGATCAAAGAATATATGGAGACTAATGACAAAAATAACACAAAGCCACAACTTCTGTGGGATGCAGAAAAGGCAGTTCTAAGAGGAAAGTATATTGCAATCCAGTCCTATTTAAAGAAGGAAGAACAATCCCAAATGAATAGTCTAAAGACAAAATTAATGAAATTGGAAAAAGAAGAACAAATGAGGCCCAAAATCACCAAAAGGAGGGACATAATAAAGATCAGAGAAGAAATAAATAAAATTGAAAAGAATAAAACAATAGAAAAAATCAATGAAACCAAGAGTTGGTTCTTTGAAAAAATAAATAAAATAGATAAACCCCTAACCAGACTTATTAAGAGAAAAAAAAATCTACACACATAAACAGAATCAGAAATGAGAAAGGAAAAATCACGATGGACCCTACAGAAATACAAAGAATTATAAGAGAATACTATGAGAATCTATATGCTAGGAAGCTGGAAAACCTAGAAGAAATGGACAACTTCTTACAAAAATACAAACTTCCAAGACCGACCAAGTAAGAAACAGAAAAACTAAACAGACCAATCACCAGCAACAAAATTGAATCCGTAATCAAAAAACTACCCAAGAACAAAACCCCCGAGCCAGATAGATTCACCTCTGAATTCTACCAAACATATAGAGAAGAAATAATACCCATTCTCCTTAAAGTTTTCCAAAAAATAAAAGAGAAGGGAATACTTCCAAACTCATTCTATGAAACCAGCATCACTCTTATATCAAAACCTGGCAAAGACCTCACCAAAAAAGAATATTACAAAACAATATCCCTGATGAACGTAGATGCAAAAATACTCAACAAAATATTAGAAAACCGAATTCAAAAATACATCAAGAGGATCATACACCATGATCAAGTGGGATTCATCTCAGGGATGCAACGATGATACAACATTCGAAAATCCATCAACATCATCCACCACATCAACAAAAAGAAGAACAAAAACCACATGATCATCTCCATAGACGCTGAAAAAGCATTTGACAAAATTCAGCATCCATTCATGATTAAAACTCTCAACAGAATGGGTATAGACGGCAAGTACCTCAACATCATAAAGGCCATATATGACAAACCCACAGCTAACATCATACTTAACAGCGAAAAGCTGAAAGCTTTTCATCTAAGATCGGGAACAAGACAGGGATGCCCACTCTCTCCACTGTTATTCAACATAGTACTGGAGGGCCTAGCCACGGCAATCAGACAAAACAAAGACATACAAGGCATCCAGATTGGTAAAGAAGAAGTCAAATTGTCACTATTTGCAGATGACATGATATTGTACATAAAAAACCCTAAAGACTCCACTCCAAAACTACTAGAACTAATATCTGAATTCAGCAAAGTTGCAGGATACAAAATTAACACACAGAAATCTGTTGCTTTCCTATACACTAATGATGAACTAACAGAAAGAGAAATCAGAAAAACAATTCCATTCACAATTGCATCAAAAAGAATAAAATACCTAGGAATAAACCTAAAGGAAGTGAAAGACCTGTACCCTGAAAACTATAAGACGCTCCTAGGAGAAATTAAAGACGACAGTAGCAAATGGAAATGCATCCCATGCTCTTGGCTAGGTAGAACAAATATTGTCAAAATGGCTATACTACCTAAAGCAATCTATAGATTCAACACAATCCCTATCAAAATACCAACAGCTTTCTTCAATGAACTGGAACAAATAATTCTAAAATTCCTATGGAACCACAAAAGACCCCAAATAGCCAAAGCAATCCTGAGGAGGAATAAAACGGGAATTACGCTCCCTGACTTCAAGCTCTACTACAAAGCCACAGTAATCAAGACAATTTGGTATTGGCACAAAAACAGACCCACAGACCAGTGGAACAGAATGGAAAATCCAAACATTAACCCAAACATATACAGTCAATTAATATATGATAAAGGAGCCTTGGATATACAATGGGGAGATGACAGCCTCTTCAGCAGCTGGTGTTGGAAAAACTGGACAGCTACATGTAAGAGAATGAAACTGGACTACTGTCTAACCCCATACACAAAGGTAAACTCAAGGTGAATCAACGACCTGAATGTAAGTCATGAAACCATAAAACTCTTAGAAAAAAACATAAGACAAAAATCTCTTGGAGATAAACATGAGCAACTTTTTCATGAACATATCTCCCCAGGCAAGGGAAACAAAAGCAAAAATGAACAAGTGGGACTATATCAACCTGAAAAGCTTCTGTACAGCAAAGGACACCATCAGTAGAACAAAAAGACATCCTATAGTATGGGAGAATATATTAACAAATGATATATCCGATAAGGGGTTGACATTCAAAATATATAAAATACTCACGCACCTCAACAAACAAAAAGCAAATAATCCAATTAAGAAATGGGCACGGGACATGAATAAACACTTCTCCAAAGAAGAAATTCAGATGGCCAACAGGCACATGAAGAGATGCTCCACATCACTAATCACCAGAGAAATGCAAACTAAACCCACAATGACATATCACCTCACACCAGGAAGGATGGCCAACATCCAAAACACAAACAACAAATGTTGGCGAGGATGTGGAGAAAAGGGAACCTCCTACATTGCTGGTGGGAATGTAATTAGTTCAACCATTCTGGAAAGCAGTATGGAGGTTCCTCAAAAAACTCAAAATAGAAATACCATTTGACCCAGGAATCCCACTCCTAGGAATTTACCCTAAGAATGCAGCAGCCCAGTTTGAAAAACACATATGCACCCCTATGTTCATTGCAGCACTATTTACAATAGCCAAGAAATGGAAGCAACCTAAGTGCCCATCAGTAGATGAATGGGTAAAGAAGATGTGGTACAAATACACAATGGAATATTATGCAGCCATAAGAAGAAAACAAATCCTGCCATTTGCAACAACATGGATGGAGCTAGAGGGTATTATGCTCAGTGAAATAAGCCAAGCAGAAAAAGACAAGTATCAAATGATCTCACTCATATGTGGAGTATAAGAACAAAGAAAAAAACAGCAGCAGACTCACAGAACCCAAGAATGGACTAACAGTTACCAAAGGGAAAGGGACTGGGGAGGATTGGTGGGAAGGGAGGGATAAGGGGTAAAAAGGGGCATTACGATTAGCAGACGTAATGTTGGGGGGGCGTGGGGAGGGCTGTACAACTCAGAGAAGACAAGTAGTGATTCCATAGCATCTCACTACGCTGATGGAAAGTGACTGTAATGGGGTTGGTCGGGCGGACCTGATCAAGTGGGTCGTTTGATAATGATAATATTGCATATGTAACTGTAGATTAATGATACCAAAATAAATTTTTAAAAATTAGTGATTGTATCTGTGCATGATCCAGTCTGAGACTTGCTTCCATTGTAATACGCTGCCTGCCACTGCCCTTGCTGGGGACAAGCCCCGTGGTGCTCCTTTACCTCTAACTATGGGATGCCACAGAGATAGTGGCAAATTATCAATAACAAATCAGTCTGCTCAGGTCGGTGTGCAACAGAGATATACCTTGAGGACATCATGAACTTCACCACTAGGCACCTATGTCTAAAAGCCGTGGAAATAGAGATGAATGGCAAAACAGTGACAGAAGGGGAGCGTACATTTACAAAAAAGTTCACTGTGGAAAGCAGAGAAATGCTTTAGTCCCTGAGACAGCAACATCACAAGCACAAACAAAATGAGGGAAACATCTTAAAAACTCCAGCTCTGGGAACCAAATCAACCCCTGAGCTGGAAATCTTGTAATGAGCTGAATAATTACAGACCCAAATACAGCAAAATGAAATAGAGCAGGACTACCAAGAATGCTCGCGAAAGCTCTTCAAAGGAGTGTGCCTCTCTTCCATGAAGGCGCCGAGGAGGATTTTCTCACCTCTCTCACAGCACAGGGCTGAGGAGTGTGACAGTGTGACTCACCTTCACCCTTACCACCTTTTCACACGCCGCCAGTCGTGTGTGTGCGTCTTACAGGCAAAGGTCACTCAGGACTCTTACATTCTTGGAGCAATACAGAGAGAACCAAAATACTTCCAAAAATTCCTCAGTTTCATCAACTTTGAATAATATTTTGTTAGGGCAAGTATATTAAGCTGTGTGTTGACACAAGGTCTAATTTTATGTAAATAATTATGAATGTGTGTGTGTGTGTGTGTGTGTGTGTGTGTCTGTATAAAACCAGTAAGGATGTTATAGAATATAAAAGAGAAACAATATGAATATAATTTTTTAAAAACATCATAGATACAGCTTAAGAGGCATTATCATGGATTTTAAGTAGATTTCAAACTACGAGAACAGTCAAACACAACTTAAAATTCCCCTTGATACACTTATCTCTAAAGCTGAACTTGGCCTTAGTTTATGATTGACGTGGCCAATAGTGACAAGTTCTAACAAGCTTTGACGAGCTTTTTCTGGTCAGGACCCCAGGCAAAGCCTCAGAGAACTGCTTCGCACTCCCACCCCAAGCCTGGGCTCAGTGCCCCCGGGGGCGAGGTTCTGGGCACACCCAGACAAAACACTATGTGAAACTAAAACCAAGCTAATGGGGTCAGGGCACTTATAAGACCTCAGTGGCAACGTATTGTTATAAATTCTCATATTTGGAAAGAAAAATGGAACATTTTGAGTGCTCTCTTAGAATACCTGTTCAGCACAGAATAGCACGACTTACTAATACACTTTATACAAAATACCTCATATGTCTTCACACTATATAAGAAGGAACGAGAGATCAAGAAAAACAAGAAGAAAACCTTTCTGAGCATGTACATTTATTAAGTAAGCATCTTTAAAATGTCTCTTTTCATTTAGTCACATTCTAAATTAGCTACTTTTGTAACTTATTTCTCAGACAGGCAAATATTATCCTCGACTCCCAAGAAAGGGACTGTTAGCCAATATTCCTTAGAAGTATTTTTTCTTAATAGTTACTGTTTTCTATACTGCACACAATGTAAATTTTAACCATTTTTGCCAACTTACTTGATCATATAAACTCTTGAAAACTTCCTCTGACTCAAATGTTTTTAACAAAGGGAAAAGTCCTCTGCATATTGCCCTAACTGACTAGCAAAGGAGGGGTCCTAATATCAGGACCCTCATGTGATGGGAGACCAAGAATTTCTCAGAATATGCCTTTCTCCATCTGCATCCAGACTGTCAGTGAACCTGGGAAACCACATGTCTGAGATGTCTGCGCCCTGCTACAATCATGGACACCACTCTCAACTGGCCCTAAATTTTGTCTTGCAATTCTAGCCTCCTCATTCTCTAAGGTCTATTTCAGGTCTTGCTGACTCTTCTCAAATCCAAATTCCCCCTTTACCCTGTAATCCCCAGCAGATGAACACTCTTCCCACATCTAAAAGCAAATAGTACTTCTCACCAGAAGTGCCCTCAAATGCTTGCCACCAAGTCTACATTCCATGTGCCTATTTCCAGATCTATCCTGTCACTCTTGTCATGAGGGATGAAGCGTCTTTTGCTACTTTTTATTACTTGTCCGACATATTTCTTCCAACACTAGGCATGAGCTCCATGAAGTCAGGAACACGGTCTCTTTTAATCATCTCCACAACCCTGGGGTCTAGCACATTGACACATACTCGTTAATCAATATTTGTTAAATGAGTAAATAAAAAAGATTTCCTGGTTTCTTCCCTGGACTTCAATAGTTGCTGTTCTCTTTTGGAAACAATGGGAAAGCAATGACAGGAAAAAATTTCAGGAGCAGAGGCTCTTACAAAAGCTTCAGGAGAGAAAAGTTCAGGTGACCCTTCTCCTTTGCACCCAAGATACTTTTCCCTAAATGAGCAAACTGGTCTGTAAGAAATACTGTTACCCACAGACAGAGCAACTCTACCAACAAATGGGATGTGACTGTGCCTGCTTGTCCATCTTGATTTTAGTTTTTAACACACAGAAAAAATACACCCCAGTTTGGTGATGTAGGGTTCCCGTACTGCTGTGCTTAGAAGATTACCATAAGGTTAAATTACCAATGAACAGGGCGGCTCTGGATTCCACATGAAACCCACTCCTCTACGCCCTCCAATAATTCATCAGTTTCCCAATTCTATCTGACTAGACCTACAGAGAGTTAATGTTTAAATTTAAACTTAGAAATTAAAGTATCATTTCTAATCTGTTTTGTACACTAAGGAAGCTTTTATTGGAAAAAAAATTACAATAGAACAACTGCTGGTTTAGAACAATAAATGCCCACTCTTGTCCCTCTATGGACCCCTTTGATACATGAGTTGACTTAACGTCTGACCCTCCAGTGTAGACCGTCTGTACCTAAGGGGGAGAGAGGTGCATGAAAATCGTCAGCAGTCAATACACATTGGAAAAAACCCAAAACTGCCACAGAAATGTAAAATGTACCTCACAGAAAGGCACACAGACACACGCACACACACACACGTCTTCAGGAGTTCTCAATTTCTTGTTCCCTCTGGCTTGAAAGTTGAGAGGAATGAGAGAGATTCTGCAAAGCAGTCTATATCTAAAATTGGATTTTTACCAAGCAGTAAGTCTGAGGAGATTGATAATCGCCCATTTGTATTTTTGGCACAATATCCCAAAATGTTTTGAAAAAATAGCTTTTATAGGTCATAATACACTTCATATATTGCACCCATCTTAATAATTTAAGAAAAGTTTATAATTTCAATTGAAGTCATGTGCTTATTTAAAGAACATATGTGTGTGTGTGTGTGTTTATGTGTGTGTGTTTGTGTGATACACACATATATGCTAAATCCAGGAGGGTTTTAATCGCATTGTTAGTTTCAATGGCTTTGAATTCTTTGGCTATTATGTGGATAATTACTTGAACTTACTTGAAATTTCAATGCCCAAATATTACGTTTCCCTGATACATTCTTTGTCCTAAACTAAAACACAAGGCATCAGGAAGCAGTCATATTCTCCATGTCCATAAATAATATCTTATGATACTTTATTTCCTAATCCCCATTTTAAATATAAACTTCACGTCCAGAGAATTATTATTTTAGAAATAATGTATATCCAACTCACCCTTATTTCCAATTAGAATCACTTAAACTGCCCCAAATCACTTAAACTGTTCCTTTAAGACCTCCAGAAAGGAACATACCCAATCTTCATGAAAACTTCACAGAGGTTCAATGATGTCACCAGCTTCCAAAGATAGTTCCATTTCACCTCATCATGATTTTCATCTTATGTATCTTTTGTATGCCCATGAAAACATGTTCCTGACTATTCAACCAAGGTCTTTGGTGAAAAAACAATCTGCTCCTTCTCTTACAGTGGAATGAGTAATAAAGGAGGCAGCAGACACAGTGATAGACCTTTACCACCTGTCCCCACTCCAAACACCAGCCACACGTACAGACAACATGGTCTCATCCTCCAAATGTCTTGGAGTTCTCAAGATGATATATTTAAGACCTACCTCTCGAATTAGTACTTTCTGTGGGGAGAGCGTGTTTGTACAGGGGACACTGAGGAAAATGTGGGTAGGGAGACAATTTCTTTCAAATCCCCAGTGGTTGAGATTCTAAACACCTATTCAGCTTTTTTTTTCCTTCTCTTTTTTTCCCTTGGTCCTATATGAGTTGACTTCAGAGAGTCACCCATTTTTCAATCTACTATCACTGGATAAGAAATTACTTTCCCATCAGACAAGGTGAAACTGTTTCAAGTCTAGGCTTAAATGGCAGACTGATAAAATATTAGAGTAAAAAAAGTGTAGAAAAATTCCACAAAGAAGCATATAAATGGCAAAGCGAACAACATACACGCTTTTGCATGAGCACTCAATGTGTCCTAAAAGGGAGAGAAGCCAATGCTGGAGGGGAGAAAAAAAAGTCACTATAATCACACACAAGACCTCTTCTCTTCCAGCCCTTCAGTGACAGCTAAAAGTTGGTCCTTAAATGGGCCCTGGGGAAACAGGGAGAATGGAGTGTTCTTTCTGAACAAAACCCTGATGTCAGCCAAGAACTGAAATCAGTTCTGGGCTCACACTGGGAAAATTTGCTTTAAATTTGCTGTGGTTGTTTTTTACCTAATGGTCAAGGAGAATATGCTATTGACTTGTGCTTTGGCATTCACTGCACACAGACAGGCAACTCTTTTTAAACACATACTTGAGTGGTTTAGATGAGGTTCTGTGTATGACTGTAGCTTGCTTCACTAGAAGTCCTAATAGCTCTTGGGAAGGTATGTGCTCACTGGGTTAAATATAGTGCATGAGTAATTAGGTTGGTGATAACTCTGCAGCAGGAATATTAATTTTGAGCTTCAAATACTACTTTCAACATTAACCTCAAAGGATATTTATAAAAACATTAATCTTCCTAATACCTGCAACCTTTCTATTGGCTAAGGAAGGCAAATCAGAGAAGAAAATAGGTTTCTTACCCAAGTTATCACTGTTTGTCAACAGCAAAGCTGGTAATAATCACAGACCCAGAGAAAGCTGGTTATTGCCTCTACTCACTTAATAGCTCAATTTTTTCTTTAAAAGCATATGTAGCTTCTACTCTTATATGTTAGACAAAATTCTGTCCTAATTATGCATGTTACCCGTTTAAATCTTCAAACATAAAAAGTTAATTTAGATGAAAGGCCATGTGTGTGGCATTATACTTAGGATAAAATATGACTCATTACAATGTGTAACTGTGGTGTTACTCTTACTTTTTCAGAGTTGGGGTCATTTTAAATGTTTACTTTCTCCCAAAAGAGAAAATGCTGAAACAGCTTCAAAATTCTTGAGGCGCGATGCAAACTTAAACTGCTGTTCCCAATCACCCAGGGCCTCTCAGGTAAGAGGAAAATGCTGGAGAACCAGGAATAAACACATTCCTCCTTTTTGGGAAACAACCCTGTACATAAAAATTTGAAGTTTCTAACACTAGAAAAACAGTACCTTTGAGCAATAATTTTCTAGTTTATTTTTTCAATTCCAACAGAAATTATATTTGCATGGGGATAGAATTCTAAAATGTTATCAAAGGACCCTGTGCTTATTTGGATACACTTAAAATATAAATAAATCTCATTTATTGGCAACCCTCTTCCTCCCCCCAAAAAAATTTTTTAAAGGAAGAAACACACAATCTATACCAAATTCCTGGTTTACTTAAGAGATGTGTGGCATGTGCTCCACCATCAGGAACAGGGCAGGACTGTGGCAAAACACCAAAGCTGCCTGCGGCACCAGGAAGGGAAGTCGGCTCACACAGGAAAATGGCTTGTTCTCACCCCAGACACTTCTCCAGCCCCTGTCACGGGGGTGACAGCTGGGGAAAGACCCCCAGGACTGTGCAGCAGCTTTAATATTCACGTTATGTCTGGCCACAGGCTGGTGATAATCTTATACCACAACTAAGAAAGAAAGCGACAGGGATATCCCGGCTCTGGGCTGAGGCCCTGCAGACACTGCTTGCTTCAGTCCCAACGCCTCTACGCAGGAGGCTCAGCCCGCTGTCCTGGGCAGCCTCAGTAGGTGAAGGGACTGCCTGAGCTCGCACAGTACGAAGTGAGAGTGAGGATGGCACGTAGGCCCACCCTTGTATTTCTGCTCACTGCACACACTCTACCAACCGTTTACATTTTGCATAATTATGACTGGGAGTATCTGTTTGGAGTTTCCTCAGACTGATCCTCCAGACAGCATTTTCCCTCCTACGGTTCATCATGTCCCACACTCTCAGAGACCTTTGGACTGCATGAGTTCAAACAACTGCCCTTCAGGCCCAGGTAGGCATACAAATGTCCAGAGCACTTGTGTCTTCTTTTGGCTATTTCTGGCTGTCCTTCAAGGCTTTAAAGCCATGCAGCACACAAGCTACATTTCATTTCTATAAGTCTAAGCATTCCCCCGAAATACTAGAAATTTATACCATAACAAACCTAACACGTCACTGTTCCCATTTTTCATTTCTAATTAGCACCAAAATCTTGCACCTGTCACATTCCCCAGTCTGGCTCCCCCTTGTCAAATTTACCTCCTTGGTTAGACCTCTCTTTCTGTGGCCTCGGATATATGCAGGAAGCTTCATACTGGCATGTCTAGTAGACCCGCCAATGGCTTCTACCCAGTAGACCACAGCCCTCTCTGCCTCTCAGGCACCAGCTGCTGCCAGGAGCCTCAGGCTGGACTGGTGCTGTCCTCTGGCCTTCCGAGCCCCCAGACATATCATTTCACTGCTGTACTGGATTGCGATTTGTTTGTCTCTTTCTGTACCCTGGGTTCCTGGGGGCTAGCATAAACACAACTTCACACGTCTTTCCTCAACGGGAAGAAAAAAAAAATCAAGAACATTTACTTACATTTTAAGTGTATCCAAATAAGCACGGGGTCCTTTGGGTGTGAGAATGTCCAGGAGGAGGAAGGGCCCCCTAGTCATTTATTATCTCTTAATCTTCCTTAGGCCTTAGCGATTTCATCGTCTACTTAACAATGCTTATTGAACTTCCACCCTGCTCTGCACTCCGAGGACAGAGAGGATCAAGACACAGCGGTGAACAATTCAGTGAAGGAGTCGGACATGCAAACTCAATTGTGAAACAAGGGGGTATGCACAAGGTTCTTCAGAGACGCAGACTGGGAAGACAAATCATGCCTAAAGACTTGGAGAGGATAGTGGAAAAGCCTGGATGCCAGAGCAGAGGACTGCGGCACTGGGCGGACTCCACCAGCAGGCAACGAGGGCATGGCAGCGCGCATCCCCCAGTCACTGCCGAGCCAGTCAAGCCGACAACAGAGCCCTCCAGACCCGACTCTCAAGGAGAACTGATCTGAAACAGCAGCTCCACTCCCACTATCATCTCTGTGCATCGGGGCCCCCACCCACACTCCAGCTATTCATACAGACACCTCCTGTCCGACCAGGGTTATGGTAGTATTTCCCCAATACTTAGTGAGAGTATATAAAATATTTTCCATGTGAATACTTGAAAGGCAGTTCTGTGAGAACTGAGTAAAACTTGTGGATATTCAAAGAGCGCCTTCCCAAAAATTGGGAAATAAGCTGAAGCATCTTTTGTTTGTTGAACATGGAAACTGCTAAGAGACAATGCAGAAGGCTTGCCACTGAGTACGTACACGCCCTCATGCTTCTCCCCATTATCTCAAGTGTCCAGATCTTGCTTTGTGCCTACAGGTTGCTTTCTTCAATCAGCAAACTCAGAGCAAGTGGAATGGACAAGTGGAAACACTAAACCCTTACTGCCCTTGACGGGGGCAGCTGAGGGCTTAGCAGAAGCTCCACTACTCCTTAGTCCAGGTCTCTTTGCTGGCAAAAAGTATGACTGAATCAACACAGACAGGATCTGCAATGTCTCAGCACTAAGAAAACTGTAGCAGGGGGAAGAATGAAGATATGAGGCCTAAATCCTTTCAACAGCAATAATCTTAGCTCCGCCTAAGAAATCTGGCAACCTCCGCCATTGTATCTGTGGGAAGGCTTTTCAGATACTCTGATTAATATGAGCACCCTCGGGCAGGACCACAAAGACTCAACTAGGACACACTGTGATCTTGAACCTCAGTCTCCACCTGGTTTAATAAGAGTCTGTTGGCCTAAGAGAACAGTATATAGGTAAAAGATACCAGAGCCAGCTTTTGTTGAGCAGAAAGGCCCATGGCTCTTGCAAGTGTTTATCATCTTAATTCTACTTTAATCATATGACAACAAGTACAGCTTATGAGAGGAGACCCTTAAAATAACTGCCAAATGACCTGACCATCTTATCAAAGGCAAGCAGCAATGGGCTCTCCACTGTTGCGCAAACAGTTGTTTTCCAAGTCTTTTATTTGTATGTGTTCCATCCATTTCCTCATACATAATCCAGGAATCTGAGTACACCACACACAATTTAAGGTTGTCCCACAGGGCGAGTTACATGTCCTTCCAATATAAACTGTTTATTTCTTGAGTTCATAAGTATTTGGGAAATGTATAAAATGTACAAAAAAGGTAGTTTTTCCAACAAAGAAACATTACTCTGATCACTTTATATATTCTCCCCAGGAACAGAATCCACTTCACATGTTCCCTTTAAATTTACTGTTTTCCTAATTTGTGCAGAACGCTGAGCTGCAGTAGGGAGGGGTTGTTATAACTATGTCAATTCCCTGTTGTATACCTCGCTCTGGGGGGGCCCAACCCTCTGAAGGGAAAGCAAAGGAAGGAAGCACATGGCAGGGACCAGGCGATAGTTCTCTCCACGAAATAAAGTTTTCTTGCGGTTGTCATGTGCATATGCAAACTGTACCATACTGACCAGAGTCAGCCGGAAAAGCACCAAGTCTTTAGCACTCCAGTGTTCTCAGGCAGGCATGCCCCCAAAGCCCTCGTTCCTTTGTTCCCACCGTTAATTGTAACTTCCTTCTACTTCCATTCCACCCCAGTTCCCAACCAGCGCTTCCCCCTGGGAGGGCGGTACCACTCCCTGGGCAGTCACACATCCCGCCTCATCCGCTGCCCAAATCAGACTTACCCTTTGACCTACAAATGATGTGGAGAAATATTTGGTGTCCAAGACCTAGGTCACCTTGCTAGGTACGTGCCCGGACTTTCCTTACTGACAGCCCTAAGTCTAGCTGGTTTTCTTCAAGAACTTCTTCTTCAGGTATGCCTGTGTGATTGAAATTATGTAGAGTCAGATGTTTAACTTCTATTGCATTTTATGGACACCAGGGGCATTTTTACCTGCTTGCTTTTCCAACATTCTTAGTTTTATTGGAGCATGTTTCTTTTTTGTTGCAATGTTGTCTTTCCTTCCTGTGTCTTATTTCTAAATTACCATGAGACTTGTTTATATATTTTATTTCCATCAAAAATATGAGTAAGATACAAATGCGTGCCCTCAAAAAATAATAAGCAATTGGGGGGAAACTCTCTCTACAATCACAGCCAGACAGACACGTGATTCACCGCCAAGGTGTACGTCAGGAACAAGAAAGGCCATGGGCTTCGTTTTCAAAACGCTGACCTTCACGTTCATCTGCTCCTTGTACACCGATAAGTGCATCTCAAAGATTTGGTCCATGTCAACCTACGAAATTCTAAGTTAAAAGCTCTGTATGATTGACTTGCGTTTTTCCAGGTGTCCTGCACATTTAAGAACCTTCTGTGATTAAGAGAGTTCATGAAGATCCAGAAGAACCAGCACAGACTTTAGGAGAAAATATTTTATATTTTGTTCACTTAGAAAGAGCCCACTGTTGGAACATGTAAATGTTGAAAGCCAATAAATTAGGAGCTTGTGGATAAAGTAGGGGTCCTCCGGCCAGGATCCTCACTGAACTTAAATGTAACTGGCCTGTTGCTATGCTACCGCTTCCAAACCTTTAGGCAATAAGCCATTATTGTGTTAATGTAAGGAGTTCTGCCCAGTGCTTGGCAGAGACTGGGTGGCGGGGCTGGAAGGTGGTAGGAGAGCGGAGCGAAGGCTGGAGTGGTGGCAGCGCCACGGGACTGACCTGCCACCTGGAAATAAAGTTGGGTATACCCTTTTCACCCCAAGAACCCTTTGCTGTAAATTTCTTAGGTCACAGTGAATCTATACCGAACTTGCCTGGAGCTGAAACTCATTTGCAAGACAATTGGCGAAATCGGCAGAGTTTATTGTTGACCAAGGAAAAAGACAAGCTGCCCTTATGGGAGGGGTGCTTCAGCCGGTTGCCCCTGTGAATAGGGAGACAGTGGATTGTCCCCCAGTAGGTATGTGGTCTGAGGTGGCTTGCCTTCTAGAAGACTGGGCCCCACCCCAGGACTGGAGGCAAGTGGAGGCGACACCTGAGGCTGTAGAGGTGGCCCTTCGTATAGTAAGTAGATCCTTTGAGAAGCAGAGTTCCCATGAGACAGCAGGGACTGTGGGTTGGCAGCTTCTCACAGTATTAAAAGGTCTACAGAGGAGACCCAAGAAATGGCGGCATGAGAACACGAGCTGCAAAGTTCTGTGGATTCCCTGAGGAAGGAGGTGGCTTTGATGCGAGAGGAGGCAGCATGGGAGCACCGGCAGCAAGGAGCCATTGGAGATGAGACGGCAGCACTGCCAGGTGTCCTGAAGGAGGAAGAGGCCATCAAGGAAAAAGACGAACTCCTGAGGGAAGCACAGGCGGAGGTGGTCTGAGAACATCAGCTGTGAAGCATCGAGCTGAAGGTAAGAGACCTTCTGAAGACGGAGGTAGCATTGCTGCGAGGTACAGTAGAAAAGGTAAAGGTTGTAGCAGAGGAGGCACTTGGGGGAGGCGAGAGAAAGGTGCCATCAGCCCCAGTAATGGAGGAGCTGCGGAAGGATGAAGGGGTGATGCCAGAGGCACTGGCGCCTCCTGTATTGAAAGCACACCCTGTGGTTGTAAAGAAAATAAAGACCCAGCAGCTGAAGGTTCCCCAAGGAGAGGAGCAGCCCTCTCCCAGGTCGTGGAGCACTCTATGGTCCACCCTGTACTCAGGCTGAGCTGGTGGATTTGGGCTCCCGGTTTAGGCAGAAGCCCTCGGAGTCAATATCAGCTTGGCTCCTGCGTCTGTGGGACTTAGGGGTGGATGGAATTGTTCTGTAGGGGTCAGAGATGGGAAAGCTGTCTTCCCTGACAGTGCAGCCCGCCTTGAGGCAGTGATTACAAAATGCACATCAGACCCCAGGGAGTCACACCCTCCTTGACTGGCTCATGGCTGCCCTTCGTGCTGTGTGGCCCAATCCGGGTGATGTACCATCCTCTCTTGTTAGATGGCAGACATATGCTGAACTCCAACAGGTGCTACGAGATCTAGGCATGAGAAATGCCATCTATAGTCCAGAGAATTATGGCCCAGACGAAGAGATTTTCACTACTGGGATGAGGAATATTGTACTTCAAATGACTCCTACATCCCTCTTTGGGTCTCTAGTAGCTGTTCTTTCCCCTCACTTAGGGCATCCCATAAGTGAGGTGACACGTACAGGAGCAGACTTAGGAGAGGCTAAAGCCACGAGAATTGGGAAAGAAGTAAGACCTGTTGCTCACAAGAAGAATTTACAGGGCCCCATGAAGGTTACGAGGACCCAGATGTGGTTGATTTAATACGAGCAGGAGCAGATGGAAGGAAATTAGATGGGAAGTCAAATAGGATCTTACTAGAGCTGTGGCAACAGCTGAAACCAGAGCAGCAGTTCCAGCCATTAAGACCAAAGAGGCAGAGGTCAGAGACAGAGCCACGAGTCCGGCCTGTGTGTTTGCAAGACTTCCTGCTGGAGAGCGAGCCAACCTCACTGGTACCCACACAGGAAGATGATTGAGGAACACGGTTTGACTGAGGGGAAGGTCAAGGTATCTGCCCCGAGGGACCAGGGGCGACCGGAGACCCCATGATGGCTGGAATGGACATGCTTTGGACTTGATCTGCATGGGGCTTTGAACCTAGCTGAATCCTCTGGCTTGAGGATTATTATAATTTTTGTTACCTGTATCTTAATTTTTATTATCTTTAAGTTGTTGTTATCCTCTGCTACTGTTGTGGAATCTGGTTACAGTGCTCCAGCTTTCTTGCACAGGGACCATTGCGGAAGATGGAAAGCGTGTAGATTGTAAGGCGAGAATCCTGGAGGGGTGGAGAGTGGATAAAGTGGGGTTCCTATGGCCAGGATCCTCACTGAACTTAAATGTAACTGGCCTGTTGCTATGCTACCGCTTCCATACCTTTAGGCAATAAGCCATTGTTGTGTTAATGTAAGGAGGTCTGCCCAGTGCTCTGCGGAGACTGGGTGGCAGGGCTGGAAGGTGGTAGGAGAGCGGAGCGAAGGCTGGAGTGGTGGCAGCGCTGGGGGACTGACCTGCCACCTGGAAATAAAGTTGGGTATACCCTTTTCACCCCAAGAACTCTTTGCTGTAAATTTCTTTGGTCACAGTGAATCTATAGTGAACTTGCCTGGAGCTGAAACTCATTTGCAAGACAGAGCTATTGTTTTCTTTTTTAAAAAATCTTTTCAAATTGTCCTGTAATGTTTTATCTCATTCATGAAATAAATATGTGATGACCGTAAGAAAGACCAGAAAAATTTTCATGTTGAGTAACTTATTTTACCTATATTGTTCTGAATTTTACATTAAAAAACAAAATTATGAATATGACACTGTATTTCTTCTGACAGTCAGATCCCAATGTCCTATTAAGATGTTTTTTAAATTATAAAAATTTAATCATATTCAACTCTTCAGAAACATTATTATATAATGACAGGAATGTCTATCTATATGTGTGCGCACACACACACACACATTTTAATCCTTTGTTTAAAACATAAACACATAAACATAAACTGTAATATAAATACATATTAAAATACTGAAAAGAAGTCCCCAAAATTACTCAAATGCCATATTGCCAAACTATCTTCAGGCTGTCTCTGAATGACAAAAAATGAACTTTCAGCCAACCTCTTCCAACCAGTCCAGCCTCAATCTAAATACTGAAGACCGGCAGTGATTTTCCACTAACAGATTTAATCCATTGAGTTTTCTGGGACTGCGGAGTTGAGAACAAAGGCAGTCACCAAGCAGTTCACATGCTACAACGTGCCCGGAGCCTGCAGACAACCTGCGTTTGGCCAACAATCTGGTATTCAACAAGGTGGCGCTGGGTCTACACCTCCTGAAATGTCTGATAAACTATTTTCCAAGGTCTTTATTGCTCTGAAAGAGAACCCATATTCATGCTTCATTGCTTGGTAAGCTGTCTCATGGTGTTGACAGAGCCTCACATTGTGAATCCAGGTCCAAAACAAGTACCTATGACTTCAACAAAAAGTAGTCCTTACAATTAATCCCCTTGGACCTCACAGGAAAGTCATTTCCTCAGAATAATATTTAATTTGATATTTACTTTGACACAAGCAATTCCTCTGTCCCAAGGCTGTCTGTGAAATAAACAGTTTTCTCTAAGATATTAATAACGGGACAGCAAAATTCAACCACGTCATCCACCCACCGGCTTCTCTGGCAATAACTGACATGCACTCAGCCCATGACTACAGCAAAGCCATGTGTCCAAAAGAAACGGAACCACGGCTTCAATGAAGCAGTGCTGAAACTGAGCATGGAAAACTATCGCCAATATCCACAAAAATAAAGCTTTAAACTCAAAACGATGTAAAGAAAATCTGAAACTGATTCTGGTTTGGTCCCAGTGGAGCTAAAGGAACTGTCCATTAAACACTGATTCACTGATATTGGAGGGAGAAAATATAAACTGCAGAAAGGATGTTAATAATAATCTCATCTGCAGCAACATTCAGAAAGTTGATTAGATGATCCTAATGGGTGATTTAACATGAAAGAAAAAACACCCTTAGCATAATTTAATAAGATCTTCAGATTGAAGCATATTCAAGAGTTCCATGAAAGACCTTCTCATGGCCTTTTAATAGCTCTTTCCAATTCCAATTAACTTGTTAAATGCCAATTCTCATTACCTCATCAGAAATCTAAAGCCAGCCCTTTCTGATTAAATCATTAAGTAACTGTTAACAGCACAATGCCTAGTAGGTATTTACAGACCGTCCAGCCCAGATAAGCAGCTTGTATTTCTCCTTGCCAACAGAAGAGAAAGACTGGAGTGGGTAATTAAAAATATTAAATTCCATTCTTCTTTGGGATGCATTAGGTTATATTTACCTAACACAACACCCTTCCTAACTGTTTCACTGGGGTTAACATTTAGATTAACACAACCTTGTTGTAGACCCTCAATACACAGTGCAGAAATGTTGATTAAGAGAGAGGTCATTTACATGAAAAGGCCAGGTTGATACTGATGGAATCAGAAAGCCTATGTTATCTGGGAGCTGCGGCTGCCTGCCAGTGTGATGACTTGAATCACCCCACTCAGGAGAGGCTCGGATATCTGCAGAGAAGCTGACAAGCACAGTGCCACAGAACACCCCCTGTTGTCACAGCTCTGCTGCACCCTTTTTCCTTAGTCTTGTATTCCTTGCATTGACAAGTGTCCTCGGACTGTGGTCCTCTGAGAAAGTGAATACCAATCCCCAGAGGAAGATCCACGGGCAAACCTACACGACCTTTGCTTCTTGCAATGTTATATAAAGACTCCTGCAAATATTTTTAGTCTCTGAGCACCATTTTTTCCCCCATATAGTCTTACAGATATTATCATGTGGGAAAACAGGCCTTGAGAATAGAAAACAAAATAAACAAAGCAAGATCAATAAAAACTACCACTGAACTTACACTATAGGTCATTGTACTGAAGCAAAGGAATTATTAAGTTTCAATTTCTTCCAGAAACCAAGTTGTTAAAACTTTTTTCAATGAATATGTTACTAGCAATATTTCGATGTCTTTTATGAATTAAAAAGCTTGTAAAATGTGAAGTTCTGCCAACTATTTCTTGAGATGCCCAGGTTGGCTCTGCTTCGAAATTACACCTTGTACAGCAAATGGAAATTTCTGACCAGGATTTTTGCCTGGCCTCAATAGCACCCATTGCATATATGGTAAGACCCTATTTGTACATTTATGGGATGTTTACCAGCACAGAGGCTGGTCAGTCAGAGTACAAGCCCGGGGGAGGGATGGAGACGAAACACCCATTCTCTCCTCCCCTCAGTTCCTGGCACGTAATTGGTCAGGTGTCCACCAGAGACCCACCCACTGAGTTCCTCCCAGTGCTAGGGGCGGGATAGGAAGGTGCTGGGAGAGTGGGGAGACAGCGCTGAGCGTGGGAGTCGTGAGAACAGGAGAGAGTGGAGAACAGAAGTCTGAAGGAAGAAACAGAAGAGAACAGTGGCTGGCAGAAGGAAGCCGTGGAGTCCTAGTGCTAGGAGAGGATTAAGTCCATGCTGGAGAGCAGGAGAGAGCAGTGTTGGAGCCAGAAGAGACTAAGACCTACTGCTATGAGAATAAATGTGGTATGAACCCTGTTTAACACCCCTCAACTTCTTGCCCTTGTTGTTCATTCTTATCGACTTCATGGGGAACTTGCCCGTGGCGGGGAACCCTCTCCTCCTGGGGCAGCAAGGTTCTACTCAGAACCAGCCATTATAAAATATCTGACTGTGAAAAAAAATGCTGGTACAGTTATGTTCCAATTAGGGGTGAAAGTCAACAAACGGGAACAAATGTAACAGTGTCACATTCATATTAATGGTGTGTTGAAGACAGGGTACTATCTTTTAAAAACTGTTTAAAACTGCTCCAGACTCTGCCCATTCATCCTTACCTCCTCCCACAGAGCATCTGGCACAAAGTGTGTGCTCCTTAAATCTCTGCCAATCCCCATCCACACAGCCTTCAAACTTGCAGGGTATTTCCCCGATTAAATGTTACCTGCAGTATTTTTACCTTTTCCTAAATCATCACAAGTAAAGGCTTAGTCTATAACTGTACCTTTCAACTTTAAAAATTATGGCTTGTATAAATTTTAGAAAAAGAATGTAATTGTACATTTAAAATGGTATTTTATGTGTAAATTACATTAATATACTGTTCCTGTTCTCAAATTATTTCATGTTTAATTTTTTTTTTTTTAATTTCTTCAACTGAACAGTTCAAGGAAAGAAAGTTTCCTCCTGCTTCTCCTTTGGTGTCTTTGCACTTTTTCCAGAAGATAAGCAGACGATAAACACCCTCCAGTTACACTTAAATTGGCTACTTTTGTCTTTTGAGGCCAATTCTCTGAAATCATCCCTACTTTTTTATGGCTGTTAGTAAATTTTAACCAAAGCATGAAACAAGATGAAGCTGTTTGAAATTCTCTTAGCTTGGCCTCTGAAATCTTCCCCATTCTCAGTTTAAGTTCTGTATTCCAACATGTTGATGGCTCCCAGAAGTCCTCTCTGGCTTTGGCTTCTTCATGGTCCTTTCAAATGAATATTTAGGTACCTGCTGGGCATCTCCAGATACTCTGTAGGGTGTCTAAAGCTGACCTGCCTTTCTCCCCAACATGGGTTCATTGCACCGGGCTCTTGGCAGAGCTCATCACTCAAACTTGAGACCAATGTCGTCTGACTGTCCCCTTCCTCTGGCTTCCTGCCCTCAATCAATCTCTGTGGCCTGTCGATTTCCTTCTCACTGTTTCTAATGCTAACTCCTCACACATCCCCTTTACTGCTGCCCTAGTTCCCATCCCAACCATCTCTCACCGGAACTCCCACAGGGTCACCCAGCCAGGCTGATTCTGCCCTTTCAAGGTAGAATTTATGGCCCCTTCTCCACATGGTGGCCAGCCCAAGCTTCCTAAACCTAGATGTTTTCCATTAATGCCTCCATTTAAAACTTGCAAAGGTTCTTCCTCAACCATGAATTCTCATGTGTAATACTAAGCCCTGAAGAGCCTGGCCCCATCCTACCTGTCCTCCTAACTTCTGCCCCACCACCCCCCTTCTTGAAAGGTCCCTCTTACTTCTTTTCACCTAAAATACTCTTTTCTTGACACAATTCTCAAAACTCATATCCTCCAGTGCCTTTTGAGCCCCACCCACAGTCTCATTAGCCAGCTTGGCCATCTCCCCTGTGAGGCCATCCACCCAGACACCTGCTGTGTCCATGTGTCCATGTGTCTGCCTTCCATAGGTAGCTGTGAGCTACTGGAGGGCAGGACATTTCTATCCCCAGCTCATAATCCAAGGCTTCTCACAGGGTAAGCCTTCAATAAATATTGAAGAATGAATGAATATGCCAAGTTTAAAAGTGAGAATTAAAAATCTATGTCAGAAAATGGTAAGTCAAAGATCCTAGCTGCAGTAAGAAAGAAAACTTAGTATATTGCCAGGGTGAATTTATATTTTTTCCATAGCCCTCACTTTCAATGTTTTCACTGCTTCTCACATTCCTGAAATAAACTTCAATTATTTTGAGAATATCAAGGCCATTGAAAGTGATCCTTTTATCCTCTCTCCTCATTCCTGAGAAAATTACTTATATTTTCATCCACAGGAAAATGTGTCCCCCTGTGATTCAGTTTGTCCGTGTGAACAAGCTCCTGACCCTCACCTGGCCCCTCTCTCTTTCTGCATTCCTCTCAGAGGTGGCCCTTCAATTTATTCCCTCCTCTAAATTTCCAGAGTCTTTATCATCTCTCACTTGGACTAGTTTAACAACCTCCCAACTACTCTTCCCTCCTGTAGCCTCTCCCCTTAATAACCCATTCTTTATAGCATCTGAGCCCCAACCACAATCTGATCATGCCTTAAAAACTTCTCATGTGAACAAGAAAAAGTTCAAGCTTCTAGGCCAAAATTCAAGGTCCTACACCATCTCACCCCATCCTACCTTTCTAACCTCACCTTCCTCAGTGAGTTCTAGAGACATTGACCAATCTGCCAACCACTTCTTATCAAGCTATAGGCTACATCTCTCCGATTTTACTCATGCAGTTCCTTTGACTTTATCCCTCTGTCAATCGAAAAGACTCTACTCATCACCCTGTTCAAGTAAGCTTCTCCTCAATAACACTTTTCTACCTGCCCAGGTACAAATCATGACTATTTGCAGGGATTCATGGCACTTAGTTTACACATCTGGTATGGCTCACAAAATATTGGATCTACCTCCACTATAAAATGGAGACTCCATGGAAGAGAAGTCTGTGGATTACATATCTATGAACATTCACTGCCTAAGACCGAACCTAAGGCAAAAAATGAGGGCTAAAAAAAAAAAAAGCATATTGAAGTAAGCTGTCTTCATTACGTAACAAACTCAAAGGCAGGAACAAAACTTTATTCATCACTGCATTTCTTAGTGGTGCCGAGCAGAGCTCCCAGATGCAGAAATATTTGTAGAATGACCCGCTTTGGGTGCCACTACATAGAATAGGTAAATGAGCTAATGTGAAATATTTTGGAAACATAAATATTTCCAAAAATGATTTCAACATTTTATTATGAATTATTTCTGGCGTGTAAAGATTAAAGCAGGGCCACTCAGAGTATGCCATTGACCAGGAATTCTGTTACTGTGAGATAAAAATTCAAATAAAGAATAAGAATTTAGAAACGTTTACGGCAACTTGACAAGGCTGAGACACCCAAGTGCCCAATCAATGGACTTGTCTCCCTAAAGAAGGTACTGGCTGGTGTGGGTCCTGTTGAACTGAGGTGGTCAGCGGCACATGGCACGAGAGCTGCAGGGAGTTAAGGCTCCATGGGACTGTATATGGGTCCGAGAGATTGGAAATGAAAATAAAATAAATAAATAAAAAGGCCTCCTACCAGAGACAGTCTGCAAACAGCTAGCAAAGAGAATGATATAACAAATTTCCATGTACCATAACCAATTTCTCCATACTTACTTCCTGTATTTGCTTGAGACCTCTCTCCCCATGGCATAAAACACTGCAGATATGGTTGAAGCAGCCTCTGTCCTTCCCTAATCCTTGCGTCCCCCTTCCCTCTCCAGACACAGCCTCCAATAGGACTTTTTAAATAGGCTACCAAACCCTGTTTAATAGTGTCAAAATTTCCAGGTGAGGTGTAGGGCAGTGTTTCCTTTCACCAAACAACACTAAAATTTAACAGTGATAAGTGTTATTTTGGAGGCTCCTGCCTATTTCATGTTATGTGAAAACCTGTGTTGTGTCCCTTTACTTGTGACCGTTCAGCCATGACCAACAGACCTGAGCCCCACGAAGAAGAACTGACACCTCATCCTTCAGATGAGAAAGTCCTTTAAAAAAATGCCCACAGCCTGAAAAGGAAAATATAGCATTTAAGGGGGTAGAAAAAATATTTCCACTAATAGAACAGGCTTTCTAAGAGCACTGGGCTGATGAGACTTACTATGAGAGATACTTATTTCAATGTTAGAGGTTAGTCTGGAGAAGACACAAGCAATGCCTGAAATGACAGGTGGAAGACATGGGTTTTCCATGGCTAATCCAATGGGCACTGCAGCGCCAACATGCCTTCTGAAAGGCAAGCCTTCTATTTTTGCATCATTGCCAACTCATTTCCAAAACACCCACTGCTAATCAAATTTGTTTGGCTGCCTCCTTATCGAAACTTCACAAAACTTTAATTTCAGCTTCGTGAGCCTTGCAGCTGTAAATTAATTGAATAAAATTTAAGAATATTATGCAGTGAGATAGAGCATCTTCAGCCATTTCCCTATTCAGCTGACTTAGCTGCCTAGCATGCCAGTTTTGCTTGACATGAGTTTGGAGCCCCCTGGAAGCCATCCTAATCCTACTCTCTAGGCCTCGTGCCTATTCATGGAACCATGTTAATCCGTAACTGGAAAACGAATAAACCTCAGATGGCTTTAAGCACTCAGAAATACTCCTGACACTTCCTGCCATTCATTATATTGAGGCAACCCTTGCAATGGGAGAATCCTCCTCAAAAGACCACAACAGCAGCAGATAAAATTCCTGAGGTTATTAGCATGCACCAAAATATCTCATTTAAGATTTCTGTGGTCTAAAGCCAAAGCCAGGAATTAAATTTACTCAAGGTGGGATTGAAGCTAGGAATTAAAATTATTGCGGGTGAGATCTCTTATGCTTTAGTTTAATACAGATATTCCCCAAACTGTTTTCTGAACCCATCCATTTCACAACGAGGGGTGCAAAAATTACCATGATTTTTAAACAGCAAGGGAGTAAAACTGATTGCTCCCGTGTCTGCCAACAGTACCAAGCAAGTCAACTAGTCAGTGGTTGCATGTTCCTACATCGTACTGACAGGGAAAAGACAAAAGACTATTAATTTCTCCAAACGAGAAGCCCTAATAGGATGAAGTGCCATAATCCATTTATGATTTCCATGGTGACCAAGAAAGAATTGAAATGTGCCCCTCTGGCTGGTTTTCACAACACAACCATCACCCCTTCCAACTGAGGTCAAGTCCATCAGCTTCCGTTCTCACCAATGTCATCAGCCCAGGGGAGCCCTGAAGCCTGGCTAGAGCAGGTGTTATGTCCCAGGACCAGAGTCTGAAAGGGTTTCTGATACTAACTGCTAAGGGAGCGTCAGGGAGTTCCTAAGCTCTCTGAAAATAACTGCTACAAAGAGATGAGCAAGGATAAACCACAGGGCTCAGCGAGGGTTCCTGAGAATGTAAAATAAGAGAAAATAATCCAAGAGTCAGGCACATCATAGCCTCTCAAGGAAAACACTTCTAAAATATAAATATATCTCTTTCCCTTCTTTAGAAAGCAAACCAAAACACGGAGCCAACATACCCCACTCCTGTTCTCCATAAATCTATGGCCCTGTACGCACACCAAGCAAGCTCACAGAGATTCTTTCTTAATTTAATCATAGAAAAGATCAATTATCAAGTGTTTGATGGCAACAAGCGATGCCCCCTGCTCTGCCCACAAGAAATGGATAAAGTCAGTCTTGCGTGTCCTCCTTCAGTAATTTTGGACAGTGAAAAAATTAGCTAACTCAAAGTCCATTAAATAAATAAAATCCCAACACTTTCTCTTTAGACAAAAAGCAGATGGAAACAATATGAAAGATTACTAATGCTTTGGCAAACTAATCATTCTTCCAAATGCCATTTACAAAGGCCCTGGAGCTGTGACAATTCCATGGGTAGCCCCTATGGCGAAAACTATAAGGCAATTATAAGTGTATGTAACTCAAGCCCAGAAATACAAGATTAAAAAAAAAAAAACCTCCCAAATAAATAAATCAAGAAAGGAATTACTGTTTATATCACAGAGCCACAGGTTCAAAGAGCCAAGGTTGAAGAAGAAAAAAAATATGTATGTATATATCCACTTCACTGTATAATCTCTAAACAATAAGAACCTTAGCAAGTTGTCACCAAGGAAACAGATCTAAGCCTGGGTAGTTTCTGGAAAATGAAAGTTCAGAGAAAATTGCCCATATGATGAAAATTGTAACTGCCTTTTAGAGTAGACAGTCTTATTGTTGACAAGAAACAAAAATCTTGGTCACAGGAAGAATTCAACAGAGGAAATTCTTATGCAGGCTGCTGATGCACTTATCCCAACACAGAAGTATTTGCCAAGCACCTACTGTATAAAAAACACTCTGCCAAGAGCTGGAATAACCACAACAAACTAAAACCAGTCCCTGACCTCAAGCAGTCAACAATTTAGGGAAGAAACTGACAATTACAAAATTACAACACAAAAGTGCAAGAACTGCACTAGAGAGGGACATGGTTTAGCTATGAACACAGGTATCCCAGAAAATAACCCCAGTTACCGTCTTGGCAGTCAAAGAGATTATGCCCTCCCATAACTGATGCTGTCATTCACCTTCTTCTAAATTCCTTGCTTCCCTGAGTTCCAGACCTACTTCTGAAATACCATCCAAATTGATTCTGACATTCCATCACTGCCTGCTTCGTAACACTTCTCTCTATAATCAATGCTTCCCAATCTGCCTCATTTCCAGGGTCCACAACCCTTCTTATTTACCATTCAGTTACTAAAATATTTTCCACGAACAAGAATCTGAGTTCACTCTCTTTCTTAAAAACCTTCAATAGTTCCTGCTGGGTAAAGGATGGAACTTCAAACTACCCAGCCCCCCTCAGCCCAGCCAACAAAGGAAATCTAGTTTTATTCCCCCCAAGCAAGCTATGATGGTGACAGTCACGCTGAGCTCAGTATTAACAGACCACACCATGATCTCTCAGGCCTCCACTGCTTTGCACATGCTGTTCCCTCCTCTTAGAAGGCCTTTCCCCTTGACCATGCCAGTTATTTCTTTATCTCTCTTCCAGTGCACTGTCTTCTGTGCAGTCTTCTCTGGTTCCAGGAAAATTTATATCTTGACCCTGTGCCACTATGACACTCTGCATATGCCATAAGCCATAAAAATGTATATTGGTGTCATTTTATTTGTCTTTTCCCTTCCTAGGCAAAGGCCATTTCTTAATCATCTCCCAGAACCGAGCACAATGCATGACACAAAGAATGTATGTGATAGAAATCTGATAAATGAACAAGGAGAATTACTAACCCATCCTAGATACAAGTCTAATAAAAGGAAATTGCTGCCTATCAGGCTTGTACTGTATATTACAAAGATAAAATTATTCTGGGTCTAATTAAAAACTACGGCTATAGTCCTGGACATAGCCTAAATGGAAGGTTTTCTACAAATGGATTCCTCACAATTCAGCTGTGACAGCCTACAAAGGAGCGGCCCCACAGCAGCCACTTTGCAGCTTCTGGTTCATTTACAGTTTGAAGTTAGCTCCAGGGAAAACAGGATTGATACCTGACAAGCGTTATGTTTAAGCTAAAGGTCAGATTTTACTAGGAAACAAAACAAAACAAAACACTATGTGTCCTAACAGAACTTTTTTTTTTTTTAATCTCTCTTTGCAACTGAAATCTCCATATGGTCCAAAAAATCATAACTGTTTGCTTCCAGCAAAGTCATTAACCTGCATTTAAAAATTCAGGTTTCATCAACAGACTCACATCCAGCTCTCATTAGAAAATGAACAGAAGCCTCTGGACGCAGTTCTCACTTATTACCAAGCCACTGATTATAGATCCCTGGGAGGACGCCGACCACCTGGGAGCACGGAGGCAGAGGCCGAGACTCAGGCGAGGGCTCAGGAGTAGCGGCCGCCCTGCAGGCTGCCAGGGACTCCCATCACCTGCTCCAGGAAGGCAGAGTTCTTGGGATGCGGGCAGCGGTGGTGATGTTGGTAATAACAGCAGGAGCTCCAGCTGCCCTGCCACCGGCCACACGCCCGAGCCTCTTCCCACCAGCAGTACACACCGCAGCCGGGCAGCCCTCGGCAACACGTCACTAACATTTAACAGTGATAAACGTTATTTTGAAGGCTCCTGCCTGTTTAATATTATGTGAAAACCTGTGTTGTATGCCAAAGACATGCCAGCGAGCAAGAGTCATGGCTCTAAAAGTCAGAAGGCAGGTTCCGTCTCGGCTTAGCTCCTAGCTAGATGCGTGGCCTGGGACAAGTTAGTTAACCATTCAGAGACTCTTTTAGTCCCTTCTCCTGACTATAATTCCATGTAAGAGTTCTAAGTCTAAGTGAAAATGAAGATGTTAGGATTTTAGATATTTTTCAAATACAAATTTAAGAGATAACCTTTCGTGAGGATGTTTACTGTTTCATTACCCATGAGAAAAATCACCAAATCCTCTCGCAAAGAGAAACAAATATAAAATACAACAGAAATGACAGTTAACCCTTACCAAAGACCCTCACCCAGTATCTGAGCATGCTGCCCACACTCTGAGCACGGCATTCCCAGGACAGAAACACACCTGGGGCTTTCAAACTTCCGTTAACAGCTCATTAAGAAGTTTCAGTCTCAAGAGAAGACAACTCTTATACTTTTCTTAATTAAGAGAATCCATATGTTTTTATCACTGACGCCCTCTAAGGGGCCCCACAGTAACCAGTTCTACCAGTGTTAGACCTGTCCTCAGGTCTACTAAGTTTACTGACTGCTTATTTTGACTCAGGATCAAATGATCTGGAAGGTAACCCCCATGGGCCAGTGGAGATGAAAAAGCCACAGTGGGTCCTTTCCATGCCACACAACCAAGGGATGCCTATGGGCACAGAGCTCAGTGCAGTCTGCAGACTCTTCAGCTCTGCCTTACCACCCTTCTTCTGGGTATCCTTGCTCAAAAATGACTTTACTCAAGGTGCACATCTACCATTCCTGTATACAAGCTCCTCTACATCAGGAGGACTGGTTTCACTCATGTGGTAGGGTCTCTGCACAGCTTGAGACTTAACGATACGCTCTCTGGGCTCCTCTTGACAAGGGGGCATGCCCTCCATTCACCGAAACAATGTGCATCCTCTTTGCACTCCCCAGCTTCCTGCTAGTTACGCAGTGCCATGGTCACAGCCTCCTGCCTGGAGTACACCAGTGACAGTCCTTCCCACAGCACTCTACCGTGGAGGGAACAGTACAGCAACAGGTCTGCTCAGCTTCTGGCTGATACACGACCCTGCTTATGACAGACCATCAAGAGCTACTTAATAACGAGCTCTTACTAATCAGTGTATACCAACTGCATAGAAATTAGTTTGCAGGAATATCACTGGTATTATACTGTGCTTACTTAACCTTGCAAAGGATTCTATTGTTTGTTAATCAGGGGTGTTTACCCTGGATGGTGGACAGCATCCTCCCTACAGTCTTAAAATGGCTAATTGCTAAATCACTCAGGATTGAAGCTGTATTGCATGTTATAAGCACCTCAGATTTGCACTTACGAGTTAATCCTTCAACAGTAAAATAAACTACCAGGCAGAAAGAGGAGCCAATCCCTATTTTCTTGTTTTTGCCAAAATTAAACTGTTTTCTCTAGATTTTCAGTGACTGTTGTAAAAAACAAAATCAGTATCTGTCAACTTTGGAAGAAATTTGAAAGTGGCCAAATGTTCTAAGAAATCTATGTGAAATTTTTGGTTGTATAATGATTGAATTTGGATTACTTTGATTTCTCCCAAGCCAGTTCTTTACTAGTCTCCTGAACTAGGTTAATGGTTAAGTTTCTTTAAGAGAAATCAATGACAATACACACACAGATTGCTACCAAAGAAAGAATCAGGGCTAAATGGGTCCAGTTTTTATCCCTTTATGTGCTACATAAAGCAAGGCTACTGAAAATGCTACACTGTGAATTATGGGTGCTTTACAAACCCCAAGCTCTGAGAAATAATATTGTTTGTTTTGGTGTCAAAAGACAAAAGAAAGAAAATTAAAAGCTTGACATACTCATGTACTTTTTCAAATACACCTGAAAAAGAAACTATTTCATTTAAACACTATCTTGGAAAATAGCAATGCTTCACTAATGTGTTTTTACAGAAATAATCCTGTTGAAAGCATAGGTAAAAATACGAATGAAGACCTTTTTCATGGCTGTTTTAAAACAAAAGAAATTTAATAAAAAGAGACAATCCTATTTTTCCACTAGAATTGCTGCTAAGGGAATACATACTTTAAAGATCAAGGCTTAGAATTGTTCTCCACATGTTAAACAGAAGAAAACCCATCACCAATCTGAAAAATATTATAAACAAACAGCAAGTTCTACTTAGGTGGCTGCTAACTAGATAAATTAGTACAGAGTGTCACTTGGAGATAAAGTCAGCCTCAGTAAGAAGAAATGTTTGAAATATTTTTTGATGGTTTGTTGGTGGATGATAAAATAGAGAATCTTGTTTTCACCAAGAAATCCAAAGAACAAAAAAGCACCAGGATGTATAGTTCCACTTCTGTTAATAAAATGGCACAAGCAGGGACAGAGAATGTCTCGGGCCGCTGGAAGTCTTTAAATAGGAAAACCAGAGCTCATCACATTGTATCACAGTTTTCCTTTGTGTATTTGTTTCACCTTTAGACAGTGGGCTTCCTACGGGCTGGGAGGTCTGCCTCTCCCTCTTCCTCTGTCTCCGGCACCTGTCTGATCACGACTGGCACAGAGAGACTTTAAAAGTATAGCAACGTACAGTGTCATCCTTGAACCTTTTGTAAAGAGGGGGTAGGCGAACACCAACATTTGCTTAGAAATGGCCGCCTCACTGTGCTCTTGTTCCTACTGCCCACTCTGCGGAGCCACCATCAACACACCCAGATGAGTCACCCTCTTAACTCCCTGGAAACCTAGTTAGGAATCCACCAAAGGAAGCATGGTGACGGTGTTTCTTTGGATGCTGGGCAGTTTCTCACGGCAGGGTCTACAACTTAAATGTGCCCCGTGACTAAAGGTATTGAAGGATTCATTAGCTCCAGGAGTCGAAAAATGGCCACCCATCCTACAGTATGGAAGAATATACCAATGATTCTGTAACATCTTTCTATGTTGACAGATAGTAACCGCACTAGAGAGGGTGAGGATTTTATAACAGGGGTAACTGTTGAGCCACTGTGTTGTACATTTGAAACCAATATAAGACTATATATATCAATGATATTTCAATAAAAAATAATAAAAATAAAAATGGCCACCTGTGAAAACCTCAGCTCTCTACTTGTGTAATATCATCTGTTAATTAACTCAGAAGCTAAACCAACTGGTATGCACATTTTATTTCCTTCTGCACTGGGATTGTATATCAAACCCCTTCACCCAGACTCCGCATCACGTATGTTACATAAATGAAATGTCCCCCTTGACATGTGTCTTTCTTGAGGATATAAAGCCTTCATATGACTGCAGCCCTTTCAGAACACATTTCTCCTGTAGTAGTAGAAGCTGTGGGTCCTGTGCTAGCCCTCAGCTTGGGCTCAAATAAAACTCTCCCTTTATTTCAAGGTGATTTTACTGATCTCTTCACCACAGCATTAGGGTTTTAGCACATTTTCCCCAGATAGTTGTCCCATGATGTGGACAGGGACGTGCTCTGGGGTAACAGGTGAAGCTGTTACCAAAATTCAGTCACAAGGCATTAAATTCCCTTTGCTTTAACAAGAAATGAAATGGTTTTCCTTAGATACTCTACAGCAAAGGTTGCAGTTCCTTGATGAAATCAGACCCATTACTTCTGTACAGTTAGCACTTATCAAATAACACCTGCCCCACAGGGAGAGGCTGAGAGGGGCTAGGATCAAGAGGGCGTGGACCAGATGAGCCACTAAGTGCTCTGAGGAAGGGTACGCCGTGACCCTGTGTGTACAGCACCTTGAGACTGCAACACACACACACACACACTGTTGGCTAAACACTGGGCTGTGCTATACATCCTTACCATTAGAGTACAGCTAACACCTTCTCATTTTGTAAATCACACTGAGGCCATTTATTTCATTATCTTATCTTATAAAATAGGACTATCACAAAGAAATCAATAGTCGAAATTTACCACAATATAAAACAACACACATAATGGATTTAGAACAGAGCTAGGGCTTCATCTTCACTGGTTCCTCCAGGAACGACACCTCCTCACTTTATGGTTTCTCTTTCCTCTTGCTGGCCAGTGACCAGAAGCACTGGTGACCTTGTCAGCACTAAATATCGTTCTTTATCTTAAACACAGAGCACATCGAAATATTAGATTTGCTTTCAGGAGAAGCCCGTAGCTATGCTGTTTTACTGTCCTTAATCATGGAGGAAGAAATACCAAATATTAATGAGAAACAGCACATCATTCATACATAGCAAATAAAAGTAGCTAGCTAGGCCCATCTACATGACTTAAGCCATCCTTTACAGAAAAAAATGTATTGTGTCAATTAATTAGGTAACACATTTTCAAAGGTCAAGGGCATGAAACCAATCAGCCTGCTTAATCTTCATTCCTTTCAACAAATAGGGAAAAAAAACTTACGGGCAGTATTTTTTAAACGAAACAACAGAATTAGACCACTGACTCCAAAACCAAAATTCAGTCACAAGGCATTAAGTTCCCTTTTTTTAACAAGAAATGAAATGGTTTTCCTTAGAAACACTAACTCCAATGGGTAAACATATTATAACAAACCTCACAAACCCATTGGAACATCTGCTTTTCTATAAACACACAGGATATCTTGTGGAAAATAAGCCGCATCAAAAGCTGGACTGCATTAAAGAATCCACTCTGTATTTGCTTGTCAGGTCTTAGAATAACACCAAAACCCACAAATATTACAACCACTGGCAACATCCGTAAAACAAAGCTAAAGCTGACAAGCAGAAATACGAAGCACATTATTTAATTTCTTCTAATAATTTCTAAGTTAAAATAAATAAAAGATACTAATTTCAGTTTTCATTTCCTTTCAGTATATTTACATCACACAACCACTTTCATTAGAAGAAAGCAAACCAGGACATTGGCTTCCCAATGGATTTCTCTGCTGCCCCCTTCTGCTTATGCAGGACATAGGCAACAAGCTGCCCAGATATCACAAATTCTTCTCAAAGCCAGGGTGAAAAGAGTGGAGAATCCACACTGGCACTGAGACTTGATTATCGCATTTTTAAAAAAAGAGATTTTCATTTTGCAACTGAGATTTCATACGCATTCTGAAGTCTGATCCACGTATCAGGCTGTACAGACCCAGGGATGCCAAGAAAAGATTCCCTCTCCCTTGTACTTAATTCTGCTAAACGGGAAACAATTTAGGATTCCATTCTGTCATGCATGCAGTCAGCAACTTCACATTTATAGTAAAAACATTGCTACTTTAAAGACTGGCCTTCTTTCTCCCTAAAAAAAATCATGGAATAATACTATTTCTCACCACTGGTTGAATGTACACATTCCTCTTTGACAAGATTTCCTTCTGCTAGGAATTTATAAGGTAAGAGTTACAATGTCATGGCTACTTATGTATCTATCTGTCAACACAATATAGCACAAACAATATAAATTCCTAGGAGGTGACTAACTGTGTCACTGTGATAATGAACTTTTATTATTATTATTATTAAGGTATCATTGATATATACTCTTATGAAGGTTTCACAAGAAAAGCAATGTGGTTATTACATTCACCCTTATTATCGAGTCCCCCCATACCCCATTGCAGTCACTGTCCATCAGTGTAGTAAGATGCCACAGAGTCCCTATTTGTCTTCTCTGAGCTACACTGTCTTCCCCATGACCCCCCACACACCATGTGTACCAATCATGATACCCCACAATCTCCTTCTCCCTTCCTCCCCACCCGCCCTCTCCCACCCCTCCCATTTGGTAACCACTAGTCCCTTTTTGGAGTCTCTGAGTCTGCTGCTATTTTGTTCCTTCAGTTTTGCTTCATTGTTATACTCCACAAATGAGGAAAATCATTTTGTATTTGTCTTTCTCTGCCTAACTTATTTCACTGAGCATAATACCTCCTAGCTCCATCCATGTTGTTGCAAATGGTAGGATTTGTTTCTTTCTTATAGCTGAATAGTATTCCATTGTGTATATGTACCACCTCTTCTTTATCCATTCATCTACTGATGGACACTTAGATTGCTTCCATATCTTGGCTATTGTAAAGAGTGCTGCGATAAACATAGGGGTGCATGTGTCTTTTTGAATTTGAGAAGTTGTTTTCTTTGGGTAAATTCCTAGGAGTGGAATTCCTGAGTCAAATGGTATTTCTATTTTTAGTTTTTTGAGGAACCTCCATACTGCTTTCCACAATGGTTGAACTAGCTTCCATTCCCACCAGGATTGTAGGAGGGTTCTCCTTTCTCCACATCCTCGCCAGCATTTTTTGTTGTTTGTCTTTTGGATGTTAGCCATCCTAACTGGTGTGAGGTGATATCTCATTATGGTTTTAATTTGCATCTCCCTGATAATTAGCAGGATTATTTCATGTGCCTGTTGGCCATCTGAATTTCTTCTTTGGAGAAGTGTCTGTTCATATCCTCCATCCATTTTTAATAGGGTTATTTGCTTTTGGGTGTTGAAGTGTGTGAGTTCTTCATATATTTTGGATGTTAACCCCTTGTTGGATATGTTATTTACAAATATATTCTCCCACACTGTAGGATGCCTTTTTGTTTTACTGTGTGATAATGAACTTTTAAAGGAAAGGGACTACAAGAACAGTAAGTGGTTCCAAAAATGCCTGTATATTACCAGCAGCCAAGTATATAAACCCAAAGCACTGTAAAAATTTACAAATAATTATTTTAAATATACATTAGAAGAGAAATTCAAGGGGAAAAAGTACCTGAAGACAAATCAGCTTCTAGTTTATTTTTCCAAAATTCAAATGCTACACTAAAAAAGAGAAGCAGAAAACATCCTAATTAGGTGATAACGTGAAGCCATTCAAAGGGCAAGAATTATTTTAAAAGCAGATGATGAGGTTTATTTTCTAAATAGAGGGTCATTTCAAAAAATAAAATCACAAGCAATATAACTCAACTGCATCCTTCATCTCAAACACACTGAAGATGTACGGAGACACCCTAGAAGTTTCTATTAAATTGTGACGCTATCACGTGAACTCCAGCCCACTTTCACCCAGTGATCAAATGAATCAGGCTAGAACTCTCTCTCACACCTCCTCAAGAATGTCAGCGACAGGAAAACATTTTTAAAAATAAGGAGTACCTGTTTCTGTTAATTTCATGCCAGCTTTCTTTATACCCTCTCCAACAAATCCTCCATCCTCTACCAGGGAAATCAACGGCAATCCAAATCTGACAGAGAACACCAGTTACTCTTCAACGCCCATTCTCCCATCTTCCTTCGTAAGACACCTTTACTGTGTGTGTGTGTGTGTGTGTGTGTGTGTGTGTTAAATGGAAATAGTGTGTGAGGCTTTGGGGGAGCTTATTTAAAAGGTGTGAAGCACGTGCCCTCTTCGGCTTTTCTACCTTTCTGCTCTTCCTTAATGCAGAAACAATGGCTGCTGTTCCAACAGCCCTCTTGAACCATGGCAGACTTTAGAAATGAAAGCCAGGTGCAGCACAGCTGAAAAAGAGAGCCTGAGACAGAACCTCTGAGGCCTTTGTGAAGCTGCTTCTCCGGGCCTGAGTACTTACCTCCAGGCTTCTTTCATGCGAGGGTACAAAGACCTGCATGAGAGCCACTGTGGCTGGGTCTCTGTTTCTAGCCGCTAGACGCTAGTTCTAACACACATCGTCTTGAGCACCCTCCACCCCCCATCAGAGGATCTAAGCCCTGCTGCCCTTCCAGCCTCACCTCCTGCGGTACGCTCTGCCACCCTTCCAAAGGGTGCTATTCCCATCGTGCCCTAAATCTTCATAGATCAGTTCCTCTGCCTGGAACTGGACCCTATCCCACCCACTACTAAATTCCCAGTACTAAACTCAAGGGTCATTCCTGGGTGGCCTTTGCTGGCCCTCTCTTCCCAGCCCAAGTGAGAGTCTCCTCTTCCATCCTCTCCCTCCAACAGCATCCCATTTACAGCTCCATTTGTTGGTTTTAGTCAACTGTCTGTCTGCTACAAATCCCCACCCTTGAAAGCAGGGAGTACGGCATGTTCATCTCTATTTCCTTAGCGCCTGGTACAGCGCCTGGCTTAGGACCTTGACTGTAGGACCAGAATTTTGATTTATAAATAATGGGTTACAAGCCAGCCAAGCTTGAATGTGAGCTGTTCTCCCTCCTGTGTGCCTCCAGAACACTCTGTACATACCACTGAATAATGTAACTGGGGTTAGCTGTTTGCACATGGGCCTCTCCTAACAGACTGTGAGATCCACAGGGCGGGGACCGTGCATTACACAAGTCGGTGCCCCGACACAGAGCACTGCCCAACTTACACCACCTGCTCAACAAATATTTACTCATTGCTGACAAAAAAAAAAGACTAAATGAAGAGTGGCTTTCTTTAACCTCACGTTCACTGCATATTGCTACAGTCAGATACAAAAATGAATAAGATGTAGTCCCTGCTTTGAGAAGGCTACATCTAATCATAATTAGAACACATAAATACAGCTTTTAAGACAAAACATCACTCTGTATCTGCAGTCTCCAGCCTGTATTATGTGTTACTCTTTAAATATTTGGTAATACTACACACAAAAGTAATCTTTTACCAGGATGTAACCCCAATACATGATATTTCTTGTTCTTTGACTATTTTAAAAATCCACCTAGTAAGTGTGTAGTAACAAAGAACCATATGAAAGCTATTATTCACTCTCACAAACTGGGTCAGATCCCGGCTGAGGTTCCTCCCTCCTGTTCGTTTCACTTCACTTTCCAGCATTACCGTGAGTTTGGAAACCCCTCCCATTTTGCCAAGGACACAGCTTTCCTAGTTATTGTTCATTTTCATTGTAATCTTTTAAAAATGGAAGAGCACAAAACTCATCTAAATATGTCTGTTAAAATAAACAGCAGTTGCCTTGAGATACAATATAGTTTTTGGCCTACATATTTAATTTTCAGTTTATTCTCAGACAAGTAACATTGTTATTTTTCTTTCATGTCCTAAAATGAATAGCAACTAATAGCAGACTCTTTTAATGAAGGATAAAAATTTGCCTTATTGGGCAGTCACTACATTACGACTGCCGTAGGAAGTAAGAAGGATGTATTCGAACACAGGCCGTAAAATGAGTAATTGATGATGTCGTGTTGGGATACAGAATACAGCGTTCACGATGGCATCTGGGAATATCACCTGTGACAGGAGGACCACAACACAACAAAGAGTTTTACTAAGAGATGTCTACTCAAATACAATATCACAAGCTAATTAAAAATTTTCATGTTCAGAACAAAACTTCAATTAATATGATACCTATATCCTCTTTTTATAGTAACATACACCACCTCCCAATTACCTATAGTGATAGTCAAAAGCACCTCCATTTACTAGAGAAAATTATTCTATCCCCTCTTATTCTTTCAAGTTTCAAAAATAAGCATACTCTGTAGTATGTTTCAGGAGGAAAGGTTGAAACCACAGAAAGGAAGAAATGAAAAAAAGAAAAAGAACTTACAATATTTTATTAAGCAGACACAATATCAAGATAATACCATGTGTTCATCTCAACCAAACACATCCACACATCCTCAGGAGAGTGCATTTTGAAGTTAAGGATTTTGAAAACTACTCCTTGCTGCTAAACGTTAAGTTGCTAAGGCTCCAAACATGTGTCATATATTTCAAAAATTATTCACTAAATATTAATCCTATTACATGTTAATGAAATATCCCCAGTTGCCAAGTAATTTTCAAAAATGCACCAACTCATTAAAGAAAAAAAATCACATACTTGACTAACGGACATATTTCATTCAACTCTTAGCTGAATCTTTTCACTGAACTCTAGGTGGTTGTTCTCAGTCCAATTTTATGACATGCGTGTGGTGACTAGACCAAAACATGGCTGATACCCTGACCAAGAAAACCATGTAAACATGCCCCCTGTTATCCAGGACAGTTTTCATATCTGTACAAGAAAAACACCATGTGGAGTATAGCAATTAACTTCAGGCAAATCCTATGGTTCCCAAAGGAGGCATAATTTAAAATCTATGGACCATGGTGTTGATCCAGAGGAAGTTTCTGTCAAGGGAAAACACATTTTGAGTTTTTTGGCTTTTACTTTGATTTCCAGGGAACAGCATCTCTATAATACTCAGTGAAGTATGGATAAAGGGGAGAGAGGAGACTCCCCTTACCATGAATCCTCCTCCTCACTCACTCTGTTCTCTCCCCTAAACTAAATGGCTTTAGTCAACCATGGAGCTCAAAACCACAGAAATCCAAAATTTCGAAGTGACAGAACAGCTGTCAGACGATAACTGGAGCTGAATATGTTCAAAGCAATCCAAAATTAGAGAACTTCACGACGCAAGCATCTGAGGACCAAAACTGAAGAAACGCCATCTGATAACAGAAGCAGACATCATTCTGTGTTATAAAATCATACCTCCTGCCGGTGGTAGTCCATGGTTTGCGGCTTTCTATTTGTGTTCCCAACAAGCCTGAAGCTATTAAAATTGTATCACATGCCTTTATTGTTTTGCATAGGTAGTATAGTAACTCAAAAGACCTAATTAAACCATCACACAGAAAGGCACGCTGTCAGATTTTCCTGGTGTCTTTTTCTTCTGCAAAAATGTTGGCTTCATATAGGAACTGTCAAAGTAACAGCATCTCCGGTACTAGAGGTTGAAACTAGTTCTCCATCTGCTGCCATCAGCCTCTCTTCCTATCAATGCTTCACATAGGTCCTCTCGGCCCTGTCACCATCCTCGGTCACCACGTTCATCTCTAAATATACTACATTTTCTTTATTTTTTAAAATCTCTCCATTTAAGATCTTTTTCAGAATAAAATTTCTGGTTGTCTTTGTATATACCTCACTGCTGAGGCTTAGCACCACACTTTGTGCATAACAAACAGTCAATAAATATTTGTTGAATTAATGATGAATTACTCTACTATTATCATTATGAGAGGAGCACTCGGTTTTACTAAGTGAAAAATAATCTCTGTCTGTGGTAGGTGTACCTGTAGTCGGTCTCAGTACTGTTACTGACTGGTTATTGATTTGGGGCAAGTCCCTAACCTCTCTAGGTTTCTGTTTTCCCACCTGTTAAACGCAAAGTTGGCCGAGGTTAACTTTTTTTTTTTTTTTTACAATTTATTTTATTTTAGTATCATTAACCTACAATTACATGAGCAATATTGTGATGATTAAACTACCCCCTTCATCAGGTCCCCCCCACCAACCCTATTACAGTCACTGTCCATCAGCGTAGTGAGATGTTATAGAATCACTACTTGTCTTCCCTGAGTTGTACAGACCTCGCCATGCCCCCCCTACCTTACGTCTGCTAATCGTAATGCCCCTTTTACCCTCTTATCCCTCCCTTCCCGCCCTTCTTCCCCAGTCCCTTTCCCTTTGGTAACTATTAGTCCGTTCTTGGGTTCTGTGAGTCTGCTGCTGTTTTGTTCCTTCAGTTTCTTTCTTTGTTCTTATACTCCACATATGAGTGAGATCATTTGATACTTGTCTTTTTCGGCCTGGCTTATTTCACTGAGCATAATACCCTCTAACTCCAGCCATGTTATTGCAAATGGTAGGATTTGTTTTTTTCTTATGGCTGAATAATATTCCATTGTGTATATGTACCACATCTTCTTAATCCATTCATCTACTGATGGGCACTTAGGTTGCTTCCATTTCTTGGCTATTGTAAATAGTGCTGCAATAAACATAGGGGTGCATATGTTTTTTTCAAACTGGGCTCCTGCATTCTTGGGGTAAATTCGTAGGAGTGGGATTCCTGGGTCAAATGGTATTTCTATTTTGAGTTTTTTGAGGAACCTCCATACTGATTTCCACAATGGTTGAACTAATTTGCATTCCCACCAGCAATGTAGGAGGGTTCCCCTCTCTCCACATCCTCGCCAAAATTTGTTGTTGTTTGTGTTTTGGATGTTGGCCATCCTCACTGCTGTGAGGTGATATCTCATTGTGGTTTTAATCTGCATTTCTCTGATGACCAGCGACGTGGAGCATTTTTTCATGTGCCTGTTGGCCATCTGAATTTCTTCTTTGGAGAAGTGTCTATTCATGTCCTCTGCCCATTTCTTAATTGGATTATTTGCTTTTTGTTTGTTAAGGTGCGTGAGTTCTCTGTATATTTTGGATGTCAACCCTTATCAGATACATAATTTATGAATATATTTTCCCATATTGTAGGACGTCTTTTTGTTCTACTGATGGTGTCCTTTGCTGTACAGAAGCTTTTCAACTTGATATAGTCCCATTTGTTCATTTTTGCTTTTGTTTCCCTTGCCCGGGGGGATATGTTCATGAAGGAGTCATTCATGTTTATGTCCAAGAGATTTTTGCCTATGTTTTTTTCTAAGAGTTTAATGGTTTCATGACTTACATTTAGGTCTTTGATCCACCTTGAGTTTACCTTTGTGTATGGGGTTAGACAGTAGTCCAGTTTCATTCTCTTACATGTAGCTGTCCAGTTTTTCCAACACCACCTGCTGAAGAGGCTGTCGTCTCCCCATTGTATATCCAAGGCTCCTTTATCAAATATTAATTGACTGTAGGTGTTTGGGTTAATGTTTAGATTTTCTATTCTGTTCCACTGGTCTGTGGGTCTGTTTTTGTGCCAGTACCAAATTGTCTTGATTACTGTGGCTTTGTAGTAGAGCTTGAAGTCAGGGAGCATAATTCCCCCTGTTTTATTCCTCCTTCTCAGGACTGCTTTGGCTATTCGGGGTCTTTTCTGGTTCCATATGAATTTTAGAATTATTTGTTCCAGTTCATTGAAGAAAGCTGTTGGAAGTTTGATAAGGATTGCATTGAATCTGTAGATTGCTTTAGGTAGTATAGCCATTTTGACAATATTTATTCTTCCTAGCCAAGAGCATGGGATGCATTTCCATTTGTTAGTGTCTTCCTTAATTTCTCCTAGGAGTGTCTTGTAGTTTTCAGAGTACAGGTCTTTCACTTCCTTGGTTAGGTTTATTCCTAGGTATTTTATTCTTTTTGATTCAATTGTGAATGGAATTGTTCTTCTGATTTCTCTTTCTGTTAGCTCATCATTAGTGTATAGGAAAGTAACAGATTTCTGTGTGTTAATTTTATATCCTGCAACTTTGCTGAAATCAGATATTAGTTCTAGTAGTTTTGGAGTGGAGTCTTTAGGGTTTTTTTATGTACAATATCATGTCATCTGCAAATAGTGACAATTTGACTTCTTCTTTACCAATCTGGATGCCCTGTATGTCTCTGCTTTGTCTGATTGCCGTGGCTAGGAACTCCAGTACTATGTTGAATAACAGTGGAGAGAATGGGCCCCCCTGTCTTGTTTCCGATCTTAGATGAAAAGCTTTCAGCTTCTCGCTATTAAGTATGATGTTGGCTGTGGGTTTGTCATATATAGCCTTTATGATGTTGAGGTACTTGCCGTCTATACCCATTCTGTTGAGAGTTTTAATCAAAAATGGATGCTGAATATTGTCAAATGCTTTTTCAGCATCTATGGAGATGATCATGTGGTTTTTGTTCTTCTTTTTATTGATGTGATGGATGATGTTGATGGATTCTCGAATGTTGTACCATCCTTGCATCCCTGGGATGAATCTCACTTGATCATGGTGTATGATCCTCTTGATGTATTTTTGAATTCGGTTTGCTAATATTTTGTTGAGTATTTTTGCATCTATGTTCATCAGGAATATTGGTCTGTAATTTTCTTTTTTAGTGAGGTCTTTGCCCAGTTTTGGTATTGGAGTGATACTGGCTTCATACAAAGAGTTTGGAAGTATTCCCTCCTCTTCTATTTTTTGGAAAACTTTAAGGAGAATGGGTGTTATTTCTTCTCTATATGTCTGGTAGAATTCAGAGGTGAATCCATCAGGTCCAGGGCTTTTGTTCTTGGGTAGTTTTTTGATTACCGATTCAATTTCGTTGCTGGTGATTGGTCTGTTTAGTTTTTCTGTTTCCTGCTTGGTCAGTCTTGGAAGGCTGTATTTTTCTAAGAAGTTGTCCATTTCTTCTAGGTTTTGCAGCTTGTTAGCCTATAGATGCTCATAATATTCTCTTATAATTCATTTCCGTGGGGTCCGTCGTTATTTTTCCTTTCTCATTTGTGATTCTGTTTATGTGTGTAGATTCTCTTTTTCTCTTAATGAGTGTGGCTAGGGGTTTATCTATTTTGTTTATTTTTTCAAAGAACCAGATTTTGGTTTCATTGATTTTTTCTATTGTTTTATTCTTCTCAATTTTATTTATTTCTTCTCTGATCTTTATTATGTCTCTCCTTCTGGTGACTTTGAGCCTCTTTTGTTTTTCTTTTTCCAATTTCAATAATTGTATCTTTAGACTGTTCATTTGAGAATGTTCTTCCTTCTTTAAATAAGCCTGGATTGCAATGTACTTTCCTCTTAGAACTGCCTTCGCTGCGTCCCACAGAAGTTGTGGCTTTGTGTTGTTGTTGTCATTAGTCTCCATATATTCTTTGATTTCTGTTTTGATTTGGTCGTTAGCCCATTGATTCATTAGGAGAATATTGTTAAGTGTCCATGTATTTGTGAGCCTTTTTGATTTCTTTCTGAAATGTATTTCTAGTTTTATACCTTTGTGATCTGAGAAGTTGGTTGGTAGGATTTCAATATTTTTTAATTTACTGAGGTTCTTTTTCTGGCCTAGTATGTGGTCTATTCTGGAAAATGTTCCATGTGCACTTGAGAAGAATGTGTATCCTGCTGCTTTTGGGTGCAGAGGTCTGTAGATATCTGTTGGGTCCATCTGTTCTAGTGTGTTGTTCAGTGCTTCTGTGTCTTTACTTATCTTCTGCCTGGTTGATCTATCCTTTGGAGTGAGTGGCGTGTTAAAGTCTCCTAAAATAATTGCATTGCTGTCTATTTCCTCCTTCACTTCTGTTAGTATTTGTTTCACATATGCTGATGCTCCTGTGTTGGGTGCATATATATTTATAGTGGCTATATCTTCTTGTTGGACTGACCCCTTTATCATTATGTAATGTCCTTCTTTATCTCTTGCTACTTTCTTCGTTTTGAAGTCTATTTTATCTGATGCGAGTACTGCAACACCTGCTTTTTTCTCTTTGTTATTTGCTTGAAATATTTATTTCCATCCCTTCACTTTTAGTCTGTGTATATCTTTGGGTTTGAGGTGAGTTTCTTGTAAGCAGCATATAGATGGGTCTTGCTTTTTTATCCACTCTGTTGCTCTGTGTCTTTTGATTGGTGCATTCACTCCGTTTACATTTAGGGTGATTATTGATAGATATGTACTTATTGCCATTGCTGACTTTAGATTCGTGGTTACCAAAGGTTCAAGGGTTGCTTCTTTACTATCTGAGAATCTAACTTAACTTTCTTGTTAAGTTATTGTGAATGCCGTCTGATGTTTCTTTATCTCTCCCTTCCTATTCTTCCTCCTCCTTTCTTTATATATTAGGTGTTTTATTCTTTGCCTTTAGTTAGTATTTGGATGGTCTGCTTTCTTTGCTATGATTTTATTTTCTCTGGTGATATCTTTTTAGCCTTAGGGGTGTTTCCCTCTAGAGCAGTCCATTTAAGATATCCTGTAGTGGTGGTTTATGAGACGGAAACTCTCTCAACTTTCTTTTGTCTTGAAATTGTTTAATCCCTCCAACATATTTAAATGATAATCGTGCTGGATACAATATTCTTGGTTCGAGGCCCTTCTGTTTCATTACGTTAAATATATCATGTCATTCTCTTCTGGCCTGTAAGGTTTCTGTTGAGAAGTCTGATGACAGTCTGATGGGTTTTCCTTTGTAGCTGATCTTTTTTCTCTCTCTAGCTGCCTTTAATACTCTGTCCTTGTCTTTGATCTTTGCCATCTTGATTATTATGTGTCTTGGTGTTGTCTTCTTTGGGTCCCTTGTGTTGGGAGATCTGTGGGCTTCCGTGGACTATGAGACTATTTCCTTCCCCAGCGTGGGGAAGTTTTCGGCAATTATTTCTTCAAAGACACTTTCTATCCCTTTTTCTCTCTCTTCTTCCTCTGGTACTCCTATAATGCGAATATTGCTCCGTTTCGATTGGTCACAGAGTTCTCTTAATATTCTTTCATTCTTAGAGATCCTTTTATCTCTCTCTGCCTCCGCTTCTTTGTATTCCTGGTCCCTGTCTTGTAATTCCTTGATCGTGTCTTGAACCTGATTCAATCTGCTGTTGAGTCCGTCAATGGCTTGTCTTATTTCTGCATTATCTTTCCTCACTTCCCTCACTTCCTTCCTCAGCTCTTGCACATTTTTCTGTAGATCCGTCAGCATGGCTATGACTTTTATTCTGAATTCTTTTTCCGGAAGACTATGCATGTCCATTCCTTCAGATTCTCTCTCTGGGGTGGTGTTTGTCTGAAGCTTTGTCTGTATCATATTCTTCTGTCTTCTCATGACTATAGAATTAGTTGTTGGTAGTTGTCACATATGTCCGCTGGGCTCTTTATGACTTTAAAAAGGAAAGAGAAGAAAGGAGAGAAAAGAAAAATAGAAAAAAAAGAGAAAAAAATACTACTACTAAAAAAAAAGTAAAAAGAGAGAGAGAAAAAGGAAAAGAAAGGAAAGAAAAAGAAAAAGCAACAACACGTTAAAAAAAAAAAAGCCCACCAGCGGTGGTTTCTGTGTGAATGCTGTAGGTGGCGCTATTGCTCCACTATTCCAGAGCCGTGGCCACGTCGCTCCGCACGGCCCTTTAAAGCTGTGGCTGGAGTGAGACTTTATGGGAGGCTGTTGAGCTCTGTGGGAGTCCTAAATATGTCTACCCTTTCCCAGTCGCCTGCTATGGGGTCCGAGGCTCCCCAGGACTCCCAGCCTGCTGGGTTGAGTGTGCCGCAGCAATGAGGTTCTCTGCTGGACTCCTGTCTCTTTAAGACCACTGAGAAACAAAGCGCGTGCTTTTCTCCTTTTTTTTCCCCCTTTTCTTTCTTTCTTCTCTCTTAAGCTGGGCTGTTTATGACTTTAAAAAGGAGAAGGGGAAAAAAAGAAGAAGAAAAGAAAAAAGAAAGGAAATAATAATGGAAGGAAAGGGAAAGAAAAAAATGAAAAGAAAGGGGAGAAAAAACAATAACTAAAAAAAAAAAAGCCACTGAGAGTGGGTTCTGTGTGAATGCTGTAGGTGGCGCTGTTGCTCCACTATTCCAGAGCCATGGCCGCGCCGCTCCGCAAGGCCCTTTATAGCTCGGGCCAGGTTGGGAACGAATGGGAAGCTGTTGATTTCTGTGGGGGTCTTAATAGCAGCCACCCTTTCCCAGTCACCAGCTAAGGGGTCCAAAGCTCCCCAGGACTCCCAGTCTGCTGGGCTCAGTTTGCAGGGCTATCCGGCCCCTCTACTGAGCTCCTGTCTCTTTAAGACCGCTGAGAAAGAGCGCGCGCTTTTCTTCCCTTTTTTTCCTTTCTTTTTCCTTCCTGGAGGCTGCTGTGGGCAACTTGCACGTTCCCGGCTGGGACCCTGTGCCCTCTGTCTCTCCAATCTCTGCTACACCGCAGGCTGTGTGTCGGCACTCCTGGCGCAGACTTCCACTCCCTCCCGGCTCTGAATCCTCTCCTCCCGCTGGAGCGCTGGGGGGGAGGGGCGCTCGGTCCCACCAGGTCGTGGCTCCGTATCTTACCCGCCTCGCCGGGACTTCCGCCGGAGTGCTGGGGTGGAGGAGCGCTCAGGTCTCGCTGAGTCGCAGCTCCATATCTTACCCGCCTCGCCGGGTGCCGAGTCCTCTCTCCGGTGTGTCTGACCGCCGGAGCTCTGGGGGGGAGGAGCGCTCGGTACCGCTGGGTCGCGGCTCCGTATCTTATCCGCCTCACCGGCTGCCGAGTTCTCTCAGGTGTACCTGTGCGCTGTGCACGTTCCTGTGTATTCTGGTCTCTCTTTTAGGGATAGTTGTATTTGCTGTGTTTTCGTGAATAAATATAATGTTGGGAGGAATTTTTCTGCCGGTCTGTTCACGTCGCCATCTTCCCGGAAGTCTCCCCAGGTTAACTTTTAAAAAAATTCTTTCCAGCAATAATGTCTGTAATTCTATGAGTTTTTAAAGAAGGCTACATCAATAGAATCAGTGTCCAAAAGTATTTGAAGGTAATTTTTTATATGGCATAAAATTTAAAAATGCTGTGCACCAACAAAAAGGTGAAGTTTGAGTAGAGCCAATTTTGCAGCATGTATTGATCACCTCCTAAGTGCAGTACACTGTGCTGGGCAATCTAAGTGCACAAAAATGTGTGACTATCCCTGAGGGCTTTCAGTCCAATGGGGGAGATGGATAAGTAACACCTACAATATAAGGCAGATGAGGAGCGTGCCAGAGAGGCAAAATAACATAATTTACACAGGATAACAACGGGATGGAACGTCTCAAGCTAGAAGATGTCTCATGGTCACACACAGAGACCCGGACAGGCCTCACCCCAGTTCACCTGACACTGCAGCGGAGTGTGATCTTCTACTTAACACAGAATGTGATCCTATTTCCCTTAGTGGTGTTCTTATATGTCAGCAATTACAAAACTTTATTCTGGTTGGTAAAGATACTGATAACAGCGTACTGCAAACCTTGAATATTTTCCTCAGTACTCCACATACTGAAATAGAATCCACATCCAATTCCTCTCAAAAACAAAACACCTGCATAAGGGGTACAATTTCAGTCATTAGAATACACTCCATCATGTGACTGTTACGAATATGTACTGACTCTTCATATCAAGTTAAAGGTAAGGCTCCAAGTGCCTATGAAGTAAACGTGGTAATGATACTACATACAGTAGGTTTCCAGGACAAACGAACCAGGGCTCCCGATAACCACATCTTTCAGATATCTTTTGCTTCTGGCATAGACAGACCAAGAAGTAACCAAAAAAAACAAAACAGGTATTTTTTTAAAGTAATGTTAAGGAAGCAATCATGAGTGGGCAGCGATTTAAAAAGTACAGCTGAGGAACATGATTGATGAATTAGAAGGAAGGATGTATTCTGGATAGAGCAGTGACATATCACAAAAGATACTTTGGTGAAGGCACAAGGCATGAAGGAGAGAGAGCAGCAGTGATGATGACTGTGATCAGAGGGAGACAGGGACCCCCCACACCAGACAGATGTCAGCGTGGGGCCACTGGACATAGATGACAATGGAAGGAAAACCGCCAGTCATGCTCTCAGGCCCCAGCAGCAAGGATGGGTCCTCTGATCAGAAAGGTGGGGAAAAGGAATGGCAGCTCACCTGTCCAGGCCACCCGTGCACACACAGTAACCTTTGAAGAACCTGTGAGGTGTATCTGTGGAAAGGGGCTGGGGAGTTTGGAGAAGCCGAAACACCTGAACAGGTCCCGGGATCCCCAAAGGCTCTCAGCCAGCCCTCTGGAGAGAGAGAGCTTCCCGCAGAAGTGTCCCGGGTACTCAGACACCCTCCCACATGGCAGCGCCGCTGCACCAAGCCACAGAGCAACCCAGCCGGCAGCTCGCAGGGTATGAGCAGCACAGACCAGCTTCCGACCCACAGCTCTCAGAGGAGTGGAACTGAGAAGGGCCAGAGGGGCAATCTGGGGTGTTTTTAGTGATCACAATGGCCTCTGCTGGGCTGCAGCCGGGCAGCCTTTACAGAACAGTCCTGGGTAACAAAGGACCACTGTGCCACCTGCAAGTCTTTCAAATGTCCCCCAGACTTCCTTGGAGATGAAAAACTCCTGTTTATAGTTACCTAAATTTAGAGCCCTACACCACTTCACTTGTGCACACAAAGTATTTCTTGTGTGCTTTTATACACAATGAATTTTCAAAGATTGCAATGTCCTTAAATGTAAATTGAGGAAGAATTATACTTGGGTTGTTTGTAACTGTACTAAGAGGTGTCCACCATTTTGGAAAATCATGTCACCCACTCACAGTGTCTAAGTTACCAACACAGCACACCTGTCAATCTACGGTTGTGGATGTTACATTTATGGTGACTCTGTGTGTGCGTGTGCATGTGTGTGTGTCTGTTTACTTAGACCTTATTTCAAAGTTTCAGATATAAAGAAATGCTGCTGATATTCAGTTGAATGATGTTTTACTTTCCTTTAATCCAAATTTATTCATTATAAGTAGGTTCAAACATCTGACTACTTCATTACCTATCCCAGCATAGTCATGAGCAAGAATTTACATAGTAAAATGCATCGAAAGTTATCTTTCCTTTTTATTTATAATTACGGCATTCTTTTAATTTTAAAATTATGCGCATAGGTATTTACATCTCCTATAAGTTTCATTTCGGAAATAAAGGGGGACATTTCAAAATATGTTAGGAAGAGAGGGTACCGAGTCCGATGGGGCTGGTAATGACTCCATCAGCTGCATCAGAGAAGAGAAAGCTACCCAGTGGATCCCGATATCTATTCCTATGGAGAAAGGCAAAGGGCAAATGCATCGCACGTTGCTACTGGCACTGAGAAAGGAAACATCACCTAACCATGACTACAAAAGGGTAACCCTCCCGGATCAGAGCTCTGCCAGGACCTGAAAGGGCAGCACCAACCGGCTACGGGGCAGTTCCTCACTCACCGGACAGACGGGAGCTCTCTGTCCACAACAGCAACTGAGACACACCTGAGCATTGTCAGAAATCCTGGTGTTGCGGCGTGATGGCGCTCTATGGCAAAGCGTTTGACAAAAGACAGTCAGGAAGCCTTGAATCTGCAGAACAATTCTCCAGTTTCTGTTGTATTTTGTTTTTGAAGAACTCATTTCTAAACCAGTCTAATCTGTAAACGCACTACAGTGGGGGCAGAGACATGAAGAGGGGAGAAGACGCGGCTAAGGTGGGTGCATATATAGTTATTGTAATTTCTCTTATTAGAGTTAAATTTGATTAGTACTAAGTATTCATTTGTTATACTTATATAGTGGGAAGGGCAGAAATACAAACACAAAGCAAAACACTATTTGGTAGAATTAGTACTATTAATATTAACAGCGAAATCCTTTTAAGTCTTTGTTTAAATGTCATCTTCTCAGTGAGGCTTAAATGATTTCCTATTTACAGCTGCACCCTACCCAGAATCCTACACTCCCAGTCCCTATAGCAATTTTGTCCCACAGCTCTGATAAATTTCTAGCATGCTGCGTAATTTATTTATTACGCTTATTGTTGCCTCCTGTTGTGAGAATACACACTGGGGGAGGAACCTTTGCCTGTTTCGTTTACTGCACATCGTTTAATACAGCATCTAGAACACTGTATTAATACATATTTGTAGAAAGAATGACCAATAGCACCTACCACTCACTCAATGACTCCTAAGTGTCAGACACATCATCACATAGAAGATCTTATTTAGTCCTTACAAAAAAGGCCTGTGAGATAAATAGTATTCATCTCTATTTTATAGATAAGCATACTTTAGAGGAGTTAAGAAAGTTGTTCAATCTGGTATAGCCAGTGAGCAGTGGAACCAGCATTCAAGTGAAGTCCAGGCAGCCTGCCTGGAAAGCCTATCCCCTAATCTAATCGGTGCAGCGGGCCTTGGTGGGGCTCAGACACGGTCCTTCTCCCTTCAGGGCATAAGCGAGGTCTCTGGACTAGTCAACCCCAATACTGACCCCATTTTTGCTCAATGGGGCCCTCGGGGAAAATATGCAAGATGAAAAGTAATGGCTTAATGTGGCTATATCTCTAAATACCTCAATGTTGGGGTCATGAAAACCTTCACAAATAATTGTTGACTTAACACCTTTAAAACAAAGACATATTTGCACCTAAACATCCTTGAGACAAAAGGAAATTTATTCATTAAACGCAGTAAAAATTAAAATTAAGAACAGAGCAAAGCATGGCTGACCTCATCTTCCCAAAGTGATGTGTTATATTTTCTCACTTGGCCAAACTCTTTGAGGGACGAACCTTTTGACATTCAGCACTCTCTCCTTTCCACTCACAGCATCTTCTGCCGCATGTTCACTATTCAAACTAGACCAAAGGGAACAATGACAGCCTGCAGCTATTATTTTGCCATTTAATCAAACCTGAATAAAGCATGCATATGCGTAAGCAAAGGGAAAAGCCCAAGGGGGCTCACTTGCGGTTCCATGAAGAGGCTGCCAGAGGGGGACTCATCTGTTCACATATGAGGAATAATTTCTCCATCAGGGTTGAGGAGGCTCTGAACACATTTCTTTCCTCTCTTTTTTAGGACCGAAAATGAAGGTAACAATTGCACAGCACCTGTTAGCTGGTAAGGCGAACACTGTAAATCCTTGCCATAGAAATACTCATGAGCCCAAACAGATAATACTTTTTTAGCATGCCCTTCACTGAATTATCTCAAATATTTTTAAAACTTAAAGTTCTGGTGAGTCAAACATAGAGTTGCAGCTATGTCTACTCCTATGTAAAGGCAGAGAGAATAGGAAACTCAGAACACTAAGTGATGCCAGAATTCCAGCCTGAGTTAAAAGTGCAAAATAGGAAACTGTATTCCCAGAAAACAGGTTCTCCAGAGGCAGGCGACCAAGAGACTCCAGCAGAGTGACTTAGGGGGTGCTCGGTTTTTCTAGCACCTCAGAATTCACCTCAGTTATGAGTGGATGGAGCGCATCACTTCAGTAGGCTACCATTTAGGATTAAGGCTTTAACGCTTAATACAGAAACAAAATTTCACCAAAATGCTTAGGCTTGTCTGCCCTTTCATGTAGTCCTCAGACCTCTACACCTTTAGTGTTGCGAACAGAGGTCGAACTTTCTCAAATTCAGCTCCTTTTCACAAGAACTGTATGCATTTTATACCCCTCAAAAATGGAAAATTTAAAATTAACAAAACAGATAACTCAAACTGCCTCCTAGAGGAAGACAAATTCATGCTAAGATGTACTGAATCTTACAGAGTAACTGTCCCTTTAAAATTCAAAACTGATCAAAGAAAGTTATAATCTATCTTTACTATTTAAAAAAAAGCTAGAAACTTTATGAGAAAAAGGGTGCATTTTTGTTTTCAAACATCCAATTTTTCCTTTCTTATAGCACAGAGAATTTTAATATCTGCTTAATCAGAAGAAGTAAAATGTTATTTGGATTAAGAGCAGCAGATAGGTGCCACTCACTGCACTTCAGATGTTTCTGACCTTTTTGAAAGAGACCAATTTCGTATTTCCATCTCTCCTGCCTTCACTATTACAATGGCTTGGTCGTCGGATTTCTTCCCTCTAGTGCCTTGACTTCCTACTCTATCTTTGACACCATTACCAGAATTATCTTGCTAAACCATCATAATCATGTTATTCTCCTGAAAAAAGTCCAAACGTCCTGCCAGAGCACTCAAGAAACCTCACCACCACAGCCCGCCCACCTTCCCAGTCCCCTCTGCACAGTCAAGCTCAGCATCCCTAGCCTCCAAGGCCTGGGGCCCGCCAAGTCCCTTCCATGGGTCTGGGACTTTATCCACATGCTTTCCTCAGTCCCTCCACTTGTTTGCCACTGAAATTAACATTGGCCTTGCCCCATGAATGAAGATGCTCCCAATACTCATGGTCACAATTACTTGTTCCTTCCCTTGCATTCCTACCTCACACGTTTTATCTCTAGTATGATGCTTATTTTACCAGGATTAGTGTTAAGATGGATGGATGTTTGCATTGCCCTCTTTCCCACTACTCTCTGAGATCAAAGATCCGATCTTGTTTAACTCCTAATAACTAGAAGTACCTTACAAAGAACTATGTACATGGTGGCTGTGCAGTGAATGTTTGCTGAATGAAAGAATGAATGAATGAATCAATCAACCAATGAATTTCTGAGGAGGAGGAAGGTAAAGGTAGGGTTTCACACACCAGCATTTATACACATCATCAACACAGACTTTTCACAATACAAGGTAAATATACCAAAATCAAGTGTGTGTGTGTGCATGTGTGCAATCACACGTGGACACCCAAAGTTTAAAATTCTAGAATTTTATAATGGCTCAAAAACGGAAATACTTAGTTATAAATTTAACAAAACATGTATAGGACTTGTATGATGAAACTACAAAATGCTGGTGAATAAATTATAGAATATCTAAATGAATGGAAATACATAACATGTTCACTGGAAGACTCAACAGAGTAAAAATGTAAATTAATATACAGGTTTGATGTAATTACCATCAAAAGCCCAGCAAGAATTTTATAGATAAACACAAGATTATTCTAAAATTTATTTGGAAAGGGAAAGGAACTAGAATAGCTAAAACAGTTATGAAAAAGAATAAAGGGAACGCTCTCAGTCTACTCAATTTCAAGATATCAGATGGCTATGGTGATCAAGACTGTGTGGCACTGGAACAGACACAGAGATCGGTGAAGCAGAATAGAGAGTCCAGAAATAATGATGAAATCTTTGGGAACTAGGACTAGGTAAAGAGCCCTTAGACTCAATACCAAAAGCACTATCCAAAAAAAAAAAGGAAATAATGATAAACTAGACTTATCAAAATTAAAAACTTTTATCCTGAAAAAGACTTGCTAAGAGGATGAAAAGAAATTAACAGACCAATAGAAACTATCTGCAAACCATATATCTGATAAAAGACTAGTATCAGCATATATGAAGAATTCTCAAAACTCAACAGTTAGAACAATTCAACACTTGATTGATGAAGAAAAGCTAACTTTCCCAAAGCAGATCATTTAAATCAACTCCTAAGGCATCACTGAGGCAAATTTGGACATCATGAACATTCCAGGAGCTCTTGGAGTTACTGAAAATGGCAAATGGTCCATTTCCCTGGAAGCCAGGAAAGGATGAGAATGGTTTCCACAGCATATCTCCATGCTTTATTAAATGGAGAAGCTAAAGTTATTTTTTTTATTAAAAAAAAAGCTAAATAAATACTTTCAAGAGACCTGAATGTTATAAAGCTTGCTATCTCAGAGTAACATCTCACTGTCCCTTTGGTAGCTTTCCATTTCATTTTCCTTAGTTAAGAACTTAATACAGAAAGAAGGGCCTGGGGGCCACCTGCCATAACTGCCTACCTCACCTGAACTGTGATTCTTGATTCATGTCATCCATATGGGCAATGACTAACGGAGGAGGTAGGCTAGCTTTATTGGGAGAAAATAGCCTCTTAAGGAAATTAAAATTTTCTTTCATGAACTTGTTTTCTTACAAAAAAAAAAAAACAGCAAAGAGAAAGAGACAGCAATAAACTCAGCTGCTATCAAAACAATGCTTGAAAAAGTTTCACTATTTTAATAACAGCCAGAGCTAAGTTAACAATTGACACTGCTCTGGCTATTACTATTATAATTAAAATTATACCCAAACTTAAGTTTTCATTTTAAACTCCATAATTAAACCACTGCCATCTAGAGGCTAAAAGTACTTCAAAAGGAACATTGTTTTTATGATCAACTATTTTAAAATGCATGATATTTGGACCAGAAGAACGCATTCCTTACAGAGGTAGATAGCTCTGGGGAACTGACTAGTGAACCTTCAGATAAAATGACATTTTAATCTTCCTTTACATACCACATCTCCTGCGTAGCTTCATAAGCGTGTCAGCTCACTTTATCACTTGCTGTATTACATTAAGAAAAATGTTTTTATTTTCTCACCTTTCCTTCTAAAAGTGGCATATGACTGACATATCCAGAGGAATAGCCTTTACTTGGAAATATTTCCTCTTAGAATTTAAATTATATTAGATCATTTATGAATATATAATCTAGATAACTTACAAATTTTATAAATTTAAAATTTAAATTATACATCCATAATTTTCATAACATAAATTACTGTTTATATGCCAATAGCAGTCCCTTTAATATGCTTCAGGACCTTTGAAATTATATGCATATTTTCTATGTATATGCATATGTGCTTTGCTTTTAACAGTTTCTCAAAAGAATTTGTAAACCCAAAAAAGTTAAGAATCACTGAGTTATTCCCAAGTGGCCAATACATTATTTATCTATAAGTAGCATCTCTGAAAAGCAAACAGAACCCTCTATGACTTAGAGGGCTTGAATAACCACATAGCTTCCCATTTATACACTACTACACCTATATGCAATAGGAATGGGTTTACCAAATACTCTTTTTTTTCTACTTTCTTTCAATGGCTCATTTTTCACATTAAGTCAATCTAAAAATTATGTACCCTAGAAAATGTTCAGTCAAACCACAAAGAAAACTGGGCACGTGTGTACACTAGAAGGGCTGCTATTTGATCTCTTGGTCAGTGATGAAGAGGTCAGAGAGATCTGGAATTGTAAAAGAGCTTCTCTCACTTAAAACCGTATCAATAGTTCAGTACAAGAAAATCACTAAAACTCTAGTATTACTCTAATATACTCATAAAGATTCAAAAAGTAAATCTTCCTTCTGCCTTGATGTGTTGAAGAGTTACCATGGCTCGGGCATCTACCCGAATGCTTTTCCGTGCAAACCATTTTAAACAGCTATGCTGCTCCTCTGTATGTACCTTAGAGCAGGGCTGTTTGTCTTTCATCCTTCCACATCTAGTGCCAAACACAGTGCCTGCTTCCATAGGCTATTCAAATAGTTTTGCATTAATTAATATTGTATGACCCGATTAAATCCTGTAATTTAAACTTTTGAAAGCTATCCCAATTTGGACGGGTCCAAGATGCTCCAAAATGACAGAGGGTCATAAATAAAACAAGCATCTTAGGGACATATGTCAAATTCTTCCATAGAACTATCACTTACAGTAACATTCCTTGAATTGTTTCATACTAAGTCAACACTAACAAACATATGAGTAACTGGGCAGAGAACATAAACTTGCTGAAAACACAGAGACAGTAAGATATCCCAATATCAATCTAAAGCTTCTTAATTAAAATGAATGTGAAAACTGTCACCAATATAAAGATCTATAGACAGATAACAGATTTATATATATATATGAGTAGAAATACAGTTGAAGTTCATGTTCAAGCCAAAATTAAATTTTAAATAAGAAAGATGCATATAAGATTGTGCAAGGAGAAGGAATTGCTAAGAGTCATCCAGTTCAAACTCTAATCTAGCCATTTATCATTTAAACAAGTTTCTTGGCTTGTTTTGAAAGGTTTCTAGGATTATATAATGCACTATTAGGTATAAAGCTTTCCAAAATTATTCTTTGTTCACTTATATGAACAGGAAAGAAAACTAAATGAGAAAAGAGGGCTCTCAAATCTGGCAGTGCACACTGATAATAGCACCTGGGACTCTCAGACAAGAGTCCCTGGTACTGGTTTCTCTATCATTCATATTCTGAAATCCTCTCAAACATGTCAGGAGTTGCACAGGCTCCCAAATGAACATCTCAACATAGTTCCAACAGATCTCTGGTAACAACCATACAGAACACAACTTCACTGAATGTAAGGCTCAGTCCAGCTCTGATGAACATGTAGATGTTCCTTGATTCATAGTTACTACCCTGCACTAGCATAAAAACTAGCTATTCAGGTGAGGGGGACATCTTCATTTTTCAGTCTGATACCTACTATCAGTTCCAAAAGCGCAGATCCCTCATGCTCCGATCTGGAAGTTAAAAGGCAGATACTTTACACACCTCCTGGAGGAGCCCAGGGACTGTCGGGAAGAATGAATCTCCTGTTGCCTCCACTCCTGCTTTGAGATAGAATCTTCTGTTGTATTTATTGGGTACTTTACAGAGAGGAAATACTGGCTTATCAATGGCAAAGAACAGTGGCAGAAAAGAGGTGGGGTGTAAGCAGGGCTTCAAGGATACCTGGGAGTGAAGGCAGAGGTTGGGAAGAGGGCTGGGATGAAGAAGAGCACAAGCTCTTCAGACTGGGCAGAATGGACACACCCTCCAGTGGGCAATTTCAGGATAAGGAATACAGTTTATCGAATAAATAAGTGAATGAAAGAATGGACTAACAAAGGAACCAATGAATAGTAAGTGAATGAGTAAGCCTATAAAGGAAGGAGGTTGATGAATGGTACGCTGGAATTAAGATGCAGATAGCCCTAAATGCCAAGCAATGAGTTCAAATCCATTCTAAAAAGCAGCATGAGATGGGCATACCTTAGAGCTGTGCAGTGCACAGCCTGGCCATCTGTACACACAGACATGCCTAAAAGCAGTGCAAGTTTTTATCATTATGAAATGAGCGACTGAGGAAGCAGTAGGCAAAATGTAAGAAAGGAAGCCTTACATTGGGAACGTGAACTACAACCTAAGTTACCATTTTGACTACATAAGACCGAATGTGACATGCACATGGTAACTAGATTTCTGGAATTAATGATCATTTTGAAAATGGAGATTATTTGATTTATATACCAAAATGGTCAAGTTTTGATACTGTATGATTCAGTGGGTTTTTGTATATTTACAAAGTCATCCAACCATCACCCTATCTAACCCCAGAACTTTTCATCACCCCAAAAGAAACCCTGTACCCACTAGAAGTCACTCCCCATTTTCCCTCCCTCCAGGCTATGGAATTGACATGCTTTAACCTTAATACAGATTTCTCTTTTTTTGTATCTCCTCAAAGTGCACATATGTAGAGATTTTGCACATTAGCAGAGTCACAGTAAAAGATAAATGATTTATTTTAAAATTCCTGCCAAACTCAGGAAGTATCAAAGAAGACAATTTTTTTTTCTATCTGCCTGATGTGGCATTTTTACTTTCACTTGGTCCATAGCAATTTTCAAGGTTCATTACATTTTCTGACGTAGCACTTGGTTTCTCAATTGTAAAAGCTTAAGATTTTTTTCTCCCCTTTGGATATCATAACCTAAATATAGAGGCCAGATCAAAAGATGGTTCGAGTGGATGGTGCAAACTAATCACCACTTGAGCAACCACAACCTTAGATCGTAATTGATTTTTCCTTCAAGCCACAAAGTGAAACAGAAGTTCCGTCTCAGAATGTACAGGTATTTCTGCAAATCCATAGATGGAATTAGTGGGTTATAAGTTCAGCTGATTTTTTTCCCCATTTTTAAGGTCAACTAAGAATGCACCTCCATTAAATTTTGTATATAATTCTACTACTGGGTTTTGGGATTATTCTTTGGTATTGGGCAGCCCATGTTAAACTAAAACTATCTCCAAATTTCTCTCAAAGATCATTATTACCCTGAATTTTTCATTCAGCTTTACACATATGCCTCCCCATCCCTACAAACATACATGCTCTTTTTCTCTCCATATTCTCTTAAAAATGCACAATACCTTTACTTTAAAGAGAGATTTCTCAAGTTAATGAAATCAGGCTGAAAAAAAATGATATGTAAGTCTAACTTATTTTCCCCATTCTATGAATATGGCCCAAAAGACTAAATTCACAAAGCAGACAGATGTTGTGGACACTGTTCTCATCTATCCATCTCCACTTTGCCCCCAGAAGCTGTACTAGGTGAGGTGGCTTTCACAGGCACAGCGGCCACCAAGCCCCCAGCCTGGGCCATTCAGGGGATGAGGTTTTATCTTCTCCCTTCACAATGACTGAGTACCCGGAGGGGGTCTGCCATCAATAATTCATGAGCAGCAAAAGCAACATAGTGTAATCAGGGAGGAGTGAGGGCAGAACTTACAGCAGGTTCAGGGAGACTGATGGGGTGTTCTATTAATACCTGACCTAACTTCTTGGGAAAGTTTAATTTTTCATAGACCAAAGACCTAAAATTAACCTTTTTAAGCTTATGTTGATGAAGGATCTTTCCCAAGGGAATAAGAAATGTTTAAAAACCACTTTTGATGAAAGCAGGAGGCTAAAATGGATATTTCAATACCCAGGAGATTTGCTCAGATCACACGGAACACCAGAAATAGGACTTACTTCACTTCACACTTAGCTAAAATATCCTTAATTAGATTATTTTTGCATCTTTAGTGATTATTTTCAAAAATGTTCTATAGGTGCTTTAAAACACACTCTCATTTTTCAAATGCCAACTCCCTACACTCAAGGAAAGGAACTGGGAGTACTCTGTACCTTATTTCTCCTTTTCTAGTAATTCCCTTGTCAACGAATAGTAAAACAACCAAGCTGTATCCCAAAGCATTAGAATCACTGAATTTGAAATGTATTTTTTAAGCAAAAATGATGGATTCTGATTTTTTAAGCAAAAATGATGAACAATAATTACCCATCTTTAAATTCAAAATCGTTGTTATGTGCCATGTTCCATAGAAAATCTGAAACGGTTAACAATGGTGGATTATAGAAGACCTGAAGGATAGGTTTTGTTTCCCAACTTTGTTGAATCTGGTGTTCAAAAGATGTTGAATTTCAGCACACCCTGCGGAGAGCAGCAGACAAGAATCTTGCTGGTAAGTAAAGAGTGGCTGATCGAGGCTTTTTAATGGACCATCCTCATAAAGACATGGGAGAAGTACCTGTATTCATTATTCAGGGAAGTACCGCTCCCTTTCGGTATGCTCTGATAGCTTTTTCACTATTTATTGGTTGATAAGAAGACAAATAAGACATGGGAATGGATAAATCATTCTTTAATTATATAAGAACAGTACCTAAAGCCAAGATCTCTTTTAAAGAGGAAGAACGAAGTGCAGAATGCACACACATCCCAAAGGAGAAGACGGCCAATGAGGTAGGCATGCGGTCCTTCCTGAAGTGCTTGGTAAAACGGGGACGAGGGGCGCCCTGGAGACCAGGGGCCTTGGTTTCAAATCCACCACCACTGCTTTTGATATATGTCATCTTGGGCAAGAAACTTTTCTCCAAGCCCCAGTTTCCTCATCTGGAAAATATTAATGCTACTCATCTCATGTAATTCTGGGGGACTAAGAACAGAACCCATGAAAAAGACATAACATTTCCTAGCAAACAACATGGCTGAATCAATGTTAGCTGTTTTTTTCCCGTATTCTTTTACTGGTATTGTTCCCAGTTGTTGTTATTATACTAGCATGAATAATTGTACACAGAGGGCTGAGCAATGCTCACCGTGATGCCGCCACCTGCTCCACGGTGGATTGTTTTCCTGGTAACTAAAGCATAGTTTTTAAGCACCAGGTTTTTTTTTTTTTTTATTCCAACCACTTGGAAGAAAATGCTTCCTAAGTACCTCTCATGGTGCCCAGCTTAACAGGGTGGAGAGGACCTTTCTTGGTGAGTCAGGACCACCTTCAAGATCAATAGTGACTGTCTCGTGTAACTTGTGACAGGGCAGAAGGGCTGCCAGGGGCTACCCATGTGGGGATGCTTCCGGTGGCCGATCCATTCAACTGCTAGGCTGTTCTTGAAGCTAGTGACTCTGGGGAAAATGAAATTTTGGAAAGGTTCGGAGGAAACAAGATCTCCCAGGGTCACATGTAGCTAATGCATGGGAAGCAGTGACTTGAACCTCAAAGGATCTGGCCTGGGAGCCAGTGCTCCACACAGGACTCTACACTGTTCTCAGTTGTCACCGGCCACAGCTACAAACAAGCCTAACACTATAATGAAGAGAATGATTTCTCCAGTCTTGTCTAGTTTGTACTGCTAGTCAGATTTGAACTTCTTAAACATATGTTTACAGGAGAGGCCTCCTGGAGGCTTGCTGCAGGTTAGAGAGAAGGTGCTCAGGTGGGACATGTCTGTAATCACTTGTTGTCATTTTAATGCCCTAAATTCTCTTTCATAGTTGTGGCAGCTAATGACAGCAACAACGGCTTATGTTTCTTAAACATGTAGCGTGTTCTAGAAACTGCAGTAAGTCCTAAACAACCACAGCTCTCCTGAATGTACTCAGAATTTATAAAGTGAATGATCAGCATGCAACGTAAAGGCATGTTTTTCAATTTTTCATTTAAATTTATTAATTGACCCAGAATTCACAAACCAAAGTAAAAAAACTCAAAATACACATTTATCTTCTGGATTCAAAAACCAAGAATACAGTACTAGTTTCTGTTTAAATCCTGTTTACTGAGTGCAGCATTCAGTGGAGGCATAGTTTATTTAGACAGAAGTAATGAGGAGTTACTTGGAACAATGTTAAGTTTCTTATAAAGAAGAAAAGTTATGCTTATGTCCATTCCTTCCATTTTTCAGAGTTTTCCTTCTTCCTTCTTCTCTCATTTAAGAATCCACCTTTACGCCAAGATACGGAAGCAACCTAATGTCCGTTGATAGATGAATGGACAAGGAAGATGTGGTACTTCTACACAATGGAATATTACTCAGCCATAGAAAAGAGTGAAATCTTGCCATTTGTGACAACATGGATGAACCTTGTGGGCATTATGCTAAGTAAGTCAGAGAAAGACAAATACCATATGATTGCACACATGTGGAGTCTAAAAAAAGAAAAACAAAGAAAACAGAAACAGACTCATAAACACAAAGAGCCAACTAGTGGTTGCCATGCGGGGATGGATGAAATAGATGAAGGAGATAAAGATGGACAAACTTCCAATTACAAAATAAATAAGTCAGGGGGATAAAAATCACAGCACAGGAAATTAAAATATATAATTCATCCACCTTTAAGCAAAAAAGGGATGCTTGGGTGCAGGTCGTTGCAAATAACCAGGCATCATCACCTTTTAAGTGTAATCACATCCTTTTTCTTCTATCCTTACCACCAGAAGGATGAATCGCTCTTTCTCAACACTAAAACCAAACTTACTCAACCTTCTGTCATGCCCTCATGCGTAGGCTTTAGTGAGCAATCACAAAACCCGCTCTCAGTAGTGAGTCTTTGTCAGGATTTGCTCTTTCTGAACATCTACGAGTGCAGACCGGCCAGAGCATCATGAAGGGTGCTGAAAGACCAAATGAGAGGGGCTTAGTGATCTTAGCTCTCGTCTTTGGGAGCTTTCCTTCATGGAGATAAACACAAGGACAGGAAGTTCTGTGCAAGTTACACTCACTGTGCAAGTAGCTCTCTTAATCAGACCAGACCCACAAGGAATCTTATGATGGGCAATAACTGCCACCACAAAGTAAAACAAAATATTGCTAATGCGTGTTCACTGGCAAAAAAGTAAGCCTGGGTTACAGTACACTTTTTAAAGGAAATATACACACCCACCCACACACCCTCTTCAAACTCACAGTGCAGAGAGACTTGGGATCTGCTTAAAGCAGAGGGACTATTTGTAAGTCATATATTACTGCATGAAATGCATCCCCACAGAGGCTTAAAATAAGTGGATTTCTTAGAATGTTTGAACAGTCTCCTTGCAGTCTTGGTTCATAATGGCATTCCAAGTAAGATCCCTTTATAATACACTCTGAAAGAAAAAAATGTCAAAGCAGCCCTATGCGAATGATCATAAATGTCACATTAGTAAATTCTCAAGATGTTGCTTGGTTATGACTGGGACCCTGTGAGACCTTCCACAGCCACCACCCGTCTCAGAGTTGTCCTGGATCCTGATCTGGTAAGAAGGACAACATCACCGATCTGCATGTCTGGAGGAACACCCAACTACTCACCCCCACAGGAGGGCTGAAATCAAGATACTGAAATCTTAATTTATTGCAGAAAAAGTTACTTTCCCAAGGCTTTTACTCTTTCCAGCCAGAGATTTCTTCCTCACAGAGTAGCGGCACCATTAACACACTGCTTCTAGAAGCTCCTGTAAAGATTTTTAACTTTAGCTGGAAGAAAAGCTGGGGATTTTCTTAGAAGCTAATGCACTGCGGCCTGCAAGGCTCTCCTTGCCTAGATGGACAGCCTCCCTGCAGAGCTGACAAACGGTGACAGACACACCAGCAGGCGTATTATTGAGGATTTAGAGGCTGTTGTGCCTGAACGTGGCACTATTCTGGGTAATGCTGTGGGCACAGGGTTCCCCTTCAGATGCAGCAAAACTCTGAGAGAACCAGCCTTACAATTCTAACCTAGGCCCTTCGCAATGCAATTTCTTCTCTGAGCAACACAGAAGAAGCAGTGCGATTTTGGTATTTGAAGCTCATTTGTATGTTTGCAAGACTGTCAGTTTGATTGACCCATTATTATTAAACTACAGTTTTTAATGAAACTCCATTTCACCATAACGTCTAAAATACTGTTGCTGAAATTGATTAATTACACCCTAGAAGAAAGTAATAACAGACCTCCCTATTTCAAATACATAATGGGAAGCTGCTGTTTTATTCTTCTAATTATATAAGAATGGACAGAGTAATATACCTTCCCTAATAGCAAATTTGAAGAATCTGCTTTTATCATTTTCTTTCTTTTCCCTCATCAGCCGTTCTTAATGCAGAGCATATAATAATTTGATTAGCTGACACTGGCTGGCAATCTGTCCCCTGCTTTTTAATTGGAACCATTTCACAGAATGATCTATAAAGGCAGATTTTGCATAACTAATAACCTTCATAAATAAGACCTTTGGAAATGTCATAGAAAGATATGAAAAAATCAGACATAGGCACTATGCTCCCACTTCACTTGAAGACTGGGGACATAGAGCTTCCCTTGCAGTGTACGTGCACAGCTAATCCTGGAAACATGAAACAGGTGCCCGGTAGCACAGAACTGCCAAAAAGTCAGTGGCCTCCACCTCACATGGGCCTCACTTAGTGGTGTGGAGGGACTCAGAGGTGAGGCTCCATGAGGGCCATGGGGAGCATTTCAGCTGACTGAGTCTGTCGCTGTCAAACCTGATTAAAGGGGGAGTAACTACTTCTTTAAAAAAAAAAAAGATGGGAAATGTGATTATCGCCAAATGTCATTTCATGGCCTTAAGATAAATGTAGAATTAATCTGCTTGAAAATAGTTTGGAGTCGGTTTCTAGAAAATAATTATTATTCTAGTAACTGGGGGTAGGAGAGTATGGGTATGTGGTATGTATGTGGATGTGTGACTCCTATAAATTGCATTCTCTTTTAGGAAGCAAAGGCTGTGGAACTGAAAAATTACAAAATAATTTTTATAAATGTCAAGCTCCTTGGAAGTAGGTTTTTAAAATAGAAATATCAACAAAATAATTATTCTCAATTCACAACATTTTCATCCACGCACAACTTTGCAGGAACTGGACTAAGTCTTTGTGGAGTTACCCTACGCAGCAGGTTCCTTGTGCTTTACAGGAGGAGTACAGTATTACGGTGGTTTCATTAAGGACGCATCCCACGCAGCCAGACCTCCCGGTCTCTAGTCATGGTCCTGATTCATTAGGCGTGTGCAGCGGAAAGAACACAGGCTTGGGATCAGATCTGAGATTCGATCTGAGCTCTGCCACTATACTACAGCCTGACCTTGATCAAGCTAATTTCTCTGAGCTTCAGGTTCTTTTCTGTAAAATGAAGGCATAATAACCTAACTCACAAGGTTATCATGAAAATTAGTTATAAAGTATGTAAAGTGCTTAGCAGTGAGTAGCTGCTCAATAAATAGCAACTGCTAATCTCACAAGGATATATACTAACCTTGACTAATAATAGAGTTGTTAGGATCAAATTAAATAATCCTGTACAAGTGCTTATACAATTAAAGGCACTGTAGGCATCTCAGTTTCACTGGATTAAAGGCAATGTTTAAAGTTTGCCATTTGTTTTGATTATCAGTGTGGTTGTTGAATAACTGCTATATTCCCACCAAACGTCCCTACCTTCAAGGAACCCACAAGCTAACCGGCACAGGCTCTGGAGTCAGACGACTGAGTGTTAACTTCTAGATCAGCCGCACTTCCCAACTGTGCTGCCTTGAGCAAGTAGCTTCACCTTCTTAAAGCCCTGACTCTCTCATCCCAGAAAAGCAGGAAATAACAACACTTCCCACCTGCCGGACATTCAGAGGGTTAAATGAAACAGTCCATGTAGATTTCCTGGCGTGAGGCCTGCCTGCAGTAAGCACTCAGTGTATATTAGCTGTTGTCATCTAATCAGTGACAGGACAGAATCATGTCTGTGACAGATGAGCAACTGAGGCTCAGAGAGTTTAGTCTGGCTGCTATGAAGGAGGAAGGGTAGGAATTTTATCCCAGGTCTGTCTGACTTTGTAACTCATATTCAATTCTTATGCTACTAAATTACTCTTCAACTAGGCTCAATCGTTACTTATTAATAAATATTTATTGAGTATTTACAATGTTGTAATCAAAGTGTTATTGTTGGGGTTACGATGAACAAGCTGGAGGGCATCTCTGGCCTCAGGGAGCTTACATATCCAGGAGAAACAGACAAGAGAAGGGGGATTATGGGACAGGCAGGAGAGACAACGGGGTGAGGGGAGCACCATGCGGGTGGACAGGGAAATGAATGAGCATGGAAATTGCCAGAAGATGATACAGATAACAAAACTGCTTACAGTATCTCACACTTGACCTGTTCTCCAAACCAACATTCCAGAGACATCCAGGAGCTGAGGACATGTCAGCATCAAGGATTCAAGCTGCAGGCGTGTAGATGCACCAAAAAGAAAGAAATGCGTATGGCCTGAACTCAGCAGATTAGGTACACGCAGGGCACCTTCCAGGGTTAGAGAACGAGCCCCTGCACAAACACGCCTGTATCATCCTCACCAAGGGCCAGCCTCTTCAAACAAGGAGCAAAACTCTGTCTTTTACAGTGAAAGGAAGAGATGATAAATGTAAATGGCTCTCTTAGGACAGGCCGCACACAGACCTAAGGCACAGTGAGATGTGAACGACTGCCCGGAGAGTGAGTTTGGAGGAGGACAGAATAAGAGGGACCTGGAAGCAGGGAGAGGAGAAAGGAGGTGAACCGGCTGAAGAATCTAAGTAACGGAGCCTGTGCACCCACACTGTCCGGAGCCACGGACATATGATTAACCTACAATTAGCCAGACAGAAAAATGCACTGAGAGGAGAGGGGCGAAGGATGGCTGATGGGGGTGAGAAGGGGAAGTAACTTACAATTTCAAGCGCCCTCCAGACCGTTCCTGACTGATGAAGGCTGATGACGTTTCCAAGCAGCCACTGAGGCAAACTGACAAAGAGCCACAGGCATCTCTGTGTGGCTTTCAGAGTTAGACTCGGGCCATACTCTTGTTAATCTGCACACACAGACGACAGTGCTTGGCAGAGGGCAATGTATTTACAATACCTCATTTGCTTCCACCTGAATCCGGATGTTCACCGGGCAGGTTAAAGCTGGAGCTGCACAGCACATTTTTCACTGTAAACAAACCGCCTGGGCAAACCCTAAGGGACAGGAGGGGACCCTGTGCTCTTCATTT
>JAQQAC010018689.1:31196001-31226305 GCA_029783875.1 Phataginus tricuspis | reverse complement strand
AAACCCTAAGGGACAGGAGGGGACCCTGTGCTCTTCATTTCCCAGGCCCAGGAAAGGCTCGCCTTCAGGAAGAGCAGCAGCACAGATGATTTATAGCCGGAGAGGCCATTTCTCAGAGGATGCCCGTCCTGGGCCGCAGGCACAGCCAGGGAGCAGCCCTTTCTTAGTGTGAGACGGGGGAGAAAAGCTGGAAACAGCCCCATGAAGAGTACGCCTTCCTTCTGTGCTGAAAGCACTGTGAATCGGGACGTGCACGGTGTTTGTAATTCGCTATGATTCAGATGCCAAGGCTAAAAGGTGGAGAAAAGACAGAAGGACGAAAAGATGGAAGAAACTCTTATGGGCATAGAGTGCCCGCTGCTCCCCAAGCACAGCACCGGGCACGTCCCGCAGGTGCCCTTAAAGGACAGGGTACCTAGGGACATCTGAAATTAAAAGCCTAATTCCCATTCCGAGCCCCCAAACCTCCTGGGACCGGCCCTCTGCTTGTGTAATTGTAAGGTGAGGAGGCACCTGTCACGACTGCCACCAGAGGGACGCTGTGGCAGAGTCCCTGCAGCACCTGCCAGCTGTGGGCATGTGAGGGCCTGGCATGCCTCTGGGGTGGGTAGCAAGGCAACCCTCGGCTCAGGGCAGGTCCTTGGCAAGCGCACTGGGTTTAGCAATGCAGTTACCTTGATAGGAAGTCTGAGTAGCATGGTGGGACTACAGGGTGGTGGAGTGGGTCCGAGGAAAATGGGGAGAGCCCAAGTGGAGGGGTAGAGACCCCTCTTCTGAGGCGTGTTTCTGTGAAGCAAACTAGAGAAACGGGGCAGTGACTGGTCAAGGATGAGGTCAGAAGAGGTATGAAAAACAAGCAAGATCTGGTTAAAAATACCTGCCGTGGCACTTTGATTATCTGATAAAAGTCAGCTCTAAAAAGAACCCTGGAGAGCTAAATCAAAGCCCATATTTTCTATATGAAGAAACTGAGACTCAGAGCTCAGGGGACTTCTTGCCCAAAACACACAGAGCGAAGAGAGAGGCTGGATTCAGGATTCAGGAGCGCACCAATGACAGGAGCCCCGCCTGCCCACCGCCTCGCCAGGTCTCGTGCCCCTCCACTGCGGCCGACCCCCAGTTTTAAATTTGGCTTCGTTTTCACCAAGATTTTCAAAAGACCTTAAAGATACAGGTATCAGATTAACTAGGAGAAGTGAATTTTTTTCCTTTCGAAAGGGAAATTTTAACTACCTTTACCAACAAAGGGATTAAGTCTGTTCTGTGACAGAACTGCTTTAAACATAATGAGGTAGGTAAAGAAAAGCTTTATTTTAATGAGTTCAAAAAGCTGGAAGCATTACTGAAATGAGCTATGTGTTCACTACCCTAATCCAATGTAATCGTGTTTTAAAAATTATTCTGTTTAGGAATTTTCTGCTACATCAAACAAAATCCAAATGTGCAAAGTAGATAGAATATTAAAACTGACTTCAAATCCTGAGTATCTTCAAAATAGAGACCAATATTCTAAGGATCATCTTTGAAAGTATCATATGTAAGACATAAAGCTTCCTGATAAGCAAAGATGGCCCTTCCGTCTACAATTTAACCCAAAGATTTCTGTCTACCATTTAATCATGTCCTAAGAAATGTATGATTCTGGGCCTTTTTTAAATCCGAATCAACCATTTACTTCTGCATATAGAGAAGCCCATTTAACCTCTTTTTTCTTTCGCATCAGCAGCTGTAGAAAAGGAATTTCAGTTTCTGATTCCCCTCAGTGGGTTTTATTCTTAAGAAGAAAACACTACAATGACCTAGCAGAGAGAGAAATCAGGAAAACAATTCCATTCACAGTTGCATCAAAAAGAATAAAATACCTAGGAATAAACCTAACCAAGGAAGTGAAAGACCTATACCCTGAAAACTACAAGACACTCATGAGAGAATTTAAAGAAGATACCAATAAATGGAAACACATCCCATGGTCATGGATAGGAAGAATTAATACTGTCAAAATGGTCATCCTGCCTAAAGCAATCTACAGATTCAATGCAATTCCTATCAAAATATCAACAGCATTTTTTAACGAACTAGAGAATATCATTCTAAAATTTATATGGAACCACAAAAGACCCCAAATAGCCAAAGCAATCCTGAGAAGGAAGAATAAAGCTGGGGGGATTATGCTCCCCAACTTCAAGCTCTACTACAAAGCCACAGTAATCAAGACAATTTGGTACTGGCACAAGAACAGACCCACAGACCAATGGAACAGACTAGAGAGCCCTGATATAAACCCAACCATATATAGTCAATTTATATATGATAAAGGAGCCATGGACATAAAATGGGGACATGACAGCCTCTTCAACAGATGGTGTCAGCAAAACTGGACAGTTACATGCAAGAGAATGAAACTGGATTATTGTTTAACCCCATACACAAAAGTAAACTTGAAATGGATCAAGGACCTGAATGTAAGTCATGAAACCATAAAACTCATAGAAGACAACATAGGCAAAAATATCCTGAATATAAGCATGAGTGACTTCTTCTTGAATGCATCTCCTCGAGCAAGGGAAACAAAAGCAAAAATGAACTCATGGGACTATATCAAACTAAAAAGTTTCTGTATGGCAAAGGACACCATCAACAGAACAAAAAGGCACCCTACAGTATGGGAGAATATATTCATAAATGACATATCTGACAAGGGGTTAACAGCCAAAATATATAAAGAACTTACATGCCTCTACACCCAAAAAGCAAATAACCTGATTAAAAAATAGGCAGAGGATATGAAGAGATAGTTCTCCAAAGAAGAAACTCAGATGGCCAACAGGCACATGAAAAGATGCTCCACATCGCTAATCGTCAGTGAAATGCAAATTAAAACCACAGTGAGCTATCACCTCACACCAGTAAGGATGGCCAGCATCCAAAAGGCTTAGAACAATAAATGCTGGCAAGAATGAGGAGAAAGGGGAACCCTCCTACACTGCTGGTTCAACCATTGTGGAAAGCAATATGGAGGTTCCTCAAAAAACTAAAAATACAAATACCATTTGACCCGGGAATCCCACTCCTTGGAATTTACCCAAAGAATACCACTTCTCAGATTCAAAAAGACATATGTACCCCTATGTTTATCACAGCACTTTTTACAATAGTCAAGATATGAAAGCAACTTAAGTGTCCATCAGTAGATGAATGGATAAAGAAGATGTGGTACATATACACAATGGAATACTATTCAGTCATAAGAAGGAAACAAACCCTGCCATTTGCAACAACATGGATGGAGCTGGAGGATATTATGCTCAGTGAAATAAGCCAGGTGGAGAAAGACAAGTGCTAAATGATTTTCCTCATTTATGGAGTATAACAACGCAGCAAAACTGAAGGAACAAAATAGTAGCAGACTCAGAGACTCCAAGAAAGAGCCAGTGGTTACCAAAGGGGAGGGGTGTGGAAGGGCAGGTGGGGAGGGTGGGTGAAGGGGATTGTGGGGGATCACGGGGAAAACTGTGTAGCACAGAGAAGGCAAACAGTGAATCTGTGGCATCTTACTACACTGATGGACAGTGACTGAATTGGGGTATGAGTGGGGACTTGATAATATAGGTAAATGTAGTAACCACCTTGTTTTTTCATGTGAAACCTTCATAAGAGTGTATATCAATAATACCTTTTAAAAAAAGAAAACACTACAGTAACTTTTAGCACAAACATAAATTTGCTACACAAATGTTTTAACATTTTAATGTTTCAAGTCTCAGAAGAAAACATCAAAATTTTTCTTTTCCAAACAACTGGAATGCCCAAAGGTTACCCAAAGAAAGTATAATGTATAGCACATCTATGATCATGCACCCTTCTTTCTCAAAATATATCACATTTCTCGGCTATTCGGTTCTCATCATTCTGTTACAGTCTTGACACATGGAGCTTGGAAATTAGCATTCAGGTAACTATGGGAGCAAAAATGACTTTGATGAGGCAAAGTTAATTGCATTTCACCTATTTTGAGGTTTTGTATTTTTTACGACAGCTCGCTCATGCTGAACATATTATTTCAACAAGAAAGGTAAACCTCCAATCTCAGGCTCAGTTTTAATTTCAGCAAGAGCACAGCAGTAGTTATAATTCAACTTGGAAGAAAAGTTCAATTCACTTTCCTACAGATTTGTGGTTAAAACTTCTCACTCCAAATTATTCCTAAATCTTCTCCCAGCTATCAAAAATGACTATGCCATGTTCAACGACCCCCAAAACATCACTAAAAATCCAGATTAGAATACAGGACATCAATTAGGCAAAATTCTTTGTACCCAAATTTATAACAGAGTACAGTATAGATTTCAAAATTAATATGAATATTAAATTCATGTGGAAATGAATCAAATGAATAGTAATTAAGCCTTTTGTAATTAGGGGCCAACCACATGGTTTATCATTTCCTAGAAGCTTCCATTACATCTTACTCTCCGCAGTTGCTAATGCCTGCTGTCCTGAGTTCCCACTGGAACAAGGGAAACAGACCATCCCCATATTCTAAATAGGCTTAGTGGAAGGCCTGATGGAACATGTTTCACATCTATCAGTTACAATGATTTACTACTATCTTGCTGACTGCAGACACACCCGTGTTTCTATCTGTTTATTCTTATAAAACCCTAAGACTAACACATGTGGCACAATAATTTGCCATCACAATATAAGCTAGTCATAGGGACGGTAACACAGCACAGAGAATACAGTTAATGATTCTGTAACATCTTATGTTGATAGATAGTGAGCACACTAGAAGGGGTAAGGATTTAATAATATGAGTAACTGTTGAACCACTGTGTACTAAACTTGAGACCAACATAAGATTGTATATCAGTGATATTTTAATTAAAAAAAAATAACCCATGTGGACAAACTGGTATCCAAATCAAGGATTTCCCCTCTGCAGCTATGGATGGGACAGACTGGCACCCAATCATGAAAGATAGCAGAGGTGTGGACACAGGGAAACAGAATGAAAAATCCCATCCATGTTACCACGGTTATACCCTAACAGCTTACCTCCCCATCTGAAGCCCTGTCCAAAAAACGAAGATTTTAAAAATAATGCTTCTAGTTTACTGTCCTGAAAGATATGAGAGGAAGAGGCTTTGCTTAGAAGCTTGGCTCCACCAGGTTGACATGATATTCTACAGAAGTTATTACTCATAGAATAATCTTTGAAGGGGGAAAACAGCTCCATAATCGCCAGCTTTCCATATGCCATATGCCCTTCTATGTGCAGGATGGAGTTTCTATTAGGCAGTGAATCTTTCTGATGGAGCAAAAGTATGGGGCTTGAGACCAAGCAGTTTAAAATCCTGGCTCAGCTGTTTATTAATGTAGTGGAATGAACGAGTAATTTCAACTTCTGACCTTCAGTTTACCCATAAAGACTACTGGAAGAATAAAAATAAAATATGACTTGAAAAGGAACTAGCCTAGGGGCCAGCATTTGGCCAACACTCAATAAATACTAGCTTATCTTTTTCCCACAATCCCCATTCCACTCGTAGATGGGTTCAAACATTATTTAATTTGATAAGCAAGCACTTGAGTAGTTAAGAAAAATTATCTTTAAGGTCCATTTCTATCTTAGAAGTATATTCAATACTGTACAGAGGTATTTTAAGAGCCCATGTTGTATATACCCAAAAACTGAGACACATCTAGGCATGTTTGAGATCTGGTAGACTTTCCCTCCAACAATCTTCCTGTGAGACAAACACAAGATCTTCGACAGAAATAGTCATCCTCAGGAAAGAAGTAGATGCTTACAAATTTGACCAAGGGACAATGGAAGAATAAAGAGAAGAGGGGAGTTTCAAGTAGACCACCTTGACCCCCATTTCTGAACTCAGTGTCCTTGGCCTTAGGGGGGCAAAACAACAAGAAATGAAGAAGTGCTTTATTAAAATCGCTGTTTCTGGGAGCAACAGATGACACTGCTTCCTTTGGAGTCTATGAAACAAACATACCCACCTAAGGAGAAGGACCAGCCTTATGGGCGCTGGAGGACGAAACAAAATGGGAGCGAGCCAAGGCAAGGAGTAGGAGAGGCTACTGGCAGGCAGCCCGCCCCTTGCGTAGAGAGAAGGCAGGTGAGGGTGCCTTGCACCTGGAGAGCAGGCGTGATGATGCTAGTAAGCACAGGGTACAGCAGCAGACGGGCCCAGGACTTTCAGAGCTGACTTGGAGGAACTTGTCATTGGACATGTAGAGAACAATCACAGCAAGAACCATTTTGTTATCATTTTTATCCTAAACTAGTGTCACTTGGTAAAGCAAGAGTTTTGTGCTTGTAGACTAATGTCACCTCATCCTGAATCCTTATTAAGAGGGAAGTGGACAAAAGAGGAAGGGAACCAATATTTTCTATGCACTTACTATGTTTAGGGAATGAGTGAGTCTCTCTCTCTGATTTTCCATGTAATTTTGCTCTACAGAAGACATAAACAATTTTATTTGATTAGATATACCTCTAGTAAAAGCTTTTGAATGAAAGCATATTTCATTTTGATTTATATTCTTTGAGTATATCACCAAAGAGATAAACTACCCTAGAACTCATATCAACTACTTTAATGGATTTATTTGGAAACAATTACTGTGCATACCCATAGCTCTCAAAGACCTTTCAGAGGACCTGAGAAATTTTTATAATAATATGAAGATGTTATTTGTCTTTTTCACTCCCATCATCTCATGAGTGGACGACACAGGAGTTTTCCAGAGGCTGCATGTTATGTGACATCACGAGAGATTGCGTGCATAAGTAGACAGAAATATATTGTCATCTGTTAAGCCAGACATTAAAGAGATTTGTGAAACTATAAAAATAGTGCTACATTTCTCACTAATTTTTTGTGGTTGAAAATAGTTATTTTTCATAAAGATATTTATAGTAAAATTTAATGGATTTATTAAAGGAGTTAAATACTTTAAATTTCTCTTTTTAAGTTTCTAACATGATAAAGATTGGTAGATACCCATATAAAAGTGTATCGTTGGGTCCCTCAATTTTGAAGGGCCTAAGGGATCCTGAGACCAGAAAGTCTGCACCTCGTTAGTGGGCACCATAGTTCATCTCCCCCCTCCCAATCCTAACTACAAGACATCAAGAAATGGTGTGACCACTCCATGCTGACTTTGCCCGGGATGAGATGAAATCCAATTTTCTACAAAGATCAAGGAACACATGTCGTTTCTTATTTGCTTTTCCCAGACGAGTTGTACTTCTTTCTAAGATATGTAGAAAGCATTTTTTAAATTAACAGGTTGTTAGATTGGGGAGATATGTTTTACTATTAGTTTCTAGGTTTTCTGTGCTGCAGATTATTGAGATTTTCATTTAACGCATGATAAAACTTTGTAATAGTTTTATGATCATGTAAAAAAACAAACGAACTCCTAAATGTTCCTTATTCGAACCTGTCTGTTCTTGCTTTACAAATGCAGTGTTCTCTTGAATAGCACAGAGAGTACAAATAAAACGAGGTCTAAAATTCCCTCCTATGTCCTCAATTGCTTTGGAGCGAGTTCTTGACTCTGATGGCTGCCAAGTCTCCTCATATGTAAAGTGCCATTTTTGGCCCATATCATTCTGCACTGATATGACCTCACAATCATGTAAGTCACTGTTCTGTCACCTCCAGTAGGAGATGTGTAAAACTGATGGGTGAAGAATGCAGGGTGAAGGGGGGAGTGGGGGAAGGTGTCTGAAAGCCAGGAAGTTTAATAACTTCATCACACAGTCCACTGTCTGGACAGACTCCAGGAAGCAAGGTTTCTGCACACAGTCTGCACCTCCCCACAGAGCATCAACAGCACCAGCACATTCCTCCATGGATGTACATCCTGCCCCTGGTCCTCCGAGTGCAACTTGAAATACCTCCAGTACTGTGTGCTTCCTCCACAGGTAACAAAACACGTATAGATTGATCAGTCCAAAAGCAGTGCCAAAAGAACACTGAATATGGACAAAACATCTTAAAGAAAATAGAATACCTCAGAAAAAGTAAACTTCCAAACATGTATCTTGGATGACAAACCTTCTCCCACCCTGCGGACGCACTGTGACCTTCCTCCCCTTAGGTAACCACGCCCCTTGCACTCGGACACCCTGTTCTTCAAGGACACCAAACTCCTAACCCCATCCTGCCCCATCTTCACTCCCTCTCCTACCCACCAGGACCCCAACAGGCATCACTACAACCTTCTATTATCAGCACCATCTGCTCCTTTGCTCTTTTGTATTTGTGTCTCATCTACTCAGCAGAACTCAACACTTAGTGGCCAACCGTGTACTTCCTGCTCCAGCCAGGACAGCCCAGGCGGGTGCCAGCTCCAGGGCAGAGCTGCTTGAGCTTGAACACCTGCCCTGCCATGGTTAGCTGAGGAATATTGAGCAGCGTAGCTAACCTTCAGTCACATCTGCAAAATGGGGCAGCATTCATAGGAGCTCATCTCACAATGTGCAGATCGAGCGAGCTGGCCCACACGGTGGGTGCCTGGCACCTGGTAGGCCCTCAGCATGTGTTTGTTACTCTTATTTGTTATAATGCCAGGCTGCTAAGCTCCGACGGGGAGCCATGTAGGTCAGTGTCGCTACACGAGTACGATGCCCACTTCTATCCTTAGAACTGCTCATGGCCCAGGAACCTACCACATGGTCCAGGCTTGTTCCCTCAGACGTTTTCTCAAATCTCTGCTCAAGCCCCAACCTCTGTGCATGCTCCTCTCCCCCAGCAAATAATCCTGGTTCCAATTTCACAGAGAAAACAGAAGCCACAACCCCGTGTCAACCCCAAGAACACCACTGCACCCGTCCTATAAGTTCTCCCGCATCTTAGAGGACCAGCCCTCCTCCCGCGCGGAAAACCCATGGCCCCGCTACCTACATTTCACCCTCCAACCCCTTCATGGATCCCACGCTCCTGCTTCCTTACCCCCCCCCCCCTCCACTGACTACTTTCCCTCAGTCTCAAAACCTGCTCAGGGTCTTCCAGGGTAAGACAAAGCTCAACACAACCCGCCTCTAATCCCACTCATCTCTGGCTACAACACATTGTTTCTCCCTTCACAGCCAGGCTGCAGGGAAAAAAAATCTCTGCACTTGTTATCTCTGCCTCCCAAATTTTCAGTATTTCATATGCACGGTGACATCATTAAGCACTAAATCTACTCTTGCTTTCATTTCCGATGACCTCTTACAGGTCAAGTACAGAAGACTTTAACATCTGTATTGTTGCTTACTCTTCCATCCCTGAATAAGTCTCCCTTATGCATGTCTGTGGCTCACTACACTGCAAGGTCACTAACGGCAAAATCCTGCATAGTTTTGTTTCTATATCCAAGCATATAACATGGCACTGAGCTGTGTCACTGAGTGAACCAATGAAAACAGTCAGTCTCAGTGGCTCCTAAGGCTTTGGTGAGCTGCCGACTCTGGTTCCACCTCTGCTAAGAAGTGAAGAAGGTATTCAGTAAACAACTTTCTCGGCAAAGTAAGAAATCAAGGAACCAAGGTTCTCCCTGATGCCACTCCATTCACCTCTAGGTTTTGCTCCAGCAGGAAGTCTGTTCACTCTGGGAAAGGCACTCAGGGCTTAGCCTCCAAAGTCTCAGCCCAGCTCAGCACACAGAAGGATGCCCAGCACATGCTTCAAGGCTCTACAGCTTCATCAGTGGGGTTACAGTGATCTTAGAGGCTGAAGCCAGTAGCCTCCTCGATAATCTTTGTTTTAGTACAGTCTCAGACCCCATGTTTTCTCCTTTCTTTTAAAAACAATAGGAAAGTACTTTACATTTTATAAGTATGAAAATAGTTATACAAAAAAGATTTCCTAAGGCTGAGCATGCCACACATTTTGAAAGCTGCACCATGACACAGAAAGGGCTCTTGCTTTACTGTTTCTAGAGAAGCATCTAATGGCAGTGACAGTGTAGTAAAGAAAGGGAGTTACTCAAAATGAACATCACAGTGAACCAGCAAAATGAATGAATGAACTAGTTTTTTTCACTCCCAAACTCCTTTACCCTAAACAAGCCATGTATCCAGTAAAGAGATTAAAAGGGAGAAATTTAATAATATCATAATAATTCCGGAAAACAGCCCGGATAAAAGGCATTACTTTTAAAAGGTAAAGATCACTGCTTAATCTTTAGCTTTTTCTCCACGGCCAACTCTGATACTTTTAGGACATAAAAAGCACAGAGCAGATAATTTGCATATCTTTCATTCCACAATTTTCTTGATTCAACACAGCAACCCAGTAGGAACAGTCCACTGATTGTTTCTATATATTTTGATTAAATAAAAATATAAAATTTTGAACCCATGAACCAGTTCTTCTCTACAGTAATCAAACTATCTTCACTATAAAGAAAAAAGTTATCAAAGCAAAGAGTTTAATCAAATCATTTCTCATCAAAGCTGAGAAGGAAATATAATCATTCATTTACTCATTCATCTCTCACCCAACATTTATTGTGCTCAATGCTGGTATTAATAAGATCCCCTTCCTGCCCTCAAGATTTTCAGTCAGTGGGAAAGGCGGAACCAAACTACAACATGGCAAGTATCTGTCTATCCTAGGCTGTGGCAGTTCTAAGGACAGAATTTTTAAAATTAATGTTAAGATCTGGGAGGTTTCCCCCGACTCTTAACTTCAAATACGTACTTCCATTATTATAAGTTTACTACATGCAAAAAGACTTTCTTGGGACAGTTCATTATTTCAAGCAAGTTCAGCTAATGCTCTTTCATTATACAGCCATCAGTCCCAGAAATCTGAGAAATGGTAACAAAAAAGGGGAAAAGCAACAAAATAACAATGTGCAAAAGACTTTGAAAATCCTGCCACTGGGAGGTTACTGATGAAGGCAGAGGACAAGCTACTCACCACCATTACAAAGAATTACACTTTTTAGATAATTTAGACTACAAACAACAAGGAACTTGTAGAATATCGTCGGCTAAAACGCAGAAGCTTGTAACTATTAAGGTATTTCCTATGAAAATAAGTTCTATATCATGGTTATGATCCAAGGTTAACTCGCAAAGACCTATTTCTTTGATTTTGTCAATAAAAAACTCCTGAGAGGCATTGTGCCAAAAGTTAGGGATATAAAGTCAAATATGACCCAGTCTCTGCCCAAAGGAGCTTAGAGTCCAGTGGAAGAAACTAAGGTTTACAGGAGGGTGCTCTAAGTGTGTTTGTTCTAGAATATTCACAAGGTGTTCAGGAGAGCAACGAAAAGGGGCCCCCAAATCAGCCCAAAAAGGGGAGTCACCGAATGCTTCCTTGTAAGAGGTCACGTTCGAGCTGAATTCGAAGGCCAAGTAGGAATTAGCTACACAAAAAAGGAGGCAGTTAGTAAAAAGAACCCGATTTGACGGCCAGTTGGATGATGGAGGTGGTGGCACAAAGGGGCGCAGAATGACTGACTCGGGTTTTGATTTAATGTGGGCACCAGTCACGGAGAAGGGATTCATAGGAGACAAGAGGGCAAAGACGAGACGTCCGCGCGCAGACCTCGGTCGGAACGGCGGGGGATCTCCCCTTAGGGCCTCCAGCAGCAAACCTGCGGCACCAGGTGGTGTGAGGCCGCGGAGAGGCGCTGTGCTGGCGCCCCGGCCGTGAGGTGCGCAGGCGTTACCCGGCCCCCAGCCCCCAAATCCCACGTGCATCACAGCCTCCACTTTTTTTTTGCCTGTTAGCAACGTGTGTTTCCGGAAGCTCTGGGTGAGCAAACGGAGGCCGCGAGATGGTCAAGCTCTGGCCCAGGGGCAGACAGCAGGCACAAGGGCCTCCTGGCCTCGCTGCACCGCCACCTTGCCTGGTTTAAGCAACAGCAGTAATTGTCTTATGAACTCATGGTTTCTAAAGCCACCCTCAGTCACTAAGATACCAAGGAAACAGACGTTAAGGTGAATCTGAAGTTGTTCCTTTTAATCACGTTGTTATGTGCAAAAGGCCATTTCTAATACCTGGATTCCTCTACATCCCTTACAGGTTCACCTGGGTAACCCATCCTAACAGGACTGGGTCTCCCCTTGCCACAACAAGCTTTGTGTTCTGTTCACAGGTCTTGTTTCCTTTTTTGTATTCTGCTACAATTGATAGTTGTGGTTAATTACACAAGAGACAAGCGTAACTGTATTGATTCCTCATGAAACTGCTTTGAGAATCTGCAAACCAGGCCATGTATTATGGGGCTTCCGAATTCTCGAGTGTCACAGGACCACATGCTTCTGATCACTGCATTAAAGATCTGGACCCATGGTTCAGATGGAGGGCGAGCTTTGTAAAGAAATATGTTGCCAGTGAGATCCCAATAGGTTGAAAATTGCAAGAAGCTGAGATGCTTAAATTATTCTAGGCAATGAGCTTATTCTCCACTGGTGATGCACAACAGGCAGAACGGACAATTGTAGATGCAAACTGAGAGGTAAGCAGATCTCTAAATAAGTAAAGAACCAGGGAGTACTGACCAGGGAAGCGCAGGTTTCAGAATGAATTATTAAAGCCTGCGCGGAGCCACAGTCAAGAAAGAGCACGCCTGATTTCCCAGTGAAGACGTCGTCTCCTGAATGCTGCCACTTGAAGGTAAAAATAGACTCATTATTCCCCTGACTCTCTTTCTCCATCATTGGTGAAAAACGAAACAGCTCCATTGGTTTGCAATTGATGCGTGTGACACTAAAATTTCATTCTCTGTACTGCCATCCTTTGAATGCATGGTAAGGGAAGAAGATCGTCTTGACATGCAAAATAGCACGTTCTGACATGAAGCCATTGACATATATGTGGAAGAGCATTTTAAACTGGGACGGAAATACAATTCCATTTGAAAGTTTACCACACATTTCAAATTTCACACTGAGCAAACACTTTAGGATAAACAAACATACAATGGTCAAAACAGGAAATCAGCTTTACTTTTGTTATATAGAATCACCCAGTAGAGTAAGGTGTGCATTTTTATATTTTCTCTTCTTATACAACCTATCTTATTGAAAAATACGAAAAGCTAGGAGGTGTTTGGAATTCTCAGCACATACTAATAAGTGCTCAATTTATGGATCTGAATTACATCTATATACACACAAGCACAGAATATATAAATATATAGATATATCATCAGTCCATTAATTAATTCCACTTTAATTTACTTTTCACCTCTCAATAAACCACTGACTTATTCAGAGAAGCTGCCCTTTCATCTAGATAATACATTTTATGTTCATTTAAGAAATACTTACTGAGAACGTACTTCATATCAGACAGTTCTCAGAGCAAACAGCAGGAGCGAGATCCTTAATCTAAGGCGGCTCGATTCTACAGAGAGTGAGATGTACAGTGCCAAATAACCAGGGAAGACGGTTCCAGAAAGTGTTAATAATGTGATGACAATAAGACAGTGATGTCACAGGAATATGAAAGGAAGAGCCACTTATATTTTTTGTTTTTTAACAGAAACTCTTACTTTTTATGGAAGACAGCACTGAATGCCAAATGTCCGCCTTCGTGTTAAATCAATACAGTGACGGCTACTCACTAAAACGGAACATTTCTGATGGTCATTATGTTTGTTTCGGTTTTAGTCACAAAACCAGGAGTGTCCCTATACAAAGGCTCAAAGCAGACCATTTTAAAATAAAAAGGTGGTAATTCACAAAAGACTATGAACATAATACGTAACCAGTTCATACAAACGAATAGGATTTTGTTGAAATTAGTCACTTTTAATAGCATATCTGAAGTGTTCCTATATGAAATACCACATGAAGAAAAGAAGACTTTATCAAGGTCCAAAAAGGTGGGTTTGTTCAAAGCTACGTTACCATAAAGCATTTCCTGAAACATAAGGAGACACATTATTAGTCCAGAGGGGGTGACCAGGGAGGAACTCTTTCTGAGGTCATTTTCAACTGAATTCTAACTCATGAGGGGCCAACCATAAAAAAAAATTTTGGATTTGAAAAATGTTGGGGGAAGAATGTGTCACAGGGAGAGTTAAATTCAGCAGTTCATATTGAATATGTACCAAATAAAATGGTTTACTCCATGAGGTGGCTGTCTTCCTCGTGGGGCTCCACAGTGCCACGGGGACCCAAGCTCCTGAAACCAGCCCCTCACCACCCCTGGGGTGTGGCTTTACTCCGTACTGTCACCCAGAGGGCTGGTAGTGGGAACTCTGGGAGAGGAACAAAGAGTGCAGGAAGAAGGCTCTGCCAGCCTAGTCAGTTCCTTCATATCAGAAAAAGGAGCTTTTCCAGAAGCCTGCCCATAAACCACCACTGATGTCCCTCTGAACTGCCCAAAGCAGCTTGCAAAGTTGCATGTTATTACCTGTCACGGGACTTCTGTAGCCCCCCAAACCCTGGAACTCTGTTAGTAGGAGAAAGCTTGCATGGTGTTGGCCTGTGAAGAGCAGTATCTCCTGAAGCATTCTAGGCAGGGCAATGCCAAGTGTGAAGTCCCTGACATGATGACAGGGGTGGCTCGTAAAACAGAATCCCAGCTGTTGTGGGTGCAGGGAACGTGAAGCGCACAGCCAGGGAACGCAACTGGTGAAAGACAGCCACTGGGTGGTGGGCTCCTGGCCAGATGTGATGTTTTTATAGGTCGCCTCAAGCAAACCTGCCCACAATCCAGGGAGGTGGACCTCCCTTTATTTTACAAATGAGAAAGCAAGCTGTTACATTAAATGACTAGGAAGGAGAGGAAACAGAATTACAACCTGGTTTGATCTGACTCTTCAGTCCATGCTCCTCATCTGTCTCCTGCTGTCTTCATTCCCTCCCTAACCTATGTGCCTCTGCACACTGAACGACAGAATTCATCCTCCCGAATCCATTCTGTTCACTACCTAATGTCCTGGTCACTAACATTCAGAACTACTTCTTTATTTGGAAGATAAAGAAGATAGATAGATAGAGGGATTTCCATGTGATCATTTACCTATGTACTATGAATGGGAAGGGAGAAAATTCTCAAAATTGAAACCAACTGTATATCTTCCTCATGTTCAGGTTTGGAGGTGTGAAGTCCTTGTTGGTGGGAAAATCAATCTCTATTCACTCTGAGATACCTGGGGAGGAAGAAAAGATGGAAATCTCCCTGCTCCTGCCAGTTCTCCAGCGCAGAGAAATCCTAACGTGCTCTGGATTTGCAAAGGTGGGCCCAGAGCGGAGGGATGTTTGAGAGTTAAATTGCCCTGCATAATGAACTGAAGGTAATTAAGCCTCCTGAGGAATCCGAGATAAAGAGGTTGAGGAGGGGCCTGTGAGGGCGACTGTTGTCTAACCCACACTGCAGGTGGCACTGCTCCAGTGTGTCCGCAGTACCCTGAGAGGGAGTAAGGACTGCAGGGGACTCCTGCGGGCAGGCCCTGGGGAAATGCTGAGGTCACACCCAGGACAAGCCATCATCTAAAAGTCTGGAAGATTAAAAGGAGATGCTGAGACTGAAAGAACCCCAAGAGGCCTGAGGGCTCCTCTGGAATTCTCCAGGGCAGGGGCAGACGGAAGGTGGGGCTGTTTGCTTACACCTGTCACCCTGAACGGGACTGCCCTGTGGGCTGAGACAAAAGACAGTGACATCAGAAAAGCCCAGTGTTTTAGCATTTGCTTTAGGAACCTCAGTCCTGCCCCTCACTCCGCAGCACCTCAAAGGAGAGTCTCTGCAAATGCAAATGCAGCTGGCAGGGCCCCCCTGGTGTGGTTCAACTGCACACTGCCCTGACAGACTGTTTTTCCCACCAGGCCTCTTCTTCTCTGGGGCCCAGTGGCTTTCACTGTAAACTTCAGGCATTTCATTACGCATTAAAGTGCTTCTGACAGGCCCCTGCCTATACTCCAGTCTCACCCGGTGCCACTCCCAACATGTCCCCTGAACACCAGCAGGACAGCTCTATGTGCATGCTTTTATCCTGTCCTCCATCTTCGCACGAGCTGCCCTCTCCATTTCACCTCGCTCTCTCCCACCTGCACCTGGTTTCATAAGCTATCCACTATGAGGGCTTCAAAGAGCAATCCAGGTGGCAAGGCCTCCAGAATGCCTCCCCCCAGCCTCCACATCTGATTCACATGGCATCCTTTCCACTCCCCCAGCACCCAAGTAAAGTCTATCCCAGCACACCCTGTTCTAGTATAATCATGAATTTATTTCTATGTTTCCCCAGTAGATGTAGCCACAGAGCCTATTAGCATGGTGCCTACAACAAAGTAGTCATTCAATAAATTCTTGACAATAAATGTATGGCCTAAAAGCTTTTCTTCCAAATCCTAAAATGATAATCAAGAAGAGTATATTTCACATGACATCGGGCAGGAATATGTCTTCCAAATCCTTATTTTCCTTGAACACATAACTATGGATCTTCTGGCCTCTCTCCAGACCCTCAGATTATTCTTCCCCAGCTAAGCCAATAGTAGCCTTCAAACCAAAAATATGAATGCAAATTGTGAATAACATTCTTTCATTCAACAAATATGCAGGGGGTGTTTCATACATAAGGCATGGTGCTAAGCTATGGAGATACACTAGTGCACAAAACTGACATTAGTCTTACCTAGTAGAATTAAACCAATGAATAGATATCTGAAATACCACAATTGTGCAAAGTGCTTTCTGATGGAAGGGACAAGGCCATATGAAGAGTGGAATAGGGGACCTAACCTGGTCAGGGTCGGGCTCAGGAAGTTTGCCAGTATTGATGTATAAAAAGCAGGGAAGATTCCCTTTAGAAGCAGGAGTTTGCCAGCGACAGTGCATGTGTGTGCACATGTGTGTTGGTTCAGAGACTGTGAACAGATGAGTACTACAAACGGAGATAAAGCCTGTGTGCAGCCTGAGGGAGGCTGGAGAGTTTCAGGAACAGAGGAGCCAGTGTGGCTGAGCTGTGGGCTCCCAGAACAAGTGAGTGTAGCTAAGGCGGCTGTGCTGTGCCTGGTGAGCTAAGCTAAGTGAGATGCTTGGTGAGTCTCTCAGAGACGATTAACCGCCCAGGCCACATCTGCAGGAGCCATGCTTCCGAAGTGAAACAGAAGCATAATCATGAAGCAATGCTAGACAGAAATGACCAAGCGGAGAGGCAGCACCTCTAAACTGGCCAAATGAAGAGAGACAGTTACCTCAATTACTCCGGCACTGAGAAACGAGGTTGAGCTGACGAGACTGCTCATAAAACAAATCTGTCAGAGTCCAGCCCAGTGACAGCAGGAATTTGCCTCAGAGACAGGCTTGGCTGGGCTAAAGCCACACAGAGAAGTATTTCTGAAGACTGTAGCCAGCTGATCTGAACACATGCCACTCCAGGCATAGTAATTCTTTTTAAACAAACAGAATGGGTGTGACTGCTGTTGGGTCATTTTTAATTCTTATCCTGTTTAGAAGGATCTGGAATTGTTGTTTGTGTTACCTCTGAATCCAAATTTACATAAGGCTAAAGAGTCCGCGGTTTCTAGGCATCATTACAAAATAACTAGCACTTCTTAACAGCTGGTGGCAGCAAAAATCTGAATCTTGGGATCAGATTTCTTAGTGACAATGCCTAACTAAGAATCGCCTCAAACTCCCAAGCACAATAAAATGTCAGGGTTATTCCAGATGTACAGAGGTCACTGGTATGTCAGGATTCTCCTAAAGGCTATGACCCATACCACATACCCATAATGAACAACTTAGACTTACTATTAAGTGTTACAATTACAACTTACATTGAAGACCTTATGTTACTAGGTATTTGCTTTATGTAATGAAAAATTATTTTCTGCTGAAATGGGAGGGTACAAGCAGCTTACTTAATATATATCCTAAGTGGCTTAGGGGCTAAAGACATAATCCCCTTCAGCTGTATGCCTCAGCTACATTTATCTTACTGTAGCTACTCACTGCACAGTCACCCTTCCTCTGAATTGTTAACCAGATGCTTTAAATATTCATACTCCCACACATACCAATTGTTTTTTTTTTGCCATTCTTTCATTTAATAAGATCCTTGGAACATTAATGGTTGGAGAGATCATGGATGCCATATTCCTAATATTATAAATTATTGTGATTTTATACTCAATGATTGGTTGTAACTTGGAAACTCAAAACCACAACAATATGTGACTATAAAATGACAGTGAAAATAAGGGTTCATTCTATCCTTGTAGGCTGCTTGACATTTTCCAGCTTGCCCAGATTTTATAAAAAGAAATGACCTTGAAAATAATTCAGCATATCAAGTGGTAAGGCAGCTCACTGAAATATGGCAATGTCTTTATAAGGCTGCTAAGCATTCATGACATCGAGATTTTATTGCTCTTTAACTGATTTATATTTGTATTTTACAGGCTTATGCATATTCACTACAAGGCCATTCTAATCTTTGTTTACCTGTATCCTGGACTTGGAAATAAAGACAATCAGGTTTCAGCCTACTAGACTGGGAAAAAGATCAGATTTTGCAAGAGGCTTAAGGGTCTGGCTGATTTTTTTTTTTCCAGCCTGTGTTTAATTAGAGTGCTCTCAGTGAAAACACAAATTCAGATTAGCTTTCTCTGTTCAATGTTTATTAATTTAGATGCTCTTTAGAACAGAACATATAAGCATCTTGATAAACAAATTTAGCTGCTGTCACTTTATAAAAGAAACAAGTGCAGCTAAAAAAAAATAGACAATGAGATGGAGAGAAAATATTTTGAAATACTGGATGTTATCAGACCCCCTGTGTACAACTGAGTGTGCTCTCTGCAGTGTTGGAAAGGGCCCAGTAAGTCACATTCAGCCAGACTAAGGACCTCAGGACACAGGAGTGGTGACAAAAGGCCCCAGGAAAATCAGAATCTCCAAGAGTGGAAGAACAAACATTCAGAGATCTCAAGAAGAGATCCTTCTGATAAAAGGTATACTCAGGAAAGGAAGCATTATTCAGTTTAGTTCAAATTCCCTGCTGGGTCTCCTCTTCTCCCTGCTCCCTGGCAGAGCCACCTCATATCACAAAGCTGAAACAGGCACCAGAGGCTGAGCTGGTTTCTCCCAACAGGTCCCTTTGGGAAAGGCTTGGAGGAGGACGGTATGGAAACAGGCTGCTCTCATGAGGGATGGACCTCCTCAGGGGTCTGACATTGCCAGGTTCCATCAGGTCCTGCTCCTCTATGAACCCTTTATGTTGAATGCTTTCCTCTTCATCAAAAAAGAAGGCAAGGGGCTGTGGGCTTAGCAGGAAGGGAAGGAGGAAGATTTCTTAGGATGAATTCTAACACCTACTTAACACAGGCCAGAGAAGAACTGGAGGGACTGCGGTGAAATGAGTTCAGGGGCCGTGGTCCTCAGTGATGGCCATGGGAGCACCCAGGGATGGGGAAATGTCAGTAGCCGAGGAGGCCAGGCCTGTACAGGAGTGCTTCCCAGCACCAGGGTCTTCCTGGAGGACCCACTCATCCATCTGTGCACACTGACTGAGCACTACCATGCCCCGGGCACACGACGGACCCTGTCTCTGCTCACATGAAGTTTATATTCTTGTAAACGGTGGCTAATAGGTGTTTTAGGTTAGGTTAGCTGATAATTGGTAAAGGTGAATGGGTGGGTTAGGGAGGAAAGAAGGTGGATTGTTTGATTATTTGACTTATTTAACTGAGGGAGATATAAAATTTGTCCAACCAGGCAGTAAAGAATAGTTGGGTAACATGAAGATTCATGATTCACACATTTGTAAGTAAACATTGCCATTTATCACTCCAAGTCTGAGGGGAAAACCTGGAAATGTGGCTCTTGCCAAATCAACAAGCTCGGGGTCCAAAGAGGACTGTATGGAAGCAACTGTATCTACATGTGTGTGTGTGAGTCAAAGAGAAGGGATTCAGGCCAGCAAGGCTCTACGGCCCACACCCGCTTCCCTTCAGGCACACTGCTTCACCTCACTGGCCCCAAGTTTCCATTTACTTTTTAAAAATAAAAGTACTAAGTGTTTTCTTTCAAACCCTGAGGGAAACTGTAGCGATGAATGCAGAGGGTATTCAAAGCCTCTGGACAACTTAGAAAAGACTCTCAGAACATGAGAGGCCCAGGCTGAACCGGAAGAGTCTGGGGCACAGGATGCCCAGGCCAACAGGCTGCTGTGTCCCCTTCAAATTCATGAGGCAGCAAAGGTGCAGGCTGTGTAGGGTCACCCTGAACACTTCTCTCACCTGAGTCATGCGTTCCAGTGCGCAGGGCTGAAGCCCACCCTGGTGAGAGGAAAGGTAACATCACGTTGCCTGAACACACATGTAAGTGTGGGGACTCCCTTCTCCCTATCTGCTGTGGAAAAACCACGTTATCTCTTTGCTTAATGGGAGTGTAAGCCCTTTATTGACTGAGCATCTGCTCCATCAGCAGAAACCTTCGTATTCTATCTGTCAGTCTGTTAATTATTGGAGGAGGGAAGATCCTAGAGAACCCGGGCCAATTCAGCCACAAAGGGGAAGACGAATTTCAGGGAAGAAATCACAGTATTTTGCCTCCATGTTAAACATTAAATTATATCAAAATAATGAAAACATTACACAAAATATTGTTCTTCACATTTTTTGACAATATAGGAAAAGCACTTAGACCATGGCACAGAAAGCAGAACCCACATCTGTGAAGAAAGTTTAGAGATACAAATACTAAACAGGGACCAAACCTTCTGACGAAAAAACATAGGGAGAGATTAGAGCAGGGGGTTAAAGACCGCAGCGTGAGAGGTGAGACAGAGGCTTCCTCCTAAAACCGCATATAATATGAAAATATAATTAATAAAACTTCTCCTGAAAGAGTAACAGTAAACAGGACTGCGCCAGACTGCATAAACCTGGAGAGAAGAGCAGACCTCACGGAACAGGATAACGTACCAAAGCTGTGGCCCAGCAGGACCCAAGCCCTTCCCCCACCCCAGCTCACCAGAGGGAGGAAGAGAAATGGAGCAGGGAGGGAGTGTAAGCCTAGGACTGCCGAATACCTAACTCTGGAGATCTGCTCTGGGAGCACAAACCTACATTTCCTGGTGCTTACATGGTACTCTCGTGAGTAGGGGGTAGGAAAGCAAAGACAGGCAGAATTCCTGGAGAGACTGAGATTCCAGCCACTTGTGGAAAGCAGAAATCCATATCCGGCTGCTGTGGGACAAAAGAAAGGCAGGCAGTCTGAGAGACTTCATAACAGGGAAGCCCCTAGCAAGAGGGCTGCTAAAGGGGCAAGGATTACACAGAGCTTACTGATCAGGAGGAAGGACAGGTAGACAAAATTATCTGGGTGCACTCTGCCCAGTAGTTTGGGAGATTTCACAATCTTCAGGTGCTTCAGCTACATGGCTGGCTACACAGCTCCAAGGAACCCTCTGTGATACAGAGCCTACTGCACCTTTCTCCCGGCCAGCCCCACCTGGCTTGCAAACCAGAAAACCATTCCCTGGTGTAGGGCGAGCCAGAGGGAAGATCTGTCTACAGCAACTACAAACGCAAAGCAGAGAGGCTTATACTTGTGTGCTCAGCCCACTGTTCAGGCAGTGGAGACAGGCATAGCAGCCGGTAAGCAGGAAACAGCTCTTTCCTCCCCCAAGGCACGAATACCACTCCCCTGTGACCCCCGACATTGCTTCAGGGGCTGAGCAGCTCCAGGGAGTAGAGCTTCTGGGCATTAGAGGGCACCATATACAAATATGAAATGCCAAAGGAACTTGGTTCACGGTAAAATTATTAATAAACTCCTGAGAAAGATTTAAATGACATCGACCTCATTACTCTTCGTGAAAGGGAGTTCAAAATAAAAATCATCAACATGCTCATGGAGGTATGGAAAGATATTCAAGAACTCAGGAATAAATTCCGGTTGGAGATCCAATCATTGAAGAGCACAATGGAGGGTATTAAAAGCAGATTAGATATGGTGGAGGAGATGATAAATGAAATAGAAACTACAGAAGAGGAATACAAAGAAGCTGAGGCACAGAGAGAAAAAAGGATCTCTAAGAATGAAAGAATATTGAGAAAACTGTGTGACCAATACAAACGGAACAATATTTGCATTATAGGGGTACCAGAAGAAGTCAAGAGAGAAAAGGGGATAGAAAGTGTCTTTGAGGAAGTAATTGCTGAAAACTACCCCAATCTGGGGAAGGATATAGTCTCTCAGGCCATGGAGATGCACAGATCTCCCAACACAAGGGACCCAAAGAAAACACCAAGACGTATAGTAATGAAAATGGCAAAGATCAAGGATAAGGACAGCTATTAAAAGCAGCCAGAGAGAGAAATAAGATCACATACAAAGGAAAGCCCATTAGGCTATCATCAGACTTCTCAACAGAAACCTTACAGGCCAGAAGGGAGTAGCATGATGTATTTAATGCAATGAGGCAGAAGGGCCTCAAATCAAGATTACTTTATCAGGCAAGATTATTATTTAAATTTGAAGGAGGGATTAAACAATTTCCAGATAAGCAAAATCTGAGAGAATTTACCTCCCACAAACCATCTCTACAATGTATTTTGGAGGAACTGCTATGGATAGAAATGTTCCTAAGATTTAATAGCCATCACCAGAGCTAATAAAACCACAGTAAAAAAAAAGTAGAACAGCTAATTACTAAGCAAATGTAAAATTAAATTAACTATCCCCAAGTCAATCAAGGAATAGACAAAGAGTACAGAATATGATACCTAATATATAAAGAATGGAGGAGGAAGAAAAAGGAGGAGAAAAAAAAAAGAACCTCTAGATTGTGTTTGTAATAGCACATTAAGTGAGTTATGTTAGACTCTTAGCTAGTAAGGATGTTAACCTTGAACTTTCAGTAACCACGAATCTAAAGCCTGCAATGCCAATAAATACATACCTATTGATAATCAAACTAAAGGTAAATGGACTGAATGCACCAATCAAAAGACAGAGAGTTACTGAATGGATAAAAAAGCAAGACCCATCTATATGCTGCCAACAAGAGACTCACTTTAAACCCAAAGACATACACATACTAAAAGTGAAGGGATGGAAAAATACATTTCATGCAACTGATAGGGAGAGAAAAGCAGGAGTTGCATTATTTCTATCAGACAAAATAGACTTCGAAACAAAGAAAGTAACAAGAAACAAAGAAAGACATTACATAATGATAAAAGGGTCAATCCAACAAGAAGATATAACCATTAAAAATATCTATGCTCCCAACACAGGAACACCTACATATGTGAAACAAATACTAACAGAATCAAAAGAGGATATAGAATGCAATGCATTCATTCTAGGAGACTTCAACAGGCCACTCACTCTGAAGGACAGATCAACCAGACAGAAAATAAGTAAGGAGACAGAGGCACTGAACAACACATTAGAACAGATGGACCTAACAGACATCTACAGAACTCTACAACCAAAAGCAGCAGAATACACATTCTTCTCAAGTGCACATGGAACATTTTCAAGAATAGATCATATACTAGGCCATAAAAAGAGCCTCAGTAAATTAAAAAAGATTGAAATTGTACCAACCAGTTTCTCAGACCTCAAACATATGAAACTAGATATAAATTATGCAAAGAAAATGAAAAATCCCACAAACACATGGAGGCTTCACAACATGCTCCTAAATAACCAATGGATCAATGACCTAATAAAAACAGAGATGAAGCAATATATTGAGACAAATGACAACAATAATTCAACACTACAAAATCTATGGGACACAGCGAAGGCTGTGTTAAGAGGAAAGTATATTGCAATACAGTCCTACCTCAGGAAAGAACATCAATCCCATATGAGCAGTCTAAACTCACAATTAATGAAACTAGAAAGAGAAGAACAAATGAGGCCCAAAGTGAGTAGAAGGAGGGACATAATAAAGATTAGAGCAGAAATAAATAAAATTGAGAAGAATAAAACAATAGAATCAATGAAAGCAAGAGCTGGTTCTTTGAAAAAATAAACAAAATGGATAAACCCATAGCCAGACTTATCAAGAAAAAAAAGAGTCTATTCACATAAACAGAACCAGAAATGCAAAAGGAAAAATCACTATGGATACCACAGAAATACAAAGAATTATTAGAGAACACTATGAAAAATTATATGCTAACAAACTGGATAACCTAGAAGAAATGGACAACTTTCTAGAAAAATACAACCTTCCAAGGCTGACCCAGAAAGAAACAGAAAATCTGAACAGACCAATTACTGGCAATGAAATAGAACTAGTAATCAGAAACCTACCTAAGAACAAAACACCTAGCTTAGATGGCTTCACTGCTGAATTTTATCAAACATTTAGTGAAGACCTAATACCCATCCTCCTCAAAGTTTTCTAAAGAGTAGAAGAAGAGGGAATACTTCCAAACTCATTCTATGAGGCCAGCATCACTCTAATACACAAACCAGGCAAAGACACCACAAAAAAAGATAATTACAGACCAACATCCCTGATGAACATAGATGCAAAAATACTCAAAAAAATATTAGCAAACTGAATTCAAAAATACATCAAAAGGGTGATCTATCATGATCAAGTAGGATTAATTCTAGGGATGCAAGGATGGTACAACATTCGAAAATCCATCAACATCATCCACCACATCAACAAAAAGAAGGACAAAAACCACATGATCATCTCCATAGATGCTGAAAAAGCATTCGAGAAAATTCAACATTCATTCATGATAAAAACTCTCAATTAAATGGGTATAGAGGGCAAGTACCTCAACATAATAAAGGCCATATACGACAAACACACAACCAACGTTATACTTAACAGTGTGAAGCTGAAAGCTTTTCCTTTAAGATCCTGAACAAGACAAGGATGCCCACTCGCCCCATTTCTGTTCAACATAGTACTGGAGGTCCTAGACCTGACAATCAGACAACACAAAGAAATAAAAGGCATCCAGATTGGCAAGGAAGAAGTTAAACTGTCCCTGTTTGCAGATGACATGATATTGTACATAAAAATCCCTTAATAATCCACTCCAAAACTATTACATCTAATATCTGAATTCAGCAAAGTTGTCGGATACAAAATAAATACACAGAAATCTTAGTTCATTGTTAGTGTATAGGAATACCATATACACTAACAATGAACTATTAAGGAGAGAAATCAGGAAAACAATTCCATTCACAGTTGCATCAAAAAGAATAAAATACCTAGGAATAAACCTAACCACAGAAGTGAAAAAACCTATACTCTGAAAACTACAAGATACTCATAAGAGAAATTAAAGAAGATACCAAAAAATGGAAACACATCCCGTGCTCATGGATAGGAAGAATTAATATTGTCAAAATGGCCATCCTGCCTAAAGCAATCTACAGATTCAATGCAATTCCTCTCAAAATACCAACAACATTCTTCAACAAACGAGAGAAAATAGTTCTAAAATTCATAAGGAACCACAAAAGACCCCAAGTAGCCAAAGCAATTCTGAGAAGGAAGAATAAAGCTTGGGGGATTATGCTCCCCAACTTCAAGTCTACAACAAAGCCATAGTAATCAAGACAATTTGTTACTGGCATAAGAACAGACCCATAGACCAACAGAACAGACTAGAGAGCCCTGATATAAACCCAAACATATATGGTCAATTAATATATGATAAAGGAGCTATGGACATACAATGGGGAAATAACGGCCTCTTCAATAGCTGGTGTTGGCAAAACTGGACAGCTACATGCAAGAGAATTAAGCTGGGTTATTGTTTAACCCCATACACAAAAGTAAACTTAAAATGGATCAAAGACCTGAATGTAAGTCATGAAACCATAAAACTCTTAGAAGACAACACAGGCAAAAATCTCCTGAATATAAGCATGAGCAACTTCTTCCTGAACACATCTCCTCAAGCAAGGGAAACAAAAGCAAAAATGAACTCATGGGACTACATCAAACTAAAAAGCTTCTTTATGGCAAAGGATACCATCAACAGAACAAAAAGGCATCCTACAGTATGGGAGAATATATTTTTAAATGACATATCTGACAAGGAATTAACAACCAAAATATATAAAGAACTTACATGCCTCAACATCCAAAAAGCAAATTACTCAATAAAAAATTGGGAGAGGATATGAAGAGACTGTTCCCCAGTGAAGAAATTCAGGTGGCCAACAGACACGTGAAAAGATGCTCCACATCACTAATCATCAGGGAAATGCAAATTAAAACCACAATGAGATATCACCTCACACCAGTAAGGATGGCCAGCATCCAAAAGGCTTAGAACAATAAATGCTCGCGAGGATGTGGGGAAAGGGGAACCCTCCTACACTGCTGGTGGGAATGTTAGCTAGTTTAACCATTGTGGAAAGCCTTACGGAGGTTCCTCAACAAACTAAAAATAGAAATACCATTTGACCCGGAAATCCCACTCCTTTGAATTTACCCAAATAATACAACTTCTCAGATTCAAAAAGATACATGCACCCCTATGTTTATCACAGCACTTTTTACAGTAGCCAAGACATGGAAGCAACCTAAGTGTCCATCAGTAGATGAATGGATAAAGAGATGGTACGTATACACAATGGAAAAGTATTCAGCCATAAGAAAGAAACAAATCCTACCATTTGCAACAACATGGATGGAGCTGGAGGATATTATGCTCAGTGAATTAAGACAGGTGGAGAAAGACAAATGCCAAATGATTTCCCTCATTTGTGGAGTATAACAATGCAGCAAAACTGAAGGAACAAAATAGCAGCAGACTCAGAGACTCCAGGAAGGAACCAGTGGTTACCAAAGGGGAGAGGTATGGTAGGGCAGGTAGGGAGGGAGGGAGAAGGGGATTGGGGGGTATTATGTTTAGTACACATGGTGTGGCAGATCATGGGGAAAACAGTGTAGCAGAGAAGACAAATAGTGAATCTGTGGCCTCTTACTACACTGAAGGAGAGTGACTGCATTGGGGTATGGGTGGGGACCTGATAATATGGGTAATTGCAGTAATCACATTGTTTTTTCATGTGAAACCTTCATAAGAGTGTATATCAATAATATCTTAATAAAAAAAAAGATGGAGAAAGTTTGCAGGTTGCTCTATTTTATAATTGTGATTTCCTTAAAATCCCAATCTGTCACTATGAGTAAGGACAGTGAACCATAGTATATGGCTGAGAAGTTCCAGGAGTCTCTCCTCTCTGTACAAAGAAAAGTTTCATCAAACACAGACGCATCATACCGAGTAATCACCTTCTTGGGACCAAAAGTCCTGTGGATCGTTCTGCCCCATTGCTGCCATTGTACTTCTCGGTGTTTAGAAAGGAACATTCCTCATAACATATGGCACCAATCCAAATACAAAGGCCTCTGCTCCAGGGTGGGGGGGTTCAACATCATATACCTTACACTCTGATCCAGTTAAATTTCTAACTTGCAATACACAATTTCATACCTGTAATTTTCCTGTCACTTCGATTGCTTTAATAAGGAATGAAGTCTCCTCTTCCCTTGTATTTCTTAGGGAGCTTGGCTTTTCTAAAAGCTTATGTGTCCTTCTCCATATCCCCTCCACCCAGCAAATTTAAACCCTGACCTACTAATTAATTTGGATAGCAATCCATGAGCTCTGAGAAGGACTAATGCCAAAGAATTAAGAGTCATGGGTAGTTCATGTTTATTCTCAATACTGGAACAAATGGACAGGATGAAGAGATGGTCAGAAATTAGTAACTCAATAGGAAAAATGCCAAAGTTAATTTACCAAGAAGTGAGAAATTACAGAAAGTCTGTCACAGACCAAAAAACGTTCTTCCTTTGAGAAACCTCTAATAATATAATACATGAAATGGGCCTGCTTAACAAGTGAACTCACTCTAAAAAGAAAAATCATGTTCCTGGTAAAGCAAGTAAATAGCAGAAAGTCCTGGATTAGTCATCAGAACGTTTTTGCTGGTCCCTGACCACAGTTAAAGGAGGACATTTAAGAATAATACAACGCACAGCAAGGGGAATCCCAGGTTTGAGTTCCAGCTCTAAAGAAACTAGCTCCCCCTGCAAGCTAGTTTTCCACAATTTATTGAAATGATCTTGATTTTCAAGTTTGGTAACAACCAAATTTCTTGCAGTTTGATTCTGGGTATCACACCATTTTTTGTTTTCTGACCATTATGGAAAATATAGATAATCATGGAAAAATATAAAGGAGGAAGAAAGGGAATCTGATACACTAAAACTTAAATATTTTTTATGTATTTCCTGATTATCAAAGGCAAGAATTAAACATATTTTGCATTATCTTAAAATTAAGAATTTAACATACTGTGATTTTTCTCCCTCCCAGCAATATGTCCAGTTAAAAAAGTATCAGAATGATGCTATACATATATCGTTCAACTTAATACTGCACCACAGCTATTTTCCCACATTATTAAATATGCTTAATGGTGGCATATAACTCCTCTTTACTTTTATTTAACCACTTCCACATTGCCAGACTTTTTATTTTTCTGATATTTAAAAGAGTACAATTAACTAGTTTCACCAAACAAGGATCATTATAAGTGAATAATTTTAAACTTGGTAAATATTTCTAAATTTGCTTTGTCTTAAAATATAAATAAATTTACTAAACAGCACTAGTAACAGAGGAGTGCCTGTCTTCCTCAATTCTTGCTAACACTTGAGCATCAAATCTCTTGTTAAATTCTGCCAAATGGCATCTCACTATCTGTCTTTCTTTGACTATTAGTATGATTAAATTTTTTCATGTATTTATAAGCTAACTGTAAATTTTTGTGGATTTTCTGTGTATTGTATAATGCACTATCTTGTCTGTTCATTCTTCTAAAATCAACACTAAATAATTATCTGGAAAAACACCTGAAAAATGTTTAGTTTTGAAAGACTGCTATGTTTATGATGCTTATTATCTATGAACATAGTATGTCTCTCCAATTACTCTTCTGTATTTCTTAATGTTTGCAGATTTCTTTGTGGCCTTTGTGGCCTCTAACTACTTTGTTGCAAGACTCCTCGGAGTTTCTTATATGAAAAAATCATCCTCTAATTCTTATCTTTTTTTTTTTATTTATTTACAATTTATTTTGGTATCATTAACCTACAATTACATGTGTAGTATTATGGTGGTTAAACTACCCCCTTCATCAGGTCCCCCCACCAACCCCATCACAGTCACTGTCCATCAGCGTAGTGAGATACTATAGAGTCACTACTTGTCTTCTCTGAGTTGTACAGCCCTCCCCGTGCCCCCGCTACCTTACGTCTGCTAATCGTAATGCCCCCTTTCCCCTCTTATCCCTCCCTTCACACCCTTCTTCCCCAGTCCCTTTCCCTTTGGTAACTATTAGTCCGTTCTTGGGTTCTGTGAGTCTGCTGCTGTTTTGTTCCTTCAGTTTTTTTCTTTGTTCTTATACTCCACATATGAGTGAAATCATTTGATACTTGTCTTTTTCGGCTTGGCTTATTTCACTGAGCATAATACCCTGTAGCTCCGTCCATGTTGTTGCAAATGGTAGGATTTGTTTTCTTCTTATGGCTGAATAATATTCCGTTGTGTATATGTACCACATCTCCTTAATCCATTCATCTACTGATGGACACTTAGGTTGCTTCCATTTCTTGGCTATTGTAAATAGTGCTGCAATAAATATAGGGGTGCATCTGTCTTTTTGAAACTGGGCTGCTGCATTCTTAGGGTAAATTCCTAGGAGGGGGATTCCTGGGTCAAATGGTATTTCTATTTTGAGTTTTTGGGGGAACCTCCATACTGTTTTCCAGAATGGTTGAACTAATTTGCATTCCCACCAGCAGTGTAGGAGGGTTCCCTTTCTCCACATCCTCGCCAACATTTGTTGTTGTTTGTGTTTTGGATGTTGGCCATCCTCACTGGTGTGAGGTGATATCTCATTGTGGTTTTAATCTGCATTTCTCTGATGACCAGCGATGTGGAGCATCTTTTCATGTGCCTGTTGGCCATCTGAATTTCTTCTTTAGAGAAATGTCTATTCATGTCCTGTGCCCATTTCTTAATTGGGTTATTTGCTTTTTGTTTGTTAAGGTGCGTGAGTTCTTTGTATATTTTGGATGTCAACCCCTTATCAGATACATCATTTATGAATATATTTTCCCATATTGTAGGATGTCTTTTTGTTCTACTGATGGTGCCCTTTGCTGTACAGAAGCTTTTAAACTTGATATAGTCCCATTTGTTCATTTTTGCTTTTGTTTCCCTTGCCCGGGGGGTATGTACATGAAGAAGTCGCTCATGTTTATGTCCAAGAGATTTTTGCCTATGTTTTTT
>JAQQAC010018689.1:31159614-31191001 GCA_029783875.1 Phataginus tricuspis | reverse complement strand
TGATTCTGTTTATGTGTGTAGATTCTCTTTTTCTCTTAATGAGTCTGGCTAGGTGTTTATCTATTTTGTTTAATATTTATCTTTTTTAATCAGAAAATTTTCTATAGTCATCACATCAAACTATTTTAAAATTACGAATTTCTGCATCTTATTTTGCATGTTTTCTATCAGTTTTATGGTTCTCTTGTCTTATTTTCTAAAAAGTTTTAATTTCCACTTTGGTCCAAAAAGTTTCTAAGTTCCCAAGCAATAGTGGGGTTGACCCAACACTGCCTATGTCTGACCAAGAATCTATTGTGCTAAACGTTTCAAGGATAATTGAAGAAAAGTTATATTTCCTTTATGAAAGATAGAAAGTTAATTTCATGTAATGCTTTTTATCTTGAATTCTATATATGTGACATTGATATCATAATCTCTTCCTTTTAGTTTTAATTTACCTGATACACCTTTGCCTATAAAACTTACTTTAACCACAGTATTTTGAGGGAAGGAGGCTACAAGGAGCTAAAAGAGTACCCGACATAGAACAGTGTCAAGATTATTAAGTTATTAATTATAATACATCCACCTTTCTCCATCTTTCTTTCACCTAGTTAGCCCCTCATCCACGGCAATGAGGTTTTCTCTGATCATTCCTCCATGGTTCTCTGCAACCTTTACAATTAGGATTACTATAATACTGTAAGTTAAAATATTATATTACTTTCTAAGGTCATGGAAATATTTTCTGTGTTGATGGGAGTGTGGGTACATGATGATCAATATTCAAATTTCATAGAAGTATATTTAAATCTATACATTTTATTTTTTGTAAATTATAACTCAATACAAAAAAGAAAAGAAAAATGTATGTATGGCTCGAGGACTAGTTTCATCTGTGTCCCATGTAGAAGAGATATTATTGATACAGACATACACATTAATTTTATTCATAAAATCATATTTTGAGTACAAAATACTATGTCACAGTATTTTGTGACAGGGTAACCAATCCCTTTGTTGCACAAAAAATTAAAATTAGGTTTCAAGATGACTTTTACATAAATCACAACAATAAACAGTATTTTCTTACTGACACAGGAGATAAAACAAAACATATCCCTGAAATAACTTTACCAATCAAGTAAAATGACTGCTTTGGTCTTTGAGATTACGAATAGCGATTACCCACGTATTAAACAAACAAACAAACAAAGTCTTTTTTTTCTATAAGTAACCTGTACACTAAAGAGGTATTAGCCTAAACTTTGAAATTCCTTCACTACCTAAGAATTAACACACTTTGTATATTCAAGTCTAACTACTTCAGTTGAACCACACTTCCCATCACAGATCTGGAAGTACTACATAAGCCGTCCAGGAAGATAAGGGCATTCCAGCATGAACATTCACTCAATTTGCAGAAATAAAGTATCCTTCAGTCCCCTACAATTTTGCTGTTCATTATTTGCTAGGGGAAGTTTCAAACATTTATTGGAGATACTCCTGGAAAATAGAGGGCAATTTTCTAGCGTGTGTGATTGTCAAGTGGGAGAATATGTCAATCACCTAATTACCAACCATTCATTGAGGAGGGCTTTTAAATACATTGTAAGTGAAATGTGTAAATTAGCCATAATTCCAACTGTATTATACTGTATAAAACACAGAACAAAAACCTTTATCAAAATACATAATGTATTCAAAGGCGTTTCCTACCTTAAATACATTCTCCATGAATAGCAATCTATATTGACCCAAGTTACTACATCTTCCATGATCCTTTTAGAATAGATATCTAACAAAAGCATCAAGATAATGGAAAACAAGTCTTCTAGTCTAAGTTAATGTTACACAAAGTCACAAAGAAGATCATTTTTCATTCCATTCTAGTACCCTCCTTTCCTCTTCACTGCCTCCTCCAGGCCCAAACACAACCCCCTTACCAGTAATCACAAAATAATTCTTATTTTTCACGTAACACTTAAATGTCATGTGGCAAAACTGGAAATTAGTAAACAAAATTAGCCTCTCCCAACGACACTAATGAGTAGCAGTGTATGAAGGCCGGTCCTACTTCATCCTTCCATAGCTGCCCAGATCCAGAAAGGGAACCCCATCAGAGCCCTAGGCAGATAGAAAATATATATTTTTTAAACAGTATCATTTAAAATTGAACTGATACTGTGACCAAAAAGTAACATTTTGTTCTTTAAAAAAGAAATGACATACATGGCCTAACCATTCACAACAGAAAAACACTTTCAAAGGAATGAGAATAACACATATATTGACCTTTTATTAATGATACTGGTAAATACTGGCTCTTTCCCCCTTAGGTGGTAAGGTTAGTCACTCTGGAGCTAAAAGAACACATGCATAATGGACAAACATTAAGGTATGGTTCCCCAAACCACACACTTTAACCAAAACTGGTAGAAATTTATTTCTATTTCAATATAAAGAAAAGAGGGAGAGAAATTTTGAAAAATTTTTCAGGCTTGTGATTTGAGGATTATAGGATCACTGTGGTTTATACCTGGGCTGAGGGTACAAAGATTTGTGCTTATATCCATGACTTGGTAAAATCTTTTCATAACACCAGAGCCACTTACATATGATATTAAGAAGAAAAATGATTTAAACTTTCATACACTCTGCTGATGCGCTGTTCTCTTCAACAGAAAAATATCAGCATATGTTAAAGGCAACCTCTGGCTATGAGCAAATTCAGAACTTTACTGCTCTCTTAAAGTAGATCCCATCACTCACAATCCTCATATCACTTATGAGTTTGCAAATTTAAAAGAAGAACAAGAGCAAAAATGAAAATAACTCAATATTACAGAGGCAGAGTTATGCCCAGAGCTGCTGTGTCAATAGTCTAAATAAACTCTAGACATAGTAGTCCACTGAATACATAAAAACAATTCATAATCCCAACTACCAATGGCAGACTAGAACAATCTTACCAAACCTTGTTGAGTTTTAACTGTCCATATTACTGGCCAAATGAGGGTAAAAGTAACTATGTATCACTTATTATTAATTCCAGGTACCATTTCTCTGTAATTTAAATGGCATTCCTCCAATATTCTCTGAGTTTATCACTTAAGTACCACGACTAAAAATTACTAAATACCATACATGATAATGCTTATGTGAGAAAGTATACCGAGCCAAAGTATGTTCCCTCTACAGAGAGAGCTCAAGGGCGAAACAGAATTGAGGGAACACACAGGAGAAGAAGAATCATTTTCATGGCAGAAGAGCATTGACTGGGCAAGGAATGCACATGGAATTGCTGAAAAGTAGAATCTGAAAAGGCTGTGATGTGTCTTCTAAGAAAAGCCTGTTCCAGAAAATGTCCTGTGGCCAGAATGGTGTCCAGTCCTACTTGAAATATGAGGAAAAGGAGATACAATTAAAACCTAGTCATCAGAAGAAAGCAGATGATGAAAAATGCAGAGGAAATTTGCTATTTCTAAGAATTTAGATAAAAATGGGGCAATTCAAAAAGTAACCTCTCCAAGGACATCAATCTCATCCAGACAAATTTTCTAAACAGTCAGCCTACCAACTATCCCATCACTTTATACCAGGCTTGGGTGTGGCGGGGCACCCTCCTGCTTCCTGCTTTCCAAAGGGGTGCTGCCTCCACTTAGTGATGTTTATAAAAATGGCAGCAGTTTCCTATTTGAATGTTAATTACTGTTATGACACACTAGATAATTTAAGTTGCTTCAGCAATTTACTCTTCCTTGTAATTACATGTAGTAATTGGAAAATCTTCCAGAGTGTAACAACAGCTCCAAAGGTGAGACAGCAGGGGGAGGGAGATTTCCCATGGAATCTCAACTGTAAATCCGGGCCTGGCTGCTCAATTGACAATTGCTTGGATGAACCATGCCAGGGATCAGAGATGGTCCTTCTGGGATCGAAGAGGTAGCACCCATGACCTTCAAGAGCTGGATGATTCAAGAGGAAGGCCAAGCCCCAGCACATGGTTAGAGCTACCCTGAGAAGAATATTAAAGACTAAACTATATGAGTCTGGGAATGACACCACACAGCGTCACTTTAAACCCCCTGGTCTGGGAGCTATTCATGCACAGTTCAGAGACTCCAGAAAAGCAAGAGCCAAAAATACCATTGGGGTGGGATGGGCTCTACTTGTGTTACTTGATTTATGGAAGTATTTTGATGCTAGCCACATCATACACGCTTAATAAATACTTACTGAAATAATAAAATGAGTGATTGGATAGATAACTGGATGGGTGCATGCATGGCTTGGAAATAATTATAGCCAATAAGTATTCAATACATAGGACATATCAGGTACCATGCTAAGCACACTATATTTTTTCTCTTCTCCCAGTTTTCTTTTCATTATACTCAAAGCCTTACTATGTATTTTTACCTAAAATTATTTTTAAGAAACATCTTATGACAGATTATTTCAAACATACACATAAGGAGAGAGAATGCCCCATGCACCCATCTTCTAGCTTTAATAATGATGGCCAACCTTTCTTTATTTATGTCCTGTATTATTAGCCTTTCTGTTTTATTTTGAAGCAAATCCCAGATATCATAACATCTCTCAATATTTATAGGCTCATATTTTTAAACCTCAGTGTAATATCTGCTTAAATATATTAACAAGAATTCCTTAATATTATCAAATATTTACATGCTGCATCTTCCCCAAGTGTTATCATTTCTTTGACAGTTTGTAGAAATTGGGCTCCAAAAAAGGTCCAGACATTAGGATTAGTTGATACGGCTCTGAAGTTCTTTGACCTATAGATTCCCCCTCCGTCTCTTTTTAACTTCAGTTGTTTTTTTCATTTATTCATGAATGAGCCAAAGTCAGTTGCCCTGTAGAGCTGCCCAGTATAGACTTTTAAAAATTGTATCTCCGTAGTGTTTAATTCACTCTGTTCCCTGTATTTCCTGTCCTCTGTAGTTCCTGTTAATTGGCAGTCAGAGAAAGAGGTCAGATCAGATTACAGTTTGAAATTTTGGCAAGAATATTTCATAGGCGGTATACTTCATCGGGGACAAAAACCCTCTAGTTGTCTCTGTGTGATGTTGGCCCCATGATGCTGCCATTAACTCGTCAGGGGTTGCAAAATGATGAACTCTGACTTTCTGAAGCCTTGCTCATCTGTTAGCTGGACTATTCCGCTAAAAAAAGACTGTCGTCCACTGGTTATTCTGAGGTACAATCTGTAAAGAAGAGCAACTAAAATCCTGGATTCTTTCCCTTTGATTACCAGGTTTCAAAATAATGAGGCGATTCCCTGATATGATTAAAAAATGATCAAAAAGGGTTTTATTTTCAACTCTGAAATTTCCTCGAGAGGAACACTGCCCACACCTGTGTCCAAAACTGTCCATTATCAATTATGTTTGGGGGGGTGGGGAAAAATAAAGATATAAATGCACTTTAGGGCCACCGGCATCATTAAGGACGTCTTCAGCAAGTAGACCAGTTTTCTTACTTGGACATCCCCAAGTAAGTTTTAATAACCAAGAAAGTGACTTTATTTAAGAACATTAAACATCTAACACCTTCCTCTGTCTCAACATTATGATGCAGATGCTCGCCCCCTGACTGCAAAACCTGCAAGGGCAGACGAGAAATGCGCAGAACCCCCATCACTAGTTCCAGCACGCGATGCCTCCCTCCGCGAATACTGCCAAACTGACATAACAAGGGCACGAGATGTAAGGAGCCCTAAAGAGATGTGATAAAAGCAACCAATGCCATGCAAGGACACGTTCTCCTGTAGGTTGTACATCACATGGGTTCCCTGGTTTTCCCCTAGAGGTAAAGTGATTACTTAAGCTATGGAAGTTACTGTCATCTATCTCTCTATACACATTCCCGTATTGAGAAATGGTAGGAACTATGGGCTCATGTGGAGTGCAAACAAATGCTCTTGTGAAGAGAGAACTAGTTCTGGAAGTTTTTCCACTGAGAGAAACAGCTATGCAATGTAGTGTCTCCAGAGAGCGAGGCAGATGGACGTCTGCTCAGAGCACACAAACTCAGAATACAAGGGACTGAATGGAGGAAACGTTTGGCCTATCCTCTCCCTACTCCCACCTTCAAACACCCTGGTCTCCACACTTTAGTGTAAAGGGAAGGTGTTCTTGAAATTACATGCAGCTGTGATGTAAGAAATCTGTCTACCTACAAAATTAATGAAAAGTATTTCAGACTATCAGCTGACACTCTCCACCCACCAAAGGTGAGATGTTTAGTAACAGCAGTTCATGTGACATCCCATTTGCCACATACAACACTCAGGAAATTTAAGGGAAATATTATGAATGGTATCTGTGAGCAAAATTGCAATATTTCCAGGATCTCTCCCCTGGCTTTAGTGCATCTCCGTATCAATAGGTGTTTCCAAGGGGTGGAGAGAAGTAGCCATCTCCTATCAATAGGTAAACAAGGACCAACAAGGGACCAGAGAGGTTGGGTGGGGTTTTCCCTGCTCTGCTGCAGCAGCTGGGTCAAGAGAGATGCGGGATGACTGTAGGCAATAAACGGGTTTCTTAAACTTTATTTCTCACTGTGACTGATTTCAGTTTCAAAGATATTTTGCCCCGGGATTTCCTCTCCCCGGAGTTACACTATCATTCCGTGGATGGCACTTGGGAAACCAAAGATCCCCTCCACACACAAACACAGGAAATCTCAGAATTTCTGTTCCCCATGGGTATGATATTTTCTTAATTTGTGTAATTTTATTCACCAGAGACAGAATCCAAGTTACTGAATTATGAAACAGGTGAGTAGATAGGGCAGTCTGTTTGTGATGCGTTCCCCAGTACAAGTTCAGGAGGACGGAGACACCCATCTCTGAGATGCAATATTACTTCTGCTGCCTGTGTGCCAGGCACCAGGGGTCTAAATATTATAGCCCCAGATAGCCACACAAATGAAGGCAGAAATGCCTAATAGAGTTGAAAAACCTCATTCTAACATGAGCATATTGACTTCCTGAGTAAATTGCTTAACCTTCATTCTACATTTTATACAGATAATTGCCTTTCCTTATTTTGCAGGGGTTATTGCTTAATAACAAAAATAATTCTTTGAAATCTTCAAAGGAAGAGCACAACTTTAACCTAATTATGAAGGAAACACAAAGAGAAATCTGAACACAGTCTCGAATGCTGCCCAATTAACCCAATTATAAAAAGAAAGAGAGAGATCAACCCTTCTCTAGGACTAGGAAACAGGCAGTTTCAGTGGCCACAAACACTTTCTCCTCAATCCCTCCCTGCAGTGAAAATCTCCTCCCCTCTCCTTTGCACCCCCCCCACACTGCTGTCTCTTGGCTCCTCTATCACTTTTATTGCCCCTATGTTAGCCTCTCTCCCCTCTACAGTTATAACCCTCCCTCCCACTGTCACCCACAGGGCTCAGCCCAAGGGGACCTGGAATTCTAATCAAGCTGTGCAGAGTAAAGATGAAGTGATAAAGCCACAGGCTCAGGAAGCCACCATGGGCAAAGCTGGGTCCTCGTCAGGCCTGTGACTCCTAGTACAGAGTCTCTGCCCCCGTACCACACTGCCTTCTAATGGGACTGTGCACCCTTCTTACCCAAGAAATTGATCTGAGGCCCTGCATCTCACTGTTCTCCCAGCGCATGAAAGACCTCAAGTCACGATTAGAAAAAAGATAAAACTGAACACATCAGATTAGAATCCTACATCTGGAAGATATCTTCAAAGTTCAACTTTCTCCACCCTTAAATTTATTCATCTCAACCAGGGGGTAAGGTTTGAGGGGTCAATTCAAGTGCCCCTCACCCAACCATTCTCCAGGGCTCAATTGTCACTGTTGAATATCTTCCATGGATCAAACTTAAGTCCTTAAAGTAAGAAATGGCCCTGGACTCTTAAATGTGATATTGAGCGCAATCCCAAGGTTGCAGAGGCCCTCTAACAAGCCTCTCAGGGCATGTGGGTGCCATCAACACAGAGAAGATGGGAACTTTTGTAAGAACACATGGCAAAATGTCCCCAGGGCCTTACCTTTGGCAAGTTAAATAATTTTAGCCCCTTTGACTTTATCAATATTTCAATGATATTTCAGGCTTTTGTCTAAGGCCCCTTCAGTTTGTCCATGTTGCTTTTGGAAAGATGGAGTCTAGTACCAGGACAGATAGACAAAGTCCTTAATTTTAGAGAAAAGCCATCAACAAAAATATTAGAAAGTTTCTGTAAGTCCAGGGTGATCAATGAAACCTGTATGCAAAAGAGGCAGCATTAAAGACAAAAGGATTTTTCAGATAAACTTGTAAACTTAAGAAATAACCAAAAACATCAAAAGAGTCTTAAAAATATTTTCAAGCACAAACGCAAATACAGTCATTAGCCATCATTTAATTTGGTAGCTAAATATGAGAAGGTTAGCCTTAGAAGTAAAAGCCAAAAACATCCAAGCGAAATCCCTCAAATATTAACAGAACAAAGGAAGAAGGAAGAAGCAAGGGAATCAGGGGAAATGCAAATGGATTCCATTTCCTACAAGGCAAAGAAAGAAAATTAAAAATCTTGACTGAGCTAAGGGAGTGTGTTCAGTAAAGAATAACAATAATAATAGTAGTTGGGTATGTGTTCTTGGTAAAAAGTCCTGAAAATAATAAGGCTGATAAATTGCAAGCATCAGGAAAGGACTAACTCCAAAGATTATGAAAATTGAGCTTTCCAAACTGAATTTAAAAAGGAAACAGGTAAAAAGAGGTCAGTTCATCATAGGCAAGGAGGAGGGTTCCATTATTTGGCTGACTGTTTTAAATTAATGTCCTGGAACATTAGCAGGTTAAAGAGCCCTGTAAAAACAACAGAGAGAAAGAAGCAAATGGGGCAGAAACACAGTGTTTACATCTTAGTAATAGAAAGGTATTACTAGAAGGATTTACAAGGGGCCAAAACGACACATATCAAAGTCAGAAAAGCTAGCTCTAATAAATGAGAAAAGGCATGAGGCATGGAAGTAAAGCCAGAGCACTTGAAATTAACTCCACGTATGCTCATACTAGATTATTTTAAACCAAGTAATGCACCCCAAGATCCACGAAAGATTTTCTACATTTCCCTAGGAGGCAGTGTTCCCATTGCATCAAGCCAATGAAGCCAGTTAGGTGGAAAAACTAAGAACGAGAAGAATATAAAGCATTTGTCCTTCCTGAGATACTGTTAACACATGACGAAAGAATCTGAAGATACCCCTGGACCCAGAAAGTCTTTAAATTCAAAGTGAAAGAAAAGCAACACACTGCTCTTTTTTTCCCATTGGGAAATACTTGGAAGCTAACAGTTCAAATGAGAACAGATGAGTAATAATGGGTCAGAATGAGACAGGGACCATGGGTGTAGTCAGAGTAGGGTGAGGGCCTCTGGAAAAAGCAAGGCAGGATATTTACAGTCAGAGCAATGTAACTCCATGCAAGGAAACCCCGCTACCAAAACTCTGTGTTAAATACTAAGCTCTAGAGCCATTCTTCAGTGACATCAGTTAATATTCCCCAGATAAAGAAGATTCACTTTAGTTTGCTAAAAGGCCCAGGCCTATATGCTGTTTTTCCTCCAGACCTGATGAGGTGAGTTGCAATCTGGGCAATTAATAATGGCAAGAAAGCCTAGCCATAAACAACATAGTGAACCTTAAAGTTAAGATTGCATTTTAATACCCAGGAAGTTAAGAAGTAAGATTCTTAACTTACTCTTTAGCAAACAGACAATACTTCAGCCCACCTTGGGGGCTGGGCAGTCAGTATTTGATATGCTCCCAGACCAAGACACCAGTATCTCCAGGAGAAATCAGAGCAGGAAGTTCCTTGTATTAAGTTAATTCTAAATATTCAGGGACCACTTAACAAGTCCACACTCCTAAGCCTTTTATCATATTCCTAAAAATCCTCAATTGCCTATAAAACCCCTAGACAACGCACAACTACAGGCTCTCTTGTCCCCTCCTGGCCTGAGCCAGGAGCTCTGTCCTCTCACTGTATCTCTCAATAAAAGCCTCTGCCTGGCTCTCCTACCTTGAGTGTTTGTTAAGTTCACTCTTCAACTCTGTAAACAAGAACTCTGGCATCAAGAATAACTAACATCTTCCAAGTCAGCACACACATGAAGTGTCAACTTCATCAAGGCTTGGATGAGGTCCTCAACACTAACCTGGCTGCCTCAGGGGGTAGCACATGCTGCCATCCTCCAGTAAGTACCTCAGATGTGTGATTTCTGCTCCTAAAGTATCACACCTTGTTCTGGACTGAATGTTTGTGACCCCTACAAAGTACAAATGTTGAAGCCGTAACTCTCAGTGCAGCTACGTTTAGAGAAGGTGCCTCTAAGGGAGTAATTAAGTTAGATGAGGTCATAAGGGTGGGGCCCTGATCCAATAGGATTCGTGTCCTTTTAAGAAAAGACACCATGAATGCACACAAAGTGAAGTCCACAAGGGGACACAGCCAAGAAGGCAGTGCCTGAAAGCCAGAAAGAGAGTCCTTACCAGATATCGAACTGGCTGCAACCCTGATCTTGGACTTTCAGGCTCTAAAACTGTGAGAAAATAAATGTCTGTTGTTTAAGCACCCAGTCTGTGGTATTGTGTTACAGCAGCCTGAGCCAGGACACAAGTGCACTCCCAGTGTTTAACAGTGACTTCCCAAACAGCTAGAAGGGGATTTTTTATTTGTTTTTCACATTTCCTAATGCAATGTTCTGTGGGGCTGGTGCTTCAGAAATGCTTTTTTGAATACAGTTAGATTAAAAAATACCACTGACTTCAATAACACCCACAATTTTCTGTAAGTACTGATAGTGCTTTGAGCCAAGACATCATTTTTATAAGCAAATTTTTCTTCATATTAAAAAGACTGTAGAATGCTCACCCTTTCTTTACTCACATCTGAAATTGTCATAGCAATTCAAGTACCAAAACTCCTTTTGAGAAATATAAACACCAAAATAAAATATCTTTAGTAGTGATAGTTTATGTGTATATGTGTGCTAAAAATACTACAAAGCATTTGTTGCAATTTTTACATGAATAAGATAAGCTTACATTACTTGATCTTATTAACAAACTTAAGACAGTGCACTTTGGGCTTAGAGAGTATTAAATCTTTGTGGGGAAAAATTTCAAAGTTCCTATGGCCAGGATCCTCACCTGACCCTAAACTACCTAATGATGTAATTGGCCTACTGCTAGGCTACTGCCTACACACCTGTTAGCAATGAGCTATTATTGATTGAGTCACTACATAAAGAACCCTGCCCAGTGCTCTGAGCGCAGGCAGAGATGGAGGAGGATTACAGACCTACAGACTACTGATTGCAGATATGATTCTAGTGCTTGACCTATCGTTGGGAGAACAAGCCAGGTATAAAACCTCTTACCCCAAGAACGTTCCGTTGTCATTTCTCGGTCTCACCGAATCCATAGTGAACTTGCCCAGGGTTGAAACCCTCAGGCAAGACAACGGTTCTTCAGATAAAACGTAAAATGAAAAAAGACAGGAGAAGAAATAACAAACTACACAAACATACAAAGACTGTGTAATGTGATAAACAACCATGTTGATCACGTTTTACTGTGACACCCAGTTCCACCTCTCTGGTCAGAAAATCTACGGTTGAGAAAGGAGAAATATGGGGATGACAATCAGAGAAGGTCAAACATGAGAACTCAAAGGCAGGAGAGGAACAAGAAGGGACATCCTGCCGAGGCGAAGAGCCACAGGATGTGGACATGAGGAGAATGTGAATCAAGGAATAATACTTAATTTAGCTCTATTTCTTTCTTCTCGAAAATTTCCTCGAAATTCTCAAGAGGATCATTGCAGACAACTTTTGGAAAACCAACAGTAACATGGGCAGCTGAAGGGGTTTTGCAGTTGCTCCACTGTGGAGCACACACATGTTGAAGCTAAAGCTTTGAAAATTATAAATATCTTAATTAAAATATTTTGGGATTCAGTGCATTCTTAAGCAAGAATGAAGCTCTAACAGAATTTCTATCCATCTTTCTTGAAACAAGCATGCTTATATTCACTGTTTGAAAACTATAAATTAAACAGAATAAGCAAACAAACAAATGAAACCCCTTCCTTGGAGATAATAATAATGCCAAGTAGAAGGGGAAAAAATGAAAGAATAATCAATTATTAATTTCACCGAGTACCTAATGATGGAAATATTGCTGGTGACATTTTTTTATTACTGTTATATTTTATTGAAGTATAGTTGATATAGAACATTACATTGGCTTAAAATATACACCACAGTGACTGGACAGTTACCTACATTATTAATGCTCATCCCAACTAGCATGCTTACTATCTGCCAACACAGAAAGATGTTACGGAACTATTGACTATACTCACTATGCTGTATTTCTTTCTTCCCCTTGGCTATTGTATACATGACTGAGGTTCTGTGCCTCTTTATCCCCTTCACCTTCTTCACACCCCTACCCCCACCCCACAGCTGGCTTCACTGTTGTACTAAGAAGAAAAAACGTAACAGTCTTGGGCACACACTCCACTCCTCACATGGGCTAAGGAGGGTGGTGGTAAAAAGTTCTTAATAGGCTTCTTGCAGGATGTATTAAGCCTTTAACTCATTTTAGTATTTTTACGACTGTTTCATAAGTAACAATTTATTCATTTGCAATGAAAAGACAATGAGTGAAAGGGTCAGACATTTTCAAGCCAGCATATTCTCTCCCTGCAGAGGAAGCCACACTACACTCAGGATATTATTTTGCCTGCACCACAGTAAAAGGAGTCAACTGCACATAAAATAATTTGAAAGGTACAGGCACTTCATTCATTCAGCAGATGCTGACTAGCAGTGGCCAGGAGAGCAGAGCCCTGTCCTGGTGGAGCTGACAGACTATGGCTTGAACTGGGCCCCAGGTGTACCGGCCGCAGACTGTGCTGCGTGGCCCTGCTCCAGCTTCCCTCCACCTAGATGAACCCCAAAGGCATGCTGTAAGTATTTACCTAGTCTAGGTTCCTTTTTGTTTTCTTTTTAGTACCAGAATCTGCCATTTTAACCATTTTTAAGTAAACAATTCAGTGGCATTAGTTAAATTCACAATGTTGTGTAACCATTATCACTCTTTCCAAGAACTTTTCATCAGCCCAAAAAGAAACTCTGTAACAACTGCTTCTTAAAAATACCACAGGTTACTAACATTGCTGGTTGACATATTCTTTCTAAAGGAATCTTCCTTATCAGTTAAGATTATTGGCCCTCTTTTGGCGACTTGGGAAAAGATGGTGGCGTGAGTAGGGTGGTGGAAATCTCCTCCCAAATTATATATATTTTGAAAATACAGCAAATACAACTATTCCTAAAAGAGTGACCAGAAGTTACAGTACACCAGCCAGTCTACATCTGCAAGAACCCAACATCTCATGGAAAAGGGAAAGGTACAAAGCCAAGACCTGGCAGGACCTGAGCACTCCCCCACCCAAACTCACCTGCAGGAGGAAAAGATTCAGAGTGAGGAGGGAGTGGAAGCACAGGACTGCTAAATAACCAGCCCTAGAAATTTGCCCCGGGAGCACAGACACACATTGAATGATGCTCTGGATATTAGAGGAGGGGAAAAGCAAAATCCAAGACTAAGACTGCGAACAGGTTCCCAAAGCACAAAAGAAAAGCAGGTACTTTTAAAGTCTTAAAGGGACAAGGGCTTAACAGGTGGACAAAATCATCCCAGCACACTCAGCCCAGCAGGCTGGGAACTTTAAGGAACTTCAGGCACCATATCCCCGTGGTTGGCAACACAGCTCTAGGACCCCTCACAGAGATAAGCAGCCTGCTGTTCCTTCCTCCGTGCCAGCACTTGCGCACTAAATGGCTGTACCCCCATTGCTGCAGACAAGCCAGAAAGCAGTCCCGCCTACAGCAACCACACAGCTTAAAACAGAGGCTTTTCCCTGTGCGTGGTTGACCAACACAGACAGAAGAGATGGGCGTGGAGACTGAGAGGCATGAAGGGGCTTTGTTCTTGTGGCAGAACACGTGCCACTCGCCTGCAACCCCCGCTAGCACCCTAGGCCATTCCGAGGGCTGCCCCAACCATGGCAGTTTAGGGGATTAACCCAGATGCTGTTCAGTGCAAGCAGTTGACCAGCACAGACAGTGGACACAGGCGCAGAGACCGGGAGGCATGAAGGGGCTTTATTGTCGCAGCAGAACACACGCGGCTCGTCTGTGATCCCCACCAGCTCCCTAGGCCATCTCAAGGGCCGCTCCACACATGGCAATTTAGGGGATTAACCCAGAGGCTGCTCCCTAAACGCTGTTCACTGGCACAGACAGAAGAGATGGGCATAGAGACGAAGAGGCACAAAGGGGCCTTGTTCTCACAATAGAACATGTGCCGCTCTCCTGCAACCCCCGCCAGGGCCCTAGGATAACATGAGGGCTTCCCCGCCATGGCCGATTAGGGAATTAACCCTGAGGATGCTCCCTGGGCCCAGTTTACCAGCACAGAGAGCAGAGATGGGTGCGAAGACCAGGAGGCATGAAGGGGCTCTGTTCTCATGGAAGAACAAGCATTACTGGCCTGCAACCCCCGCCAGTGCCCTAGGCCAACCCGAGGGCCGCCCTGCAAATGGCAGCCTAGTGGATTAACCCAGAGGCTGCTCCCTGTGTGTGGTTAACTGGCACAGACAGAAGAGACAGGCAAGGCAACCGGCAATCAGGAAGGGACGTTGTTCTTCCAGCTGACACACGTGCCACTCACCAGCGACCACTCCCATTGCCATGAAAAGGGAGAAGAATCTTACATAATCCAAAATCCCTCAAACACCAGAAAGAGAGCTCGGTGAGACTGAAACCACCAATCTTCCTAAAAAGAATTCAAAATAAAAGTCATAAGCATGCTGATGAAGCTACAGAAAAATATTCAAGAGTTAAGGGACAAATTCAGGAGGGAGATAACAGAAATAAAACAAACAATGGAGGGATTTAAAAGCAGATTAGGTGAAGTGGAGGAGACTGTTAATGAAATAGCAACCAGAGAACAGAAATACAGAGGAGCTGAGGCAGAGAAAGAAAAAAGGATCTCTACGAATGAAAGAATATTAAGAGAACTGTGTGACCAAACCAATGGAACAATATTTGCATTACAGAGGTACCAGAAGAAGAAGTGAGAGAAAAAGGTATAAAGAGTCTTTGAAGTAATAAGTCCTGAAAAATTCCCCAATCTGGGGAAGGAAATAGTCTCTCAGAATATGAAAGTCCACTGATCCCTGACACAAGGAACCCAAGGAGGACAACACCAAGACATGTAATAAATAAAATGGCAAAGATCAAAGAAAAGGACAGAGCATTAAGAGCAGCCAGAGAGAGAAAAAAGATCACCTACAAGGGAAAACCCATCAGGCTATCATCAGACTTCTCAGCAGAAACTTTACAGGCCAGACAGGACTGGCATGATATATTTAATGCAATGAAACAGAAGGGCCTCGAACCAAGAATACTCTACCTGGCAAGATTATCATTTTAATTTGAAGGAGGGATTAAACAATTCCCAGATAAGCAAAAGTTGAGAGAATTTACCTCCCAAACAACATCACTGCCATGTATTTTAAAGGGACTGCTCTAGATGGAAGTATGCCAAAGGCTAAATAACTGTCACCAGAGAAAATAAAACCACAGCAAAAGAAGTAGACCAACTAAATACTAACTAAATGCAAAATTAAATAAGCTATCCCACAAATTCAGTCAAGGGATAAACAAAGAGTACAGAACAAAACACCTATCATAAAAAGAGTGGAGGAGGAAGAATAAGAAGGAAGAGAAAAAAAGAATCATCAGACTATGTTTATAATAGTGTAATAAGTGAGTTAAGTTAGACAGTTAGATAGTAAAGAAGCTGCCCTTGAGCCTTTGGTAACCACGAATCCAAAGCTTGCAATGGCAATAAGTACATATCTATCGATGATCACCCTAAATGTAAGTGGGCTGAATGCACCAATCGAAAGATGTAGAGTTACAAAATGGATAAAAAAGGAAGACCCATTTATATGCTGCCTCCAAGAGACTCACTTCAAACCCAAAGACATACATACACTAAAAGTGAAGAGATGGAAAAAGATATTACATGCAAACAATAGGGAGAAAAAAGCAAGTGTTGCAGTACTTGTATCAGACAAAATAGACTTCAAAACAAAGAAAGTAACAAGAGATAAAGAAGGACATTACACAATGATAAAGGGATCAGTAAAACAAGAGGATATAATCATTATAAATATCTATGTACCCAACAGAGGAGCACCTACATATGTGAAACAAATACTAACAGAATTAAAGGAGGAAATAGAATGCAATGCATTCATTTTAGGAGACTTCAACACACCACTCACTCCAAAGGACAGATCAACCAGACAGAAAATAACTAAGGACAGAGGCACTGAACAACATATTAGAACAGATGGACCTAACAGACATCTATAGAACATTCCACCCAAAAGCAGCAGGATACACATTCTTCTCAAGTGCACATGGAACATTTTCCAGAATAGACCACAACATACTAGGCCACAAAAAGAGCCTCATAAAATTCAAAAAGATTGAAATTCTACCAACCACCCTCACAGATCACAAAGGTATAAAACTAGAATTAAATTGTACAGAGAACACAAAAAGGCTTAGAAACACATGGAAGCTTAACAACATGCTCATAAATAAACAATGGATCAATGACCAAATTAAAACAGATATCAAGCAATATATGGAGACAAATGAAAACATCAACACAATGCCCTAACTTCTGTGGGACACAGCGAACATAGTTCTAAGAGGAAAATATATAGCAATCGAGGCCTATTTAAAGAATGAAGAACAATCCCAAATGAATAGTCTAAATTCACAATTATTGAAATTGGAAAAAGAAGAACAAATGAGTCCCAAAGTCAGTAGAAGGAGGGACACAATAAAGATAAGAAAAGAAAGAAAGAAAATTTAGAAGAACAGAATAGAAAAAGTTAATGAAACCAAGAGCTGGTTCTTTGAGAAAACAAAAAAATAGATAAACCCCTAGCCAGACTTATTGAAAAAAGAGAGTTTACACACATAAACAGAATCAGAAATAAGAAAGGAAAAATCACTACGGACACCACAGAAATACAAAGAATTATGAGACAATACTACGAAAAATTATATGCTAACAAACTGGATAATCTAGAAGAAATGGACAACTTTCTAGAAAAATAAAACCTTCCAAGACTGACCCAGGAAGAAAGAAAAAAGCTAAACAGACCAATTACCAGCAATGAAATTGAACTGGTAATCAAAAACCTACCCAAAAACAAAACCTCTGGACCAGATGGATTCTCCGCTGAATTTTATCAGACATTTAGAGAAGACATAATATTCATCCTCCTTAAAGTTTTCCAAAAAAACAGAAGTGGAGGGCATACTTTCAAACTCATTCTATGAAGCCAGCATCACTCTAATACCAAAACCAGGCAAAGACACCACAAAAAAAGAAAACTACAGACCAATATCCCTGATGAACATAGATGCAAAAATACTCAACAAAATATTAGCAAACCAAATTCAAAAATATATCAAGAGGATCATACACCATGATCAAGTGGGATTCATCCCAGGGGTGCAAGGATGGGACAACATTCGAAAATCCATCAACATGATCCACTATAGCAATAAAAAGAAGGATAAGAATCACATGATCATCTCCATAGACACTGAAAAAGCATTCGACAAAATTCAACATCCATTCATGATAAAAACTCTCAACAAAATGGGTATAGAGAGCAAGTACCTCAACATAATAAAGGCCATATATGACAAACCCATAGCAAACACCATACTTAACAGTAAAAAGCAGAAAGCTTTTCCTCTAAGATCAGGACCAAGACAAGATGCCCACTTGCCCCGCTTCCATTCAACATAGTACCGGAGGTCCTAGAGATGGCAATCAGACAACACAAAGAAATAAAAGGCATCCAGATTAGTAAGGAAGAACCCAAACTGTCACTGTTTGCAGATGACATGATATTGTACATAAAAAACCCTAAAGACTCCACTCCAAAACTACTAGATCTAATATCTGAATTCAGCAACGTTGCAGGATACAAAATTAATACACAGAAATCTGTTGCTTTCCTATACACTAATGATGAACTAGCAGAAAGAGAAATCAGGAAAACAATTCCATTCACAGTTGCAAGAAAAGGAATAAAATACCTAGGAATAAATCTAACCAAGGAAGTGAAAGACCTATACACTGAAAACTAGAAGACACTCTTATGAGAAATTAAAGACAACACCAATTAATGGAAATTCATCCCATGCTCTTGGATAGGAAGAATTAATATTGTCAAAATGGCCATCCTGCCTAAAGCAATCTACAGATTCAATGTAATCGCTATCAAAATAACGACAGGATTCTTCAATGAACTGGAACAAATAGTTCTAAATTTCATATGGAACCACAAAACACCCTGAAATAGCCAAAGCAATCCTGAGAAGAATAAAACAGGGGGGAATCTCGCTTCCCAACTTCACAGTCTACTACAAAGCCACAGTAATCAAGACAATTTGGAACTGGTACAAGAGCAGACCCACAGACCAGTGGAACAGAATAGAGAGTCCAGATACTAACCCAAGCATATATGGTTAATTAATATACGAAAAAGGAGCCATGGATATACAATGGGGAAATGACAGCCTCTTCAACAGCTAGTGTTGGCAAAACTGGACAGCTACATGTAAGAGAATGAAACTGGATTACTGTCTAACCCCATAAACAAAAGTAAACTCGAAATGGATCAAGGACCTGAATGTAAGTCATGAAACCATAAAACTCTTAGAAGAAAACATAGGCAAAACTCTCTTGAATATAAACATAAAGAACTTCTTCATGAACATATCTCCACAGGCAGGGGAAACAAAAGCAAAAATGAACAAGTGAGACTATATCAAGCTAAAAAGCTTCTGTACAGCAAAGGACACCATCAGTAGAATAAAAAGACATCCTACAGTATGGGAGAATATATTCATAAGTGACATGTCCGATAAGGGGTTGACATCCAAAATATACAAAGAGCTCACACACCTCAAAAAAAAAAAGCAAATAACCCAATTAAAAAATGGGCAGAGGATCTGAATAGACACCTTGCCAAAGAAGAAATTCGGATGGCCAACAGGCACATGAAAAGATGCTCCACATCGCTAATCATCAGAGAAATGCAAATTAAAACCACAATGCAATATCACCTCACACCAGTTAGGATGGCCAACATCCAAAACACAAACAACAAATGTTGGAGAAGATGTGGTGAAAGGGGAACCCTCCTACACTGCTGGTGGGAATGTAAATTAGTTCAGTCATTATGGAAAGCAGTATGGAGGTTCCTCAAAAAACTCAAAATAAAAATACCATTTGACTCCTGGAATTCCACACCTAGGAATTTGCCCTAAGAATGCAGGATCCCAGTTTGAAAAAGACATATGCACCCCTATGTTTATCTCAGCACTATTTACAATAGCCAAGAAATGGAAGCAAACTAAGTGTCCATCAGTAGATGAATGGATAAAGATGTGGTGTATATACACAATGGAATATTATTCAGCCATAAGAAACCAAATCCTACCATTTGCAAAAACACAAATGGAGCTAGAGGGTATTATGCTCAGTGAAATAAGCCAAGTGGAGAAAAACAAGTACCAAGTGATTTCACTCATCTGTGGAGCATAAGAACAAAGCAAAAACTGAAGGAACAAAACAGCAGCAGACTCACAGAACCCAAGAATGGACTAACAGTTACCAAAGGGAAAGGTACTGGGGAGGGTGGGCGGGAAGGGAGGTATAAGGGGAATAATGGGCATTACTATTAGCACACATAACATAGAGGTGGGCATGGGGAAGGCAGTATAGCACAGAGAAGAGAAGTGGTGACTCTATAACATCTTACTATGCTGATGGACAGTAACTGTAGTGGGATATATGGTGGGGACTTGATAATGGGGGGTATCTAGTAACCACAATGTTGCTCATGTGATTATATATTAACGATAGCAAAATAAACAAAAAAATAAACTGTCGAAAAAAAAAGGATTATTGGCCTGCCTATACCCTGTCCCTTGAGCCCATGCATTACTTTAGCTACTGTCTTTTGATTTTATAATTGGTTTCCAGAAAGCACACTACGTCTTGAAAGACACCTCGTTGGCATGTCCTTGCCCCACCCAGACACCACAGAGGCTCTCTCGTATGGTGTACAAATATCCAACTATTACAAATATCTAGAGAGGCCTTATCATCACTTGTACACAGATAAGGAAGCTGAGGCTCAAAGGAACGAATTATTTTTCTCAAGGCTACTAGACTAAGGGAAAAATCCAAGCATCAATACCAGTTATTCTATGTTGGAGCAATGAGAGAAAAGGAGGGAGGGAGGAAGGGAGGAGGTATGTTTGGTTTGGGTATAGAGTTACCAGTAATAATAATCACTAGTTCCTGGTTCCAAATCTGAATCCTATATTAAATCTGTTGTTAAAATACATACTGATATAATAAGAAGAGACATAAAAGAAAAAAATAGGACAGATGAAAATGTTTTTTTAAAGACTCAGGAGAGACTAGGAAGTGAGTTTAAATGGATGAGCTTTGGGAGATAGTCTCTCTACCTCCCTACAAGCAGGTCCCCTCAGTCACTTTGGTTGGCTGCCTTTTTCTGAAAGCTGCCAAATATCTCAAGGGCAAAATAAAGAGACACAGCCTGATGTACACCTACAGTTGTGGGTGTTTGTATCATGGTAGCACTCTGGTTTTAAGAGAAACTGAAATTCCATCACAGGCTGCTTCTAAAGATCAAATGACTAGAAAAAAAATTCACAAGTACAGCAAAGGCAAGAGACTTTCAGTTTGTGTTTAGGAGACGCGTTTATCTCTGAAAACAGTCTAACTCTTTCTCTTTGCAAGAATTCTTTTTTTAAGAACTGACAAGGGGAAATGTATTTATTTCAGTTTAAAGAAACAGACAGGTTTATTTAAAGTCAGGATCTTGTCTTTTTGTGAAGCCTAATTGATTTCAAGAAGTCTAGATTATCAAATACAACTCCCATCTGAGTAATGATCTCAAAGGGAAGGTGATACAGACTAGTCCTTTGAGGCATAAGCTTTTGACACCCAGAAGACCTAGTTCTACCACACACTAACTGTGTGACCTTGGCCAAGGTACATAACCTCTCTGAATCTGCTTCCTCAAAATAACACCTCCTAAGGTGATGTGAGGATTAAGTAAAATAGTGCATTTAAAGCACCACACAACCTAGCCCATAGGAAAAGCTTAATATTAGCTTTAAAAAGCTTGGGGAGAAGGAAAGAGCAACTGAAACACAGAATTAGTTTCCTGTGTGAAAAGCACAGATTTAAATTAATGCTCAACAAGACTACGTAAAACATCATACGGCTTTCTTCATCTGCAAAAAAAAAAAAAAACAATAGAAGATAGTCATTATCATTATTTTCAATGTGTTCGCCACCTGTTTTTTTTTCAGTTGCTTTTTTAATTGAAGTATTGTAGATATACAATGTCATATTGGTTTCAAAGATCCAACATGGTGGTTCAACAGTTACCCACCTATTAAATCCTCACCCCTCCTCCCCAGTGCAGTTATTATCTGTTAACACAGGAGGATGTTACAGAACCATTGCCAGCCACCATTTTTCTCTAACTACTGCTTTTTGGATTAAGGTATTTCAAGGGTCCAACGTCAAAGTAGAACAGAAGGACAGAGGAGGAAAACAAGAGAAAACAGCAAGAGGACCTACAAAAAATGGTACTGGAAAAGTGCAGCAACTTTTTCCTCATAATATTAGCAAAGATCAGTGTGCGATATTCAAAAGGCAGCTCAAGGTACTGGGTTTGAGATATCACTCCACACACACCCTATTTCCTGAACACCTTGAACTAGTTCAGAGAGAAAGCACACCTCATAGTTCATTCTGGATGCCACTGGTTTGCACATGTAGTTGAAGTGGTTCAGTAACAACTACAGAAAGACATACCATCAGTTCTCTGTGGAACCTGCAACAGATCATTCTGCCCTTGAACGCAGGGCCCTTCAAACTGGCGTGTGGTGTTCAGATGCCTTGTCCTGGATCATTCACGATCCATCCTCATTTGCTGGACCCACAAATAACAGCCATGATTAAAACCATCACTGTTAAGTTAGCACAAAAAAATGCCAGAGTACTAGACTAACAGGTAAAAAAAATCAACACGTTTCCTCATGATCAACCTTGGGGGGCCTTAAGTTATATAAGCATTATGTTTCTACAGGAAAATGTTGCATTTTTAGAACATTTTATAGGCACAAAAATCAGTTATTATCTTCAAACGGGAAGAAAAATTTAAATATATTTATTAAGTGTGCATCTAGGAGAGGGTGTATCTAAATTTTTTTTAAATGGCTCTGAAAAGAATGAGACAAAAATGCCAAACATTTGTAATCTCAAAGCCTTTTTTGGGAACTGAACTCTTGCCCCAAGCAGGAGAAAACCTGGAAGGTCTTCACAGGTTCTAGTCTCTGTTCAACCACTCATTCGTTACGTGCCCTGGGAAAATCATGAATTTCTTCAAGCCTCAGTTTCCTTATCTATGTCGCCAAGACCACACTAGGTTCTTGGGAGGATCAAATATAACAACACAGTCATTCTTCACATGGAAAGATGCTCAACACTACTAATCATCAGAGAAATGCAAATACAAACCACAATGAGGTATCACTTCGCCTCAGAGTGGTTAGTATCAACAAGACAAGAAATAACAGCATTGGCGAGAACGTGCAAAAAGAGAGCCCTCGCATACTGCTGGCGGTAATGTCAATGGATGCAGCCACTGTGGACACTGAATGGAGGGTCCTCAAAAAACTAAAAAGAAAACTATCACCTGACCCAGAAATTCCACTTCTGGGAATTTACTTGAAGTAAACAAAAAACACTAGTTCAAAAATATATCTGCACCCCTCTGTTTACTGCAGCATTATTTACAATAGCCAAGGTATGGAAGCAGCCCTAAGTGTCCATCAGTGGATGAACAGATAAAGAAGATGTGGTACATATATGCAACAGAATACTACTCAGCCATAAAAAAGAAAGAAATGTTGCCATTTGTGACAACATAGATGGAGCTGGGGGTATTATATTAGGTGAAGTAAGAGAAAGACAATTACTACACAATGTCACTTTTATGTAGAATCTAAAAAACAACAAAAAAGAAATAGATTCAAATAAAGAACAAACCAGGGGTTGCTAGGGAGGGGGGATAGGTGAAATAGGTGAAGGGAATTAAGAGGTACAAACTTCCAGCTATAAAATAAAGTCACAGGGATGAAAAGTAAAAGAAATTCAGTCAATAATATTGTAATATCTTTGTATGATGACAGATGTTACCTATACATACTGGTGAACATTTCGTAATGTGTATAATTGTCATATCACTATGTTATATACCTGAATACAATGTAATATTATATATCAACTATACTTCAATTTTTTAAATGGTCATTCTTGAAGTGTGGTCCCCATGCCAGCAGAATCGGCAACCTGGGAACTTTTTGAAAATGCAAAATGTTGAGCCCCACCCTATACCTACTAAATCAGAAACCCCAACAATCTATAATTCTGATGTACCCTAACGTTTGAGAACCACTACAAAAATATAAATGAAAACAGTCAAAACATCTTAAAACACTAAATTTAAAGGCATTATTATAAAAAAAATTAAGAATGTTACATTTGTTTGAAGATTTTAAGGACTTTCTTTTATACACAATTGGATACAGTAAGACTGTGTGTGTGTTTTATGCCCAGAGTCACATTCCTACTAAATGTTACTATACATTACTATAAAATGAAATCTGAAATTACAGTACCTATCAATGTTAAAATGTACTATTATTTAGTCCTAATTTCAAAAGGCCTAAGGGAAAAGAAATTGAATTAATAATCATTACATGTTCTCTAAATTAGTAAATATTGGACAATACTTATTTAAATCCAGTTTTTAATAAATTAAAGAATGATTTTAAGATTGGCTCTCTCTTGAGGAAAGAAGAAAAATAAATCTTACTGGGATCTTCACATTTTCTCAACAAGAGTAATGCATTCATTGTTTTTAAAAAGGCAAAACACGAAGCCAAAATAAAAAGAATGTGGTTAAAAGAATGCATTTCCACTGACAATGGAGTTTTTTAATGTAATAATTATAGGAAACCTTTGAAGAGTTCTTAAGTGGAACTAAATGAAGAACAAAATATGTTAAGAAAACTGAGAGGTGGTATTAGATTTTTTTCATTAGACATTCTAGTTAAGCCCAATAAAACATGTTAAACAAAAATATCCTTTATTAGAAATATTCTAGCTTATATTTATCTTCACATCTCATCTGTTACCTCCAGCTAAGGGAAGCTGGCCCTGCGGCCCCTGACACACGTGAGACAACTTGAGAGGCACACTGCTAATGACACACGTCTGAAGAAAATGAGATGCAAAAGTGAGGAAGAAGAGATGTGAAGAATAAATTAATATTTAAAATACAGTCAGATCATCTAGGAATAGGCGTAACTAATGAAAGGCTTTGTCCAGAAAAGTTAAATTACCAGCTGTTTGGAAAGGACCTTAAAGCTGACTTACATAGCTTCAGAACACGCTTATCTGTAAGGCATCTTTCAATGCACCCTCGGGAAAACATGCTGGCTGTGCAACGGCCGGGACGTGGTGTGTGGGCCGGCAGGAAAGGCAGCCCCAGCGGCAGCCGGGCAGTTAGCCCTGCGGCACACAGGCAGCAAGGTCACCCCTCGCCCCCTGCCACCGTCACTCGGTCCTCTCCACATTTCTCTGCTGGCTTCTTTCCCACAGCCAAGTCACCTGCTCATCATCACTGACACAAAACAGAGGCAGAACCTGCACGCGTGTCAGACACATCCCTGGCCACCTTCTTCCTCAGGGGGAGCCCCAGAAGGAGCCAACGGCTTGCAGCAAATATCCAGCCAGTCCAGTCAGTCCTTGCAGGAGGCCAACAGCTAACCTGAGCTCTGCAGGCACTTCCCTTCTTTTCCTCCTTCCTTCATTCCAGGCCTTTGTTTCTCTCCTTCCTACTTCTGTGTCCCTTTTCAAACGTTCCTTTTTACGAGAGGAGGGGAATATATACCAAAATGGCTAAAGTAGCAAAGCATCCAGAATCATGCTCAGTCAGTCCTGTGCTGGGAACAAACTGGATACGATTTACCATCCACATTCTCTTTCACTTGGGGACACACGTGATTAAGAGATGTATTGTTTTCATGTATTTCTCTCTAGTTCATAGTTCTAAAGGTTCCTGATTCCATCTTGAAATTTAAGAGATGTATGTAGAGTGGTACTATATTGGAAAAGTTAAAACAGAAGATTTATTTTCCTCTAAGTTGTTATTTAGAGCAAGTATCATGTGGGCCTACACACTTTCTATATGGAAAAATAAACATTTTTTTAAGCATCTACTCTGCCATGGTTTTTTGGACATTTTCTCATAAATAGACATGACAGACAAAGCCGTCTAGAACTGTGCTATTTAAATTTTAAATTAAATTAAAATTCAGTTCCTCCGACTCATTTGCCACATTTCAAGGGCTCAGTAGATGTATGTGGCTAGTCACTCCCATATTGTACAGCACAGACAGAAAATTTCCATCATCACAGAAAGTTCTGTTGGACAATACTGCTGTCCTTTCTCCTTACTGAAGATTTTCCTCAAATTATCTGAAGACTTCCCTTGGTCCCTCTGGCCCAATGAGCTGAATCTCTTGTACTGCACCTGAAACTGGAGCCCTGCACTACAGTATACCTGCCTGCAGGGGGCGCCAGTCTTTCACCTCTGACCCCATCCTAATCTCTCCTGAACATGTGGTGGCAAAGATTTGGATCAAAAAAAGACATCAAATTGTAAACATATGAAACAATACCATAGTTTCCTGGAAATTCACTGGCCCCCATGACGCGTGCTTCCAGGTGGCAACAGAAGTAATCGTAAGCTACCCAAGATTTTGCTTCAGCCCAGAAGACAAAAAGGACTTGACTACACAGCAAGTACGTTCATTTTAAAATGAATATACCGAAGAATATTTAAATGAGTGTAACGTCAATATCAAACCGAAAAAGGAAAGGCTATACTTGAAACAGTTCAATTTTGGTTAGATTTCCTTTGACGTCCTCCAGTACGCAGCGTCAGCCCACAAATGCAGAGTGGCACCGACCTCTGTGACAATAGGTACATTTTCATAAACACATCTGGGCTCTATTCCAATGACCTACGAGGCCATCCATCATTCTGTCAGTGTGCAGGCATGTTCACGCCTGCCTCAGGAACTATGCCTGTGACGTATTGCTCAAGCACACAACACACTTATAATACAGCCCACCTTCCTTCTAACTTTTACCTTCTGTGGTCTGACTTTCCCTGTTCTGACACAAGACTACCACTCACTAAATTACTATTCTGCAGGTCACTGGAATACATCCTCACCGGCCTGGATTATCGTGGCGGATGAAGGTTCTTCAGGATAGCTCAACGGCAACTTGGGAAGCCCTATGAGCACTCTGATTTCGCTGAATTTTTAGCAGAAGGATCGGAGCCCTGTCGGTAGCAGCTGCTGCAGTAGTTGGCTGCCTTTTTAACTAGAAACAATGAAGAGTAATGCATCACCATGCAGAGGACAACACGGTCTTAAAAGCTGGCGAAAATAACCGCTATTGTCATTTCTGCATTAAAAAAAACTTCCCTCTTAAAAATACTGATAAAAGATTTTTGCTCCAAAATACTTATAAGACAAAAGTGCTCAAATCTTTGGTAGTTCTTGAGGCCTGGACAGGCGTGATGCTTGTGCAGAATGCACCTGACATGATCTCCTCCTGGTCGTTTCTTTTCTGACTCATCAGTGGTTGTACAGCACTAGCTACTAAATATTCTGAAAATCACTCCTACACACAGACACTGCAACCTGTCTTTTTTTTTTTTGTAAATAATATAGTGAATGTCCAACCTGCAAGTGCTATATTCAATTGCTGACCTGTTTGCATTTCTAATTCTAACCCAGGTTAAATAAATGGAACGTCTACTGTAAAAGAAAAGCACAGTAGCACTCTTTGAAGTCACCATCCAGGGAATCATTGCTTTGTGTAAAATCATTAAAAAACATCTTGAAAAACTACAAAGGCAAATTTATGGAGACAAGTATGCAATTCCAAAATGAGAATGCAGGTTCTTATAAGTTGTATGTTTTTTAATTTCATTTTTGGCAACTCCTGACTGCAGCTACAATAGAACGTTCTTTTTCCAAGGAGAAACTAATTTAAAACGATTTAACATTTTTGGTTACAACATTTAAAATACATAGTACCAGTCAGTATAGAAGCTCAGGCAGCTTAAAAAATGAGGGTTAAAACTTTGAGACAGGGCCTAGGGACAAAGACACCCCAGCACTACCAAGCACAGCAGGCATCCAGCTCTTGGTTTCTAACACCATTCTCTAAGACGGGAAACCAGGACTCACTACAGAAATGGCTCATTCAAGGACTAGAGCAGGAAATATTAAGGATGAGCCTGGAGCACTTTGAAGCATCAGAGGTAAAGTGCTAGAAATAAACAAAAAAAACCCATAAAGATGGGGATATGTCAAAGGGACACAGGCATCAACTGAAAGAGCTGGCCAAAGCTGAACACTTTCAGCAAAAACACAAATAAAGCAGTAATAGATTATGACCCACAGTATAAAATGCATGTCCCTGAGTCCATGCTGATATAAATGAATGACTAAATAAATAAAGGAGAAGGGATGAATTTCCTGTGCAGAAGAATCACAGTATTTCTATAAATACCTTCCTCCAAGAAGGGGGACCTACCTCCCCACCCCTTCAGTGTGGGCTGCACACAGTGGCTTCCTTTCAAAGAGGATAGTATGAAAGTGGGGGGAGCTTCACAAACACTACCTCAGCCACACGGTCAAGGTCACCACCAACACAAAGTCATGTTGGTCGTTTGTACACGTGATGTGATGTGATACAAGGAAAGTGGCACTTTACCTCATCTCCCAAACCCAAAACTCCACTCTAATCATGAGGAAACTTCAGAATGACTCTTTATTTCCACTTAAGGAACATTCTATAAAGTACCTGACCAGTACTTAAAACTGTCAAGATATCATAAAACTAAGATATCACTAGCTAGAAACTGTCCCAGAGGACTGTGGGCAGCATGATGACTAAGGGTAGCATGGTGTCCTGTGTGGGATCCCAGAACAGGAAAGGACACTGGGTACAAACGAAGGACATCTGGACAAGGTAGGGTCTTTAGTTAATAACAGTGTATCAGTATCGGCTATTGACTAATGTGGGTTCACAACAGGGGAAAGGCTCAAGTTATAGAGGGAAGCACTGTACACCTTCAGTGTGGCTGTAAATCTAAACTCTTCTAAAACTTAGAGTTTATTTTAACAATGCATACGATTTCTTTGGTTTGCTTTTAAAATATGTTTGGCATTATAATTGTGGCGAGGAGTATGGCCTGGGATCAAACCACTTGGATTGGCATCCAGCTCAACTGTCCACAGCAATTCTTAGCAGCTCTGTGCTTGCCCTGTACACAGGGCATAGCTAACATGGGTCCGACCTGATTTCAGTTATATTCAGCACAACCTGTGTGTTCCCGGCAAGAGAAAATAAGACAAATAAAGAAAGCCCAGTCTGACCTTATCACAGGGTAGTCACGTCAAGCAATGATCAGGCTAATGTGGGGCTCTGAGCAACCTTAGGAATAAGCCTTTGGCAACCTGGTCCCCGTGCACCTTGGAAGCACCAGAGGCGTTGTTGGACCAAGGTGACAAGGCTTTAATGACAGTCTTAGACGTTACAGCCACAGCAGTTGCTTCATGAATATTCATTCGAGAAGCATTTGTTGTTATGTTGTTAGGAAATAAGTTGTAAATCCCATAATACGTAAACCTTTTTTTTTTTAAACAAATAACATGATAAACCCTGGCCATTTTTTATTAAAAGTGTCTTCAGTTATTTTCACTAAATTCAGGGAAGGTTCTTTCCCCATAACAGCTGTAACCAGCAATGTGATTCATGCCTCTGGGCAAAGACTGATTTTTAAGAGCCGTCAGTAATTTCACATACTAGGAACACTACCTGTTTATTTGTAATATTCAAAGGAGCTTAATGAAACCCTGTATTCTTTCCACAAGCAAAGCTTATTATAAGAAAAAGGAGCAAAATAAATTTAGTGAAAATAACTGAAGACACTTTTAATAAAAAATGGCCAGGGTTTATCATGTTATTTGTTTAAAAAAAAAAGGTTTACATGTTATAGGATTTACGACTTATTTCCTAACAACGTAACAACAAATGCTTCTTGAATGAATATTCATGAAGCAACTGCTGTGGCTGTAACGTCTAAGACCATCATTAAAGCCTTGTCACCTTGGTCCAACAACGCCTCTGGCGCTTCCAAATTATTAGATGTTAGTCTACATCTTTAAGTGCTGTAACAGCCACATAAAACACAGACAAAAATTAGCAGTATGGATAATCAAAGGTCACAATTTTCAGCAAAAGCTCGGAATTTTCTAGTGTCGCCGACTTTTAATATAAAACTATTAACATACTCTTTTCTTGACCAAACGGAAGAAGATGAAATTAAGCAAAACAAATGAAACAAACGAAAAGGCTGAGTGGCAGATACTCTTTTCAAAGACCATAATTAACTAATGGGCATGAAAGAGTTTTTTTAATGTAAAATTCTTCATTAGCTTTTTAGAGTTATGTTAACCATCACTACCTAATACCAAATTTAATTTGGGCGTATGCCTCAGCTATATTCCACGTGAGCCACTATGCTGGGAGCAAATACCCTCTGCAAAGCCTCAAACTGAGCACCGACAGTGCAGGAAACCTGACCTTTCTCTTCTTCGAATGCACTCCAGCACCCAGCACTGGATGTATAGAGGAGAGGAATCAGTGAACAAAGGAATGTATCTGCTTATGAAATTATTCAATCAGGTGTGCCAGTCAGGAGACAGACAGCCCAGGTAATTGAAGTTAGGAGAAAAAAAAGGCATTTATTCTTATTTACTCTAAGGGTCCAGAGCAGGTGCAGGGCTCTACATAGCAGAAATTGCTGGATAGCCCTTCCCATCGGGACACTATTCTACACATTTGTAGTGTCATGTCACAGACTCAAGATTTAGAAGAGATTATCTGATGGGCTGGCTTCAGCTGTATATTCAAGGATCCTGACTGACAATTATGCCAAGCCTTGATCCAAGGGGAATGAAGTTGTCCAAAGCAAACATGGGGTGCTATTCATAGAAGAGGATGGTATGGATGCTAGGCGGGCATGAACTCAGATGTCCATCTTGATGGAGAAGGAGCAGGTCATGGGAATAACCCATCTCCAGACACGAGAGGCATTTTGCTTTACATAGATCTGATGAGTTCTCCAAACAACCTTGTAAGGTGGGTAGTATCATTTTAACTACATTGACTCTTGAACAATGCAGGAGTTAGGGGTACAGAACCCTCACAGTCGAAAATCCACATATAACTTTTGACTCCCCAAAAACCTGATTACTAATAACCTACTGTTGACTTTATGGTAATAAATGATAAAATAGACTAGTATTTCCATATACCACACACATTCATGACATGCCTAACTTTTTCTTCATGTTTTTTATGTTTCTAGACTACATGGTTCACCTGCAAGTTTTCCAAATTGTCACAATCTCCAACAATATTTCCAATATATTTATTGACAAGTCCACATATAAGTGGACCCAAGCAGTCCAAACCTGTGTTGTTCAAGGGTCAATGGTATAGTTGAAATTGAAGCTATCAAAGAGTTTAAGTTACTTAGCTGAAGTCCAGGGAATCAAAACTACATCTTTCCATTCTCTTCTACCACTCAAAGGAAACAGGAGTTTTTATCAAGGAGCTAAGATGTGAAACATTACATCCACACAGTCTTTCCTGTGTGTATGGAAACAGTTCTAGATGATAAAGACATCTTATCCTCATATTGTCCAACATTTTTCACATAATACATACAGAATCCTTTCATTCGATAAAAATACGATATTTGCTTATAGATACACATGCAGTTTCCATGGCTACTGACAGTTTATGGTGATATGAAGGTAACAGATACATTTAATGAATTTGCTCATCTCTACAAGCTCAGAATGCCCTTCTAACTAATTCTACCAGGACATATATATGGTACTAGTACCAGGTGAGAATATGGACACATAAGCAAAAATCACTAATCTCTAATGGCAAA
>JAQQAC010018689.1:31126122-31158433 GCA_029783875.1 Phataginus tricuspis | reverse complement strand
CTCATGTTTATGTCCAAGAGATTTTTGCCTATGTTTTTTTCTAAGAGTTTTATGGTTTCATGACTTACATTCAGGTCTTTGATCCACCTTGAGTTTACCTTTGTGTATGGGGTTAGACAGTAGTCCAGTTTCATTCTCTTACATGTAGCTGTTCAGTTTTTCCAACACCACCTGCTGAAGAGGCTGTCATCTCCCCATTGTATATCCAGGGCTCCTTTATCAAATATTAATTGACTGTAGGTGTTTGGGTTAATGTTTGGATTTTCTATTCTGTTCCACTGGTCTGTGGGTCTGTTTTTGTGCAAGTACCAAATTGTCTTGATTACTGTGGCTTTGTAGTAGAGCTTGAAGTCAGGGAGCGTAATTCCCCCTGTTTGATTCCTCCTTCTCAGGATTGAGAAGCAGGAGGATTTTTAAAACCAGTGTAAGCCCAGCATTTTTCCATTACATAGAAAATGTGAGTTCACATCTAGATCAGCTTAAGCACAAACATGCAGTTCAGTCGATTATTTGGGTCACTATATCTGTAACCTAAGCAGATGGTGTTTGCATTTTATGTGAAATATTTAATTAGGCTATCAGGAATGTGGCGGCACCAGCTGTTATGGCCTGCTGACCTTGGTAAAGGAGGAGATATCAGCAAAATGGTGATGACAATGTTCAGATGAAACCTAGAAATAAGACTGTTCATGAAACTATCAGCTGCTCTAACTTTGCCACACTGCAAGCCAAGAAATGCCAGCCTGAACATGGTAATCTGGCTCAAATCACTCACTTTCAGGCCCTCTGGGTTTACTAACACAATTTTTAAATGATTTATACTTATAAAAAAAACTCTTTCCATAGGAAAAACTCTGGACATATGTGCTTCAAAATATTAATGATTATTATATATCTAGATGGTGAGCTTATGGGTGATTTTTCTCTTACCAGTATTTTCAACAACATACTTTAATGAGTTGAATATTTTAATTTTAAAAACCAACCACTATACATGTCTGTCTTTTTTTTCTAATACAGTACATGAGTTCCTGAAACAATGTCGTATAAATCCATTTTTTCTTATAATCCTTTCCGAAGCCTTCTAACACCTTAGTGCCTCATTCTCCCAGCCCAGTGAGGGGACTCCCAGCGAGTGCTGAGCAGACTGGCCCTCCAGCCTCCCCGCAAGAGTCCTGTTGGGCCAAGTCAGCTCCCTCCTCTTTTCCTAAAGGCCTTTCCAAAGATGTCCCCTTTCCTCGATTCCTCTAACCCATCACCTCTGCAACTAAACCATCAGGATGTAAAGCACAAATCCAGGCAGTCTCAGAAATGCAAGTCTTCCCATGAAAATAACAGTTCCTGATAGCAAGGACTTCTTACCCTCATATATCTAATGGAATACAGTCCAAATCCTTTTCTGTTCAGTAAATGGATGGTATTTGCTTACAAAAAAACCTGAAGTCTCCATGGCTAGTGACACAGTATGTGGAAACCAAGATAACAAATCCAACTGAATCGCTCCTCAACCTCTTCACAAAGAAGCCCCCCACTGTCCTTGACTTCGCCAGTGTGAACCCCCCTGACCATGAGGCTATTTCCTTTTTATTGGTTAATTCAGTGAAATTAATTCAATAAACATTGAGTGAGCTCTGCGTCAGATGCTTACAGGTCCTGGGCACCCTTCCAGGGAACAATTAGAGGTCCTGGCCTCACAGAGCCAACAGTCTCTCAGGTATCCTCTCCCTGCTCAGGACTCCCCTGCTGTAATCAGCTCAGGTGGCTGTAACGAATACCACAGGCGGGGGTGGTTTCAACAACAGAAAGTGACTTTCCCTCAGTTCTGGAGGCTGAGAGCCTGAGATCAGGCACTTGCAGGTTGGTTTCTCCAGGGTGTCTCTGCTTGGCTGGCCATGTGGTCATCTCCCTGTGTGTACACATCCCCGGTATCTCTCCCTCTTTCATAAGGACACCAGTAATCACTGGATGAAGGCTCTGCCCTAAAGGCCTCATTTTAACTCAAAGACCTTATTTCCAAGAATCTTTACATTCTGAGGTACCTGGAGATTAAGACTTCAACATATGAATTTGGAAAGAACACAATTTAGCTCAGAACACTCCCCCTACTTCCCCTGGGCCCTGGGTCTCATGTGGTCCTGGCTCTTCTCCCTCAGTAAATAACATTGTCAAATTCTTTTCATATTTAAAACATCAACAAGCTGCCTTGAGCCCATATCTTCCCCCTGTTGCATCTGGCTGCTTCTCGTAACTGCCAAGATGTGAAAATACTCTGAACTAGGAGCCCCCACCTCGAGGGGCAGAGCATCAGGACCAGGTGGAGAGCCGGAGAGCACCAGTCCCACGAAAAGGTGGGCCCTCAGCCCACTGTTACTAACCTCAGGCAAGGGGCAAACAGCTCAGGATGTCCTGTTCGTCCAACTTTCAAGAGAACCTAGAAATATATTTATGTGAAATTCCCCATGTTTTATATGCTGGTGAAAATGACAAAAATAAATAACTCTAGGTGGGCCACATCAAATAGGCCTATAATCTCTCACTTTCCCCATTTTCTGTTACTCACGTCTCACATTTCTGAAACCATGTTTCTTCGCACCGATTCCTTCCCCACACTCCACTGAACCAGACGTTGCTAAGGTCCCCATGTCATCCTCACCATCTTGAATGTGAGAGCGTAAAGGCAGGTGGTGTGTATTTTATCTCTGTGTTTCCAGTGCTTATTATAAGCACTGTGTCCAATAGAGTGTGTGGTGATTACTGAATAAACATCGTCCTATCTCTTTAGAACAACCCAAATGCACCAAAGGAACAGTAAGTACACAGAATCCTACCTGGAACAATATTGTAAAGGCTCACCAATCACTTATCTCTTCACTTAATTGTCTTAGCAAGATCCCTGCCTATCATGTCATGTACGAACTCCTACATGGCTGAGAGCTTAAATCCCCACCTTTCTAACTAACAGAAAAATTTAGCTTCTTAAGAGGGAAATTCTGATATGAGTCCATCTCATTTATTCAGAAAGTAATTTGTCTACATGCTTGACATTTTAGAACACAGCCAGGCATCAGGAGTTAAGAAAAAATTCTACCAGTTGTCAGAACAGATGGTTATGTTCATCAGTTTCACTCATAAATGCACCCTTCAAGGCCTTCATTCAGAATCTACTGGCTTTTAATTGGAGGGAAAATATATCTAGCCAGAACTATCTTCTATATTAGCCTGAAAGCCAAACTTAATCCTTCCCCCAGTTTGTAGTCCAATGGAGTGTCTTTTGAGCTCACTCTGGACGAGGCTGAATTCACGCTCTCATCTGCTTCTTTGTGAATGGTCTGAGCACTTCAGGGATCCATGAAGAGGCCAGTAAAGGGGGTTCTCTGCTTAAAAGGAGGCTGAGGAGCCTAAGCGCATCCCTCTGGGAAAAGGGGAATGTGAGTATTCACTCTGACAGGGCTCTGCTTCTGTCCAGCTCGGCAGGACTCAGAACAAAATGGATGAAAATAGCCCCAGCTCCACTACAGTGTTAAGCCAAGTTACTCAGCTTTCCTAAGCCTGTTTCCTCAGCTGTACGATGCGGCTCATAATGTAAAATTAAAGCCCACAAAGCTTGAGAAAATATTCCATTTCAGTGAAATGATTAGTGACCTGTGAAACAATTTCAGTCTGAAATGGACCAGAGGATAGGAAATGTAAAATCTCACACATGTGCTCTCAGGAAAATGAAGCTTAAGGACTGAGAGAGAGGTCTCCATTCCATGCAGGATTCACAGAAAACTGACAATATTGGGATGTTCTTAAATGATGGCGAATTGGTGAGGGGTTGTTTCATATCAGCCTTGGGAAGTTTTACTTAGTTTCCAGAGGCATGAATAAGAAATGACCCAGGTGGGGCTGGTCTCACAAAATAAGCTGAATTGAGCTTTGTGTGACTGGATTGGTTTTCTTTGCTCAGAGGATTTTCAAAGCTGGTCTCCATTTGTTTTTTACATTAAAATACTCTAACTGAACTTTTCCCTCTTTACATTTCCTGACCATAAATTCAGCCTTCACCAAACCCTATTTGGACATGCACCTGTAGCTTACTTGCTATAGTTTGCTTCTCCCAGATTGGAATTCTTCTGTAAATCCCAAATAAACACTTTGACAATTTTAATCTTGCCTCAGATTACCCTTTTTTTTAGGTCAATGTACCTAACATCCTATCTTCACTATAATTTCAGAAGGAAAATCAAACTGTCCACATTAGAATCACCAGCACACTTAAGGTTTTCATATCATATATGAAGGAAAGAGCTCTCAAATTTAACCCTGGCATATCATTCATGGTAAGAATCAGATTTTCTAATGAAAATCTTTCATGAAATAATATCCTTTAACTAGTCTGAAGAGAATTTCAATTATATGAGGAAATAACAGGAAAAAATAGAACACTGGGAAAATGTATTTCAAAAAAAACTGCAAAAAATTTAAGCCTAAAATGATTAAAAAGAAAAAAGGTATGATACCAAAAAAAAAAAAAAAGCACCGCCACCAAATTTCTTCTTTTTTTTTTTTTAATGTTGGGCCTTCTTTGAAATCTGAATTATATGTACTCTACTGTTTTGATACCTTCTAAAATATCTGAAAAATATTATCAATCCAAATTACTATAAAACAACTGTGACAGAAGAGGGAATTAAAAATGGTGGCATAAGAGGTGAGACAGAAACCTTCTCCAAAAACCACATATAAACGAAAATAGAGTTAAAACTAATCCTGAAAGAGCAACAGGAAAGAAGGCTGCTGTAGACAGCATACACTTGGAGAAAAGAATAGATCTCACAGAACAGGGTAATATAACAAAGCTATGATCCAGTGAGACTCAAGCCCTTTTCCCACCTCAGCTCACTTATGGCAGGCAGAGAAACAGAGTGGGGACGGGGTGGAGGCCTAGGACTATTGAAAACCCAGCCCTGGAGATCTGCTCTGGGAGCACAAAACTACATTACATGGTGCTCTGGAGATTAGTGGGGTTGGAAAGCTAAGACACGAAGAATACTGGGAGAGACTGAGATTCCAGATGCTTGTGGAAAACAGGGATCCACATCCAGAGGCGCTGGGACAAAAGAAAGTTGGACAGGATGAGAGACTTTCTACCAGTGAGAGGACTGCTAATGGGGCAATGATTGCCCAGAGCTTACTGCTCAGGAGAAAGGAAAGGTAGACAAATTTGTCCAGGCGCACTCTGCCCAACAGGTTGGGAACTTTCAGGAGCCTCAGACACTCCATTCCCGTGGCTGGCTACACAGATACGAAGCCTATCACCATGATACGCAACCTGCTGCACCTTCTTACGGGCCAGCACCAGCTCAAAAAGCAGCTGGCACTACCCTTCTGCCAGACCAGACAGAGGGAGGCTCCACCTATGGCAGCTGCAAGTGCAAATCAGAGAGGTTTCTCCCTGTGTACTCAGCCCACTGTCCCTGGCAGTGGAGATACACCCTGAAGCCGGAAAAAAGGAAACAGCACTTGTCTCCCGACAGGCACCAGTGATGCTCCCCTGCGACCTCCAACATTGTTCCAGGTGCTGAGCAGCTCCAGAGAGTAGAGCTTCTGGGCTGTAGAGGGCGCCACATACAAATATTAAACATCAAAGGAACCTGGTTCAAACCAAAATCCCACAAAAACCAGAAACAGGGCCAAGTGAAACTGAACTCATAATCTTCCTAAAAGAGATTTCAAAATAAAAATCATAAACATGACCACGGAGATATAGAAAAATATTCAAGAATTCAGGGAAGAATTTTGGAATGAGATTCAATCATTAAAGAATAGAGTATCTGAAATGAAACATACAATTGAGGGATTTTAAAGCAGATTAGAAATGGTGGAGGAGAGGATGAAAGAAATAGAAATTACAAAAGAGGAATAAAAAGAAGCTGAGGCAATAGAGAGAAAAAAGGATCTCTAAGAATGAAAGAATATTGAGAGAACTCTGTGACCAATCCAAACTTACCAATATGCATATTGTAGGGGTACCAGAAGACGAGAGAGAAAAAGGGATAGAAAGTGTCTTTGAAAAGGTAATTGCTGAAAACATCCCCAATCTGGGGAAGGATATAGTCTCTCAGGCAATGGAAGTGCACAGATCTCCCAACACAAGGGACCCAAGGAAGACAACACCAAGACATATAATAATTAAAATGGCAAAGATCAAGGATAAGGACAGACTATTAAAAGCAGCCAGAGAGGGAAAAAAGATCACATACAAAGGAAAACCCATCAGGCTATCATCAGACTTCTCAACAAAAACCTCACAGGACAGAATGGAGAGGCATGATATACTTAATGCAATGAAGCAGAAGGGCCTAGAACCAAGAATACTCTACCCGGCAAGATTATCATTTAAATTTGAAGGAGGGATTAAACAATTTCCAGATAAGTAAAAGCTGAGAGAATTTAGCTCCCACAAAGCATCTCTACAGTGTATTTTGGATGGACTGCTTTAGAAGGAAGTGTTCCTAAGGCTAAATAGTTGTCAGCAGGGGAAATAAAAAACATAGTAAAGAAAGTAGAACAATTAATTACTAAGGAGATGGAAAATCAACTTAACTACCCCCAAAGTCAGTCAAGGGACAGACAAAGAGTACAGAATATGACACCTAATAAAAAAAGAATGGAGGAGGAAGAAAAATGAGGAAAAAAGAAAAAAGCATCTTTAGAATGTGTTTGTAATATCATACTAGGAGAGTTCAATTAGACTGTTAGATAGTGAGGAAGTTAACCTTGAACCTTAGGTAACCACAAATCTAAAGCCTGCAATGGCAATAAGTAAATACCTATCGATAATCACCCTAAATGTAAATGGTCTGAATGCACCAATCAAAGACACAGAATCACTGAATGGATAAAAAAGCAAGACACATCTATATGCTGCCTACAAGAGACTCACTTCAAACCCAAAGGCATACACAGACTAAAAGTGAAGTAATGGAAAAAGATATTTCATGCAACTAATACAGAGAAAAAGCAGGAGTGGCAATGCTTGTATCAGACAAAATAGACTTCAAAACAGAGAAAGTGACAGGAAACAAAGAAGGGAATTACATAATGATAAAGGGATCAGTCCAGCAAGAGGATATAACCACTATACATATATGTGTACCCAACACAGGAGCACCTACATATATAAAACAAATACTAACAGAATGAAAGGGGGAAATAGAATGCAATGCATTCATTTTAGGAGACTGCAACACTCCATTCACTCTGAAGGACAGATCAACCAGACAGAAAATAAGTAAAGAGACAGAGGCACTGAACAACACACCAGAACAGATGGGCCTAACAGACATTTACAGAACTCTCCACCCAAAAGCAGCAGGAAACACATTCTTCTCAAGTGCACATGGAACATTTTCAAGAATAGATCATATTCTAGGCTACAAAAAAAGCCTCAGTAATTTCAAAAAAGACTGAAATTGTACCAAGAAGTTTCTCAGACCAAAAAGTTATGAAACTAGAAATGAATTATACAAAGAAAACAAAAAAGTCCCCCAAAAATGGAAGCTTCACAACATGCTCCTATATAACCAATGGATCAATGGTCAAATAAAAACAGAGATAAAGCAATATATGGAGACAAATAACAACAACTCAACACTGCAAAAATCTGTGGGAAGCAGCAAAGACGGTGCTAAGACGGAAGTATGTTGCAATACAGGCCAACATCAAAAAAGAAGACTAATCCCATATGAACAGTCTAAACTCACAATTAATGAAACTAGAAAAAGATGAACAAAAGAGGCGTAAAGTCAGTAAAAGGAGGGACATAATAAAGATTAGAGCAGAAATAAATAAAATTGAGAAGAATAAAACAATAGGAAGAATCAATTAAAAGCAAGAGCTGGTTCGTTGACAAAATAAACAAAATAGATAAACCCCTGCCAGGCTTATCAAGAAAAAAAGAGTGTCCACTCACATAAACAAACCAGAAATGAGAAAGGAAAAATCTCTATGGAAGCCACAGAAATGCAAAGAATTATTAGAGAATACTATGAAAAATTATATGCTAACCAACTGGATAACCTAGAAGAAATGGAAAACTTTCTAGAAAAATAAAATCTTCCCAGGTTGACGCAGGAAGAAACAGAAAATCTGAACAGACCAATTACCAGCAATGAAATTGAACTGGTAATCAAAAACCTACCTAAGAACAAAATTCCTAACCACATGGCTTCACCACTGAATTTTATCAAACATTTAGTGAAGATGTAATACCCATCCTCCTTAAAGTTTTCCAAAAAGTAGAAGAGGAGGGAATACTTCTAAAATCATTCTATGAGGCCAGCATCACATAATACCAAAACCAGAAAAGACCACAAAAAAAGAAAATTATAGACCAATATCCCTGATGAACACAGATGCAAAAATACTCAAAATATTAGCAAACCGAAATCAAAAGGATCATCCATCATATCAAGTAGGATCCATCATCATCCACAACATCAAAAAAAAAAAAAACCACTTGATCATCTCAATAGATGCTGAAAAAGCATTTAACAAAATTTAACATCCATTCATGATAAAAACTCTCAACTTAATGGGTATAGAGGGCAAGTACCTCAACATAATAAAGGCCATATATGACAATCCCACAGTCAACATCATACTTAACAGTGAGAAACTGAAAGTTTTTCCTTTAAGATCAGGAACAAGACAAGGATGTCCACTCTCCCCACTTTTATTCAACACAGTATTGGCGGTCCTAGCCATGGCAATCAGACAACACAAAGAAATAAAAGGCATCTAGGTTGGTAAGGAGAAGTTAAATTGTCACTGTGTGCAGATGACATGATATTGTACATAAAAAACCCTAAAGAATCCACTGCAAAACTACTAGATCTAGTATCTGAATTCAGTAAAGTTGCGGGATACAAAATTAATACACAGAAAGTCTGTTGCATTCCTATACATTAATGATGAACCAGTAGAAAGAGAAATCAGGAAAACAATTCCATTCACAGTTGCATCTAAAAGAATAAGTTACCCAGAAATAAACCTAACCAAGGAAGTGAAAGACCTATACCCTGAAAACTACAAGACACTCATGAGAGAAATTAAAGAATTTACCAATAAATGGAAATAAATCCCATGCTCACGGATAGGAAGAACTAATATTGTCAAAATGGCCATCCTGCCTAAAGCAATATACAAATTCAGTGGAATCCCTGTCAAAGTACCAACAGCATTCTTCAATGAATTAGAGCAAATATTTCTAAAATTCATATGGAACTACAAAAGGCCCCAAATAGCCAAAGCAATCCTGAGAAGGAAAGATAAAGCTGGGGGCATTACTCTCCCCAACTTCAAACTCTTCCACAAAGCCACAGTAATCAAGATAATTTGGTACTGGCACAAGAACAGACCCATAGATCAATGGAACAGAATAGAGAACCCAGATATAAACCCAAGCATATAAGGTCAATTAATATATGATAAAGGAACCAGGGACATACAATGGGGAAATGACAGCCTCTTCAACAGCTGGTGTTGGCAAAACTGGACAGCTACAAGCAAGAGAATGAAACTGGATTATTGTCTAACTCCATACACAAAAGTAAACTTCAAAATGTATCAAAGACCTGAATGTAAATCATGAAACCATAAAACTCTTAGAAGAAAACATAGGCAAAAATCTCTTGAATATAAACATGAGCAACTTTTTCCTGAACACATCTCCTCATGGAAGGGAAACAAAATAAAAAATGAACAAATGGGACTACATCAAGCTAAAAAGCATCTGTACAGCAAAGGACACCATCAGCAGAACAAAAAGGCATCCAACAATATGGGAGAATATATTTGTAAACGACATATCCAACAAGGAATTAACATCCAAAGTATATAAATAACTCACATGCCTCAACAACCAAAAAACAACCTGATTAAAAAATGGGTGGTGGATATGAACAGACAGTTCTCCAAAGAAGAAATTCAGATGAGCAACAGGCACATGAAAAGATGCTCCACATCACTATCAGGGAAATGCAAATAAAAACCACAATGAGATACCACCTCACACCAGTTAGGAAGGCCAACATCCAAAAGACAAACAACAACAAATGCTGGCGAGGATGTGGAGAAACGGGAACCCTCCTACACTGCTGGTTGGAATGTATGCTAGTTCAACCATTGTGGTAAGCAATATGGAGGTTCCTCAAAAAACTAAAAATAGAAATACCATTTGACCCAGGAATTCCACTCCTAGGAATTTACCCTAAGAAAACAGGATCACAGATTCAAAAAGACAGATGCACCCCTATGTTTATCACAGCACTATTTACAATAGCCAAGAAATGGAAGCAACCTAAGTGTCCATCGTAGATGAATGGATATAGAAGAGGTTGTACATATACACAATGGAATACTATTCAGCCATAAGAAAGAAAGAAATCCTATCATTTGCAACAACATGGATGTGGCTAGAGGGTATTATGCTCAGTGAAATAAGTTTGACAGAGAAAGACAAGTACCAAATGATTTTCCTCATTTGTGGAGTATAACGATGAAGCAAAACTGAAGGAATAAAGCAGCAGCAGACTCACAGACCCTAAAAAAGGACTAGTGGTTACCAAAGGGGAGGGGTGTGGGAGGGCGGGTCAGGATGGAGGGAGTAGGGGATTGAAGGGTATTATGATTAGTACACATGATATGTGGGGGGTCATGGGAGGACAGTGTAGCACAGAGAAGACAAATAGTGAATCTGTGGCATCTTACTACATTGATGGACAGTGACTTCAATGGCATATGGGGGTAACTTGATAATATGGGTGAATGTAGTAACTATATTGTTTTTCATGTGAAACCTTCATAGGAGTGTATATCCATGAAACCTTAATAAAAAAATGATAAATTAAAAAGGAAAATTAATCCAGATGATACATAACTAAACAACAAAATAGGGGGTAAATCTACATTGAGGTCAATATTTCATCATAAACTAACAAATGAGAATTTCTTATAAGAAGATACAAGGTGTTCTGAGTTCTCTCTTAAGCAAAAGCAACATGAATTCTGTAGGTAAATGAAGTACTTGAATAAATCAAACAGGTATCTGGCTGGGCATGATGAATGTCATGTACTAGAAATAAACTGACTTCTCATCATACATAAAGTTCCAGTGGTACAAAAAGCCACAGAAAACCAACAGCAGAAAAGTGTACACATTACTTATATGCTTGAAGGAAAGAGTGCAAGTATTATTTCCCTGTTCCTACATATGCAAAACAAGTGAAATCAATAACCAATTTTATTTCAAGATTTTTATCCATGGAAGTGCATACAGTCAATTTAGGCACTGTCTGAATAGAACTCCTAACTCAGCATATTCTCAGACAAGTACATATGTCATTTTGACTAATATATAGCTAATCATATAATGGCAGAGAGAACACTGTATATTTAATGCTTTAGCAAAACTCCAGAAAGGTTGAGAAGACCTTAAAACCTTAACTGCTTTAGAATAAGTAACTACATTTTAATAGTTTGACAAACTGTATCATTTTAGCTGATTTAACAACTATAAAAAGTCAAATTCATAGTAATATAACCCATATTAATTTTTCAATTCACTTTTCAAAAATAGTGATTTGCCAAAAGTGCTGGCTGACTTAGAAGGTAACTAACATAACACAACTTAGTTTCCCAAACATTTCCAGACCAGGCATGTGCCTGTGAGGTACTCAGACTCCAGATTACCTAAAATAAACATAATGAAAGGTCACTTCTACACAATGCACACTGGACATAAAAATCAGATTTGATTTATGGCCATACTCAGGCTATATAAATAAATGTTTTATATGAAACATCACACAAATCTGAATTCCTGGGTCTAAGTCATTCATATGTTTATTCCTCCTTTTATAGTCCAGATCTTTTAAATTTAATCAATAAAAATCTGTAGAAATTTGTTTTCTCTATTATATAAGTAACCACATAATATCCTCAACTCTGCCTCTTGCTCCACAAAGCATAAAATATTTACTATTTTATAGACCTTTACAGATAAAGTTTTCCAGCTTCTCTTTTAGAGGAAAGAAAGAGAGCTCCACACTAGCTACGGGGTAGGCAGAAGAACTCCAACCAACACTAATGGGCATTTCCAAAGACGGCCAAAGAGGAGGTAATGAACAAAAGAAAGATATAATAAAGAGCATTTTCTGATCTAAAAAGTATCTAAAACTGCCCTCAAAAGGGATTACAGAGTTTTAGGCAAAAGTAATTTGAAGAGAGTCATGCTTGGACAAACCTTAGCAAAACGTTTTTATTTTAAGGTTAAAGAAAAATATGCTAAGAACACAGACGCAGGGCTTGGGCAGGGAAGAGAGGACTGGGTACCTACGAAGAATCCTCAAGAAGACCTGTGACCATGGACAAATTATTTCAGCTCTCAGTGCCCCCATTTCTTCATCTGTACAGTGGAGACAGAAATGGAAACTACCTTAGAACAATGTGGAGAAAATTAAACATATAAAGGTTGATAAGCAGGTGCTGGGTACCTTTTAAAATACTTATTCAGGCTAGCTGGAGTTGTCACTGTTATCTTCTGGCTGACCACCCCAAAAAAAGGAATTAAGAACTAGAAAAATCAGATATTTCAAGTGTTAAAGCACTGATGGTCAACAAGACAGTTAAACAGTCAAGTCTACATGATGATTATAAATGTGGTAAAGTAGAAACACAATTCTTGGAGGAGAAAATACATAATAAACAATCATAATTCAATAAAGATATGGTTTTAGAAGACTAAAATTTAGGAACTAGGGCAGGGAAGTCATAATAAATATATTTTTAAAAATTTGTAAATTTAAAAACAAAATTTAGTTCTTATATTTCATAATTAGATTCAACTTCTAATCACAGGAGAACATTAAAAGCAAACAAAACAAAGCTCATTTTGAAAAACAGTAGGAGAGCATTGAACATAGAAAACACAAAACACGTAGCAGTTGAAGATGGCAACGTGAGAAGTGAGACAGAGAACTCCTCCCAAAAACACATAGTGTGAAAATATAGTTAATACAACTAATCCTAAAACAGCAACAGAAAAGAAGGCAGCACCAGACTGCATACAGACCTCACCAACAGAGCAGACCTCACCAACAGAGCAGACCTCACAAAACAGGGTAATGTACGAAAGCCTTGATCCAGTGGGACCCGAGCCTATCCCCCACCCTAGCTCACCAGGAGGAAGAAGAGAAACGGAGCAGCGGAGGGGCTGGAAGCCTGGGACGGCTGAACACCTAGCCCTGGAGATCTGCTTTGTGAGCAGAAATCTACATTGTGAGGTGCTCTGGACGATGGGAAGCTAGGCCAGGCAGAGTGCTTGAGAGACAGATTCCAGCTGTTTGTGGAGGACAGGATCCACACCCAGCTGCTCTGAGACAAGGGAAGAGGCTTCCTAGCAGCAAGAGGGCTGCTGAAGGCGTGGGGTTTGCACAGAGCTTGCTGCATGGGAGAAGGGATGGGGGACAAGGTTGTCTGGGCGCGCTATGCCCAGCAGATTGAGAACTTTGGGGAGCTTCAGGCGCTCCATCCCCCTGGCTGGATACTCAGTTCCGAGGCCCCCCACTGTGATATGCAGCCTGCTGAGCCTTCCTCCTGGCCTGAAAGCACTGGTTCGCAAACCAGCAGTCACTGCTATGGCATCAGGCCAGCCACAGAGAGGCCTCACCAACAACAGCTAGAGACGCCAAGCACAGAGGCTTGCACCTATATGCTCGGCCCATGGACTGTGATACTGGAGATAGTCAGGGCAGAGGGGAGTCAGGAAACAGATCTTTCATATGCCAAGACACCAGCTACGCTCCCCTATGACCCCCAACCTCACTCTACGGGCTGACCAGCTTGAGAGACTGGAGCATCTGGACAATAGAGGGCACCACACAGAAATGTGAAATGTCAAAAGAACATGGTACAGATAAAAATTGCAAAAACCCAGAAAAAGGGCCAAATGAAAATGAACTCACCAATCTTCCAGAAAGAGAGTTGAAAATAAAAATCATAAAGATGCTTATGGAGATACAGAAACATATTCAACAACTCAGGAACAAATTTAAGACAGACATTCAATCATTAAGAAATTCCATATCGGAAATGAAACATACAATGAAGGGATTTAAAAGCAGATCAGATGTAGTAGAAGAGACGGTAAATGGAAAAGAAATTAGAGAACAGGAATACAAGGAAGCTGAGGCACAGAGAGAAAAAAGAATCTCTAAGAATGTAAGAATAGGGGACTTCTGGGAAGATGGAGGCGTGAGCAGGGCAGTGGAAATCTCCTCCCAAAACCATAAGTATTTATGAAAATACACCAAATACAACTATTCCTAAAAGAGAGACCAGAAGATATAGGATGGCACCCAGCCTGCAGCTACACCTGAGAGGACTCGGCACCCCTCAAAGTGGGTAAGATACGGAACTGCGACCCGGCAGGACCCGAGCACTCCCCCACCCCAGCACATGGGCGGCAGGAGGGGATTCAGAGCGGGTAGGGAGTGGAAGAACAGGCCCGTGAAATAACCAGCGCTGGTGATCTGCGCAGGGAGAACTGACACACACCGCGTGGTGTATCAGAGATTGGAGAGTCAGAGGTTCAGGATCTGAGCTGGGGAACCAACCCGGGTCCTCTCACCCGCTCCCCAGGACAAAAGAAAAGTGCGCTACTTTTTAGCAGTCTTAAAGAGACAGGGGCCCAATGGAAGAGCAGGATGGTCCCAGCACACTCAGCCAAGCAGGCTGGGAGTCCTGGGGAATTTCGGAATCATTGGCTGGCGACTGGGAAAAACTAGCCACACTCAGACTTCCCACAGAGATCAGCAGCCTCCCGTTCATTCCCACTCCAGCCAGAGCTACAAAGAGCCCTGCGGAGTGTTGTGGCCACAGCTGCGGAATAGTGAAGCAGCAGCGCCACCTACAGCATCCTCACAGAATCTACTCCCAGTGGGCGTTATTTTTTTCTTTTCTTTTCTTTTCTTTTCTTTCTTTTTTTCTTTTCTCTTTTCTTTCTTTTCCCTTTTTTCTCTTTTTTCTTTTTTTTTCTTTTTAAAACTCTTAAAGAGCCCAGCTGACATACGTGGTACCTACCAGCGACCACTTCTATCGCCATGAAAAGACAGAGGAATATGCTAAAAACTAAGCTTACCCACACCCCGACAACATCAGAGAGGGAGTCTGATGGGATGGAAATGCACAATCTTCCTGAAAAAGAATTCAGAATAAAAGTCATAACCAAACTGATGGATCTACAGAGAAATATGCAAGAGATAAGGGAGGAAGTGAGGGAAGTGAGGAAAGACAATGCAGAAATGAGACAAGTGATCGACAAGCTTAGCAGCAGACTGGACAAGATGCAAGAGACTGTTAATGGAATAGAAACAGAGAACAGGAATACAGAGAAGCTGAGGCAGAGAGAAATAAAAGGATCTCTAGGAATGGAAGAATATTAAGAGAACTGTGTGACCAATCCAAACGGGATTATTCGCATTATAGGAGTACCAGAGGAAGAAGGGAGAGAAAAGGGTATAGAAACTGTCTTTGAAGAAATAATTGCTGAAAACTTCTCCAAGCTGGGGAAGGAAATACTTTCTCAGACCATGGAAGCCCACAGATCTCCCAACACAAGGGACGCAAGGAAGACAACACCAAGACACATAATAATTAAAATGGCAAAGATCAAAAATAAGGACAGAGTATTAAAGGCAGCTATAAAGAGAAAAAAGATCACCTACAAAGGAAAACCCATCAGACTACCATCACACTTCTCACCAGAAACCTTACAGGCCAGAAGAGAATGGCATGATATATTTAAGGTAATGAAACAGAAGGGCCTGGAACCAAAACTATTGTATCCAGCACGATTATCATTTAAATATGACGGAGGGATTAAACAATTTCCAGACAAGCGAAAGCTGAGGGAATTTGCCTCCCACAAACCACCTCTACAGGACATCTTAAAAGGACGGCTCTAGATGGAAGTACTCCTAAGGCTAAAAAGATGTCACCAGAAAAAATAAAATCATAGCAAAGAAAGCAGACAATCCAAATACTAACTAAAGGCAAAGAATAAAACACCTAGTATATAAAGAATGGAGGAGGAAGAATAAGAAGGGAGAGAAATGAATAATCATCAGACAGTGTATACAATAACTTAACAAGAGAGTTAAGTTAGACTGTTAGATAGTAGAGAAGCAACCCTTGAACCTTTGGTAACCACGAATATAAAGCCAACAAAGGCAATAAGTACATATCCTTGATGATCACCCTAAATGTAAATGCACTGAATGCACCAATCAAAAGACACAGAGTTACTGAATGGATAAAAAAGCAAGACCCATCTATATGCTGCTTACAGGAGACTCACCTCAAACCCAAAGATATACACAGACTAAAGGTGAAGGGATGGAAAAAGATATTTCATGCAAAAAACAAGGAGAAAAAAACAGGTGTTGCAGTACTTGTATCAGACAAAATAGACTTCAAAACGAAGAAAGTAGCAAGAGATAAAGAAGGACATTATATAATGATAAAGGGGTCAGTCCAACAAGAGGATATAACCATTTAAAATATATATGCACCCAACACAGGAGCACCGGCATATGTGAAACAAATAGTAACAGAATTGAAGAAGGAAATAGAAAGCAATGCAGTCATTTTAGGAGACTTCAACACACCACGCACTCCAAAGGACAGATCAACCAGACAGAAAATAAGTAAAGACACAGAGACACTGAACAACACACTAGAATAGATGGACCTAACAGACATCTACAAAACTCTAGACCAAAAGCCACAGAATACACATTCTTCTCAAGTGCACATGGAACATTTTCCAGAATAGATCACATACTAGGCCACAAAAAGAACCTCAGCAAATTCAAAAATATTGAAATCCTACCAACCAACTTCTCAGATCACAAAGGTATAAAACTAGAAATAAATTTTAGAAAGAAATCAAAAAGGCTCACAAATACATGGAGACTTAACAACATTCTCCTAATGAATCAATGGGTTAATGACCAAATCAAAACAGAAATCAAAGAATATAAGGAGACTAATGACAACAACAACACAAAGCCACAACTTCTGTGGGACACAGCGAAGGCAGTCTTAAGAGGAAAGTACATTGCAATCCAGGCCCATTTAAAGAAGGAAGAGCATTCCCAAATGAACAGTCTAAAGACACAATTACTGAAATTGGAAAAAGAAGAACAAAGGAGGCCCAAAGTCACCAGAAGGAGGGACATAATAAAGATCAGAGAATAAATAAAATAGAGAAAAATAAAACAATAGAAAACATCAATGAAACCAAGAGATGGTTCTTTGAAAAAATAAACAAAATAGATAAACCCTTAGCCAGACTCATTAAGAGGAAAAGGCAATCTACACACATAAACAGAATCAGAAATGAGAAAGGAAAAATAATGACAGACCCCACAGAAATACAAAGAATTATAAGAGAATATTATGAGAATCTATATGCTAACAAGCTGGAAAACCTAGAAGAAATGGACAACTTCTTAGAAAAATACAACCTTCCAAGACTGACCAAGCAAGAAACAGAAAAACTAAACAGACCAACCACAAGCAACAAAATTGAATCGGTAATCAAAAAACTACCCAAGAACAAAATCCCCGGAGAAGACAGATTCACCTCTGAATTCTACCAGACATATAGAGAAGAAATAATACCCATTCTCCTTAAAGTTTTCCTAAAAGTAGAAGAGGCTTCATTCTATGAAGCCAGCATCACTCTAATACCAAAACTGGGCAACGACCTCACCAAAAAAGAAAATTACAGACCAATATCCCTGATGAACATAGATGCAAAAATACTCAACAAAATATTAGCAAACCAAATTCAAAAATACATCAAGAGGATCATACACCATGATCAAGAGGGATTCATCCCAGGGATGCAAGGATGGTACAACATTCGAAAATCCATCAACATCATCCACCACATCAACAATAAGAAGGACAAAAACACATGATCATCTCCATAGATGCTGAAAAAGCATTTGACAAAATTCAGCATCCATTCATGATTAAAACTCTCAACAAAATGGGTATAGAGGGCAAGTACCTCAATATCATAAAGGCCATATGTGACAAACCCACAGTTAACATCATACTTAACGGCGAGAAGCTGAAAATATTTCATCTAAGATCGGGAACAAAACAGGGATGTCCTCTCTCTCCACTGTTATTCAACATAGTACTGGAGGTCCTAGGCACGGCAATCAGACAAAACAGAAATACAAGGCATCCAGATTGGTAAAGAAGAAGTCAAATTGTCACTATTTGCAGATGATGTGATATTATACATAAAAAACCCTAAAGACTCCACTCCAAAACTACTAGAACTAATATCTGCATTTAGTAAAGTTGCAGGATACAAAATTAACACACAGAAGTCTGTTGCTTTGCTATACACTAACGATGAGCTAACAGAAAGAGAAATCAGGAAAGCAATTCCATTCACAATTGCATCAAAAATAATAAAATACCTAGGAATAAACCTAACCAAGGAAGTGAAAGACCTATACCCTGAAAACTACAAGACACTCCTAAGAGAAATTAAAGAGGACACTAACAAATGGAAATTCATCCCATGCTCTTGCACGGAAGAATAAATATTGTCAAAATGGCTATACTACCTAAGGCAATCTACAGATTCATCACAATCCCTATCAAAATACCAACAGCTTTCTTCAATGAACTGGAACAAATACTTAAAAAATTAATATGGAACCACAAAAGACCCCGAATAGCCAAAGTAATCCTGAGAAGGAAGAATAAAACAGGGGGAATTATGCTCCCTGACTTCAAGCTTTACTACAAAGCCACAGTAATCAAGACAATTTGGTACTGGCACAAGAACAGACCCATAAAACAATGGAACAGACTAGAGAGCCCTGATATAAACCCAACCATATATGGTAAATTAATATATAAAAGGAGCCATGGGCACACAATGGGGAAATGACAGCCTCTTCAACAGCTGGTGTTGGCAAAACTGGACAGCTACATGCAAGAGAATGAAACTGGATTATTGTCTAGCCCCATACACAAAAGTAAACTCAAAATGGATCAAGCACCTGAATGTAAGTCGTCGAAACCATAAACTCTTAGAAAAAAATATAGGCAAAAATCTCTTGGACATAAATATGCACAACTTCTTCATGAACACATCTCCCTGGGCAAGGGAAACAAAAGCAAAAATGTACAAGTGGGACTATATCAAACTAAAAAGCTTCTGTACATCAAAGGACACCATCAGTAAAACAAAAATACATCCTACAGTATGGGAGAATGTATTCATAAATGACATATCCGATAAGGGGTTGACATCCAAATTACATAAAGAGTTCACACACCTCAACAAAATGCAAATAAGTGTATTAAAAAATGACAGAGGAGCTGAACAGACACTTCTCCAAAGAAGAAATTCAGATGGCCAACAGGCACATGAAAAGTTGCTCCACATCGCTAATCATCAGAGATGCAAATTAAAACCACAATGAGATCTTACCTCACACCAGTTAGGATGGCCACCATCCAAAAGACAAACAACAAATGTTGGTGAGGATGTGAAGAAAGGGGAACCCTCCTACACTGCTGATGGGAATGCAAATTAGTTCAGTCATTGTGGAAAGCAGTATGGAGGTTCCTCAAAAAACTCAAAATACAGATACCATTTGACCCAGGAATTCCACTCCTAGGAATTTACACTAAGAATGCAGCAGCCCAGTTTGAAAAAGACATGCATCCCTATGTTTATGGCAGCACTATTTACAATAGCCACCTAAGTGTCCATCAGTAGATGAATGGATAAAGAGGATGTGGTACATATACACAATGGAATAATATTCAACCATAAGAAGAGAAGAAATCCTACCATTTGTAAAAACATGGATGGAGCTAGAGGGTATTATGCTCAGTGAAATAAGCCAAGCTGAAAAAGACAAGTATCAAATGATCTCACTCATCTGTGGAGTATAAGAACGAAGAAAAAACTGAAGGAACAAAACAGCAGCAGATTCACAGAACCCAAGAATGGACTAACAGTTACCAAAGGGAAAGGGATTGGGGCAGATGGGTGGGAAGGGTGGGACAAGGGATAAAAAGGGGCATTACAATTAGCACACATAATGTAGCTGGGGTTGGGGGGGGAGAGAATACGGGGAAGGCAGTATAACACAGAGAAGACAGGTAGTGATTCTATAGCATCTTACTACGCTGATGGACAGTGACCATAATGGGGTATGTGGTGGGGCCTTCATAATAGGGGAGTCTAGTAACCATAATATTCCTCATGTAATTGTACATTAATAATAGCAAAATTAAAAAAACTACAGAAAACAAAAAACAAAAAAAACACCTAGCAGTTGCTAAAATAAATGTAAATTATTTTAACTCTCCTTTCACCAGGATATAGAACTTAAAATAGGGTCAAGAAACAAAATGAAATGGAAAAATTAAAAGTTAAAGAGCAGGCAAATTATGTCAAAGATAATCAGAACAAAAGCAGGGTTAGCAAAATTAGACAACATAAAACTTGAGGTAAAAACCAAGACTATAGGTCAATTTGTACTGATACTAATCCTGTAATGAAATAATCAACCTTTTATCGTTTAGTAATATAACATCAAGATATGAAAATCAAAAGCAGTTGGAAATAAGAACAAAAGCCAAATTGTAGGGAACGACAGGAACGTAACAATCAATCCACAAACATGGTTGGGATGATTCACCTGCAAAGGTGGATCATAACTACACCAACTCTATCTGCCACATAAAACCATACTTCTTGAAAAAATGTCCATGAGAGAGTCTGAACAACTAAGTGGTCATCTATAAGTCAGCATAAATGCAATGAATGGATTCTGAAAACCAGAAATTATTAAAAGTAAATATAAAATTCCATCTGAAAACTCAGAAAGTAGATCTACAAAACCCTATTTCTTAGAAAATACCAAAAAAGGAATTCATAGTAGAGTTGCAGCCAATATTGTGCTTGTAATTAAATTCATACCTTTAGACTTTTATTATTAATATTTTTTTAAAAGAAAGGCAAACATATTAAACATTCAAGTTATCAAGAGGAGAGGGGCTTTAAGGAAATCTTGAATAGGGAAAAAATAAAATGTACATTATTTAATGTAATAGGAGGCCAAAAAACATTACTTTATTGTAATGGTAATTATACCAGTAAAAAATCTAGATATAACCTAAACAACAGAGAACTATATTAACTTTAGCAAATCTTTTCAGTGAGATTTCTTATGCTATTGGAAACCATACTTACAAAAATTTAATGAAATATGCCAATGTCTTTAATATGAGAAATGAAAAGGCAGCATATAAAATTTTATATACAGTGTGATGCCAAATACGTATAAAAAAGAAAAAACACAAAAACATAGAAAAACAACTGCAGTTACTTCCATAGGTTAAAACAGGATAACATTTTTAAACATTTTTCTGGATTTTCCCTACTTTCTAAATAGGGTATTAGTTTTATAATCACGTAAAAAACTGCAATATTTTTTAACTGATGGAGCTCCAAGTACTAGAATGCAGCTCTCACCTGTCCTTTTTCATTGAGCTCTAAATGACTTCTTAGTTTCAGATGTACAGCATTGCAATATTTGTATATATTGTGAAATGATCACCACAGTAAATCTATTTAACTCCATCACCACACATATTTAATTTTTTTTTCTTGTGGTGAAGACTTAAGATGTCTGCCAGCAAATTTCAAATATGCAATACAGTATTTTTAACTACAGTCACCAGGCTGTACATTACATCCACATGTCTTATTTTATAACTGGAAGTTTGTACCTTTTGACCCCCTCCATCCATTTCACCCATCCCCCAACCGCCACCTCTGGCAGCCGCCAATTTATTCAGCTCTGACCTTTCACAGTAACTCTACTCAAGTCTAAATTTCTGTTTTGAGTACTATTAATTATGCTTGTACAGTTAGGAAAAATTTGAGGCATATTTTATACTATGCAAGCATATTACTAAAAACAGAACATTGAACTTGAATAATTTACAGAACAGGAAACATGTAATTTTCAAGTTTTCTGAGATAAGTGATCAGTAATTGTCCTGAACCTATTAAGTCAACGCTACATTTCAAACCGCTGGGTTTCAAACGCTACATTTTAACCCCAGATGACCTGCAAACTCCTCCAGGACACAGCCTCACACAGGGCAAGGCAGGCAAGACTTCGCAGGTGACTCTCCAGCACAGCTCAGTGAGTCATTTGTCCTTGAAGATGCCAAATGTACAAATAAGCCCAGCTACTTGGGAGCTGTCATATTTTATTAGAAAAATTATTATTTCCCTGTAAATCTGTGATTTCTAAAGTCTTGAGCCTTGAAGCATTCTAACTGTAATACTGCCTATCTCTTGGTATAATGACTTGGCATCTAGATGATTATCTTTCTAGCTGTATGAAGAAAATATAAAGGAAAATCAATTCAATACACAAAAATTCAGGTGATCAGGAACATTTTGATTCTTTCCTATAAGGTAAGATCATATACTTCTCTTGTATGTCTGTATGATGTGAAATAATCTAGAATGGTAGTTATCTTTACCTCATGGGCTAATGGAATGTACAGCTCTCTCTCTGTGGGCACTTTGCTGGTCTGCCACAGAGCTGCTGCAAGAGCCATTGTGATGCCAGCACATTAACAAGGGGAGCTTCAGAGGCCCAGCCATTGGGAACGAAGCTGAGACTGTTCCACTGACTTTATGTGGAGCTGATTCATATGCCTGCAACATAGACACTCTGATGAGGCTGAAATTAACTTAAACATGCAGATAGTTCCCGTCTCAGTAACACTTCATTGATAACAGAGTTACATATTCTGAATAGTTCATTTCTAAGGCATTACTACACTTACCCAATACTCAAAAGTCATTTATGTCTTTCAACTTATTTGAGAGATTCAGTAATAACTCCTCAAATATCCATTGCTTGTCATATTCTAAATACTGAATTCTTAGATGCAAATACACAGGCCCTATTAGCGCTAATGGAAGTTTTATATTTGCACCAAGGGAAGAACATACATCTAGAAGACTGTTCTCTGCTCCACCTCTCCTGGACAAAATAAAAATGCATTGCTATTTATGTGGAACCATTCAGGTGTTACAGGCACTTCTATAACATCCAGAAATACATTAGGCAAAACCAACTGCAGACGTTTTGGCTCATCATCATTCAAGCTGAATTAATAATACTAAACAGCATGTAGGATGAGGGAAAACACAGTGCAGAGCAACATTAAAATCCCTTTCCACTCAAGCATAATTCATTCTGATGTTTACTACTTGATTCAGCTAAAGGTCAAACCATATACGATGGTTTGGATTCAGGAAATCTATTATTTCACTGTTGAGTATGGTCTGAAATGAGGGCAACTAATTTAAAAATGGAAGCAATTTGGAAAATATAAATGTAATGAAAGATGTCTCCATTATAAAGTATATAAATTAAGTTCTACTATTGATTACTGCCAACATTCTAAATCTCCCCACTCATACTGGCAATGCCTTTAGTGCAACTTAATTTTCTTTCTATTGGGCTGAATATATTCAATGAACACCACTCTGACGAGGGGCCCAAAACAACGTCAGAAATATTAGTGATGATAAATTACAGACTTTAATAACTTTTGAACAGTTTTAAATGTACAAGTCATCTATAAATCATTTAGCTTCACAGACCGAACTACATAAACTAATAAGAACCATGTGTTAGTTTATACTACGACATGGCATGAGGCCAAGGTCTCAAATATGATCTAATTAAGAACAAAACTGGGCTTTGGAGCATATATAACTGGAGGAAGAAGGAAAGAATTAACTTATTAAAAATTGTATATGCAATAATTACTCATTAATTTATGCAAATAATTTATAAACACACAAGACTGTATTAAAGGATGGGCCAGATTCACAATTGACAGAGTACTGAAATGTTATCAGCTTTGGAATAAAAAAAGAAATGGGTGGCCAGTCAGTTCAGGTGTTTGCTTGTTTATCTGTTGTTGGCTTTCAATGGAAAGGCTGCTTGAAAATTTAGTTGTTGGGGTCTGTGTCACTCATCATTTGGATCAACGCTTGTGTTCTTGATGCAAGTACTCCCACAATTTTTTCTTGCTGAGTCATAAGTGTGATGGTGGACTGCCCTTCAACATCCTCCAGTGGGATATCCACAGAGCAGATTCTGGAAGGAACCCAAACTAGTCTAACTCTACTGAATCCACAGTAGTTCCAGTATGGAGAGGTTTAAGAATCAAGCTGGATGAGGCACAGATGGAACAATTATGGTTCCCCCCTTACTGAATTAAACCTGACAAGTAACATCTTTCCTGGTGACTGTGAGGAAATCTTCACTCATCCATGTACCTCAGTATTTCTAAAGAGTGGTCCTTCTCTCCCAGTATCAGAATCACCCAGGGAGCTCGTTTAAAATGCATATTCCTAAGTTACCTGCCAGACCTCTGGCAATAGGACCACCAAGAGCAAGGCTGAGAAATCTTCTAACCAGCCGCCCAGGGGATTTCTGTGTGCCCTAAAGCTCGGGAGCTGCGGTCCTAGGAGGAGGGGCAGAGAGGAGGCTCATTCCCCGCTGCCCCAGAGGCCCCTCTAATTTCCTACCATCAGGCCTCCAGTATACCTGTCGGCAACACAAGAGCCTCCAGAGTCTTAAGAACAGGGCGGCGCCTTGAACACTGCTCAAACCAATGTGCGAACATGTGCGTGAATGAACAGAGAAAGGCATGAATGGGAAAACTGTCATTCTGAAGTAAAACGAGTTCTGATTCCATTAGACCTAACTTAAAAATCCATTCACAGCTCTCTAAAAATCCCCAAGTGCTCCAAAATTTTCAGCCTGTATATTTGACAGTATGATCCTAACTTGTCAAATACTGATCGTGGAAAATTGTGAGGAAAGAGGAAATGCAGGGCTCTGGTTCTGACTTCCCGAACACGCAGGGCGCTGCGCTAGCCTTCCAGCCTGCACAGCGAGCTGGCGGCCGCCGCCCCCGTCCCAGCACATCTGCTGCAAAGGCCGTTGCTTAGTAACAGGAATCAATGCTGCGCTTCCTCTTCACCGTTTTCCTGGAGACTGTGACACTGCTCCAAGGTACTATTTTCAAATACCTTCTGTCTCACTGGCCAAATATGTTTCTTAATTTTTCTATTACGAAATAAAGTCATAAACCAAATCAGCATAAGATCCAAGAAAGAAGAGTAAGAGAAGGTCAGTATAACCACGGTGCCTTGGGACCTGTCTGATGAAGAGGAGTTTTTTGACAGCTCACTGACTTTATTGGCTATATCCTTTCATTCTGCCATTTTAGAGCTGATTTCTGCTACCTCCTGGGAGATGAAAGCCATTAGCATTAATTACCATCCTAAATGTAGACCCACAAGGTACTGCCATAAAGCACAAAAAGCAAATGATTTTCAGAAGCTGGTTTAATACACATCTTGCAACTCTGCTATAGCTCATGTCTTGGTTACAGTCTTACTACCCACTAGCACCGTTTTCCAGTATCCCTCCCCTGGCAGTGTGACAGAGGCTTCTTTCAGATGGGCAATGCTTACAGGCTAAGTGACCTGGTGCTTCTGATATACTTTATAAGCAAAATTAAATACACACAATACTAGCACTGGCTTTGGGGGAGGCGATACACATCAGTTTAGGTCCTACCAATGAATAGATTCTTCATACAAAAACAAGAATGAGACCCAAGAACTTTATGTGACACTTTCCAATAGAAAGAGTTAATATTTACTTAAAGTATATGCACAAATATGTAAGTGGTGGAATCCATCCAGATGGAAATTATGTGATAATTATTTTCTACATTTATTGAGCACGTACTATGAATAAATCTCTAAGGGCAGCATAAAGATGGGTAAAATGTGACCCCTGTACAATCACATGGAAAACAGTGATATCAGTAATACAAGTAACAGAGAAGATTATAGGTAGTTCCTCAGTAATCTGTTCAGTTACAATAAATGCTCCTGTTAAAATGGATTATTGTGTCTGCAATGCAGACTAGATGAATAAATCTGAGTCCAAAGTTTAAATCAAGAAACAGACCCTGCTGATTACAAAGGAATGATAATTAAAAACACAGAGAGAGAAAAAGCATTTTTTAGCTAAACCAGCTGAACTCAAAAAATTGTATGTCCATGTTTACATTAGCAGTACCATAAAGGCATAACACACACACACACATTCTATTATCAAAGTCATTTTTTCACTATATACTGAGTTAAAATTCATGGATATATTTTTTTTTTTTAGATTTTTACCTCTCTAAAGAATGTTTCTGCTGAGCTTTCTATTTTTTATTCATTCAAATTAAAATGCAATGATTCACCAGTTATTACCACAATAGCCATACACATGTTGAAGAGAAGCTCATGATTATAATCTGCACAATTACTAACTGCTAGATAGCAGGCCTAAACAGTGTTTGAAAAAGCAGCTTCATTTCCGATGGAGATCAGGACAGTAATAGAACAGTTTCACAATCTCTTCACTAAATACATCTTTGTTTGCACGGTCTATGCATATCGTCATGGGGCAGGTGCAGGAAAACATAAAATATAAATATTTAAAATCCTACTGAGCTGCTGTAAAGTCAGTGACAAAGAAAAATACAAACATGAAGGCTTCATGTGTATAGCTAAATACATAAATATCTCTGAAATCATCGAAAACAGCAGACCCATATTTCTTTCTTGGTGCCTATTATTCAACAGCAATATATATATTTTAATCCTGAGCCATCTTAAAAATATGTCAGGCAGCACTAAATCCATCGTTTTAAGCCCTAAAGAAAGTTACCAGTAATTAATGGCAACATTAGGTTAGCTTTATAATTAAGAAATCTTTATCCAACTGTCTTTTCCCCACAGAGTAATTTGGATCACTTTCATCTTCATCATTCTCTGTCCTATCTTCATGCAGCTAGGCTGACCGACAGCAGGATACAATGGGGGCCAGCAGAAATCAGCTGCCCAAAGAAAAGTCCAAGGACAAACTGATTTTGTTCCATAAGGCCAAATGTCTTTTTTTATTATTACTACTTAAGGATACCCATTGGTGGAATCCTAGGTGAGGTCAGTCCAACTACTTAAGAAAAATTTTAATTTTTAACTATTTGGATGAAAACCAATGAGCTGACAACCTCTGGATCTTCTACTTGAGAGGTACAACTCCTTAAAAAGGACATCAAAATACTTTCTCAATTCAATTGTAGTCCTTTAACTGCATATAAGGGAAGTAAATAGAGAGAAAAAGATGGAGCAATTCCAGCATAGGAAAAACAAAGGCAAAAGCAAACTTCAGCAAAGGCCAAACAATAAAGCATAGTTTCATCTCTGAGAGTGCGGTGAACCAAATAACTCAATAGCCCTACTGACAAATAAAATGTCTGACTACATTACTTGTGTTCTCATTTGGGGGCAGGGAACAATACATAAAAGATATTTAGGGACAACTGGGGAATTTGATATGGACTAGTTACTGATAAAATATTAGAAATTCTTACTCATTTTCTAAGGTGTTATATAGCACTGTGGTTATAGAGAACATCCTTATTTTTAGAAGATGTGCAGAAAAACATCTAGAGTCATGCGTCATGATATCTGCCCGACTTCCAAATGGTTCAAGAAACACCTGCAAACATACACACGCGCACACACACACACACACACACACATACACACACACGCAGCACATGTAGCAAAATACTAACACTTCATGAATCTACTGATACACTTCCTATCCTGTCCCTTCATCTTTTCCGAATGATTGTAAGTTCTTATAATAAGATGAAGAAAAATTAAGGCATATAAGAAATTCTATTACAAAAAGAGAAAATCAAAGAGTAAAATGATATGTTTCATTCAGATGGCAAGAAAGAAAAATATCCTTGATGAAAAACCAGCAAACCAGAGAGGTGAGTGAACTGTCAAGCTAGCTGTCTCACTGGAGACCCGGAAACCCAGGGACCCTGACTTCCATTCTGATGGCCATCTGTGTGCAAAACACTGTCGACTGTGCCTGGGCCATGCCCAGAGTGGAGGGTGTAAAGCCAAACTCCTGAGCAGACCTGGGTTCCAAAAGACTGCACTCTTAGAGTGAATTAGAGTAAAACTAGTCCACAAAAGGAAGGGCAGCAAGGAAGTCCCTCATCTAGACCTTAGCACTGTATAGAGTGGGATAAGTTCTTTCCAAAGAACTCATAACCAGAACTTGACAATCAGCCAAGCACGCAGCCTAAACTAGCATTATCCTTCTGGTCCAAGAAGTCTCAAGCACAGAAATTAACCTTAGATGGAGCCAGGGCTGCGAATGCCCTAGTTAGCCACCAGAATGTAAAGCAAGTTCTCTCTGGATGAATACACCTTCAGTACAGACCTCAAAGAATTTCAAAAGAGCATGAACTTACACTTAAAAAAAATCACAAATAAAACAAGGAAGCAAAGACTAGCAAGGATGACTAGACAGAAATATCATATAGCTGAATTAAGCTCACAAAGACCTCATAGTTTGGATTGTCAGAATTTAAAGTTAAATATTTAATATGTTAAAAGACATAAGACACCGAGAATACAAGGATAAAAGATTTTTTAATGTCTAAGCCAAAGAAAACTTTCGGAACTACAAAATACAATTACAATTTAAAATGCTAATTAAAAAACTGGCAACAATCCTTAAATCCTACAATGTCAAATACTGGCAAAGATTTGAAACAATGCAAACTCTGATACACAGATGGTTTGGTATTAAGGCACACAGTCCCTTAGGAAACAATTTGACACAATCTAGTGAAGCTGAGGTAAGATAACCATGGTCCAACAATTCCATGCTATACACATTCCTATATATGTTCAACAGAAATTAAGTTTACAAATGCTCGAGGCAGTGAGGTAATAGTTAAAAACAGAAAGCAAACTATGATGTAGTCACATAATAGAAAACTATACAGCAGTGAAACCGAGCTGCAGCTATATTCACCATCACTCATCAAGCTCAGAATACTACGCAAAAAAAATAAGTAAAAAAAAAAAAAAGAATAAGCATCATGACTTCATTTAAATAAAGCTAAAAATATATACAACTAAACCAAATATTGATTGTAATGTATATGTACTATAAAGAAAAAACAGTAAGTGATAGAAGAATTGAAATAGTGGTTACTTCCTGGGAAAGACGGAGGGAAGACAAAGGAGGTAGTGGTACCATTTTATTTCTTAGGCCAGTTGATTGCTATACAAGTTTTTGTTTACTGTTGTTTGTGCCTTACACTTGTGTTATTAACATTTTCTCTATGTGTTCAATGATAAAAATTATTTAAGAAAACAAGCAAGCAGTAACATGCATGAGTATCCTGATCAAAAGCATAAAATTATACTAGCTCTGCACACAAGAAACATGCCTTCGAAAAAAGAACTAGTAACATTCAGAATGATCATAGCAAAACATCCATGTGCTCCTAGAATATATAGGATACTGTGAAAAGTAAACAACCAATCTTCTCAAGCAGACCTACATCCTACGAGCACCAACTGCCTTCTGTGGATGCTAAGCATTGCCAAGCCCATCTGCAATCTAGGCTGGGCTTAAGTTAATTTACTAGTAATTGTTTTCTACCACCGTGTCTGTACATTTAATTCCAACTCTAATGGCATCTGTAAGTATACTTTCTAGCAAGTGTTATGTTCTTCTAAACCCAGCTGTAACTTTGTATGATGAAAATCTCAAATTTTCCCAGACTGACTACCTCATTCCCTATCTATTGACTAGGATATGACTTATATTCTATGTTATACTGGCTCATCATAATTCATATTAGAGCTGAATCTGCTGTTTTGACTGTGATGTTTTGGCTGGCAGCTGAACAGATGGATGATTCTTCTCCAGTATGAATATTTGCCAACAATGGGAAGGGTGTAAAACTCATTCTCTAAGAAACCCAAACATAACCACAAGGAGTCTAACAAATAATTTTAAAAACTAGTGTTGCAGATAGAAGTCTTTATAGAATGACAACGTATATTCAGAAGTCTTAGTGTAAAATGACAGTCAATTAAAAGAACACTTTGGTAACGTTATTAAATTCATGCTACCAATAACCATAACAGAGCATGGAGTCTGTGTAGGCATGCTCTCACAGTTTGATGAAATAGATATTGGGATATTACTATCCTGACTTTATGTAGACAAGGCACAAAGCATAGGGAGATACCATGTTTTCATCAAAAATGGACTGATCTCAGAAACCAGCCCTGGGATCCGAGCTCCTCTTTGCCTCACCAGCAGGCAGCTGAGTTTCTCAGCGCCTCCATCTCCTTGTTTGTCAACAGGAACAATAACCCCTAACTCAAAGCTTCCTATGAGAATTACATAAAACTTAACAAAAGTTCCTAACAGGGGTACCTGTCCTAGAGTAGGTTCTCAATAAATAGATCCTTCCTTTAAAAATGAAGCCCCAGTGAACAAGAAAAAGAAAACCAGAAATTTTCACCTTTACTCTCTTCAAAAGGAGTCACAGGTGACTGAAGTTGGGGGCATGAGAAAAGTTCACACCTAAACCTGAGGCCGCGGAGCACACTGTATCACACGTCGGCGGCTCCTCGCAGACATCCCGCAGAAATGCACGGAATCTAACGGGTGGGTCATCACGCAGTTCAGAGGGGGAAGAACTGCCTTAATCATGATTTTACTTACGATTCATTTGACACTAAAGCATTATGCTCTAATATTGTTACTTGAATCTAACACATGCGTATGTTTTCTACATAGTTAAGCAGTGAGTTTCACGTCACACATAAGCAACCCTTAGCATTCATGCAGATTCTGTCAGACGCTGGTGGGATGAGAGGGGTAGGGCAGGGAGGGGGGAGCGGAGGTGGGGGTCACAGTCCCGCTCTGGCTCTGTGGAGTTTGACATTCTTTCAGTATCCAAGTGGAGATATCCAGTAAGAAGCTGGATTCACAGATCTGGAGTTCAGTGTACCGGTCAGGCCTGGAGTTACAAATTTCAGGATATATTTGCATAAAAGAGGCATGTAAGCCCATGGAACTGAAACCCTTAAGGAGAGGGTTTAACTAGAAAGAAAAGAGGGGAACACCCAGGATTGAGCCTCTGGGAATTCCAGTATTTAAAGGCTGATGAGAGAAGCAAAAGCCACGTTGAAAAGAAATGGCTCTCCAGGGACAGACAAACCAGGCGAGTGTGGGGTGCGGGAGCCGGGACACGAGAGCTGTTAAAGGCAAGGGAGTGGTCAGCAGTGGGGAAGGCTGCCACAGAGTCCAGAGGACAGCGGCGAGACCCTGGACTGGCAGGATGGAAGGCCTCTGGTGACCTTATTAGCACAGCGTCAATGCAGTATGGGGGAGGAGAGTCCCCTTAGGGAATGGAAGGGAGAAAGAAGACAGGAACTACATACAAGTCTCTTTAAAAGTTTCACTGTATTGGCCCAAACATTGTTCCCTTCAGACCAGGCTCAGAGCAGCTCTAAGTTTTTGAGTAACTTGAATTTTTTTTTTTTTTACAATTTATTTTATTTTAGTATCATTAACCTACAATTACATGAGCAATATTGTGATGATTAAACTACCCCCTTCATCAGGTCCCCCCCACCAACCCTATTACAGTCACTGTCCATCAGTGTAGTGAGATGAGAATCACTACTTGTCTTCTCTGAGCTGTACAGTCCCCCCGTGCCCCCCCACCCTATGTCTGCCAATCGTAATGCCCCTTTTACCCTCTTATCCCTCCCTTCCCACCCATCTCCCCAGTCCCTTTCCCTTTGGTAACTATTAGTCCGTTCTTGGGTTCTGTGAGTCTGCTGCTGTTTTGTTCCTTCATTTTTTTTTTTCTTTGTTCTTATACTCCACATATGAGTGAGATCATTTGGTACTTGTCTTTTTCAGCCTGGCTTATTTCACTGAGCATAATACCCTCCAGCTCCATCCATGTTGTTGCAAATGGTAGGATTTGTTTTTTTCTTATGGCTGCGTAATATTCCATTGTGTATATGTACCACATCTTCTTAATCCATTCATCTACTGATGGGCACTTAGGTTGCTTCCATTTCTTGGCTATTGTAAATAGTGCTGCAATAAACATAGGGGTGCATCTGTCTTTCTCAAACTGGGCTGCTGCATTCTTGGGGTAAATTCCTAGGAGTGGGATTCCTGGGTCA
>JAQQAC010018689.1:31086903-31116122 GCA_029783875.1 Phataginus tricuspis | reverse complement strand
AGATAAGAAAGGAGAGAAAGGAAAAAAAAAAGAAATTTCTCCTAATAATAAAAAAGTAAAAGGAGAGAGAAAGAAAGGAAAAGAAAGAAAATGAAAAGGCAGCAACACGTAAAAGAAAACAGCAACAACAACAACAAAAAAAAACACCAAAACGCCCACCGGGGGTGGTTTCTGTGTGAATGCTGTAGGTGGCGCTATTGCTCCACTATTCCAGAGCCGTGGCCACGTCGCTCCACAAGGCCCTTTAAAGATGTGACCGGGTGAGAATGAATGGGAGGCTGTTGAAAGAGAGGGAAAGAAAAAAAGGAAAAGAAAGGGGAGAAAAAACACTAACAAGAAAAAAAAAAAAGCCACTGAGAGTGGGTTCCGCGCGAGTGCTGTAGGTGGCGCTGTTGCTCCACTATTCCAGCGTCACTCTATAGTTCTGGCTGGGTTGGGAGCGAATGGTATGCTGTTGATCTCCGTGGGGGTCTCAATGGTGGGCACCCTTTCCCAGTCGCCAGCCAAGGGGTCCAAAGCTCCCCAGGACTCCCAGCGTGCTGGGCTCAGTTTGCGCGGCTATCCGGTCCCTCTACTGAGCTCCTGTCTCTTTAAGACCGCTGAGGTAGAGCGCGCGCTTTTCTTCCCTTTTTTCTCCTTTCTTTTTCCTTCCCGGAGCCTGCCGCAGGCAACTTGCACGTTCCGGGCTGGGACCCCGTGCCCTCTGTCTCTCCTATCTCCGCTACACCGCAGGCTGTGTGTCGGCACTCCCGGTGCAGACTTCCACTCCCTCCCGGCTCTGAATCCTCTCCTCCCGCTGGAGCGCTGGGGGAGAGGAGCACTCGGTCCGCTCGCGGCTCCGTACCTTACCCGCCTTGCCGGGACTCCCACCGGAGTGCTGGGGTGGAGGGGCACTCTGGTCTCGCTGGATCGCGTTTCCGTCCGGCCTTGCCGGGTGCCGAGTCCTCTGTCTGGAGTGTCTGGCCGCCGGAGCTCTGGGGGGGGGGGAGCGCTCGGTCCCACCGGGTCGCCGCCCCGTATCCCGTCCGCCTCACCGGCTGCCAAGTTCTCACAGGTGTAGCTGTACGCTGTGCACTTTCCTGTGTATTCTGGTCTCTCTTTTAGGGATAGTTGTATTTGCTGTATTTTCGTGATTAAATATAATGTTGGGAGGAATTTTTCTGCTGGTCCGTTCACGACGCCATATTCCTGGAAGTCCGAGTAACTTGAATTTATTCACCCAAAGTTTATCCAAAAGAGTTATGTGAAAACAAAAAGCTAACTCTAGCTCCATCAATCTCCACTTCATGCTTTTGACACAGGAAGGCAGAGAGTGAAAGAAAGGAGGCAGATGCTCTGAAGATCTGGAAAGAACTGGAAATGATGAAATAAAGGCATTTTGTGGCTCCTTTCAAAGGCAAGGACTGCTGCAGCAAATATGTCTTTGCACCGACCTCAGTGGGCTGGGAGGCTGCCCTCACCATCTTCATACACAGACCTTTGCTACCTTGTTAAGAGCAATGAGGGATTCATGCGATGTTTAAGAGCTGGGGCATTCTCCACTGAAAACATTGGTCAAAGCAGAGAATTCCAACCAGAGACCGTGTCACTTTTAGTCTCTTTTTAAATGAGATATTGTTTGAATTATTTTTGCTGAGTGATTTAACTAGTAAATATTAGCTTTTGTTTCCTGAGACGTTTCCTCTTTGCCCCTGAAGCCTGGAGAACCAACAGAATCAGTGGCAGGTGCTAGAAAAAAGGGGTCAGTGCATCGCACTCTGTAAATCCTAATCACATCGGGAAAAAAATGTTATTCGCTATTCTCAGAAGCACAGCAGCAACCGCAAAGAACATCAAGCAAATGAAGTGTGTGTGTGTGTGTGTGTGTGTGTGCGCGCGCGCGCGCGCGTGCGTGTGTGTGCATGTGCGCACGCACTCAAAAAGGTAACAGTGGATGTTAATGGGCAAAATGGAACGTATTTCCTGCTCCCTTTGTTTTCCTAGTCAATCAACCTGCTGACGTCTAATTCTAAAAACATCCTTCCTGAATGGGCCACAACACACAACCTCCCAGTATTTCTTTTATTCAACCTCTCTGTCCATAATACATTTTTATACCAAATCTAATCAGGAGCTTAGAGGATGGGTTAGGATCCACTATATTCCTCATTTGTATAAATAGGTGCAAATTAGCAGAATCTTATGAGTATTAAAAGATTGCAAGGATAGACATTCATGGGACACAATAAAAACATTTTAATATTCTCTTCTACTTGAGAATGGGAAAGCTTTCATTATGAATCTGATTACCTCTTTCCAATAATGAAAGCCAATCTATGTTCGAGTCACTTTCACAGATTAAATATCCATAATATGTTTATTTGCTCTTTTTTACACTCTCTGGCTCCCATTTTGTTATAGAAAGTTACCTCTTACCTCAAATTAACTTCCTTACATCTGCCCTATTAAATTAAACCAAGTGCAGCATTTCCATCTCCATAAATGGACTGGACACTACCCTCCTAGAGAAAATCGAGGGAGGAAGTGACTTTCTTTGCACTGACATCAGTGGGATGGGAGAGCCCGTTACCGTCTCATAGTGACCCTGAGCTCCAAAATGTATCATAAGTGCAATTTCACAGCTTTCCATTACCTCGTCAGAGGACCTTCTTTTTCAACTAAGTACACATTGGGTAAGTTAAAAAGAATTTTTTTACGTTACCTGAAGACAAGTTAATGGTGCCCTGTGCTACAGGTTTACTTAGCCTATGTGGGACATAGGGTATATTTTCACCAATGATTGCTGCAAGGATAATTATAAATTATATAAAAATAAAACATTCAGTGAAGAGTACAGTTGGCTTAGATTCCATCTTTTGATACTTGTAACCTATTAAAAGTTTTTCACCCAAGTCAAGAGCTGCAAAACCAGTCACCATCTGTGTTATCATTTACACCTAGAAATTCACACCTTTGACGTGCCCAATTTCTTTCATCTATGGGTTAGTTAGAGGGGAACTGGGAAGCAGGGTGATTTCTCATCCTTCTACTTCATTGTTGTGATTTTTTTTATCCATTTTTGGAATAAAAACTAGAAACTCTGTCATAAGAATATCAACCTAGTCTTTGAATAAAATGGAGGCGAGCAAATGTTCCATAAGGCAACAAAATTAAATATACTTTATATGAAAGATAGTAAACAAAAAGTGTCTAAAATCATCACCACTGAATTTTAAAGCTCAAGATGGCCTTATAAATCATGTAGTTCATCCTCCTTGGTTTCAAAATACATTCTTGAATTTGTTTAGCACCTGATTATTAGGTGAAGTTATGTGTTCTCCCTGATTTTAATATTAATAATTAATACATAATTGCTTGTGATGATGATTGACATATTCAACTATATACCTCAACCGCTCAAGTAATCTTAGTTCATGGGGAGTGTTAACCAAGTCCAACTTCCCATACACCACATGGGACACAATAGACCCTGAGGAGCAATAGGGTGATACCTTCATTGGAACACTTCACAATATATGATTAGATGCCTTTTCATTCTTTATACTATTAGAACACAGAGTTTCTATCTTAGGAAATGGCAGTTATATGTATGCTGTATGCTTACTTTCCAGTTCATGCACTCAAAGCCCTCAGAAAGACCAAATAAAGCTTTGGAGTGGAGAAGCTCCACCTTAAGATGCCAGGTTGGAGAACTGGCTCCCTTTGGCTCTTTATTAATAGTTTCGACTTAAGCAGACAACCTCTCTGGCCCCTTTACTTTTACACATAAAATGAAAATAATACTAGTTTACACATAATCATTGAAATAATATTCTAAGGTCCTACCTACCTCCTCTAAAAATCTATAACAAATGCATTTATAAACTAGGTTTAACATCACATGCTGTTGTTTACACTTACATAATATGTTCCCTTATTCCAAAGTTTACTTCAGAAGAAGACCCTAAAGCAGGGCAATTCAAGTGTCCATGTGCAACTACCACTAAGCAGTTTATCTCATAGGACTCTTGGGTTATCGTTTTTAAGGGAAGGGAAAATTCATAGATTGTTAGACTGTGCGGTATGCCTTCTACCCTAATCTCTAACATTTTGAGGCATGAGAAAATCAAATATCTGGTTCTGATTCCCCACACATTCTTTCTTACAGTTTTATCTGGTCATACCTGACCTGCCCTCACTCCCATCTCAAGGCCTCCCTTTAGTCCCTGCTAACAGCAGAGGACCATCCCAAATGGCCATAAATCTTAATATTTAAGATAAAAATCTTAATATCTGAAGATCCCCTGTTTTTATAGTAGCTGAAGTAGCAATTTATTTTTCATGGGTTAAAAAATTCAAAAACCTCTATTCTACAAATATTCCTTTATGTGTGAGTTTCACAGAGAGAGAAAAACAAGATTATGTGTTTTCTGGCAGCACAGTCACCCGATTTTATGAAAAACATTAAAATGATCTTCTAGACTCAACATTTCTTTCTTCTAAAAGAAGTAAGGCCTCCTTTATAATCATATATATGGTTTTAGATACTTCCATTGCTTTTAGTAAGTTCCCATTATCCTTGGAAATATCCACTGTAAAAGCAAAAATTAATGAATTAATGAAGTGGTATTTTTGAACCTGATTTTCTAAATTTTCCAGATAAATTTAGAAATGGCATAACATCGTTTACACCAAGAACAGCACTTCAGTGGCCTGAAATAATTTGCACAAATAAAGCTCCAATATTCTTTTTATATTCATTAATGATGACTATTCTAAGTCTTCAATTAGTTCACTAATTTAAAAGTTAAATTCATTATAGGGATAAATGTTTTTAGTACAAGTTCTAATAAATTTTCTTTGCTTAAATACAAAAAGTCTACACTATCTTTCTCCTGAGAAAGTCTTCATTTGGTTTTTGTCCTTCATGTCATCATTCTACTAAAATTATTTGAAATCAGTTTGTCATACTAAAAAAAGGGGGGGATGAGTGTCCATTTAAATACAGTAACTAGCAATAACCTGTTGAATAATGAGTTTCTTGGTTGTAATAGGTGTTAGTTATAGTGCTTCAGTCTACCTGCCACAGAATACCAATCACTTAATCCTAAGAAAAAAATTTTTAATGTTAACTCTTTACAGAAGAATAATTATAATAATTGCCCCTTATCTGTCCCATAAAGACATTCTAAAATTTATCTTTCAGGTATTTTGAGCTTTTCAGAAGATGATGTATTATTGGAACTATTTCAACGTCTGTGAACGCCGACACACATACACACACCTTCAGGCCTAAACACCTAGGCACCACGGGTTTCTCCAGGTGTTCAAACAGATGAAGCCCCAAAATGAGGCCTTAACTTCCGGTCATTGTCCAGGCACATAAGAAAACGTCAACATCATAGTACTTAAACACAATGTTTGTGGGATGCCTTAGGATTTTTTAATTTGATAATTCACCAACCCTCTAAGAACCATTGCTTTCCTTACAAGGTCTTATCCAGACAACCATGCCACTCTATATGTAATGTTTTACATTTTTCCAATTGTTCCAAATCATCAATCCAATTCTTACACTGCCATGATCTATAGGTTAGTAAGAGTAATCCTTTTTTTTTTTTGGAACAAGTAGGGTAACTAGGGTTGAAAGAAAAGAGTGGGTCATTTCTAAGTCCCGTCCTCCACAACAGCAGAAAGATTTAACAGTTTGCATAAACACATTCAATACAATAAGCTAAAACAAAAATTTTTAAAGGTTCGTAAAGAAATCATAACCTAAGGAAAATGAGAAAGGAAATAGGGAACCAGGAACTAGACTGGTGTACAAAACACACGCAGGGCAGGTCACAAGTTTTGGAGAGATCCACTAGGAGGACCAAGATACCACAGAGAAGTTTTATAGCAGAGCTGGGGTGGCTTCAGCGTTTACGATTCTCAGGTTACCATTACATCCCCAAAGTTGGCTGCAAAAGATACCCTACTTTACTGTTTGGCTTACTTGCTTCATTAGAGAATAGTACATGATCCTTGGCCTCTCTTGATTAAGAAGAATTTCTTCCAGAGCAGCACTACCCTATGTAATGTTCTGCAATGAAGGAAATGTTCTATATCTGCATGATTACGCATGGGAGCCGGTAGTCACACGTGGCTGGTGAACACCTGAAACACACTTAGTGCAACTGAAAAGCTAAGTTTAATTTGATTTGAGTTTTAATTAATTTAAGTAGCCAAATGTGGCTGGTGGCTACTGTGTGCAGCTCTAACGCACATGTGTGTATGTATAAATTTGTCTCCCATGGTGGTATTCTTGTCAGTTACTCAGCTTCCTCAGAAATATTTTTCATATGAAGTACATTTTCACCTAAATACTTTACTTTAGTAAAGTTTCTAACTAATGCGTTTGATTCATGAGGATTTCTCACATTATGGACAGTCCTCCCGTGCCCGGTGAGTCCCCTGGGTTGTTGCTAAACATGGTACTTGATGTACTAAGTTCTGGTCTTCATTCCTCAACACAATCTTTCATTACCTTAAATTATCAATCGTGCCTATCCTTCTCTCAACCACCAGACATTCCACTTTCAAAGAGGTATGCTCTCCTGCTTCTTGCTTTTTTGATATGGCTGTGGACATGCAGAGTGTGATAAAGATGTTGTCCAGAAAGCAGCTTCTGTGGTACTGGGCAGTTGACATCAGCCTGAGCAATAGCTGGATTTAACAAAGTAAGTACCCCTGCTACAGGACACAGCGTTACATACAAAATGCCGCTGTAGTATTTTTAGTGCTCACACAAGCATCAACACACTAATTCTAAACTCCACGTTAAAAACTGGTTTTTGGTAGTTACTAAAATGCACACACACACATTGATATACAGACAAAGAAAGTACTACTTTAAATTACAAGGGAGAAAAAGTAAAAGTGAGATCATAAGACATATAGGAAATGTCTAATGATCTTACATTTCAAAACCACCCTCAGTCACCTGGGCCAGTGGTTGGTCAGATCCAGCACTCGACAACTCAAACGCATGGCATGAATGACAATTACTGCTTGGGGTGTAAATCTGTACAGATCACACACCAGACTCAATACCAGTCAACTTCCCGTAGCAAATCAATTTTCCAAAATGAAGGGTACACTCAATGTTTATTTTGTGTTCAGGATGGGAAATCAAATGAAAAGGGAATGAGTGACATTAAAATCCTTATGCCCTAGTTTAGTTTTTCCTTGGGAACAATGAACAGATTTTATTAAACTTAACCTCATTTTGCCATGGCAACAGTTGTTAATCACTTGAGATCATACTTTAAGAGAAACACAATATTTACTCTCTTATTCCAGCACTTTGATCTTCTCATAGTTTGACTTTGAAAGGCCATCGTTTTTCATGCTAATGAGAACATATATATTGAGATTTAGGAATGATTAGAACACTTACATTTATAATAAATCCAAAGCATGCCCTCTGCCTTGGGAAGCTCTTTTGTGACATGAAGCTTACTCAGTGGTTAGGGGGTTAATGAACAAAATGGATCATTGGGCTGAAAGCAAAAATCACTATTAAGAAAAATGCAACACCAAGAGAATTAGGCACTACACAGTACTGTAACCACTGAGAATTCTCAACAGTAAAATAAAGCCTTGTAGTCCCAGCATTTTCATTAGTTTTCCAGTAGTGCTGGATGCTGCGTGAATTACAATTAGGTAGAAAGCAATGGCTGCTGCCTTTAAAGCATGTACACTATCCAGAGAGAAAGCACTCCTCATTCACACTGGGATAGTTCCTGGCCTATCCTACACTATGCAGTTTACATTTCACTGGCTTAAAATACCTCATGTAATAGAATATTGCATTTAACCTGCATGATGATAAATGCTAAATAGCTGACAGAGTGAACCACGCTGCATTGTAAATGCTAACTTAAAAATATAGTTCCATAAATTAGTTAAAACTTGTGCAAGAAACCTTTGGAGTTAGAAATATATTTAAATTATGTGTTTATTTAAACAGATACAAAACTAACATAAAGAGTGGAATAAAACCCGGACAAAGGAAGAAAAATCAGGTTATAACCTATGAGACAGTTTCCATTCAAATGGAGAAAAGTTGGGGAGGGGACCGGCACAGAGATGCGTAGAGCCCTGCAAAGTGAAACATGACATTAAATCAGATTTTTAGAACACAGATTTATATTCTACTTTGCATTAGGTTCCTATTCTCCCAGCTCTAAAAATAGTAGGTTTTTTGACTACTAACTTAGAAAAAAAAAAGTCAAACATCTCATTAACAGACCTGCTCTCAAGTGTAAGGCTGAGGCAGAAAGTGCACAATCATGGAAGAAAAAGCATTAACGCTGTTTTATCCATTATAATTGGAAAGTGTCATAAGCCCTCTACTAGTTCCTAAACTAATCATCCTATATATAATCCCTTCCAGTTCTCTAACATTAGAGAATTATTGTTTCCATGGGAATATGAGTAACACATTGTCTTCAGGCCAGATAACAATGTCCTCTACATGTTACTCAAGTGCTACTGAGGAAAACGCAGAATATAAAATGCAACCCCTACTTTCAAGTTACTTCTAACCTGGTTAGAGACACAAACCATACATAATTATGGAGGAAAAGTAAATGCAGTGTGGTCTCGGCTGGGCAGCACCAGGGCTCTGGGGAGATACCCCGGATGAGCCACTTCCACCCACCAGGCCCCGGGCAGTGCCTCTTCCTATCAGAGCGCCCCCTCCCTGGGCTCCAGGTTCCTCACACTGTCCTAGAACCTGCACCTACTTTCTCTTCTAGAGCAAATTCCTAAACACTAGGCAGGGGAAAGCTGGGGAGGGAGGGTTTGGAGTCATTGCAAGGGCCTCACAGATCCTCACATGCTCCAACCTCTCCCTGTAGCTGTGTGTCCAACATGGGCGCCCTGAGCCACAAGCAACGGCTGGGCATTGAAGCATGGCTAGTACAACAGAGGGCCTGCATTTGGTGAACTTAAAATTAAATAGCCATATGTGGTGAGTGGCTGCAATGTGAAAATACATAAAACATAAAGACATTTCCACCGTTGCATTAAGTTCTACTGGACAGCCCTCCTCCATAACCTAAACTAGGGATTTATAATTAGACCTACACATTCCTAGAAAAGCTCATGGTTTGTAAAATCTAAAAATGTAAGGGATTAAGGCAGAACACTCAAACCCTACACATTATTGTAACCAAAGCCCTAAAAAAGTCCTAACAAAAATATTAACACTATTAAAAAGAACACATTTAATTCTTAATAAATACTACAGCGACTATACAGCACAACATGTAAAGTAAAGGGAAAGTCGCCTGAAAGAAGGCTGTAAACGGCCTCCGTTTCCCGACTGAGTCCCTTCCGTGCTGGCTGGACTGCGCTGGGCGGCTGCCATGCTCTGGGGTCAGCTGTGACTGCTTGGTGACAAAAACCATTAACATGCCAAGAAAAATCACTTACAAACCGAAGTGACTGCGTAGCACTTCACCATCATCCCCCCATTCCCAAGTGGACATGAATGAATTCGTGTATTGAGACATAAACAGTAACAGAAAAGGCTGTTAGCCATACAAGTCCTTTCTGGTGCCTTTGCACTGTCTGGAGTGAGTATCTCCGGCCACAGCTCCACTCCCATCTGGGCCTGTCAAAACTGTGCTCATTGTTCAAGGTTTGCTCAACGGCCACCTCCTTTATGAAGCCTTTCCATTTCATCCCACCAAGATGGCAGAGACACAGACTTTTTCTTCCTGAAGATACTTTTATTCATACCTTATACAAGGTGTAACACCTACATTTATCACCATTGCTGGTGTTACTATTATCATTATTAAGGCTGCTTGAGCAGGGCTGATGGAAACTTGGAGCAGAGGGCTAAAATTTCTCAACTAACCCCGAATACCCTACTAACTGGATTTAGTCTGGATTCTGCCATTTGCTTCGTCGCTGATCTTGGGCAAGTCATTTAGCTTCCCTGGACTTCAAACAACCTCATGCCTCAAAATAGCTTCGGTGAGTGTTAAACTGCAAAAAAGATAAAACCCCTGCCAACCTTTCAATATGTGAAGACTGAAAAAAGAAGTGAGGGTAGCTATGTAGCCTTGTAGACTTTTCCTCACATGAGTACATATAAACTGAAAAGCATTTTAACATCACGGCATCCGTATCATACTACAACTTTGTTTATTTTACTCACTTAAAATCTTGATTTCAGTACATATATAAAATCTCTCTCATTTGTTTTATCTGCTGTATTCTGAGGAAAAACTGTAACAATTCCCTACTGATGAAAGTGCCCTTTAAATTTTTAAGCTTTTTCTTAAAATTAGGAAAGTAATATATTGACATGGGTTTTTATTTAAGCATAAAATGAAGACTTTTCCTTTCTACTCTGTCTCTGAAAAAAAAAACCTTCTAAATTGTATGTTTCTTTTGTTCTACTGATCACTACCATTACAGTTTTAAATAGTGTATTCCTATAGTTCTTGATTTTTGTTACAGTATTATTTTACATTATCAGGGTTTATTTATAAACCATTAAGTGTTTTTTCATAACTAGAACTCAGTCCTCCATGTTTTCTCAGTAGTTGATTTTGGGAAACTAAAAACCAATAGACAGAATTTTTAATATTATAATTATATAAATATTATTAAGCACAGAACTAATTATTGAGGACAGTCCCAAGGAGGAGGGAATGCAATCCTATGTCATTAAGCTGCTCCTGTTTAAAGGAAGATGTCCTAAGAATCGAGGTCAAATAGACTCAACTTGCTGCTCCTGCTAGTTTTCTAACATGACCTGCAATTTTCTTACATTTCAGGTTATCTTATTTCATCAATTTCTTTATCATTTCACTGGAGTAACTCCCCAAATATTTTTTTCATATAGAAAGCTTGATAATAAACAGCCTGTATCTGTGCATATTTGAAGATATTTTCATTGTTGTCTTCTTAATTAACAAAGAGTTTTGGCTACATTAGATTTTTTTGTCCAAGGTTATTTTCCCTGAGAACTTTGAAAGTATTGCTCCATTAACTTCTAGAATCCAGTCTAGCTTAAGAGGAATGTGATTTTAATCTAGTTCTAATATTTTTAATGCATTTTTTCCTCTCTAGAAGTATGCAGATATACGTATTTCTTCATCCATGGAGTTCTAACTAAGAATAGGAATAGCTGAGTTTTTTTTTTTCATCTGCTCACCACATAATGAGTCTTTTCAACCTAAAGACTAATGTAGCTTTTTTGGGTTTTTTTTCAGCTTTGTGCAGAATTCCTCTATGACTTCATTGATTATTTCTTCCTCTCTATTTTGACTACTACCTGCTTCTGGAAATCCTGATAGAAAGACATTCATCTTCCTAGACACTAACCTCCAAGTCTTTTATTTCCATTTAGTCCCCCCCCACACATATTCTTGGAGTTTTCCTGAGCTTTATTTTAAAAGTCCAGCTTCGGATATATTTATTCTATTAGTTGGTCCATACATCAACACTTTTATTTCTGACATATACTGCAATTCTTGGGGAAATCTTTAACTACTTCAATATTGCTTTGATTCCAAATTTGAAAGACTGGTGAAGAAAGACCTCAGCTCACAAACAAAGAACACAACAGATTGAGAGTTAAGTCAGAAAGAAACGTTTTAGAGTCGGTTTTTTTTTTGTTTCTTTTCCTCTTCTTTGGAGGTAAAAGATGGTTTTTCTTAAAGTATACAAGCCAACCAATCTCCCAATCTAATGTGAAATCATGAAATGTAGCTATTATCAATAAAGACTTCATACTCTGCATGCAGACTTCTGGGTAGTCAAACTGAGAAATCCAGGCAACCATGGAGTCAACCAACCACTGTGAAAGATTTTTGCTTAAACCCCATGGTTTAGGAGAAGGATAATTACAGGAAAAGGGAAAAAAAAGAAATAAATGTATTAAGAGAGTGCCTGTTAAATTAGTTTGCATGTAAAATCATTTTATTATCATCTGTTATGCATGAGAAAGATTCACACAGAACATTTTCCTCTTTTTTATTGGACTCTAAAATGCACTATAAAAGGGGTTAGCTACAGTTCATGAAATCAGCTACTAATCCCTAGTCTCCCACACCTGAAAGAGTCTAAGGACACTAAAATGCAAATTCATTGCACTTTTCACTTTCCTAAGTGACCCCATTTTAAAATGCATCTTGGGACCATATATCCACATATCAGAATGTTTAATTCTGAATGGCTGACTCACTTCATTGGAGAGAATGAGGCTTCTATTTGTGAATGTGACAGAGGTCCGGACTCTCTGGGTCATTTTTCCCCTTCACTTTGGATAATGCCCCCATATGAACAGGATTTAACTCATGCAAAACAGCAAACTGAAAGCACAGTGATATATAATAATTTATTTTCATATTTTAAAATGCATTATTATTAATGAAAAAATAGCTTTAAAGCTTCCATGACATGCACCACAGCTAACTCAATTTGACAGTGAAAGATGCTATGTTGGTCTGTAATGGCAGATATAAAATATACACCATAGAGCAGACCTCCTGCATACATAATCAAAATTCTTTTTGCTTCACATTTTTAGTACTATAAAAAGGGACAGGAAGCACAACTAATACTGCTTTCATTGGATTTTTTCCAGCGTTTTCTGTTGCCTACAATAAACATTCGAATATGTCTTCTTTTACTATCTAGTTATAACAGTTTTCTGTACAGAAAAAAATATTTCTGTTCTAATATGAATTGGGGTTTATATGGACTCCCTCTAAACATTATTCATGAAATATTCTGAACACATACAAAAATGGTATGTGTTATCTCAGTGATCTTCAAAATGCTGAGGCTTCAAGTTTCTATAGTCCTGCTATCAGGCCAGGCAATGCGTTCATCTCTGTGCGGCAGCCTGCCTTTCAGGCATCATTAATGTTTTGGATTTTCATAAATTCTGCTGTGGCCAAACATACCAAGAACCCAGACTCTGAAGTTCCTAAAGGAATTAAACAGCCACAAGCTTTTATTTTTCCTTTTAGTTTCATCTCCAAACAAAGTGGAGTTTAAAAATAAGAAAAAAAATTGGGATCCAACATAGTTGGGAACATGCTGGGATATATAGTTTCCACCATATTAAGAAACTAGCAGACAGTCAACCCCCTCAGGATAATCCCCACCCCTAAAGGACAGAAACAAAGTGAAAATGGCATTTTGTAAATAAGAAAAAAAAGGCTAAAATACCTCATCAATATAACAGAGACTTTAATCTAAGAAATTAAAACCAGATTTAAAGTAGAGAATGTTTTGAAAATGTTGTGATTCTGAATAAGCCTTATGACAGTCCTGCGTCACCCTTGGCTAAATTAACATTCGTTCCACACCAACCAACCCTTGAGGCCTGACTCCTCAGGGCTGCTAAGGTGATTCGCTCTTGCTCATACTTGGCTGTGAACACTCGAAACTGTATGAAGACACAGCTGTTGACAACTCTGCAAGTGCAAGTTTAATAACTTGCAACCATAGATAACACAGAAGGTCAAGGTTTCAGTCAATTATGAACTCAGTCATGTTTTCCTACTCAGGAAATTCATTTGTTTTTGGTGATGGTGATAACAGAATAAGACAAAATTTAATTTATGCATTTATTTGTCTTTCATTTGGTTATACAATCATATCTGTGCTCTGGTTGGTTCCTTAAAGGGTTTGAGAAAATCTACAGTAAATTCATATGATGCATTAAAAACATCCAAGACAAGGAAAACAGAACTTAACGAAGATGACAAGAAACTCTAAAACTCAAAGATTTAAGATCTTAAGTTCAGCAAATACTTTGTTCTCCTGATAAACTGAGATGGGGACAGCTACCAGACAATGAAATGATTTCACTTCCTTTCTAGCTGCTAGGCTAAGGTTTACATTCAATTAGTAAAGTTTTCTCTAGCAAAAAAAAAATTTTTTTAATATAATTTTTCTCTTGCCTTCCCCTTTACTAATTGGCTTCTGTCTTTGTCTTTGTAGTACAATCCTGATCTTATTTTACCTAAGTTTGACTGTAAGTTAGAAGTGAGGAATCTGAACACAGCACCCTCCTGCTCCAGGGCCACCGTGGCTGAGAGGTGCTCCGGCGGGTACAGCAGCCTGGCAGGAGACGCTCAGGGTCTGACAGGGCCACAGGCAGGGGTTGGGACGGGTGAAAAGTGCTAGGCCCAGGGACCCACACCTGCACCCCAACCGCCTCTTCTCCATATTGCCCTTTTTTCTAAAATAGGTCATGCAAATTTCGTCAAAATGGCAATACTCTTCTTACTTTTTAAAAGTATCCCAGTCTTAAACTCATCCAAGTGTTGTCTTACAGCAGTAAGCCCTTGATAACTTTAGGGCACAACAAATCCATAAATGGTCACTGTCACCTAATTCAATCCTCAGTTCAACCCACCATCTGTCATCTCTTCAGAACATGGCACCATACAGGCCTGATGGCAGGCTGGCACAAAGACAAGACATACGTATAAAGCTAAGTATATAACACACAGCGGTGTGCGACATAAAGGCACAGGTAATGGGGAAACAGCAGCACAATGCTGAAATTCTGACCAGATGGTCAGGAGAGGCATTCTTGGAGGAGGTAGACTGCCAGCTGCACCAAGAAGCATTTGACTGGCAGAGAGGACAACGCAAATGGAACATCATAAACTCAGAGATGAAGCTGGACAGCATCTGGTGTAAGAAGCAGCCATGTCCAGAGATAGCTGCCTTCCTTTAACAATGTCCTCTTCTCTGGAAATGTTTACCAACAGCCACTTCTGAGCCACATGGCCCTGCTGACTGATGCCTAACCCAAACTGGGCCACACAGGTTCCCACTCTAGGGTGCAGAGATGTGGAATGGAGACAGACACAAAAGAGTGGTGGAGGAATCACCTCTCTGGTGGCATTCTGGGGATAGGGCAGGTCACAGTTCTGGATTTTCTTTGATTTTATAAAATATTCCAGGATCCAGCCAACTAATTCCTCTTTTCCTTAAGCTAGCCAGAGCCAGTTTCTATTACTTTCAACACAGTCTCTTCATTAACATACCACACTGGGGAAATGGTTGTGGCTGGACTAGAAAGAGAGTGAAGTCACATGGCCTGAGACCTTGAATGTGGGACCAAGGTGAACCCACTGCCGTCCAGTGGGCAGAACTTAGCTGTGGTTTCCTGACTATAATGTAAGAGCCATCTATGAACACAAGCTTTGGTTTCAGTAAGCATAGAGCATTTATCTTGACTGCAAAGAAAAACACCTTGTGTGTCTCTTTTTAACCAAAATTCAAGAGCACCAGATGAGCACAGTACAACTGTGGGATGACCCCAGGCATACCGCACTGCGGGTGTGTATGTCCACACTTCCCTCTCCCTTTCTTTTCCTCTTCCCTTCATTGATTGAAACACCTAAGTTTCACCAAGGTTTCCGACTTAAGGGAGCACTGTGGTGCATCCTCCTCCATCACAAATAATCATCTCCCTAATTTATTCTGTAAGTCAAGGACTTTGGTGAATGAGGATTTTCTCTAGCCAGACATACATATGGAAATGTATACACACCAAAGCCCTATCTAACGAACTCATTGCTGGGACCGTGCCCCAAAAAGAGGAGTGGCCATCTCTCCCTCGATGGTGTTTGACTATCTACCGCAAGATCAATAATTTGTAACAAGGCTTCCTCCAGGTAACTATGGCCATGGAGCCTGGATGACGCAGGTCACACGGGGACCAACCACTGACATGGCACACAAAAAAGAACAAGCAATTCAAGACATGATAAAGCCCTGAGAGGTTATCAAAACCTGAAACTGCAGAGTCGGAGGTGACAGTCAAGTTACCATGCTTCCCTGACCTATTCAGCATCCAAATGAGAAGGAGTCAAAGATACAGCTTCCTTCATGACGAGATCAAATGTAAGGGGCAGACTGAACTGAAGAGCGATCTTTTCCGCTATGCAGGTAACAAATGGCTAAATACTTAGGGAAGGGGAGGGCTTCTGCTTAATAATCTAAGGGGTTTAGGGCTTTCACCTTCTTGAGATTGTGCTGCCACCTGTGTCCAGTATGAATCACATGCTCACACAGCATTCTCATCTGAGCTGCAGCATTAATACTGATGAGATGTTCTGACCCAAAAGAGAAAGGTCGTTCAACATCAAAGGAATTTGTTTCCCAACAGCTTAAAAATATATTTTTTAAAGACCACAAATCAGGGTGTGATGCTCACTTGAGATGGAGTTTGGGCAGGGAGTAGAGCGAGTAAAGAGGTACTTTTTTATTTCTTTGATAAAATTACCCTCTTGATGTTGGCACCTAGGGTGGTACTAGACTCAGAGCACTCCACCCAAAATGAATGTGCAAAGACCCAGGTGGCCACCAGCAAAGCAGAAGAAGAGGCAAAGACCAAGATTGCAATTAGCTGGGAGGTCTGGAACTTCTTGAAGGATTCCCACTGACTTAGCGAAAAAAAGCAGATTCCCTGACAACCATGACCTTTAGTCCAAACATGCACGTCTCCAGTTCACAAGGCCCAGCCTATAATTAAGACCCTATTTACAGGAAAAAAATCAATGTCATAAAGATATACAAATATACTTATGTAATGTACAAATAAAGGAAAATGGAGAACTTGAAGTATACTCTATGGAATTTCTTAGAAGTATCCTTCATACTGAATAAAGCTCATCAACATAAATTATAGCTCTGGAAATGTGATTATATTGGATTGGACATTGCTCTAGTTATTCAAAGGAGCCTCTACCTGGAGTGTAAACATACACTCTCCTACTGGACAGTCCAGTTGAGTCTATTTGAGTAGCTAGGATTCCTGTCATCGTGGAAAAGGCATCAATCCCAAGCCATGAGGTTTCCAAAGTAGAGTTATTATTGTTAAGTGGAGAAGTTCAATTGATACTTTGTATTATTTAGAGCAAGCATAACTTATAAAGAGAATTGCTCATACTATGTGTTGTATGCATTTGCTGTGATCAAAGAAGCTTGACACTTCACACTCATGAATTATATCAAATGCAGTAGGTATATCACCTGTTAGAGAACTCATAATGTGCACTAATAGTGCATGTGTGATTTTCTTTAGTCCCCACAATAGCCCTATGACGTTGCTATTTTTAGGATCTTTATGTTACAGATATAGAAACTGAGGCACAAAAAAGATGCCCAAATAACAGTGTTTCTGCCAAAATTTAAACCAAATTTCCTTGATTCCAATATTTACTCTGTTGTATAAGATTACAGTATCTCAAATAAGGGTGAGGATATCTAAATTCCAATTCTTCAGATAATTAAAATGTTTTGAAGAAGTAACATTCAGCATATGTCTTAGTTATAGATGTTAAAATACCCATATTACACAAACTACTGAATGCATTAATAAACCAAATGCTGTTTTGTAAACACCTCTCTTATCAGGCCTGAAGCTCACAGAGTCCTAAACTCACTCGGCACCTGATCTGGAGTCAGGCTGCTACCCCCTTGTTACCAGTTGCATTGTATGACTTGCGCTGAGCCCCAGAGGAACTGCATTGAAAAATTAATTGCTCAGTGTAACAAACTGCCAGGCACCAGACTAAACTAGGTATGGCCTTTCAAAGTATGTGAGCACTTTGGGAGGAAATACTGTGGACCCCAGATCTCAGACTTTAGGTATTACAAGCGCAGTGCTAACAACTCAAGTTTCATTTCTTTTTATTAAATACATGACCTTTGTTTAACAAAATGTTTCTTAAAGGAAACAAAAGCGATGGTAACACTATTTTCTAGCTACACGTCACCTATTTTCTGCACAAAAATTAATTCTTCTAGTGGGTTACGAGGTTTGCTTTCAAAAATTTTGGTAGTCTTTTCCTCCTAAAAGTATCCAGGTAGTGCTAGAATCTGGATAATTACTGCCTGATTGGGCAGCTGTTATGGGTAAATACTAGCTCAGAACTAGACTGTGTTTTCATAAAGTGAACATATCCTTTCCTGCTTTTACTGTCCCTCACCAACATCCCTCCTTCCTACTTACTGAAACCCACAGTTGAAGGAAGATTCATTCTGTTGACACAGTGGTCGGTCCTCCACGGAAGTAGTTCATGGGGTGCAACGACGCCCCTTCTGAGAATAGATTTTGAAGTAAAATTAGTTGAGTCATTGCTGAGGTGTTTTCACAAAACTGCAAAACCACCATAAGAAAGCAGGGGTGGGGGGGAGGCGGGGGGGCAGTAAGGCAAGAACTGATGACTCCTGATTTTGCCCAGACTGCTCCCAACCACAGTCAGATCACGGCCTCTCGCCCATGGAATAGACGCAGGAAAAGTCTGGCCACAAAACAGACACCGGGCTCTGGCACACTGATTTAGGGATTTTGAAACATTTCACAAGATTTAAACAGTTCCTGTCTCATCCAAAAGTTCCTCTTCTTTCCAACCGGAAACTTCTCCAAACACAGGGACAATATTTTATTGTAAAATTTGGTCAAATCAGTGTACATAAACTAATATATCTCAGTCTGGAAACTTAACTGCAGCTCAGATCTAAGCACGTGCTTCGATTAATTCGCAAAGACTGCTTCTTCTGCATGGTTTTCCTGATAAAGCTTAGCCTGAGTCACTTCTTCCACCATCTATTAATTACTGATCAGCATGTAAATATAGTTGACCCTGAACAACATAGGTTTGAAAGCCATCAGTCCACCTATATATGAATTTTCTTCAACAAATATATTGGAAAAATTTTTGAAGATTTGTGACAATTTGAAAAAAAACATTTTCTTCTCCTCAGCGTACTTTATTGCAAGAATATGTAATACATATAACATCCAAAAGGTGTTAATTGAATGTTTATGTTATTGGTAAGGCTTGCAATTGACAGTAGACTATTAGTAGTTAAGTTTCTTGGGGAATCAAAAGTTATACACAAATGTTCAACTGAGTGGGGGATGGGAGCCCATTACCCCTGCATTTTTCAAGTTCAACTGTACTTCTTTTCTTAAGTCAAAGCTGCTCTGGGGATCCCTTGTACTTACATTCTCATCCTTACATGCTTTGCAGTAAGACTCTGAAAGCCTGCATTATTGACCCACACATACCACTTCCTCTGGACAAGTCATGTAACCAATCTGGCCTCAGTTTCCCCATCTAAAGAATGAGAAAACCATCTACTTGATTCATAATGTCGTTCTAAGGATCATGAACAAGGTGTGAAAATTTGTAAAGTGCAATAAAAACATAGGATAATGGTATTATTGGACTCAATATTCCACACAAAATGTAGAAAAGACATAAAATTAACATGAGTTTCTTCCAGCTTTTAATTCATGAAAAAGTACCCAGCATGGACTCTATATAGGTTTTTCTCATGTCCTCAATGCACTGTACTCAATGCACTGCAATATATTTCTGAAAAAAAATGGCTTCCATAAAAATCTTCACTTAAAGTCATATTTGAGAATTACTGTGCGGCATGATAAAATAGTTAACCTAAAAGAAGCTTCAGAAATACAGTTTCTCTCTCCCCTTTAAAAAATACATGTATGTGTATTTATGTATTTCAAAACTAGTTTTCCTTATACATTAATAAGAGAAGTTCGCATTCATATCCAACAAGGGGTTAACATCAAAAATGTATAAAGAACTCACATGCCTCAACAACCAAAAAGCAAATAACCCGATTAAAAAATGGGCAGAGGATATGAACAGACACTTCTCCAAAGAAGAAATTCAGATGGCCAACAGGCACATGAACAGATGCTCCACATCGTTAATTATCTGGGAAATGCAAATTAAAACCACAATGAGATCTTACCTCCCACCAGTTGGGATGGTCAGCATCAAAAAGACTAAGAACAACAAATGGTGGCAAGTATGCAGAGAAAGGGGAACCCTCCTACAATCCTGGTTGGAATGTAAGCTAGTTCAACCACTGTGGAAAGCAATATGGAGGTTCCTCAAAAAACTAAAAATACAAATACCATTTGACCTGGAAATCCCACTCCTTGGAATTTACCCAAAGAATACCACTTCTCAGATTCAAAAGGACACATGCACCCCTATGTTTATTGCAGCACTATTTACAATAGCCAAGATATGGAAGCAACCTAAGTGTCCATCAGTAGATGAATGGATTAAGAAGATGTGGTACATATACACAATGGAATACTATTCAGCCATAAGAAGAAAACGAATCCTACCATTTGCAATAACATGAATGGAGCTGGAGGGTATTATGCTCCATGAAATAAGCCAGGCAGAGAAAGACACATACCAAATGATTTCCCTCATTTGTGGAGTATAAAAACAAAGCAGAAGGAACAAAAGTGCAGCAGACTCACAGACTCCAGCAAGGGACTAGCAGTTACCAAAGGGGAGGGGTGGGGAAGGGCAGGTGGGAGGGAGGGAGAAGGAGATTAAGGGGTATTATGATTGGCACAAATGGTGTGAGGGGGATAATGGGGAAGACAGTGTAGCCCTAGCCCAGAGAAGGCAAATAGGGACTCTGTGGCATCTTACTACACTGATGGACACTGACTGCAATGGGGTATGGGGGGGTTAATTGATATGTGGGTGAATGTAGTAAGCACATTATTTTTCATGTGAAACCTTCATAAGAGTGTATATCAATAATACCTTAATAAATAAATAAAAAGATAAGGTCACATTAAGTCTACTGCCCTCGCCTTTCATGGCAATATCTGCTTTGGCAACTCTTTCTTAGATAAGATGTTCTATGAACTCTCGTTATTTCCCCCTCAGATAAGTAATCTTGTCCTTTTTATATTAAACTTTTGTCGCTTTTCTGCTGAAAGGAGTTCCCCCAGGAGCCACATCTATTCCATGTTGGCTTGTTTTCAAATCAAGTCACCTTTGGCATGATACCATGCTGGGGTCCATTAATAGTTGTAAGCAATTGCAGGGTAAATTCAAATGTATTGTGTTCCGTCCACTTTTTCCTCACTCTCTCACCATGTCTGATATCCCCCTGCACTTTCTCCTTTGGTACATACTTGCAAAATTACTCAAAAGTCATATGAAATCTGAAATTTAAAAAGGGACTTCTCAATATTCTTATATCCCTCCTTACTGGTTCTCCACTCTTAACACTCTCTTCTCTACAAATCTGGCAACACTATCTAATCTTTCCTCACCCTGTGTTTACTGTGACTTCTTTGAAATCTCATTTTCATAGTCCAATACTCAGAAATTCAACTTTTTCTTGACAAATTTGATTGTCATGGTAGATCTACTTAAAAGCAACTAAGCTCAGGACTCTATTTTCAGTGATTGCAGAACTATAGCACACAGTGCAGACAATTTTTCACATAGCTAGGTGTAAAGACAGATAATGTTCACACTTCGTAAGAGAAAATATTATTTCGAAAACTAAATCTTCACCAGACCAAACACATGGGTTTACAGAAAACCAGTAAGACATCATTACATTTACAAAGCACTTTAAATAATTCAAAAGCAACCCATGGATAACATCAGAAATAGTAAATCAGTTTAGTCCCATTTCTTAAAGCTATTTTCATGCACTTAGAATTCTACCAAACAAAACAAGAAAAAAGCTCAGCATACACTTTTAGAAGATTATGAAACTTCGGAAAATAAATACAACTCTTCTCAATCAAACTTTAAAGATGGAGCCATCTGACATCAAAAGCAAAAATAAATACATGGGACCAAATCAAACTATAAGCTTTTGCACAGTAAAGGAAATCATCAATAAAATGAAAAGGTAACCTACTGAATGGGAGAAAGTATTTACAAATCATATACAAGAGGTTAATATTCAAAACACATACAGAATGGATATGACTCAATAGCAAAAAAGGGGGGGCAGAGGATCTGAATAGACATTTCTCCACAGAAGGCATACAGATGGCCAACAAGGACGTGAAAAGGTGCTCCACATCACTCATTATCAGAGAAATGCAAATCCAAACCACAATGAGATGTCACCTCACACCAGAGTGGCCACTATCCTAAGGACAAGAAATAACAAGTGTTGGTGAGGATGTACAAAAAAGGGAAACATCCTGTACATTGGTGGGAATATATATACAACCACACACAACAGAATATTACTTAGCCATAAAAAAAAAGGAAATTTTGCCATATGTAATGACATAGATGGACATTGAGGGCATTATGCTAAATGAAGTAAGTCAGGCAGAGAAAGACAAATACTTTATCATCTCACTTACATGTGGAACCTTAAAAAAACAAAAACAAAAAAGGAATAAGCTTGTAAATACAAAGAACACTTAAGTGGTTACCAAAGAAATGGGTGAAGGGGGTCAAAAGGTACAAACTACCAGTTACAAAATAAATAAGGGAATGTAATGTATAGCATGGTGACTACAGTTAATAATACTCTAGCCTATGTGGAAGTTACTAAAAGAGGAGATCTTAAAAATTCTCACCCCAAGGAAAACAAATTTTGTAACTGTATTCTGTGGCTGTTAAGTAGACTTCTTGTGGTGATCATTTCACAATACATAGAAATGTCACATCATTATGATGTACACCTAAAATGAATATATGTTAATTTCACCTCAACTTTTTAAAAATGCAGCCTTCTTTCAATGAAGTTAATAGCTCTAAGAAATCAATAAACCAAAATGAAAACATTACAGCCAACTACCTTAAGCTCCTCTAAAAATTAAATACACCCTGCATACCAGGTTTAGAAGTTCATTCCAGATGTGATTTCTTAATACAAAAAAAAAAAAAAAAAAGAGGTAGAACCCGCACAGACTTGAGTGGGGGCTGAGGGGAGGCCATTCGAGTTGAACGCAAGGATTGTATTGCTGTGGGTGGGTTCTGGGAGTGGGGTGATGAGGCTTCATGGGGGAACAATTATTTCTAATAATGGAAAGTAACGGAGCTGACCTCAAATGGCAGTGTCTTCCTTGAGATATTTATAGGGAAGCTGTAGATATCAAACCATTTCCACAGCAGGCTACCATTTCCCAATGGGTCTCATGGCAAGTCCACCACCACACAGACTGCACCCACTGGAGGCCCCCCCGAACAGGGGGCTACTTCGGTTGATTTTGAATGGTTCATCCACATGCTCCTGTTCTCTTCCCTCCTGTAGGACTGATCACACATCATGTATAATGATAATAAAAGACAACAGTTATGTAATGTTTGCTAAGTGCCAGGCATAATTCCAGGTGTACCATATAAGATAGGAACTGTTATTATAACCATTTTTCAGATTTAAAAAATGAAGCACAAGATTGAATTAAAGATGGGGCGTGAGAGGTGAGACACAGGCTCTTCCTAAAACCGCATATAGTACAAAAATATAATTAATACAACTAATCCTGAAAGAGCAACAGGAAAGAGGACTGCACCAGACTGCATACACCTGGAGAAAAGAGCACACCTCAAAGTACAGGATAACGTACCAAAGCTGCGGACTGGCAGGACCCAAGCTCTTCCCCCACCCCAGCTCACCAGCAGGAGGAAGAGAAATGGAGCAGGGAGGGAGTGGAGGCATGGGACTGCTGAATACCCAGCTTCAGAGATCTACTCTAGGAACACAAACCTACATTTCATGGTGCTTGCATGATACTCTCATGAGTAGGGGGTTGGAAAGCTAAGACAGGCAGAATTCCTGGAGAGACTGAGATTCCAGCCACCTGTGGAAAGCAGGGATCCATATCTGGCTGCTCTGTGACAAAAGAAAGGCAGGCAGTCTGAGACTCTTCCTAACAACAAGAGGGCTACTAAAGGGGCAAGGATTGCACAGAACTTACTGCTCAGGAGAGAGGACAGGTAGACAAAATTGTCTGGGTGAACTCTGCCCAGCAAGTTGGGAGCTTTGCCATATAGACTCTCACATTTAAGGAGGAAAAATAAATCTTCTTCCTTAGAATATCTTCAGGTGCTCCAGCTCACTGGCTGGCTACACAGGTCCAAAGACCTCCTCCGTGATACAGAGCCTACTGCGCCTTCCTCCCGGCCAGCCCAACTGCCTCGTGAAACGGCAAACCAAACCCTACCCAGGCGTTAGCCCACAAAGAGGGAAGCTCCATCTACAGCAATTACAAATGCAAAGCATAGAGGCTTATACCTGGGTGCTCGGCCCACTGGTTCAGGCAGTGGAGACAGGCATAGCAGCCGGGAAGCAGGAAAAAGCTCTTTCCTCACCCCAGGCACCAATACCACTTCCCTGCGACCAACGACATTGCTTCAGGGTCTCAGCAGCACCAAGGAGTAGAGCTTCTCGGCACTAGAGGGCACCATATACAAGTATAAATGCCAAAAGAACCCGGTTCAGAGTAAATTATTAATAAAACTCCAGGGAAAGATTTAAATGACATCGACTTGATGACTCTTCCTGAAAGGGAGTTCAAAAAAAAAACCATTAACATGCTCATGGAGGTACAGAAAGATATTCAAGAACTCAGGAATGAATTCTGGTCAGAGATCCAATCGTTGAAGAGCACAGTGGACGGTATTAAAAGCAGAATGGAGATGGTGGAGGAGATGACAAATGAAATAGAAACTAGACAAGAGGAATACAAAGAAGCTGAGTCACAGAGAGAAAAAAAGGATCTCTAAGAATGAAAGAATATTGAGAGAACTGTGTGACCAATCCAAATGGAACAATATTCACACTATAGGGATACCAGAAGAAGAGAGGGAAAAAGGGGAAGAAAATGTCTTTGAGGAGGTAATTGCTGAAAACTTCCGCAAACTGGGGAAGGAGATAGTCTCTCAGGCAATGGAGATGCACAGATCTCCCAACACAAGGGACCCAAGGAAGACAACACCAAGACACATAGTAATTAAAATGGCAAAGATCAAGGATAAGGATAGACTATTCAAAGCAGCCAGAGAGAGAAATAAAATCACATAAAAAGGAAAGCCCATCAGGCTATCATCAGACTTCTCAACAGAAACCTTACATGCCAGAAGGGGCATGATGTATTTAATGCAATGAAGCAGAAGGGCCTCGAACCAAGAATAGTTTATCCGGCAAAATTATCATTTAAACTTGAAGGAGGGATTAAACAATTTCCAGATAAGCGAAAGCCAAGAGAATTTACCTCCCACAAACCATCTCTACAGTGTATTTTGGAGGGACTGCTATAGAAAGAAGTGTTCCTAAGGTTTAATAGCTGTCACCAGAGGTAATAAAACCAAGAAAATAGAACAGCTCGTTACTAAGCAACTGCAAAATTAAATTAAATATCCCCAAAGTCAATCAAGGGATAGACAAAGAGTACATAATTTGATACCTAATATATAAAGAAGGAAGGAAGAAAAAAAAACCTTTAGATTGAGTTTGTAATAGCATATTAAGTGAGTTAAGTTAGACTCTTAGATAGTAAGGAAGTTAACCTTGAACCTTTGGGAACGACGAATCTAAAGCCTGCAATGCCAATAAGTACATACCTATCAATAATCACCCTAAATGTAAAAGGACTGAATGCACCAATCAAAAGACATAGAGTCACTGAATGGATAAAAAAACAAGACCCATCTATATGCTGCCTACAATGAAACTCAAAGACATACACAGACTAAAAGTGAACAGATGGAAAAAGATATTTCATGCAACTAATAAGGAGAAAAAAGCAGGACTTGCAGTACTTGTATCAGACAAAATAGACCTCAAAACAAAAAGTCACAAGAGACAAAGAAGGACATTACATAATGATAAGAGGGTCAATCCAACAAGAAGATATAACCATTATAAATATTTATGCGCCCAACACAGGGGCACCTACATATGTGAAAAAAATACTAACAGAATTAAAAGAAGAAATAGAATGCAATGCATTCATTCTAGGAGACTTCAACACTCCACTCATTCTGAAAGACAGATCAACTAAAAAGAAAATAAGTAAGGAGACAGAGGCACTGAACAAACAATAGAACAGATGGACCTAACAGACATCTATCGAACTCTATGCCCAAAAGCAGCAGAATACACATTCTTCTCAAGTGCACATGGAACATTTTCAAGAATAGATCATATGCTAAGGCCACAAAAAGAGCCTCGGTAAATTTTAAAAGACTGAAATTGTACCAACCAGTTTCTCAGACCTCAAAGGTATGAAACTAGAAATAAATTACGTGAAGAAAATGAAAAAGCCCACAAACACATGGAGGCTTCACAACATGTTCCTAAATAACCAAAGGATCAATGACCAAATAAAAAGAGAGATAAAGCAATATATGGAGACAAATGACATCAATAATTCAATACCACAAAATCTGCGGATGCAGCAAAGGCCGTGCTAAGAGGAAAGTATATTTACAGGCCTACCTCAGGAAAGAAGAACAATCCCATATGAACAGTCTAAACTCACAATTAATGAAACTAGAAAAAGAAGAACAAATGAGGCCCGAAGTCAGTAGAAGGAGGGACATAAAAAAGATTAGGGCAGAAATAAATAAAATCGAGAAGAAAAAACAATAGAAAGAATCAATGAAGCAAGAGCTGGTTCTTTGAAAAAATAAACAAAATAGATAAACCCCTAGCCAGACTTTTCAAAAAAAAAGAGAATCTACTCACATAAACAGAATTAGAAATGAGAAAGGAAAAATCACTATGGACACCAGAGAAATACAAAGAATTATTAGAAAATATTATGAAAAATTATATGCTAACAAACTGGATAACCTAGAAGAAACGGACAACTTTCTAGAAAATTACAACCTTCCAATGGCGACCCAGAAAGAAACAGAAACTCTGAACAGACCAATAACCAGCAATGAAATTGAACTGGTAATCAAAAACCTACCTAAGAACAAAACACCTGGACCAGATGGCTTCACCAATGAATTTTATCAAACATTTAGTGAACATATAATAACCATCCTCCTTAAAGTTTTCCAAAGAGTAGAAGAAGAGGGAATACTTCCAAACTCATTCTATGAGGCCAGCATCACTCTAATGCAAAAAACAGGCAAAGGCACCAGAAAAAAAGAAAATTACAGACCAATATCCCTGATGAACATAGATACAAAAATATTCAACAAAATATTAGCAAACCAAATTCAAAAATACATTAAAAAGATCATTCATCATGATCAAGTAGGATTAATTCCAGGGATGAAAGGATGGTACAACATTCGACAATCCACCAACATCATCCACCACATCAACAAAAAGAAGGCAAAAACCATATCATCATCTCCATAGATGCTGAAAAAGCATTTGACAAAATTCAGCATCCATTTATGGTAAAAACTCTCAACTAAATGGGTATAGAGGGCAAGTACCTCAACAAAATAAAGCCGATATCTGACAAACCCACAGCCAGCATTATACTTAACAGCGAGAAGCTGAAAGCTTTTCCTTTAAGATTGAGAACAAGACAAGGATGCCCACTCTCCCCACTTCTATTCAACATAGTTCTGGAGGTCCTAGACATGGCAGACAACACAAAGAAATGAAAGGCATCCAGATTGGGAAGGAAGAAGTTAAACTGTATCTTTTTGCAGATGACATAATATTGTACATAAAAAGCCCTAAAGAATCCACTCCAAAATTACTAGATCTAATAGCTGAATTCAGCAAAGTTGAGGGATACAAAATTATTATCTAGAAATCTGTGGCATTCCTATATACTAACAATGAACTAACAGAGAGAGAAATCAGGATAACAATCCCATTCACAGTTGCATCAAAAAGAATAAGATATCTAGGAATAAACCTAATCAAGGAAGTGAAAAGACCTATACTCTGAAAACTACAAGACACTCATGAGAGAAATTAAAGATACCAATAAATGGAAACACATCCTGTGGTCATGGATAGGAAGAATTAATATTGTCAAAATGGTCATCCTGCCTAAAGCAATCTACAGATTCAGTGCAATTCCTATCAAAATACCAAGAGCATTCTTCAACGAACTAGAGAAAATCATTCTAAAATCCATATGGAACCACAAAAGACCCCAAATAGCCAAAGCAATCCTGAGAAGGAAGAACAAAGCTGGGGGGATTATGCTCCCCAACTTCAAGCTCTACTACAAAGCCACAGTACTCAAGACAATTTGGTACTGGCACAAGAACAGACCCATAGACCAATGGAACAGACTAGAGAGCCCTGATATAAACCCAACCATATATAGTCAATTAATATATGATTAGGAGCCATGGACATACAATAGGGAAATGACAGCCTCTTCAACAGTTGGTGTTGGCAAAACTGGACAGCTACATGCAAGAGAATGAAACTGGATTATTGTTTAACCCCACACACAAAAGTAAACTCGAAATGGATCAAGGACCTGAATATAAGTCATGAAACCATAAAACTCTTAGAAGCAACATAGGCAAAAATCTCTTGGACATAAACATGAGCAACTTTTTCATGAATATATCCCCCCAGGCAAGGGAAACAAAAGCAAAAATGAACAAGTGGGATTATATCAAGCTGAAAAGCTTCTGTACAGCAAAGAACACCATCAGTAGAACAAAAAGACATCCTACAGTATGGGAGAATATATTCATAAATGACATATCCGATAAGGGGTTGACATCCAAAATATATAAAGAGCTCACACACCTCAACAAACAAAATGCAAATAAGCCAATTAAAAAATGGGCAGAGGAGCTGAACAGACACTTCTCCAAAGAAGAAATTCTGATGGCCAACAGGCACATGAAAAGATGCTCCACATCACTAGTCATCAGAGAAATGCAAATTAAAACCACAATGGCCACCATCCAAAACACAAACAATAATAAATATTGGCGAGGATGTGGAGAAAGGGGAAACCTCCTACACTGCTGGTGGGAATGTAAATTAGTTCAACCATTCTGGAAAGCAGTATGGATGTTCCTCCAAAAACTCAAAATACAGATACCATTTGACCCAGGAATTCCACTCCTAGGAATTTACCCTCAGAATGCAGGAGCCCAGTTTGAAAAAGACATATGCACCCCTACGTTTATTGCAGCACTATTTATAATAGCCAAGAAATGGAAGCAACCTAAGTGTCCATCAGTAGATGAATGGATAAAGAGGATGTGGTACATATACACAATGGAATATTATTCAGCCATAAGATGAAAACAAATCCTGCCATTGGCTACAACATGCATGGAGCTAGAAGGTATTATGCTCAGTGAAATAAGCCAACCTGAAAAAGACAAGTATCAAATGATTTCACTCATCTGTGGAGTATAAAAACAAAGAAAAAACTGAAGGAACAAAACAGCAGCAGACTCACAGAA
>JAQQAC010018689.1:31069920-31086803 GCA_029783875.1 Phataginus tricuspis | reverse complement strand
TAAAAACAAAAAAATGAAGCACAGAGAAATTAGTTATCTTGCAAAGGTCACATGGCTAGTGGTATGAACAAACCATTTCTGTTAAACATTTTTTTTTTTACAATTTATTTTATTTTAGTATCATTAACCTACAATTACATGAGCAATATTGTGATGATTAAACTACCCCCTTCATCAGTTCCCCCCCACCAACCCTATTACAGTCACTGTCCATCAGCGTAGTGAGATGAGAATCACTACTTGTCTTCTCTGAGCTGTACAGTCCCCCCCGTGCGCCCCCACCATATGTCTGCCAATCGTAATGCCCCTTTTACCCTCTTATCCCTCCCTTCCCACCCTTCTTCCCCAGTCCCTTTCCCTTTGGTAACTATTAGTCTGTTCTTGGGTTCTGTGAGTCTGCTGCTTAAACATTTCTTTTTAATTCTGCTCCCAGTAATATGTTCCATTGTTTTAGAGTCATGTCCCTTTATTTAAAGGAGCTTTCATTTCCGATTCATTTATAGCCAGATTTTACTACATATACTAACCTTAACACTGGGTGCAAAGCAGCTGGTTCTAATGAGGCCACCTTGATTAACATAGTGTAGCAGGTAGAGGAATCTTTTCATGAATATTTCTTTAAGAAACAAAGACATATTTCCCGCAAATTACAGAATTTGTGGATTTCAGTTACAGATTGGGTCTAAAATAGTCATATTCATACAGGACTTATAAATCATATTTAAATATGCACTAGCAAAACAACACCTATTAATCTATAGTAAATAAACACACACAGTTCTATTACAGTACATAGACGTCATCAAGCAGACAATACTTTTTCGTTAAAACTCAATCATTGTGACCTGCCAATAGCATGAAACAACTTAATGTTTAATATTTAATACTGTGTGATAGCAATACTAAACCAAATGTGTATTTTAAATTTTGTTTCTTGACATTTCAATTTTAATTCAAAAGGATTCCTAAAAGGGTTGAAAATGTGTGCCCGAAAGTAGTATTTTAAATTTTAATAAAGGCTTCTTTTTAATGTCACCTTATAGTCATAGCATTTTTACCCTTTAATTATGTTTCAAATCCATTTCTGAGAATGTGGCGGTTTTTTCAGCATTAAAGATATGCTAATCTTTAAACAAAGACATTCAAAAAATATAGAAAGGTCATTAGTATGACTTATGGAATTTAAACAATTTTATATAAAAATGATCAGAACAGTGATCAAATTTTTAAAAATTGTTAATTCTGAAGATAAAGCACAAAATACATTATTAAAATATGAATTGACCTTAACAAATGAAAGCACAGATTTGCAACTAGTATATTCACACTAGCAATTTTTCACAAAAACAGCAACCAGGGACTAAAACAAACCAGTACACTGCTGTCTGGAAGGAAAAACAGACCATTTTTCCTTCCTCATGGAAAGAGGAAAAAGGTCTTTAAGACGAGTGGCATTCTGTACAGATGGCACAAACTGCAGTCTGTGTCACATGTACATCACGTTCCTTTGGTATCACTCAGCTTTATTTCTTTCGATTTTCAAGTACAAGAAAAAAATGCAATAAATCTGTTTATGAGAAGCATATTGTGTGTAGAAGTGAATGAAAAATAAGCTGTTGGAAGTCTTCATGCCTATATATTTCTTTCTGTGTCTAAAATTATATCCAATCATACATATAATATATAGCATTTCCTGTGTTCTTGTTATTATAGAGGACATCCAAATGCAAAAATATTTCACGGTATTAACCAATAACCTTGTGAACTTCTCAAAGAACAAGGGAAGAATTAAATATGCGTGCAGAAGCAGGGGAGGGTGTGGGTATGTTTGCATATGTGTGTTTTCTTAGAGTGCAAAAGCCTTTGGGATTATCAGTGAGGGTCAGGCAGCATTTTAAAGCAAATGCAGGAATATGACAAGTCAAGTCCAACTTTATGGTGCAGGAACTCCCCAGTTCTAACCTTGGTGCTCCTTGAGAATAGGGCAACGTGTTATGTGTTTTTCACTGTTTGCCTAAAAATTATCAGTCATCTAATATGTGCCAGACCCAGTCCTGGGGACATTCCCATACTTTTACTCATTTCATCTTGACACCAATCCCTGTGATGTGGCTTTTTATTAGCGTTTATTTCTAATGAAGAAATAAACTTAGAGACATTAATTTAGGTAGACCATGATACCAACGTTGCTCTTCATTTAGTTAATAAATATTTAAGTGCCTTTAGTGTGCACCACATCCTTTGCTTAGCACAGTACCTATTTCCCTGGTGGCACCATGTCGCCAGTCCTGACACCCAGCACAGTGCCCAGCTTGTATCAGGTTCTCAGTGATGGGTCACTGAATTATGCAGTTAAGTTACCTGTATCTACAAAATAAACATTTACATAGACACTTGGCTCCAGGTTTATAGTATCTTAAAACATTTTGCTATTCAACACTAAAACATATATTTTTAAAATTATTTTTAAAAAGGGAAATTATTTCACTGATTATGGGCATCTAGACAGCCCACCTCAGGTGGCAAATGCCTGCACCTCAAACTAACAGTCAGAGAAAGGAGGCCTGATGTAGTATGATAATGTGCAGATCATACACATTCCCTCAACCTAGTATGCAAATAAACCACACACATAATCTAATTATTCCAAGAGTGCGTGATGTGAATTCCCAATTCAATTACAAACATTACATGGGCATGGTCTTCGAATGCTTTTTCATAAACTCCAGGCATAATGCATCGTGTTGGCCAGAGAAACATAGGAAACAGGTATGGCAGGTACAGATTAATGCACGATTACTTTTAGTGAGGCATCAGTGAGACTGAATGCCACCCCTGCCATGTCCCAGCTGCCTCATCTTGGCAAAGTTACTTCACTTTTCTGAGCCTCAGTTGCTGTATTGTAAAATGCAGATAATTATAATCACACCTAGTCTACACTTAAAAGATTATTGCGAGGACTAAATGACATGATGTATGCAAAATACTGAGCACAGGCCCAGGTCAGAGCTAGGGCACATTACAAGTTAGCTCTCTATTGGAGTAACAATTGGGAGGCTGGGAAATAACCTTCCTGGTGGGCCGGGCAAGCAGACTACACCCTGATCACCTTCGTTCTCCTCTCTGACCATGGGAGTGTCTCAGTATGCAGAAAAACAAAAGACTGCTCCTGAATCAGCTGATCTGCATAACGCGGGGCTCCACTGTATTCACTTTTCTGTATTTAAAAACCTCCTGATTAAAACATACAGGCTTTTTCATATTGCCATTCAAAATAACTATTTGATATACCTTAATAGTAAAAATCAGAAAATTACTGATTTCCTTCTGTATGATTCTTTATTCCTTCAATAAATTATGCCTTTTCATTCTAAAAAGAAAATACCAGTTCTTTCCAAAGGCACGAACAAACCCAAAGAATGGTGAAAAATCTGAACATTTAAAAAATATGTCTCAGAAAAAGAAAGAAATTTTATTAACCACTCATTCATATCTTAACTGAAAAATGTTAAGATTATAACTGGCTTAAATAATTATATTCCTCCTTCTTAGGTGGTACACACTTAATCTTTTATCTCCAAATTTAAGCCAAGCTTATTAATGAGATGTAAGATGGCTACATAACCAACAGATCTATCAAGTTTTTAATATCTGAGTCTTAGCCAAAAGACCATATTACCCCAGTACAACATAAACAAATATTTTGTTTTGTTTTTTAACTTTATAAGCTACATATAGGTATGAGAAAACTCATGTTCAGCATACAGGCTTCTGAGGGAAGCTGGATAGATGGGAAACTTTCCCTTTAGAGGCAAAACCTATTGTATCTTAACCAACAGCTCTTTTTATATTCTACCACTTGGATATTCATCTCTTTTTTAATAACTAGTATATCAATTGTTGTGAGTACAATAATTCAATAGTCATCTTCCCATGGGCTCATTTTAAGTAACTTTCTGAACCAGCAGTAAGTACAGAACAAAACATAAGTCACAACATAGCAGGACTACACACTGATCTTGTCACCTGTTACACACATGGCCAAAGCTTGGCCCGGGTTTGCTATGTCAGCAGGCAGAACAGGTCTCGACAGCCTGGAAAATATTTAGTCAGAGAGTCAGACATCTAGGCATTCAGCCCCATACACCTTTGGGAAGATTAGCAAACTGAAACAGCAGCTCTGAAAGGAGTTAGGAGGGCAGGCAGTTAGGAAAAAGTGTGCTACAGGATAATCCGTGAAAACCGGTGCTTGTTCTGAGATGATACAGAAAGAAAATCAAGCAGTTTTAAAAAAAATCAAACACGCCCTCTCCCATCGCCCTGTCACACTGCTCCCAGATGTGACGCTTGGCCTCACTACATTGTCCTCTTGCATGACGGAGCATAACATACAAAAGCAAGAATGTGGCAAGAGACCTGGGCTATTCTGGGGATGTGCAGGTAGGTATGTGGCTGGAGTAAGTGAACGGAGCACTAATCTGGAATTAAACCTTGGAATCAGTTCATTAAAAGCCTAGAATCCTCACATAAAAATAACCCCTAATTTGACAGAGCACTTTATAGTTTATAAAATAGTAATTTAAAGAATAACTTTAAAGCATAAAAAATAATTTAGGCTTTTACATAAATTATTTCCATTGATCAACTGAGGAACCCAACCAAGCTAGCAGGGCAAAAACGATCAACCCCACTTTACCAGGGAGTTAACACTGATTAAACGACCACTCTGCACCAAGCCCTTTGTAAGGTGATGGCGAACATTATGAATTTCGGCCGTGAAGAGTTATCATGATAGCAAGTGATAACTTCTAATCAGGAAAACAAATTCAGAAAGGTTGAGAGCCTTGTCTAGAGACCTGGGATTAGCAGGTGGCAGATTCAGGACTGGGACCAGGTCATGCTTCCAAATCATGCCTGCTGTGACAAAATAGTGGCCATTTTATTGTGGAGCCAAAAAAAAATGGGGGAGGGAGGCAATTTTAGGAGGCTTTTGAGGAGAGTAGTAACAAGAACTGAACCATGTTAAAATAGAGTCTTGGAGCATTTCAAAGGGCAGGTTAGAGAAGACAGACAGCAGATTACCCAAGTAACCCAGTGTAAGTCTGGGGAGAGGAAATCTCGGGGCAAAATACATCTACAAACTGAAATCAGTCAAAGGGAGAAATAAAGTTTAAAACCCGTTTATTGCTTACAAACTGCAGTCAAGTGCCGTCTCTCTCCCCTGCTCCGGAAGAAGCAAGCCAGCATGTAAGCAAGCCCCCCCTTAAACTCTCAGGTTCTGACACACCCTCGGTTGCCCAGGTAATTACCCATTGACATGGAGATGAACTTCTCTCCACCTCTGAGGATATGCAAATGAACCAAAGCCAGGTGAGATATTCTGGAAATGTTACAATTTTACCCACACCCAGAAGACAAACCTGGCCTGAAATAAAACAGAAACAGGTCACTGCAGTAGATGGACATGAACATGAGCCACACAGAGGAAGTCACGCCGAGGGCTTGACCTCAGTCAGACACACAAATTATATCCAAGTCCCATGACCTCCTCATAAGGTCTTGTCCCAACCCTTCTTGTGAGTGCCTTGGGGTCACGCATGCACCAGATGCCAGCAAACCTAAGGTGCCCCTGATATTAAGACCCACTCTCTCATTTATGTACCAAGAAAAGAAAACATGCTGTCAATTAACCTGTAACATGCCATTGACTTTACAACACATGCTGACTTCAGACATTTAAAAAATGTGGAAAAAAATCTGCCCCTCAGAATTGATGAAACACAGTAACTTATTCTAAGTTTTTTTCAATATTTTATTCTGACACGTCAACAAGATTCAAAGACCATATCTTTCAAGGTCTTACTGCCATGGCCTCTTGTGCCATGCAGGGCTTCATAATCGTTCTGTGGGTACTGCGTGCACTGCCTTCACAGACTAAGAGCATGCAGTCTGGACCAGATCCTTCTCTGATTGCAGAGACTTAAGAATGCCTTCAAGTTTTGGACAGAGGTCTCCCTGGCCACTTTTCTCCATTACCTCTCAGGGACTCTGCTATAAAAGAGAAAGTGAAAGTAAGCATTTACAAAGAAAGGTGACGATGGTGGTGGTGTTCTGGTTATCACTAGAATGATAACTGGTATTTACTAAGTGTTTTCCCATGTTCTAAACACTTTACATGGGCTTTGTTGCTTAATCCTTGCAATTCTATGATGCAGTCAGTACCAGAACCTTAGTACTAGATGAAGAAAGTCAGTTTCCAACTGGTCATTTTGAAGAAATAAAAATCTGGAAGAGAGTGACTTTGAAATTCTTTAAAGGTACCTGTGACAGGAAATATGCCTAAGAAATAATCCTGCTAGTTTCTGCTTTCCTGATTTTGTGAACATTAACTCAACGCCGGTTCATTGCTCGTGCAGTTCTGTAGTAACAATGGATCAGACGAGGCTTCTGGTCAGCATATATTTATTTATTTTTCTTTCCTTATAAATAACTCTCGTTTCATGAATACGAGCCAGCATAAAGCAACGAGACAGACTCCAGAGAGCCTGCAGCCCTCATTCTTAAAGAACACATCTTTCAGGGAGGGTAGCTCTTGGGAGACTTGCATGTCAGCAAGTCTCAATATAAACATGAAAAAGGAAAAGCCAGCAAATCAGCAGGAGGAATAAACATGTCAAAAACATGGCAGCATTCAGTGACCATCGCATGTCTTAATAAATGAGCTACCATCCAGCTTGTGTAAGTCTTCTCCTATGGGGGTATCTTGATGAACCAAAGGATCAACAGAAAATATTCCCACGGTGCTTGCTTTTTTAAGCAGGATTATGTGGAAGTAACTGAGAATTGCTCCCAACCCCTTACACTGACAGTCTTCCAGCTAATGAGAAAATGGATTTTTCTTCCCAAGGTATTGGCTTTGAGAATCTTCTGTTCTGCAACAGCTAATCTTTTACAAATGTTTTTAATACTTAAGGTCCACATATTTATGAAAAAGCAGATGCAACGGCCTCATCCCCTTAGAAGTTTGAGCTTGTTCCTCAAGACACCACTAACTTTTTCTGATCTTCTCTGCACTGAAAAATCTCACTTCCAAAGGGAATCACACAATCGTCTTGAGCAGCTCTTCTATTAGTCCATCCTTAATGGTCTCCTAATGAACTGTTTTTTTGCATGCCATTTATCAAAGCTTTTGACCCCTAAAAGGGGTTTAAGGACAGAGAGAGAACTCTATCAGGAACCCGAATGCCTTTCTCTTACCACCCCATCTTCTTTCCATCAGGCAAGTTCATATTCACGCTGCAAGGACCAGTTCCAATGTCCTTCCCAAACCACCCTAACAGAATTATCAGTGCCATCCTCTGCATCCCCAAACTACTTTGTTCACTCGTTAGAGTACTAATGTATTTATTTTAGCAAATTGTTTATATGCCAGATAATGAAATATAGGAGGACAAAAAAATCACTTATCTTTATATGTCTAAAGGGACCTGACAAAGGGTACTCAGATTTTGTTGAATAATTTTATTAATGCGACTCAAAATCTCTAACAGTAATTTTGTTTTATTTAGGGAAAACATTATAAAATTAGTCTTTGAAACACTAATAAGAAAAAGAAAATCTTTTTAAGTAAAAAAACCAAAATGGAATGTAACCCCAAGTAAAAATATAAGTTGCAGAAAATATTATTTTCCTAATATCACTCATCTTCTATGGTTTCTTAATTCTCTTCCATTAAACATCTCTTGGGGCAAGGTATTTATGAATAGTAATATCTAGTTTTATGAACCTGACAAACGTATTGCCTCAAAGTTACAGAATATATATATATAGCACTAAATAATACAAAATTAACTTTGCAACTTATCAGAATATTTCCTGCCTTTTAAAGACAGAATAGAGCAATATTTAAATAAATTTGCATAGCCTGAACACAAACCTCGAGACTGCTGAGTACATGCTTGGTCCAAGGGAGAAGATGGATCACAATTATAAATATAACCTAGATTATCTACAGAGCTAATATTCGTGTTAACATATGAGTTGAAGTTGATGAATTGAAGTTTTATCAGGTGATAAAACATTCATAAATCTATATGCTAGGCTAAAAATAGAAAAGATATGGCTTATGTCATTTGATTATTCCCAGTCCACAGGCAAATCCCTAAAATCTTCTATGAACAATGCTTTGGGGAAACACTTTCAAATTTTCACTTGAACATATGCCAGCAAACTGCTCCTGGCATATAAGAGCAGAAAGATCTCATCAAAGAACTCTGTTTACCTAAGAAAGCCTAGTCTTCCTGTCCTGTCTGTTGAAATCTCACTCATTCTTTAAGGACCAGCTCCAAGGTCACAGGCTTGGAAGTCATCCCTAATTCTCCTCACCACCCAACTGGACGTTATGTCTATAAACCCTCAGACCACTCTTTCTGTATCTCTCTTACAAACCTTGAGATATTCTTCCTGGAACGTAATCCAAAAGCAGACGGCCCCTTGGGTGTCTGAACATGGAGTCACACGCTCAACAACACTCACTGAATAGAAAATAGGCTTTTAGTCAACTCCATTCCAGCTCCTCATTTCAACAGACTTCTATTCCCCGCCCAAGCCTACAGTCCTTCACCTTTGTTCTCTCAGTGCCAGAAGCAGCAAGAGCCATTTGGTCTTCTTCTATGAATGGAAGAGAGGGCAGGTCTCATGCATCCACCATTCCCCGGTGTGGGGTTGTATAAAATAATACACACTCAGATTTCTCTCCAGATACCTTTAGTTTTGGGAAACTCCTGTTTCTCTATCATTTCTCACACGTTTTATCAAGGTATCAGTTACCAACTGGGAATCATATCACTGTTAATAAAGTGGCCCAAATTAACATCACCATTAACATGATAACTTGGTTATTCTGAAGGGAATGAAGAATGAAAATTTGCAAGTGCAATGTACTAAATTAGGATCAATAAAGACCAACAAATGTGTGCATCTGCACCTAATTGGTAGTCTTCCCTTTGTCCCACTGCTAAATGCCAGTCATCTCATTCATCCCACTGCCACCAGTAGAAAGGATGCCCTTTGAGGTCCAGAGTTAAGCCCTGTCTCCTTCATGAAGGCTCACAGTTTCCTGTTTGCTTTTGACCAATACCACCTGTCCAGATCTCCATTACACTAGGTAGATGTACTTAATAACATAAAACAGCCTATATCAACAACTCAACAAATACTAAATGGAATGACTTCTATGTTAACACTACAAGAATCAGTTTCATCCTCTTAATACCGTGATGTTGGTATTGCATCCTCATTTTCTAGATCAGGAAGCTGAGGCTCAGAAGTCAAATAATTGGTGGCAAGTGATGGGGCCAGAATCAGAACCTAGATCAAACTTATTAATTCATATCCTTTCTTCCGTATGACTTAAGAGTATGACACTCAAATTTATTCTGCCAAGTATTATTCTTGAATGACCCTAATAGTGTTGGCAGAACAGTACTTGCAAAACTGAATTCTGACGTAAGGAGAAATCAGGGGAGAAAGACTAAGACGGTAGCTCCTGGCTCTCTGTATTGTCAGAGAGATGCTTTCTGTTGGGTTCCCATGGGGTCCAAAGACTGCCACGCCAGCTGTGCTGAGGCATCTTATTTCCCAGGGCTTACAGGCTACTCAATAAAACTCAGGTGAATCTGGACTGGATGGAAGGACTCCCAGCCTGAATTAGTGAAAATACTGAGTTACTGAATTTTTTAAAAGTCACTGCATTGTTTTCAATTACATACAGTAATACAGCTATTTTAAGGCAGGAAATAAGCTTGAACATTTGGAGAATGGAGTTCATAGCGCCCAGCAGCAGTGGCTTAAACCAGCAGCCCCAGAATAACCCATTAACTGGGTAAAATGTCAATGTGCTTGCATCAGTATTTTTTTATTACGTGACTATGTCTTTTTCTTAAAAAGTCAAGCAATGTAGGAAACCCAGATGTGAAACTCAGAGTAATAAAAACAAGGGAAGAATATATCAGAGTTTTGTATATTTTAGATAATATGAAAGTATCTAATTATTGGAATCACAAAAACTGTAAGATAAAGTAAATATATATTATCTAAAGTCAACAAGTTTATTGCAATTTGTCACAGTAGAAAATGCAGACAGAGAAGGAGGTACTTAAATAGTTAAAAAGAAAAATATTAAGGCTCCCAATAAAGTAGGCTTTTTCAGAACACAAGGGCTGGGCAGAGCTGCCTGCCTGTGGTCCAGACCATACAGCCGCTTCTTGGTTCAACAAGTAATGCTGCCCTGTGCTCCTTCCTGATACCTCATTAGTCCAGCATCTTAGGCCCTAAAATGTTACTAGCTGTGGACCACACACCTCGCAGTGATCCCTATAGAAGCCCTGCAGGGAGCATGCCACCTGCTGCCCCTCCAGCCAGCGCCCTACTTCCCTCTGGGGAGACACGCACTCTCTTGGCTCTAAGTGGCCCCAGAGGATAGGCTCGCAACAATTCCAAAGAGCCATACGTGCCTAGAGTTCTAGTCTACAACTAAAGAAGTAGAGTGCAAGACAAAGGCAGATTTTCAACTCCCACAATACACCTAGCATAAACTCAAGTATGCAGCATAGTGAACAGGAAAACACACGGTATGGACAGAAAAAAAGACAGCATGGTACCATGGAAAGAACCTAAGTCTGAAGTGCTCTGCAAGTGACAGCCTTGCCTAAGACACATCGCATAGCCTCCTACACAGTGAGGAGCAGATGACCCTTAAGGTGTCTTCTAGGTCTAATAGCCTGTCTTTCTCAAGTCTTAACATAAGAATCTCTAATTCAATAATTATAATAAGTAACAAGGAGCTACTATCTTGGGGGAAAAAAAAGCAATCAAGAAAACGACTACTGTATCTGCTAAGAGTTCTTATCTCCAGTAACAAAGATTAGCTGGCAAGACTGAGTTTCAGCACACATTGTTTTCTTAGCATTTGGGAGCCTAGTCTTATACACATCAACTCCACACATCTAGGTTGCATAGAAAGGGCCATTCAAATCCTCTAAGATAACCTCTGGCTATTATATTAATATTCCTTTGTTATTTTACTTGTAGTGCCCAGAAGTCATCATTTCATGTCCAGTTTTTCATTACAATTATAATTTGGTGCAGTGCTGGTATTTCATATGCAAGCTATGCTGCCATGTCAGAGAACAGAGAGCCAATAGTTTATCTTAGTTTCCATAGTTTATCTTCTGTCAATAGTAGTCTTTATCGGCTATTAAAAATGGTTAAAGAGTTCTACTTAAATTTTTGGCAATTCTCTGCGATAGCTTGAAATTTATAAAGTTTATATTTAGACTATACATTTCAGTTTCTATTCTCACTTCACTTGACAGAAAAGTAAAACTACTGTGTTTGCAACTTAAGCTGGAATTAAACTGTCCCCTGCTGGCCTCATCTTTTCTGTTTCGGCATTTATCAGACACACCAATACCTAACTGCGCCCTGCAATTGAACCTGCATTTGATCAGTCTGCCAGATCAAAAACATGTCATAGGAAAAAGATGGCTAGTCCATTGCAAGTGGAAGGATGCCTGCCTTCCTCAGCTTTGACAATTGTATTTTCCAAAGCTCATGTTACAATCTCACTAGTATCCATAGTAGTGTTCCCTAGAGCCTACTGACTTATTCTACAAATTAATTCACTCCACAAACATTTACAGATTTCTGAAAGACCAGAGAAGATACTTAGAATTGCAGCACCTGCCCCCCAGGTACTCATAAGCATTCACAAGCCATTGGGAAGATACATTTGAGAATTAAATTCAAGCATCATAATTGGATACCAAAGGTGAGAAGGAAGCAGGGCCACCATAAAGTTGGTGGCATATCCTGCCTCATGGCCCTCAGTTCAACTGACGTTCTTTACTGAACCAGCTGAGCATGGTTTTTAATCTCTTCCATCTTTGTGAACCCACTGTACTTTATCAACACTAATGGCTGCCATTTATTGCTGACCTATTACATGTCGGGGACTGCAGCTTGGTGCTTTCAAGGCACTCTCATATTTCCCCCAGTTGATAACTCTAAGAGATAAGTATTCTTACGCTTATTCCATGGATGAGGAGTGTTCTAATACTGATCATGCTACACTACAATGTTTTTCTTTTAAACAGACATTTCCTAAGAAAGTGAGCATTGTAAGCATAAGGGATTGTATCACCTTTGCTTGCCAAGACCCTAGCACCTCCCCAAACCTGGCACATAGTAGGTACTCACAAAATATCGCAGCATATGAATGGGTATACTTTTGAACAAAGTGGTTTCTGAATGCATACATACTATATGAATGATATGAGCTTAAGCCTTGAGCAAGTAGTGGTGGAAAAAGGAAAAGGGGAAAAAGTCTTGATTGCTGAGCACAGGCATCCAAGCTTAATAACTAAGGCAAGAAAAGGAGAGGCCCCAAGATACGAGTACACAGAGGGCTATGAAAACAGAGCTTAGCACTAGTCAGTTAAAAACCAAACAGAGAAAGAACTCCTACATCACAGGATGATGACACATACAGGTGCTGGACTTTATTGGAACCCGAAACCTATTAAGAGGAGGAAAAAGAAAAAAAAAATCATGAAAAGAAACCATGGAAAGAATAAAGAAAATCATGAAAACAAGAACAGTGTACAGACCCAGAAGCTCTGGGTCTTCTGTTATGTTCCCCAAAAGCTAATGTATTTTTCTGTTCCTTACTTTTCCTTATTTTTCAACAACTCTTTACTTGCCACTTCAGACAGATGAAGATAAATGAAGTACAGTAGTTAAACTTCTTTGTTTGGATACAAATGATTTTTTGTATCAACATTACTGTTATGTAAGCACTTTTAATGTTGCTCCTAGCAGATGAGACTTCTGCTCCAACATATGTTATGGAAAAACAGTAACAATGTATTCATGACTAAGAAACTAAACAGTCAACAAAAACTGCCTAGAAAATATTCTGAGTGGATTTGGTTTGTGGTGGTTGTTAACCATCTAAGGTAAAACTGAAGATCCCAGCTCCTCCCAACCAGGACTGAATAACCCCAGATTCTCAAGACTGTCATTCCGTCATGTTGTCTTAGCCTGCGCCAATCCTCTGCTACAAAATCGTTCTTTAAGAGGGACTAGAATTTAACCTCCTCTTCCTGCACCTTCCCCGGTACAGTAAGAGCAAGAAACAGGAGAAACAGGGGGGTATTCTGCTCATCAAATGCCACCTTAAAAACCTCAAGTTTACTGAGCAAGCACACAGCCCCAACAGAAAATAAAGCTGTGGTCAATCCCCCAGGCTCTGGATTCAGACTGCTCAGGTGCAGACTGAAGTTCTCCAGCTGTCATCTTGGGTGAGTCACTTAACCCTTCTCAATCAAATGCAAGAAAACTGCCCTGATTGTAAATCAAGCCCATGCAAAGAGCTTAGTATACTCCTTGGAATATGTGTTCGACAAACATGGGCTGTGACCATTAGTACGACCCCTCTATGACTTCCCCCCTAAAGTCTTGTCCTTGAATCTCACTCTGAACAAAGAGACAGGACTTCAGAATCCTTACCCTCACTAAACTGGGCTTTGAATGTCTTAAATGGGCCCACTTGCCTTCTTCCCTCCCTTTTCTCTTCCTGTAACAATCAGCACTGCAGGAAGCTCTCGTCCTCATGTACTTGTGTGTCCTGTTTTGGTAACTAGAGGTTTCAAATTAACTAATACAGCCCAAATTTCAAATATTCACCTCCGTAGGACACTTGCTTCTATGAGACCAGAAAAAATCTAACACCTTTAACATCAAAAGCACAAGATCATTTGTGCATAGAACTTACAGCCCTCACAGAACTCTGTGAGGATCCCTGCTCGCTGTATCTTCAGAATTTATATCTGCCCCTCTTCACACTATCCAGTCATAAACAAAGAGCACAGCACACACCAGATTTCAGACCCTGTGACACCTGTGACCTACATACAACCTTCAGACACACCATTCGTAACAGTCCAGCTCCCAATAATTGATTAAAAAATAACAAAGGGAGGCGTTTACATCAGAGTAATGTTATGTTTACATCTTACACATCAATATTTAAGTAAAATAGCAAAACAACCGGTAGAAAAATTAAACATTGTAAATTGCCTTTGAAAAAAACTACAAACATTTCTCAGAAATGAATCCTGCTAAAGAGATGCATTCCAAGTCACCTGCAGCCTTAAACCACTTCCTAAGAGCCAACGTCAAGAGTGCTGGTGAATGCGCTGCACACGGGCACGCAAGACTGGCCAGCGTGGCTCCTCAGCGCTGCGTCAGCTCTTAGGCAGGCGAGCACCACAGTATTTCTGCATCCAGCATCTGGAATTATGTCACAAATGCAGAAGAAAGCTGCAGACTCAGAGCCTTTCAGCCTGCCTCTGCCATCTGTAGCACTTCCACACTTACCTTTCAAGGGTCACCTGGCCTTCAAGGTGAACCCTCCCAATATGAAACGTGAGCAATCTCCATTCTCGGAGGTTTCTGATTCTAAAGCAAGCCTCCACCCCAGAAAGAGCTTAATGGAGGATAACAATAAAACCTCACCTTCTGGCGCTTGCCAGCACTTTGATTAATTTGACAAACACAAACCTGCCCCCATTGATGCCTCTTCCTAGCAAATATTTTCCAGTCTTGCATAGTTCAAATTCATTTAAAATTTGTTAAAATTGTTCCCCAAGTTTTTGCTCCATGTAAACTTCTGAGTATGACACAACTCTGCAAGTTTCTGTACTCACATTCTGAGAACATCCACATTTGTTTTCTACCAATTTCCTGAATGTCTGAAAAATAGTCTCTATTTTAGAAATCTGTATATAGTCACAATTTACCAATGTAACTGTGGATGCAAGAGACATTATTTCTGTTCATCTCTGTATATTCAGCACCTACCCACAGGGCCCGGCACATACCAGACACACAATAGTTGTTGATTAAATAGAGTTACCTCTCAAATGTTTCATAATAAGATTTTTTAATTCCAAATTCAAATGGAAAAATGTTCTCCCATTGACTTTCATTATAAAGTGGGGTTGTGTATCTTTGGAAAACATCTGACCCTAAGACATAATAAAATCACATTTTAAAAATCAACAGTCCTTTCAGAACTTCATGAACAGTAGTTGATAAGAAAATATAATAAAGAGACTTCCGGGAAGATGGCGACGTGAACGGACCGGCAGAAAAATTCCTCCCAACATTATATTTATTCACGAAAATACAGCAAATACAACTATTCCTAAAAGAGAGACCAGAATACACAGGAAAGCGCACAGCGTGCAGCTACACCTGAGAGAGGACTTGGCACCCGGCGAGGTGGGTAAGATACGGAGCCGTGACCCGGCGGACCCGAGTGCACCTTTACCCCAGCGCTGCAGCGGGCAGCTACACCTGAGAGAGGACTCGGCACACGGCAAGGCGGGTAAGGTACAGAGCAGTGACCCGGCGGGACCCGAGTGCTCCTCCACCGCAGAGCACCGGCGGAAGGAGAGGATTCAGAGCCGGGAGGGAGTGGAAGTACAGGCCCGTGAAATAACCAGCCCCAGTAATCTGCACGGGGAGCGCTGACACACAGCACGCACTGTAGCGGAGATTGGAGAGACAGAGGGCACAGGGTCTCAGCGGGGAATGCACCAGTTGCCTGGGGCAGTCTCTGGGAAGGAAAAAGAAAGGAAAAAAAAAAGGGGGAGAAAAGCACGCGCTTTTTCTCAGCAGTCTTAAAGAGACAGGAGCCCAGCGGAGGGGCCGGATCACCCCGGCACACTGAGCCCAGCAGGCTGGGAGTCCTGGGGAGCTGTGGACCCCTTAGCTGGCGACTGGGAAAGGGTGGCCGCGCTTAAGACTCCCACAGAGATGAACAGCCTCCCATTCATTCCCAACCCGGCCAGAGCTATAAAGGGCCTTGCGGAGCGGGGCGGCCACAGCTCTGGAATAGTGGAGCAACAGTGCCACCTACAGCATTCACACAGAACCCACTCCCAGTGGGCGTGTTTTTTTTTTTAGTTGTTGTTTTTTCTTCCCTTTCTTCTCTTTTTTTCTTTTATCATTATTTTTTATTTTTTTATTTTCTTTTCTTTTTTTCCTTTTTAAAGTCATAAACAGCCCAGCTGACCTACGTGGCAACTACCAGCAACCAATTCCATAGCCATGAAAAGACAGAGGAATATGGTACAGACAAAGCTTGAGACCCAGACAGCCCCAGAGAGGGAACCTGAAGGGATGGACATACACAGTCTAACTGAAAAAGAATTCAGAATAAAAGTCATAGCCATGCTGATGGATCTACAGAAAAATGTGCAAGAGATGAGGGAGGAAGTGAGGAAAGAATATGCAGAAATGAGACAAGCCATCGACAGGCTTAACAGCAGATTGGATGAGGTCTCAGAGACTGTTAATGGATTAGAAAATAGAGAACAGGAATACAGAGAAGCTGAGGCAGAGAGAGATAAAAGGATCTCTGGGAATGAAAGAATATTAAGAGAACTGTGTGACCAATCCAAACAGAACAATATTCGCATTATAGGAGTACCAGAAGAAGAAGAGAGAGAAAAAGGGATAGAAAGTGTCTTTGAAGAAATAATTGCTGAAAACTTTCCCACACTGGGGAAGGAAATAGTATTGCAGTCCACGGAAGCCCACACATCTCCCAACACAAGGGACCCAAGGAAGACAACATCAACACACATAATTAAGATGGCAAAGGTCAAAGAAAAAGACAGAGTATTAAAGGCAGCTAAAGAAAGAAAAAGATCACCGACAAAGGAAAACCCATCAGACTGTCATTAGACTTCTCAACAGAAACCTTACAGGTCAGAAGAGAATGGCATGATATATTTAACGTAATGAAACAGAAG
>JAQQAC010018689.1:31048219-31058661 GCA_029783875.1 Phataginus tricuspis | reverse complement strand
TTTCTTGCTGTTTTTAAATACTAATAAAGGGTCAAAAGAGAACACTCTCTAGGCCTTAAAATCACTTATCTTGATAATGAAGTAAATGTTGAACGAAATTACTCCTGAAGGGGTTCATGTACCTTCAAAAGGAGCTGACTGCCCAAATCATCAAATAGGCCACGGGCGGCAGAAGCTGTCTCCTCGTCTTTGTGCGCCAAGTCCCTGCCACACAGGCCTGATGGAGGCCTGCTGACTGAGCAGTTATAAAGAAAATTATAGAAATAACTAGAGGCTACTCTGTAGCCGAGTTAGTAATTAATTTCTTGACTAGTCCAGACACAGCTTATCTGCAGATGGTCAGTCTTACTAAGGGCAGGCTACCATTTCCTGCAAGTATTCAGCTCAGTTTTCATTTCTTCAATCAATAACCAGTGCCTACTATGTGTCAGGCTCCTGTGGCACAAGAATTAGTAGGGAAAGCACTGAAAATGGGAACAGACAGCTCAGGTTTCAAGTCCAACGTAACTGCTTTATGATCTAGGCAAACCAAGTAAGCTCTTTGCCTACAAATGTCTTCATACATAAATTGAGAATAATACATCTACATTTCATGTGGCTATTGTGGGGTTAAATTAGATAATACATAAAACTGATATGGTGCAATATATTAGCTATTCCTGTTATCCACTGTGAATAAAAAGTAGTGATAAATACTTTGTGGGTAATTTTATTAAAACCAACCTATGAGACAAATAAGGCAGGGATTAATACTTCCACTTATAATTTTCAAAACAAGTTTCAGGAAACCTAAGCAATTTTCCCAAGACTGCTCATGCAGTTAGCAGGTGATAATGTTCCCTGGTGCCACATACAAAACTGTGATTCTCTTTACTTTGTGTCTGTTACAAATCTCACTGGCCTAACTATAAAAGTACTACACCAAAGAGAGGGACTGCCATTGAGAAAGCACAGGCCTTCCTAACACAGCAGCTGCAGGGGAGAGGAAGGTGAACAAACAAAGTGTTTAAATTAACTGCTTCCTAATTAAAAAAATAACGATTTTCGTGCTGGACCCAAGTATGCCAACTCTAAGAGATTGCGTAAGTTTTCACAGTCAGTGAAAGGTCCCCAATGTCTTAAGTTTGGCTTTAGCAAGAAAATTCTAATATTAAAAAATGTTGGGTTGCCATGGTAACAATCTATTTGCAATCATGATGCTGGTAGTATTGTTATATTTCTCTCAAGGAAAAGTAAACTACATGTAGCCAAGGAATTTAATAAAGGTATCTGCTGGACCAAAAGCCAAGATAGGACCGTTTCTGGGCAATAAGATAGGATTTAAATATATAGCAGGAGACCCTCGGGTTACAATACCAGTTCCATCAATAAAATTAAAAGATTTTGACCTTGACACCAATACAGGGTATAACCATATAATCTGGAAAACTCAATTCTCTGAGCAAGAAAAATAAATCGTTAAACAACTGAGATGACAGCCATGGAACAAGAAAGTCAGAATTCATCAAAAGGAGAACAAAATCAATCCTCAAAGGAAGTATGAATTATAAAGACTAAGTTTCTCACAGAAAGCTCAAAGGTTTCATTTTTAGTGTTTTGTTTCTTGTTTGTGTATGTATGTGCAGGCGAGGTGGGGGCGGGTTGAACTGCAGGACATCTTGGATGCTTTAACATTCCACTTTTATCTAGAAAATGTCAGAAGGACGTATTCAAAATGGATTTATTCTAAACAAAAAGGAAGTTATTGTTATTAATTAGACCATTCTGAAGTCTGGACACGTAGACTGCTTATGCAGACAGGGACAATTTCTACATGATCAGCAGAAACTCAGTCATTACTATGAAAATCACACAACTTTTCTCCCCTGTTAAGCTTTTCTAGTATTTGTTTCTACAACTATCCAAGAAATGGTAACCTTTCCCCCACAACTTTGTGAACAAATTGGTTTTTTCTCCTATTTGTAATGATTTCACAGAACAGCAAATGCATGCTCAAGGTCCTCAAAGACAACCATAACAAAATCACGTTCCCCCATCTCAGTAATAACTTGGTTTTACAAGAAAATATGTACATTCATGATAGAAGAAATTTCTTTCCTCCCTGGCCAGGTTGTACAGTCAGTGTAGATTTATATGTAAAAGCTTCATTTTGAATAATATATATTATGTATAATATTATAATATCTACTTAGGTCATATATATTTCTTCATAAGTATATATATTTATATATAAAAATAACTCGTTTACTTCTGAATTATGGTCCTGAAAAATTACGTGTAATCCAATTTTCCATATAACAAGTCACAATTTCCTTCCACTTTCAATGTAAAATTATAGAACTATCCCCCAAGTCCCCAGAAAAGGATTAGCTAAAGACATTTTTTTTAAACCACTGTTAAGATTACAGCAAACCTCAAATCAAGTGCTTTAAATTTTATTAAATTCAGACAAAAATTTAACCATTTAAATCACAACATCTATAGCTAGCATAGGCAACATAATTTTTGCTTATTTTTCTTAAAGATATTGGAGCTTTGAGGAACTTAGATGGAGGACAACACATTAAATGGTAAAGGAAGTACCTGAGCAAGTACAGATTTGGGCCAAGTGCTAGATAATCACCTGTGCTTTAAACAGATTGGATGATAAGAGGGGAATGTGGTAAGTAGTCAGCAATTGGAAATACAGTGTGGGAACTCAGGAGGAGATCTGAAATCAGACAAAGGTTCACTCATTGGCGAATAAGCAATAATTAATCTACAGAAGAGGATTACACCCTTAGGAAAAGAATGTAAAGAAGAGGGTAATTAAGAGAAACAAGATAATCCTTGAGGGAGATCAACACTGAAAAGTCAGCAGTGTTTTAACAAACCAGGTTACAAACATCTCTTGAAAGTCATGAGAGGAGGGTTTCAAGAAGGGAGCGCTCAACAATACGTGCCTCAGAGAGTGCAGAGAGAACACAGGACCGGGACGAGAATAGTGGAATCTACACTTGAGTCACAGCTCATTATAAGAGGGAAGTCATTTTCAATTTTCAACACAGTAGTGGAGGCCAAGACTAGCCTAGAAAAAGGTGGCGGGATGAGTGAGAAGGTGCAAACAATGCATCAAACACGTTGTCCTCTGCTCTCGATACTAAAATCAGAAACCTCCAAAAATAAAGGTTGGTGATTCTGGATTATGTAAAACCCTTCCTATGAGAAAGAAGCAATAGCAGCAATTTGTTTTCAAAATTGTTTTTAAAATTTGTTTTTAAAGACAAATGACAATTTGTTTTTAAAGTCAAGAACTTGAAATTACTGACTTGTACTGGGAAGCAGCAACCCATTCTTTTTCTTTTCCTAGCAGTATAAATAGATTTCCTGGCAAAAATAAGAATATTTTCTCATGTCTCAAATGTAAAAAATGAATTCCTTTTTGATATGTTAAGTGCCATAGATCCACTGCATCAATCAGAGGATGTTATGAATCGAGCAGGGATTAGTAATGCTTTTAATTAAATTAAAAGATTTTTCTTTCCAAGACCTCCATTTCAGTCCTAAATATGTGTTATCGCCATTCATCCATGTCTCATAGGACAGTGATTGCCATATTTTAGAGGCAGACAGCTTTACTTTTTGCTTCCTGCTAACAGGATTTCTTGGATTTACCTGCCAATATTATTTATGAATTACAACTGCAGGAGTGTTTTTCAGTATGAGGAATATTCCATCATCTTTGATTTTTAAGAGATGCTTAATGCGAAGTACAATATAGTTGCTTTTTTCCTCTTGTGTTACACCCTCTTCTGGAAAGACAATAAACCACAGCAGCCTTTTCCTTTGTCTTTTTAAACCTGCAGGTTCAGAGACACTTTGTCAACAGCCAAGGAGAAATCGGAAAGAACTTCGACAAGAAGTATTCATAAAAGGCAAGAATGTGCTTACTGAGGAAAAAAAGTAATAATTAGCGGCCATTACAGCAGGCAAAGAAAGGAGGTAAGTAAAATGTAACTGCATATTAATATCAAGCACTATAAAGGTAGCAAACTGAAAAAAATTTAAATATTGAATATGACTCTTTTTTATATAACCAAATTGCATTTCCAAGCTTACAAACTCAACTACAGCCTGACAAGCTCATTTAAATTCCAAGTATTTGAATGTAAAAAGGAAATCTGTGAACAGTACAGGGGGCTCTCCTGTGTTTGCAGTGCTGTTTCAGATGCCATACAGGGGCTGCCGTGTTGTGTTCCAAGTGTTCCTTCAAAAAATATCACAGACAAAATGGAAGTTTTTCTCCAAAAGATATACCTCCCCCAGCTTCAAACTTTCTAGACCTAATGGCTTTTAAAAATAAGTCTGTAACATAAAGCTACCATCATGCAGTGAAGATAACTAGCCCATCAAGTATATAAGATCCCCTGTATGTTAAATTCCATCATATAAAGAAGGAAGAAACAGTTCTACTTTTAAAACCAGACAAAAATGTCTAGATCTGTTTAGAACTACCATGGCCTCAAAAATTTCACAGGGAAAAAGAGTCAAAGTCGCAGGGTTTTATCATGCAAAATTTCACAATTTATAACCCATCTTTAGCCAACAATAATGTAATAACTTTGTATAGTGACAGATGGTAACTACACTTATCATGGTGAGCATTCTATAATGTATATAAATATCGAATCACTATGTTGTACACCTGAAATATATCACCTATATTTCAATAAAATATTTTAAAATGAATAAATAACACCCACCAGAATTATTAGCTAAAGAAGTTAAAATTAAAATTATAAAGAGATATTACTTATAGCATTTATAAGATCAGCAAGGATTTAAAAGAATAATATCTTATGCTAACAAGACTGTAACAAAAATGTACTCATACAGTATTGGTGAAGTGAAAATTAATACAATATACATTGGAGGACAACTTGGCAATATATGTAAAAATGCAAACTCTGCCTCAGCAATTTCACTTTTACTAATTTATCTTATGCAAACAAGCACTTTATGATGTAAGAATACATGTATATTAATGTTCCTTGCAATGAAAAAAAAAAGACGGAAATAACCCAATAGGGCACTGGTTAATTACATTTTAATAGGTTTCAAACAATGGTATAGTATACAACCAATGGAATAGTATGCAACAAAGAAAATTATACATGATAGTCGTGCAGGAGTGCATATATGACATATATGCAGATGTCAACCCACTGTTAACAACGGTGGTCTCTTAAGAAGTAGGATTTCCAAGGCACTTGAATTTCTGATCTCTGCTTTCATTTACTATTTTAATTTTTTATAATGCACATAAAATTCTTTTTTTTTATTTTGCTATCATTAATGTACAATTACATGAACAACATTTTGGTTACTAGACTCCCCCCATTATCAAGTCCCCACCATATACCCCATTACAGTCACTGTCCATCAGCATAGTAAGATGCTATAGAATCACTACTTGTCTTTTCTGTGTTATAGTGCCTTCCCCATGTCCCGCCAACACATTATATGTGCTAATCATAATGACCCTTTTTCTCCCTTATCCCTCCCTTCCCACCCATCTTCCCCAATCCCTTTCCCTTTGGTAACTGTTAGTCCATTCTTGGGTTCTGTGAGTCTGCTGCTGTTTTGTTCCTTCAGTTTTTTCTTTGTTCTTATACAGATGAGTGAAATCATATGATACTTGTCTTTCTCTGTTTGCCTTATTTCACTGAGCATAATACTCTCTAGCTCCATCCATGTTGTTGCAAATGGTAGGATTTGTTTTCTTCTTATGGCTGAATAATATTCCATTGTGTATATGTACCACATCTTCTTTATCCATTCATCTACTGGTGGACACTTATGTAGCTTCCATTTCTTGGCTATTGTAAATAGTGCTGAGATAAACATAGGGATGTATACGTCTTTTGCAAACTGGGCTCCTGCATTCTTAGGGTAAATTCCTAGGAGTGGGATTCCTGGGTCAAATGGTATTTCTATTTTGAATTTTTTGAGGAACCTCCATATTGCTTTCCACAATGGTTGAACTAGTTTACATTCCCACCAGCAGTGTAGGAGGGTTCCCCTTTCTCCACATCCTCGCCAACATTTGTTGTTGTTTGTCTTTTGGATGTTAGCCATCCTAACTGGTGGTGATATCTCACTGTGGTTTTAATTTGCATTTCTCTGATGACTAGGGATGTGGAGCATCTTTTCGTGTGCCTGTTGGCCATCTGAATTTCTTCTTTGGAGAAGTGTCTATTCATGTTCTCTGCCCATTTTTTAATTGGCTTATTTGCTTTTTGTTTGTTGAGGTGCGTGAACTCTTTATATAATTTGGATGTCAACCCCTTATCAGATATGTCATTTATGAATATATTCTCCCATACTGTAGGATGTCTTTTTGTTCTATTGATGGTGATGCACATAAAATTCTTTAAATACCTAAACGAGTGTCTCAAATAAGTGATGGAATTTATTAGCACAGTTGAAAAATACATATTAGCATATATTAGACAATGCTTTCGTTTGTGAAGGAGGATTGAAGATACTTAGGAATACGAAAGGTAACATGTACTATAGTCTACTGTTATTACAGAAGAGATTTTAAAAATATACATTATTGCCTTCTTGGGAATATAAGTGAGGAAATTAGCAAATGTTTAATGTATTATGAGTATGAATATGCCATCAGCCCTAGGGGTGGGGTGGGCACGTATAACAGGGTGTGAATTTATGGTTTTTACACGCCTTTGTGCTTTTTCAGGTGTTAAGACCATGGGCTCCAGGTTCAGAGGTACTTGAATTTAGGGGCCCAATTCTGCCATTGATTAGCTATGCAACCTGGGCAATTTCCTTCACCTTTCCAAGCCTCAGCTTATCTCCTGCAATAAAGATGTAATAATAATACTTACCCACTGAATTGTTAAGATTTAAAAGATAATACACAGAAGGCACAGTTCCTGGCATATGGTCAGTGCTCAACGTTGGCTCTTACCCTTCTCAAAGCACACCAAGTTTGGTTTTTTTTTAATGATTACAAAGACCTCAGGAAATCAATGTCTGAATTTTACTGCAAACTAAATAGCAACAAGGGATATTAACTTCAGACTGGGTAAAAGGCAACACCCAGCCTGCCAGCAGAGCTCATTTTCTTTCTATAATAATGCTACCCATCCTAAGGATAGTTTGAGCTTTCCAGAGATTAAGTCCTCTCTGATTATCCACACCAACGCTGACTTTGTGACAAGTATTAAAATGCCACTTACAAAATGCCAGTAGAAAATGGAGTGAAGAACAAAAACCGAATCTGCCTAGTAACATAAACAAGAACTTGGAAGGAAAATCTAGACAAAGTCTTATGAATAAACAGATTATAAAGACATAGTGAAAAAAGGACTGACACTTCCCCAAGATGAAAGCACCTACTTCCCACCATTCAACAGATTCTGACATGCTAAGCAATCCACTGCTCTCAAGAATATCCTATTCTACTACAGGAGCCAAGATAAACCAACAAGTAACGGTGACACGAGAATCACCAAGCTCCTAAGACAGTAACCCTTCCTGCAGGGCAAAGGAAGGGGCCCAGGCAGCACAGGGGGAATGCTTTCCAGGTGTGAGTACAACAAACATGATCACGAACTGAGATGCAGTCATCTAACAAGTCTGAAGAAATGAAACTATGTTTTAATAAGCTGCATGCAAACATTTAATACTACCTATCAAGAGCCTATTTTGTGGAAAACATTACGGGCTATCAGGGTACACAATATTTCAACAACTCCTAAATTTTAGAATCCAGCTGGGGTGCAATTCATTCACATTGTATTGTGGATTCCCTGAGGGCAACTGATGTGTCTTTTCTGTCTTTGCATTCCCATCCCCTTGCAAAATGCCTGCAACATCACTGATACTAAATAAATGTCTAGCAAACGTATAAACAGATAACTATAATACAAAGTGGAGTATCTTATGTACCACTGATGATCAAGATTAGAGAAGTTTATCATAGGGATGCAGCATTAGAAATAGGGTAAGCAAGGAAGATGGAGGTATGTACTATTTTTGTCATCTAGCATTCATCCCCCATATTCCTCTGGTAATCATCTCTTCCCCATTATCTGGCTCCCTGCTCCCAGTTTCCTGCTCCCTGGAGCTAATTCCTGTGAGGGGGACGGGGTGGGGGGAATGTGACCTAGACAAAGCAAATCAAAATACTACATATCCTTGGTTACAGCAATTGGCTCAAAAATGCATACCTAACCCAAGCCATGCTCATTAATACAATCACAGCTAATACTGGGAATTTTGTTTAAGCAAGAGACAAGGTTTTTTTTTCATGCTGGGGTTGGAACTGAGAAGATGAAGTCTTAGAGCTTCTGACCACTGTCTTGCCACCACAAGGGGAGAGCCTCTCTCAGCATGGAGGCAACTCATGGAAAGAGAGCCTAACAGTGGAGGAGACCCAGATCCCAATGGCATTGTTTGAGCCCCTGGCTTTGGCATTGCGAAAAGGGGGTGCTTTTCCATTCATAGCAAACAAATCTCTTTTTTTGTATCCTTCAATATGATGCTGAATTTTCTGTTATGTGAAACTGTAAGCATTTTCATGTGAAGAAGGAATTAGAATTTATCACTGAAAAATATGGTGGGTTTTCAATATGTAGGAGATTCCAGGTGGAAAGAATTATGCAAACAATAAGGTAAAGAAACAGAAGACTGCTTCAGTTATAATGATTTTTAAAAAATCTATAGCTCAAGTTTAAGTTTAGATTAAGTCTGAAAGAATGGGCTGGGGTTAGCTCAGTGGGTTGAGTAATGCAAAGTGGACGTCTCACACTTCACTAAAAGGAGTAGCTGTTGTCCAGCTGAAGTGCATTGTTGCCATGTGGGAATGAAGCCAGTCCAGCCACAGCTCCCAAGTTTTCAGTAAAAAGTTCAATCCAGACTTTAAAAGTGTTGGCAAGAATTAATATCAAAAAAATGAATTAATAGCAATGTGTATTATAAATAAACAAGTCTATGGACAGGATCCAGTTGAGCTTGTGACCTAAGAGTCTACTCAATAGTCCAAGAAATTAAATTCAAATCCATATAAAAGGCATGGACCTGAGTAAAGGCTTTCTAAAGAACATAAGTATGTGTGTCTTCTAAAGAACATTCTATGACAAAAAAATGGAAGAGAGAATTATGGATATACAGAAAGGAGTGGCAGCAGGAATGGCTATGACACTGAGTTCCTAACAGAAATGATTGTTGATTAGAGGAAAATAACTTAAGGGTCCATGCTCTCAACTCATGGCTAAAGTTGGTATCCAAGCTCTCAGACTTCCACCTCTGTCTTCAGACCAGGTGTCCTCATTTATAAAGTACAACCAATAATAGTGCCTACTCTGTAGGGCAGTTATAAGGAGTAAATGAGTTGAAGAGTTACTGTAATAAGCAGAACCCAGTAGGGCTCCCAAGATTCCTGCCCCCTGGTGTACACACTTCTGTATAATAAATGGGTGCCATTCTAAGTTGCTAAGTCTGTAGTAATCCATTATCCTTCAATAAAAAGTGAATACACTATAAAGCATTTAGAACTTAGCCTGACACAGAGAAAGTCCTCAATAAATATACAGGATTCCATTAATGTTCTTTGGGTGCATTTAAAATAAGGTTTTGACTACAAAAATTTAGTTTGCCCATATCATACTGGCTGGCACAGAAGATATACAGGTATATAAGTTGCATCCTGGGATGGTTAATTTTGTGTGTCAACATAACTGGGCTAAGGGATGCCCTGATAGCTGGCAAAACATTACTTCTGTTGTGCCTGTGAAGGGGTTTCCAGAAGAAATTGGCCTTGAATTGGCAGACCAAGTAAAGAAGGTCACCTTCACCAATGTGGGTAGACATTATCCAACCTGCGGGAACAGAATGAGAAGGCAAAGAAAGGGCGAGTTTGTTTTTTGCTTGAGTTGAGACATCCATCTTCTCCTGCCCTCACACATCTGTGCTCCTGGGTGTCAGGACTTTGGACTCAGACTAGGACTTAAATTACATTAGCTCGCCCCCTGCCCCTTCTCAGGGCTTTGGGTTTGGATTTAAAATACATACTCCCAGAACTCACGTACCTTAACAAACAAAAAGCAAATAACCCAATTAAGAAATGGGCAGAGGACATGAATAGACACTTCTCTAAAGAAGAAATTCAGATGGCCAACAGGCACATGAAAAAATGCTCCACATCGCTAATCATCAGAGAAATGCAAATTAAAACCACAATGAGATATCACCTCACACCAGTGAGGATGGCCAACATCCAAAACACAAACAACAACAAATGTTGGCGAGGATGTGGAGAGAGGGGAACCCTCCTACACTGCTGGTGGGAATGCAAATTAGTTCAACCATTGTGGAAAGCAGTATGGAGGTTCCTCAAAAAAACTCAAAATAGAAATACCATTTGACCCAGGAAT